>CM060245.1:35186140-35815474 GCA_030555515.1 Acutogordius australiensis | reverse complement strand
TAAAACATAAAAAAATAAAGGGGGCCACAAATAAAGGGTAAAAATAAGAATTCAAACAAAGCCCTTACTAAAAAAAGGGGCAAAAAAATCCACAAAAAATGGCTCTTAAAAAGAGCCCCAAAAAGCCCATTTTATGTTTTTTCTATAGTAATTTCAAAAAATTTTGATTTTTCCTTTATAATAATGATGGGTGGGTTATTTTTTCTTAAAGCTCCTAGGAGTTTTTTTTTTGAAGAAAAGGGGCTTTTTTTAAATATGCCCCTTTTCTTTAAGCAAGAAAAGGGGCTTTTTTAAATATGCCCCTTTTCTTTAAGCAAGAAAAGGGGCTTTTCTTTAAGCAAGAAAAGGGGCTTTTCTTTAAACAAGAAAAGGGGCTTTTCTTTTGCCATGCCCACGAGTTTGTGAGCCCATTTAGTTTTTTTTCACAGCCCTGCCTATACCTTACTTCAAAGCCCAGACCATCTTAGAAATGTTAAATCCCAATTTCCGTATTTTACAAATCAAACTTTGTATAGTTATAGATATTAAAAAACATTTTAAAAATAATTCAAAAACAAAAGATATTGAAAAAAATTATTTTTATGTTAATAATTAAAATGTTTAATTCAAGCTTCAAATATTAGTTTGAGACTAGCTGTATTTCGTGTCCCATATAGGGTGAAGTGCCACATATTTTGCAAAACCTGAATTTTGATGTGAAAGCTGATAAATAAAATAATCAAAATATATGTAATCAATGCAAATTTTAAAATTCTTTGTCCATATATTTTAATAAGGATTTTTAATATATCTCTTATAAAATTTGCCTAACACTTTAACTTAATAATAAAATTATTTAGACAAAATTTCCAAAGGCTCAGAAGCAAAAAATTAAAGTTGCAGCAACAATTGGTACAAATACATTATTGGCCACATCACTAAATTTTGCATGTAATAAATATCCAAATTATAATTGCCCAAGCACAGGTCTCTAAACCCAAATTAACCTATTAAAAAAGTGGAACTGATTTTTAATTTACAGATAACATGATCTAAAATTTTGGGGTTTCAAAATTCAATTTTTTATTAAAAACTTTCAAATTGTATTTTAATCCTCAAGCCTAAAATATCCATCACAAAAAAATGACTTAAATTTCTTAATTAATTTGGCATTTTATGGATTTACAATGCATAAAAATTTTTTGTATTTAGCTTACAAACCCTATTATTTATCAAAAATTAAAGCAGATTGCTCTTATTACAAAAATCAAGCTAAAACTAATTTGTACAAAATTCACTAGCAAACTGACTAAGCTTGCTAATTTATCATAAGCTAAAAAATTATAATAATTATGAGGTATAATATTATAATTGAATGGAACTTGAATATTATCTATAAACTGGTAGAAGGGCCAGCTGTATGATAGTGTAATATTTTTGCCAGTATTTGCCAAAACGTAAGTTAGAACAGGGTAACCTAAAATTCAAAAAGTAAATATTTACCATAATACATAATATTTGTATCAGTGAAACATCCATCAACTTTTAGGTAATCAATATTCCATTTTGCCATAAGTCTAGCATCTTGTTCCAAAAAATTTTGGCTTCCAGGAGTGTGGCCCATACATGTGACTTTCCCATAACTCAAATACATGCCAATTTTTATATTTTTTGAGTGGGCCTAAGACATATAGTTAGATAATTTACATAATTGACAAGATATGAAATCCCTCTTGGAAAACGGACAAGGTCAGCCACTAAATCTCCATCTTTATTTCTATGTTTTGATGCCCAGCAATCATCTATACAAACATATTGGTATCCTGATTTTCCAAGTCCTTTCAAAACAATTGCATCAATAATTTCGATAAATAAATTTTCACTAAAAAAAAAGTTCTTTTAAAAATATCGCAAGCCTTTATTATAGTAATACTCCCATGAAATTCACAAACCCAAAAATTAAACAAGTTCTCTAATTAATTATTTAAATTTATCGAGAGTACGAAAATACCTTATCGCATTTTGTATATCATTTTCGTAATCAATATTGCACATAAATCGTCCCCAAGCCATCCAGCCCCTTGGTGGAATTTGTAAAAGATCATGCTTTAATAAATTTGTCCAACCAGGTGAAAAATAATTTAAAATGTGCAAAATCAGGTGGTAAACAATCATATGGGTTATAATATTTTCTAATAATTTTAGGATCATCTTTAAAAATTGATCATATTAAAAAACATGTGCTGCAAAATGAATTTTACGACAAATAATGCTCTTTTGTCATTGTTCCCACCTCAAGATATGTCTATAAAATTCGCAAATCTTGATGGTTATAAAGAAAAGGAAGACTTTTTATATTTTGTTAGATGGCGTGATAATTTTTTAGGCTCTGCAATTTTAATGGGACCAAATGATTTTTTGGAAATGGATATTCCTGTATACAGTTGCCAGAAAGTATCTTTTTGAATTTTTATATTGATATAGTGCTTAAATCATATAAAAAATGAGACATTCTTAGTTACGTTTTTACCATCAAAAGAGAATGATGTCATTATACCTATCTGTTTTCATTTGAACTGCTTTTTATGCACAACTTGCTGCAAACAGTTACCCCCTTATGCATTTTATTTTGACCCTGGCTTTAATCTTTTTTGTGGTAAGCATTTTTCTGAACTTTTTAGACCAAGATGCAAAACCTGTCAAAGGGTAAGAATTTTATAAATGTTAATGAAATTTTTAGTTGATATTTAGTGAGGAGTGTATATATATGAGTGATGGATTAACTTGGCACATGGATCATTTTGTATGTAAGAAATGTCAGGCTCCTTTAGATATTGATGATTTTGGAGAAGAAATTGAAAATTTGGTTTGTGTTCCATGTTTAAATAAAGATCAAAAAGATAAAAATATCTATGAATGCATTAAGGAAATTAAAAGCTGGGAATTAATGCCAAATGTATACACATGTTTTTTAATAATGGAATGCTTTTTAACTTTATAAAATCAGAATTGTTTAGGTATCAAACAACAATATAAGCTTAATGCAAGATAACACATACAATAACTATGGTATGCTTTGTTTGAATTTAATATTAATGTCTTTTAGATGTACCTAATAAACAATATACACATGTTAATTGGACATTATTTGATATGTAGTTTTAAACATTTTTATTATATTGAAATTTAAAGAGCCTTTTCAAATTATTTCTATTTTGAATTTTTTTTCCTCTAAACAAATATTTTTTTAATTTAAGATTTTATATAATATAACATTTCTGCCATTTTTTTTTCAGATGAAAGCTGTTGTTATGCCATTTCCCCTATTAATTCCCTCCAAAAGTCAACTAAAATTAATTCATCTAGCAGCTTAGAAAGTGAATGTGAAGAATACAATAGTTCAAAAATTTTGCCAAAGTATATTTTATATGTTTTAAATATGCATATGATATGTGAATAATAACACTGGACAACAAAACAACATTAACTATTTTTACATGGTTTTGAAGAGACTTTCTTGCAAAAGCAATCTCAGATTTAGAATTTTTTCACAATGCCTCCATTTTTTTGTACTTTGTTTAAAGTTCAGAAAAAATTCACATAGTTTTTGAATTAGCTTTTCAAGTTGACATTTTTAGAATTCTCATAAAAATTTACAATAAATGCTTAAAATTAATAATTTACTTCCAAATTATTTATAATCAAAAATGGATTTTATGACATAAACCACTATTTTTACAAAATATAAAAATAAAAAATTTTTTTAAATTCAACTGCCTTATATTAATAATTACTGTTTCCTTAATCCTATTATTTTAAAATCTAATCATATTTTTTAAAGAATTTTGAAGTCAAATACCCACCCCCTTTCCCCCTTACAAAAGAATCTTAACTCTAAAAATGACTAAGTATCTAAGGCATACTATAAAATTTTGATTTCATTTTGAAAACAGCACCAAAACCGATAGTTGCCACGTTCCAATGTTTAAATAAAAATAGTTATATGCTTTTATTTGAATATTTAATATAATTTTTTTATATTGTACTATTTATTTTTAAATATACCTATATGGATATTGTAAATATTCAAGAATTTATGTTTGGTTTAAGGTTTTCTTATAAAATGTAAAAATATGAATGAAATTTAGCAGTGCTTTAGAATATATGTTTTACCCTAATAAAATTGTCATAAATTTTAAAGGATATACTTAGATAAACTCTTAGATACATATGAAAGAAGATATTATAAGATTTAAAGAGTTTTTTGTCATTTTTAGTTTATTGAATTACAAAACTTATTTCTTATAGGACTAAATAACCTAATATTTATTTATCATAATTCTTTTTAGAAGTTGCCTTGAATTTAAAATGAAGACAATGGGCTCTTTAGCATTTTAAAAAAAATGTCTGGTTTGGATTAAGCAGCTTATTAATTTATTTTATTTTTTCTTTCAAAGTAATTTTTGCACTTTAAACTTATAACATTAGAACTTTTAATATCTAGAATCCTGTTGCGTTTACTATATTAATAAATATCCAAGTGCTAGAGAATTTTTGAGATAGCTGTGTTTCAAATCACTCATTGCCGTTTGCCTAATTTTTTTTAATATTATTGCTAGTTCCTCTCAACTGGCTCCACGACTTGGCTCAAAATATGGCTACAACATATCAAACAAAACCCAAAGCCCTCATTTTCATAACGAGAATTGTAGCACTTGTTCGCATAGTTCGGAGACACCCAGCACAGAAGAGTCTGAATTTTTTCGGGAATATAACAAGATTTTCAGGCAAACAAATACACATTTAACGACTGATTTGATTAATAATGGTATTGAGAGCAGTATTAATAATCATTGCCATAAAAAGATTGACCATAAAAATGATTTGAAACCTAAAATACCAGTATACCGGCGTGTTGACATAAACGATCATAATAATGGTAATAATATAAATTTTTTGGAAGAAAAATCTTTGCACGCTTTAGCACTAAATAATCAAAAATTGAGCGACGCTTCTTTTACAAATAGCAAGTCCAACGTTCAATGTAAAATTGTTAAAACTAAATCGAGAAATTTATTTAAGCAGCTGTTTACCCCTAAATCAAGCCAATCTAACTCCAAAATTATAAGTAATAATAACAATAATAATGATGCAGATTATAACAACATCACTTCGTCCACATACGAAAGTCATGAATTCCAATTTATGGATTGTAGCAATCAATTCGAAAAGCTCTCAAATTTTGAATCAATCAAAGAATACTCCCGGCATTTAAAAGACATGGCCACCAATGGTCCTTCTCATTTAAAAAACTTTTCAAATAATTCCAAAACACGACCCCAACTTGCGAAGTATGCCTATGAAAATGACTGTGAAAATGATGATAGCTTAAAATTATCAAGCATTGACAATAATAATACAAATTTAGAAACTCACGTACAACAACCTTTAGAAAGTATTTCCGAGATAGAGGAAGATTTTTATAAGTTGGGAATGGGAAAACATATTTAATTTTGAATTTTTTTTTTGTATAAAAATTTTGTCACACATTAAAAATACAAATTTAAAAATAATAATTAAAAAAAATTTTATATTATACCTAATTTTTTAACAACCAATCTTCTAAATTGTGTTTAGATTAGCAAATTTGATTATTCCGATATAACCCAAAATTTTCTATTTTACGACATGTATGACCAAATTTTTTTTATTCTTTTTTTTAGTATTTTTTCTTAAAAATTACCAAATGAAATGCTCTTGTTGTCTTTTCAAAAAATGTTATTTTTAGGAACTTGCAATTTGTATATATTAAAAAAATTAAATTTATTTAATTTTAATATATACGTATATTTTCAAGCACATTATTTGAAAATTTGAAGCATGGTTTCAAACATTTTGAAAACAATTTTTAGCTTTTTATGGACACAGCTGCCATGCATTTAATTTTTTATCAAATACCCTTTCAACTAACTCTTTTGATACTTTATATATTTGTTTAAATAAATATTTATATGGTTTTTTATTACAGCAAAACCTTGTTTTTATTAATAAAAATAATAAATGTATTTATATACTATATCTTTTTATTAAAAATCTCTTGAATATGCCTATCTAATGTCATCTTCTATACATACAATACTCCGAAAATTTGTTGCCAGATTAGATTGATAAAAAGCTTGATTCTAATAGTTTGATTGTTTAATACATGCCTATAATTTTTTTTGTAATTGTTATTTTTTAATTCTTGGAACATTTTTTTTAAATTTTACAGTGACTAGAATTAACGGTACATGAATTTGAAAAATTGTAAGTTAAGGCTCATTTAAAAAAACTAGCATATATGTCTTACTTCAAGTCAGTGAAAAAAATATAAATTTAAAGAATTTTAATATTAATGGTATGGTTGGAGAGAAATAAGATACCCATATGCCATTCGGAATATCGACTCCACGACTTAAACGCGGTATCATTAGAGTCGTATGGTGTGATGATTCAATTTGTAGACAAAAGTTTATTAAAAAATTGTTTTTGATTTTGTCATAAAAAATCATTAATATCTATGATAAGCCAATCACAAATTTAGTGGAATTATGTTAATGATAACATTAAAAATAATAAGAAGAAAGCCCCCAATATATGTTTTTTAAAAAAAAGGAGAACTGAAAAATGTTTTCAAAAGTTTTTTTTTATAATTGTGTATTCTGCCAAATCCAATTGAGCTCTTGACGAATATCATAGAATGGATTCCATCTTCCGCAAGTTGCATTGACAGCTACACCGTACAGTAAGCGCATATTCAAATCATTGAAACATATCAAGGGGCCACCAACGTCTATCTAAACAATTACAAGTTTACAAAAAAATTTGTTAGAGAGCTCTATCGACAAATTAACTTTGGTCGGGATAATGAATATACGATATGGCAATGGATACAATCTGTTTTTTAAGATCTGGTTGTATTTATTAGTTAATCACGTCCAGATTTAATAAGTAATTTTGCAATTTAATAATTGGCCAAGCTCATGGTTTATTAATGCAAAAATATATTTTTTGATTAATTAACAAAACATGTTAAACATGTAAGAATCTAAATTTGAATATTTTTTTTGGGCAGAATTAATTAAGAAATAATGTGTATATTAATTTTTTTTCTTATTTTTATGTTTCAAAAGTTAAATTAAAAGAAATACAATTTGCATTATAAAATTGAGAACATTAAGCCCATTTTTTACAAAAAAACTAAAATTTACACTTAATCTTATTACATTTACCTGTATTTAATTTTTTTGGAAGAGGGGGGGGGGGGGGGCAATCAAGAACTTTGGGCCGGGGCAAAAGGGGTCTAGAATCGTGCCTGAAGTAGATATGACAATTCTAAGTAAAAACAATAAACTACCTTGCACATGGCTACTGTGTGACTCTTAGGATCAGGATATCCCACTACGATCGTTTTATCCATGATCTTGTTAAACGGCATACATCTTTCTCTTAAATAACGCATGCCATAAGGATCCCAGAATGATTCTAAAAGTTAATTCAAAATCATATTAACTTATTTGGCTAACAAATCTTTTGTCTAGGCCGAGGCTGACTCAAATTTTTGTTTTTATTTTCGGCCCGGCCTGAATTCACAAATGGCAGTTTAAAAAATTTTTCATTATCTTGCATATATACCCAATACAGTGTGCCAATGCATAAATTATGTTATAAAAAATTGTATTGAGTAGCAAAGCCTGCATGCTGTAATATTCCAACGGCGTCATTTTAATTGTTATTATAATGGTACAGTTGCACTTTGTCCTATCCAGGGGTTACAGATGTCGCCGCACATCAATTTTAATGATTCATACAAAAAATAAATAAATCCAAATGATGAAGCCTTAATCTGATTCATCAGTTATTAATGACTAAAAAATTTGCCAAATTGTATAAAAAAATTTCGTTCAGGACAAATAGAGCAGTGTTCAGTACATTATATGATAGACCTAAAAAACAACACTTGGGAGCCCAGTTTTGGTGTCTAAACTCATTTTTTTGGTTTTGCTAATATTTAATAAAAGGTTAGGTAGATAAATTATAAAGTGGTGCAAAACCAATATAAAATATGTAATACTTTCTCATTTAGCTTATAGCTATTATAACGCCTTTCATGACAAAGGTATCAATTTCAAATTACTTTTTGTTTTGTTTTTTTTACATTCTTCGTTCAGAACGACTATAATTCAATAAAGTATAATGCCAGAAAATGGGCTCTTTTATACTTCACCTCTGTTGCAAAATTAGGAACTATAACAAAATGAACTAACCTGACAACGAGCCCCACCCAAGTCCAAAACAGGCAGTGTAATTGTGAATCACGTCTTGGGGCGAGGCCAAACACACCGGGTATGCGTGTTCATCTGTAAATTTCTCATTCAATCTGAAGAGTGAAAGTCCGTTTTTAGTTGACACTTGATCTGCTATAAAACGTTTTTGGTAGGCTACTGAATTGAAATATGTCATGGCACCGTAAATAATAACCTTAGCAATGTTGGTCCTAGAATAAAAAAAAACATAATTAACTTTGCCATCCTATAACATATATATTTCAAAGTCTAACTATCTAAAAGACATATATTACACAGGTCAACATCCCCATGATGGCCTAATCTCATATGTGTTTTTCGATTTTCTTAGTTTCTTCAGTCTTTGGCTCCCTAGATTCGTCTATAATGAATAATGACCTTTTTTGAAAAAATGACAGATCTATATATACCCTAAAAAATAAAAAAATTTAAAATTTTTTTATACATATGAAAATTCTTTGTAACTTATGTTTTTGATCACAAATTATGAAAAATTAATTTAATTAATATATCAAGCTCTTACATCGGCATTTAGATAATATAAAATATTTCGTGTCAAACTTAAATCCGACACGGTAAGTTATCGGTTTTTGAAGAAAATATTATTTGATGCTTGAATTTAACAGTTTAACTATTTTGAATATGCAAAAATATTTTCAATTTATTTTTGTTTTTGAATTTATTTTATTTTGACCTCTTTTTCTAATATTTACAATGTTTATAACTGACTAACTAAGTTTGTAGGAAAAACGGTAAACGAATTTGATATTCCTTAAGATGGTTGATCTCTGTAGTTAATTCGTAACTCTTAAAAAATTGTTGACCTGTGTTATTTTAAAACTTACATTTTTGTATAATTGGTTACTAAGATCAATGGCCTATCTTTAAATTTTGTTTTATGAATAATGGTAACATCAAAAAAATATTTCAAACCTTGAGGAAACGCATCTTTCAGAGGTTATAATATGTTGTGGGTGTATGTATGTCCCACCGCAATAATCGTCTCCATTATAAATAAGTACCTAGTGAATAAATATGGCAAACCAGTTATCTCCCTCGTTTTCCCAATATAAATCGGTCAAAATATTAATGCTAATATCTAAACCTTGGGTTATTAATGTTTTATAAAGGTTAAAATAATTTTTATAATAAGAGCTCGATAACTACTATGATTTAAAAACTGAAGATATTTAATAAATTCAATTTGCTAAATTTTGTCTTTTTCTTAATGGTCGCATTTTGTGGGGCCCTGTTCTATTGACCATATATGGGTTTTTAAGTAGCTTCATAAGCATACAACCATAAATGAATTTTTTTTTATGTTATAATAATTAGTATATTTTATTTTGTATTAAATGTTTTTTTAAGGAATATAAATTACAATTTTTTGATTATTTTTCAAATAAAAAAAAACAACAACGAACCCGCCTTAGTCGTAATCAACAGTATTGCAACACTTGCAATGATAAAAAATATGTATTAACCATCCACGGCCATGAATTAACAATAGCAGATTGTTTTCCGGTCCCATATCTTGGTGCGCTGTCTCGTGTACAATTTGCCGAATTTATTTTTCCAGGTTGTAGGCATGCGCAATAACAAGATGCTCTATCTTGTGTGCAATTCGCCGAAATTATTTTTCCACGTGGTGGGCATGCGCAATAACAACCTATATCAAAGGATAAAAAATTCTCAGTCTTATTTGTAGAATAACAATTAATGCAAATATACCCAACTATAATTTCATATATAATGTCGTTAAGTTAATATTTATACTGTCGCGATCAAATGCATAAACCTTGTGTTTTAAGTAAAACTGCTTTTATATCCAAAGATTTGGATTAGATTGGTGTTTCAGTTTATGGTCAAAATTAGGGTAATGTCATATTATTAAAGTAGAATTTTTTTTAAAGGTAGGTAGATTTAAGGTTAATCGATTAAAAATAATACAGATCGACAAATATCAATGTCACAAAAGAAATTTTTGTTATTAAAATGATTTAATCTCCATATTGGCTTCATCTCATACATATTTCCCGTTTCGTAGTTTCTTTCGCCTTCGAAAGTTTTTTCGTCCAAATCAATAAAATGGCTTTTCTTTATTAAATTGACTGATATAGTGAGGTCGGTAATATAAAATAACTCACTAATTTCTATATTTAAAATCGTGTAACTTACATTTTTTATCTCGAATAGTAGCAAAATCAAGCTATCTAGATTTTACCATAAAATTTACTATAACATTGATAAAACAAAATAGCATATTAATTTACAAATAGCCTCAAGGTAAATAGAATCATAAATTAGTTCTGTAATAATTTATCTTAAGTCGTCGTATAATCTATTTTAATAAGCAGTTAAGAGCTATAAATCTTTGGGCCAGCCCTTAACTTTTAGATATAGACCCGACCCGTTCATCCTATCTAATTCCGGCTCTTTAGGTTTAAATCGTTCGACATAGGGCTGAATTTTGGGCTCCGACTTTGAATTCTATGTTATTATCCCACTACACACCTTAACCAAATTGGGACAATGAAAAACTATTGTTAAAGACTCTTTTAGAGGTTAAGAATTTATTCATATTAAGAAATGGCGACTTTTAAAATACGTTTTGTGTCATGAAAAATATTTAAAAAGGAACTTAAAAATACACTCAATATCAAGGTGATTGAATGTTGAATAAACGGATGTAATATATATATTGAAAATTTCATGCAGAGCACTGTGTAATAAAAGGAAAAAACTAAAATTTTTTAAACTGATTTATTTAAAAAAATTTTTTTCTTAGGAGTCTCGCTACCATGCATTATAAAATCAAAATAGTAATTAATAAAAATCAGTTGTACAAAAACCTTTAGACCGACGGTCAGAAGTGTTTAGAAACCAATCAGGAGATTATCTTTAAATAATAATAATTAAACTAGATTAATTCCCTACTTTGGAATAAAGTGAGAACTATTATCCCTAGAATATTGCATATCCAGAATTGCATTTAATTTTTCGAATATTAAAACAATATATAAATATATATATATTCTTGCCTTAAAATTTTATTTTGAAATACAAAGTTATACAACAAAATATATATTTGTATGTTTGATACGTCCTTAAAATGTTAGTATTTTACGATTCGTTTTAGTTGGCACGATGCAAGTAACTCTCACTGGCAATCTTAATATTTCACCTATTAAATGTTTGTTAAATAAATATTTTGTTCATATAACGTGAACAAAATACAGAAAATACAAAGTTTTTGAGAATTGTTTTCATGCTTGATGTTCGCAAATCAAACAATAATTTGAATTACGTCATTCAAAAGTCTCAAGAACAAGATCTTAAACGGGCTAACTTAGCGTTATTATTAAAGTCACTAGAGTTTAATATGCGTAGGGTTATTAAACACGGCTCGGTCGCACGGCACTTGTATTTTTCCCCTACAATCACCAATGTGGCGTGTAGTTTATAGGCTAGGCATATAAGGGATTAACTCCGCTATCACGAATTTAATTTGCTAGCCATGTGATCAGACAGGTAAATTTTTAAAGATTTTTACAAGCTACTTGGATACGTTTGAGATGAGGAATGGAAAATAATTTGTTTTTTTAAAAATTTTTTTAATTAAAGACAAAAGTCTTTAATTTATTGCAAAAACAAAAACCAACTTCCTTTTGGTATAAAAAATGCTTAGGTCTATGTAAAACAAAAGTCTTATAAAATGATTTCAAAAGGGTTATATCCAGGGCTGGGAAACAAAACTAAGTGGGTTTTTTTATATTTAAAAAAAGCCACTTTTCTTAAAAAAAACTTCTAGGAGTTTTAGTTAAAAATAACCCACCCATCATTAATATAGAGAAATAATCAAAATTTTTTGAAATTATAAAGAAAACAAAAAATGGGTTTTTTAGGGCGCTTTTTTAAGAGCCATTATTGGCGGTTTTTTTTGCCCCTTTTCTTAATAAGAACTCACTTAAATTTTTGTTATGACCCTTTATGTGGCTCCCTTTCTTTCTTTAAGTTTTGAGGGAAAAAATGTGCCAAAATTTTTTAGCGCATTGTTTTTTCAGCACTGGTCATACCTTATACTACGAAAAATATACGTTTATGCTTTGTTTTTTATATAGGTAACAAGTATTTTTTATTCTTTCTTCTAGCTTTAACATTATTTTTCTTAAAATTTTGTTAAGCATAAGAAGCGATATGACTAAAAAATACTTCGATAGAACAGACATGGCACAAAAATCGTTTCATTCTATTCATATTTTAAATTGATTTAATGTAAATTTATTTATGCAGGATAATCGGAAAAGATCTTTTAAAAATGTCTATATATTATATCCTATATAACACATTTTCTAATACGGCAGAAGTATTCATTAGCGAGCACAAAAATCATAATGTGACAATTTGAACAACCTAAGATAGGGTCTAGAATTTGTCGTAATACAAGCGTTTTCTTTCAATTTTGACGCGGAATATGGTTTTAATATTAGTCCCGACCCAGTCTGAATTATATTCGGCCCAAAAAATTTTAATTGCCTGCTAGAGATTTTTTAGTGCAAATTAGCACTAAAATACAGATAGTAGAAGTAATGTCCTTCCCTTTGAAATTAATAATTTTTAGTTATTTTTGTAACAATTATAAAAATAAGGCATTGTAATGGTGTCGGCTCGGCCCATATCACCTTTTCAGGATTATAATAATGATTTAGAACCTAAAGTTATATTGAGCTTCGGTGCCAGTGATAGCGTTAAAAACGTTTTTGACAGATGTGAAATTTTATTTGTTTTGAATCTTGATATATGTTAGAGTCACGATCTAAAAATTACAAAAAATATTAAAAAATTTCGAAAATCTTCTTAAGTTTACAAAAATTTCCCAATCTCCAAATGTGTGGCTCCTTTTTCAGAGTTTTGACCTACCTCAGTGTGAATTTGTGCTCTGACATCTTCTTAGATGCTATTTTGTTAAGGGCTGGTTCAAGCTTCATTCAGATTGTGTAAAAAAATTAATTTAAAATTATGCATCTTATAAAAGGTATTTGCTATTAGCCATAAAAACACTGTTCTTGAAATAAATTACTTTTTTTGAAAGTTTAGAAATAATAATATTTTTAATTTCCTTTTTATTAGATTGTCTCGTTAATATTAATAAGACCGAACGCGCTAGAAAAGACATAGGAAATATTTTTTTTGTAATACACAAATACAAGACCAAGACATTTTTTTAGATTTTATCAAATGTAGGGAAGTTTACAAAAATAAAACAAATACAATAGTAAAACAAGCTAGAAGGAGGTTGAAGCCATTTGAATGTTTGCATTTCCCAGGCGAGTAACGTGCCTCACATTCGGCGAAAAACTTTTCCCATGGGTGCGTTCACAGTTTATTTGTTTTTGGCAAAATTTAAAAAAAATACCAATACAAAAATTTTTTTTAACATTTTTTGAATTGAAAAATATTGAAATATTTGGAAACTGAATGCATCTAATAAAAAAATCTAGCCCATTTAAATAACATTAACGTGGTTGATAGTGTATAAAAAAATTAAAAAATCAAAAAAAAAATTAAAACAATTTTTTGTTAGACGTATCCTTAAGCGATCAAAATACATTGATTCTCAATTTTTTTTATTAATTTTTTTTTTAAAAATATTTTATTTTACAATTTTGAATTTAGTAACCATTAAATATAAAATAACTCTAAACGCGAGTGCCTTACTAGTTTTACTCTTTGCGCATTTAAGTTTTTTGTTACAAATGTTTGTTTCGGGCTAAACTTTTTTCAAAAATTTGATAATCTTTGCAAATATTCAACGAAGGGATTGTTCTTCAAATATTTCAGATTGTTTAGGTGAGTTAGTGTGTTTTGTTAAGCCTGTTTATTCCTGCCAGCGATCACTTTCCAAACTATACCTGACGGACTAGAGATCGGGTAATCCAGAAGCAGAGAAAGAATATTATGATGGCACAGGTTCAAATTCTAAAAATGTTCAAACTAGAATGTAATATTTCAGCTCTCCTCGATGCATTTTAAAATGCAACCACCCAAATTCGAACTGGCTAGAAATTTGGTTTTGAGTTCCACTCGATTATACAATGAATTTTTTTGCAACTTTCCAGCCCGTGCTTCTTTTAAAAATGGCTTGAATGCCTGACTCCCCTAGAAACTTTTTTTTTCTTTTTTATGGCCTTTCACGAGTGAATCCGAGGAGCTAAATTTACAAAGGCACAATTTTGAAACAAGAAGTCGAAATATTATTTTATATAATAATTTGTCGAAGAATATTTGCTTTTTTGGTTTTTTTTTCAAAGACTTTGTCAGGATTTTGCTTTTTAAAATTTTTTTTATAGACTTTGTTAAGATTTGCTTTTTATAATTTTACTTTTTAGAATTTTTCCATAATATTTTACTTTTCAGACAAAAATATTTCCTTTCAGAGTTTGATTTTAATTGTAACACAATGTCTTTTTGATTTTTAAGGAAAAATTATATCTTTTGGGCGGTACGTGCCAATTCTTATTTCAAACAAAACTTTTTTCAAATTTTGATTGTAATTGTATATTATCCCTTTGATAGGTTAAGGTAAAATTTGTCCGCTTCTCCGGCATTTTGCGTTTTTTAGCCTTTTAAAAAAAAATTTTTTACAGATTTTTTTTTGTTTTAGAGGAGCGAAAATAGTTAATAGTAAATTATTTGAGCCAAAAACTCACATTTAATTAAATATTTTAGGAGGTCGCCTATAAAATTTTTTAAATCGAACAAAATTAGAAAAATATTTTTTAGAAAGTATTTTTTTACAATACCAAAATAGGTTACTTTAGTCATTTCGTACCCAATCGCTTTTTAAATTAAGATTTAAAATCTGAATGTAATTGTTAAACTGTATTTAATTTTTTTTCATTCTTTTATTCCTTTTTTTAAACATTTTTGTAATACCGAATTTTGGATCAAAAACGAATTGAAAATAATGGTTTGGTTTGTAAAATTAATTTAAAACTTTAAAAAAATTTGTCAAGCTACGTAAATAATTTGTTTTAAAAACACTTATTATGTTAAATAAGGCGACAGACCAATAATTTGAACGAAAGAGCTCCAGTTTAATTCCACTTCATTCATCTTTCGTGGAATTCTTGAAAGGCCACAATTCTTCTTTAGCATGTAACAAAGATTTAGATTAATGATTTTATTTAGTTTAAGTATAGGTCGACAATTCACTGGCAGAAAATTAAGAGCCGCATATTTACAGATCGGAATATCCTTGCAAAGCAGTTAACATCTTATATTCGATCTTCCGAATTTAGTTGTATCTCAACATATCCTCCGAAATTTTTAATCTGCCCGATACTTGAAAAAATTTTTTATTTAAAACCAAATTACTTTTTATGATTTTATAAGTAAACATTTTGAGATTGAAAATGTTCTATTAACCCTCTGTTAATAAGAAATTTTAAATTACCGTTGTTTGCTAATTTAGGCGAGTTTACCTTGTTTTTTAAAGCTTTGCATAATTTCACATTATTCAATTTGTTAAGCCGCTAGCCATTGAGAAATAATAACGAACGTATCAAAAATAAACGTTAATTTTTTTCTTTGTTTAACCCCTGTTGAGCATGTAAAATTTCAGAATTTTTATAAATTAAATATTATTTAATAGATAGAATAATTTATTAATTCTATAATTTCTTTAAATAAAGATTAATTTATATTTTTAGAAAACATTAATAATTCATCACTAAATTCTACTTAAATTTTTTTTACAAAATTTTTTATGTAAAAGTATGTATTTTATTCTAAAATCAACAATTAAAAATTTTGAAAAGAATAGGCCACACTATAAAATAAAACAAATATAACAGTTTTTTATTTATTAATTAATAGTAACAACATTTGATCCTTTTTTATAAAAAATACAGTGATCTTTAGCACTTGTATAAGTGAAAAATATTAAGTGACAAACATAAAGGTCACGATTATCACTATGGAGTCCATAGAGTCTCAGCCATCTTAAATTTTGAATATTTTTAAAATATTATATTATAAGTTAAACTTTACTAATAAACTAAACTATTAAATGAAACTTGGTCTAAGTGTAATGGCAAAATAGTTTTAGAATATGGAAATTATATTGGGATCCGTTAGAACCCACATCTTAATTTTAATAAGACCATTGTATCGCCTCTTTGTAAATTTAAACTAAGAAAATTACACTTGTTTGGTATTTTTTTTACT
Source organism: Acutogordius australiensis (assembly GCA_030555515.1). Classification (NCBI taxonomy): domain Eukaryota; kingdom Metazoa; phylum Nematomorpha; class Gordioida; order Gordea; family Gordiidae; genus Acutogordius; species Acutogordius australiensis. Next base: position 35,798,921 of record CM060245.1, on the reverse strand, counting down.
AGTTTTACATATTAAGCATATAATTTGTTTGTATTGTATAAAAATTATTTAAATTGCTTTTTTTCTCTATAAGAATCTTGTTTTATGGTAATTCTTTATTTTAAAATACTTTTTTATGAATTTAAAAAACGTTCTAGACCTCTATGCACAAATTGATCAATAATATTGATACATTTAGTTTATTGACAAGATTTATTTAATGTGTTATAGCAAATAAAAATTCCCTTTTTTAGCTTTTTTTTATGTATTAAATTTAATTTGCACTATACATATACATTAATATCAATTCATACAGTTTATAATTATAGAGCACGTATAAATTTTTAAAATAATAAAAGATAAAGTTCAAATTTTTAAAACGCTTGCACTTGAGGTTTAAATTTGGGGTCTGTATGATTGTAGCATTCACGTTAAAAAATTTTTTCCCTAGCATTCCCCAATTATATATTTTTAAATTAATAAGGAAAAAAGTTTTAAAATCTATTAAATTGAAACACACAATAGAACATTTTTAAAAGATTCAAACTTAGTAAGAATACATAGCTTGCAGACAGCATATAACACAACACAGATAATTTTTTTACCGAGATCAAACCTTCCATATTTGGAGTTTTCTAGTCCGTTTACCGTTTTTTCTAATTAAACTTAGATAGCCCGCTATAAAATAAATAATTTAAACAAATGTTAATAAGCAAAAAAGATTTTAGCAAAAATAAATCCCTCCTCTCTCTCTCCCTCTCTCTCTCTCTCTCTCTCTCTCTCTCTCTCTCTCTCTCTCTCTCTCTCTCTCTCTCTCTCTCTCTCTCTCTCTCTCTCTCTCTCTCTCTCTCTCTCTCTCTCTCTCTCTCTCTCTCTCTCTCTCTCTCTCTCTCTCTCTCTCTCTCTCTCTCTCTCTCTCTCTCTCTCTCTCTCTCTCTCTCTCTCTCTCTCTCTCTCTCTCTCTCTCTCTCTCTCTCTCTCTCTCTCTCTCTCTCTCTCTCTCTCTCTCTCTCTCTCTCTCTCTCTCTCTCTCTCTCTCTCTCTCTCTCTCTCTCTCTCTCTCTCTCTCTCTCTCTCTCTCTCTCTCTCTCTCTCTCTCTCTCTCTCTCTCTCTCTCTCTCTCTCTCTCTCTCTCTCTCTCTCTCTCTCTCTCTCTCTCTCTCTCTCTCTCTCTCTCTCTCTCTCTCTCTCTCTCTCTCTCTCTCTCTCTCTCTCTCTCTCTCTCTCTCTCTCTCTCTCTCTCTCTCTCTCTCTCTCTCGCTCTCGCTCTCGCTCTCGCTCTCGCTCTCGCTCTCTCTCTCGCTCTCTCTCTCGCTCTCTCTCTCGCTCTCGCTCTCGCTCTCGCTCTCGCTCTCTCTCTCTTGTGTAAAAAAAAGTTAATTGCAATTGTTTAGCCCCCGCCCCCTTAACTGTGCAAAACAAGTGTATTTACTCACGTCTCTTTCATCAGTTTTAACAATTAAACTTTGTATAAGTGCCCTCAACGGGTCGAAACCAGTATTAAAAGTTTTTACATTTGAACCAGCCCGAAACAAAAATGTTTTTAGCCTGGCCTGACGTTTTTATGCTCTATATAAATATCGAATTATTAAAATAAATTTCGAAACTTGGAATTTAGTACCAGATGCCCGGCGGCAAACATTTTTTTACTGCCACCCCAAGAGTTTTTTTTGCCATCCCAAATGGAGAAAACTAGAATCGGGCCTGCTTTGAAATTACCCTGAAATCTCATTTTTTATAAATTTTCTATATAAATGTTAATATTTCGCGTAAAGAGTGAGGGAGAGAGAGAAAGAAAGAAGCGATGCATAAGCAGCATCGAAGGCGTCAATGGGTCTAGAAATTTAAAATAAGGTAGGTTTTTAAATTTTGTTTTTTTAAATAAGTAAAATACATTAAAAAAAAATAATTATATATTTGAATAGATAAAGATTTAAGCTTTTTTTTAATATAAAAAGTTAATATAATTTATTATTTTTTAATGGTGTAAATTAAGGTCAAAATGTGCCAAAAATGCACATTTTGGCAACTTTAACACCGAATAAAATAAAAACCAGAATAGGTAGGAAAAAACGGAAAAAACCATGATGTTCAGCAAAAAAAACTGCACTAGAAACATTTTTCAGGTTGTTGGTCTAAAATTTTGTCGACCAGTGTTATTATATGAAATGGCATTGACGGCTAAAAGATATATAAACTGAGTGAAATAGTAATATAGATATTATATAATAAATATTTATATTAATTAAATTCAATATTTTGCTAAACGACTCGGCGGTTTACCAATATGGTGCCATGTTGTTGATAAGAACCTGGATTAATTAAATCTCAGTCCCGAGTGGCGAGATGAATATGTTTAATGATGATAATAATTATGAAATATTCGAAGAGCCTTTATATTATTTTGAGAATGATAATCAAAGATTATATTCGAATGACTTAGCTGTGGATCAATGGAATTCACAGAGGTATAAATATTATGATAACCATGAACAAATATATGATAACGATTTTGATGAAAATCGTCAAGAACTCAGCAATCGTAATGGTCAATGTAGCATTTTCGGCGACCCTATACCAGTCTATTCAAATAGAATATATATAGGAGGCATGAAAATGCGTTATCTTGATGAAGGGGATGAGTCATTTAGTAATAATAATAATGACGATGATAATAATGATAATAATAATAATAAAATTCAACCGATCCAAATTGTTAATAATGGATTATGGGACACTCATATTATGGAAGATTACAATAATGAGGGTGACTTGGATATTATCGTTGATCAACTTTACAAGTATGATGACGATAACCTATACGAACCTTTTATTTAGTTAAAAAATCTTGACAATATTGGGGGCGAAAGGCATACAATCGATACTGATTATGACGATAATAGTTTCTTCAATCTGTACAAAGATGAGGAACAACAGCCTGAACATGATGTTAGCACAGCTATAAACATTAAAATTTTAGATTATGTTGAAAAAACAAAAAAAAAGATTAAAAAACAAAAATAAGTTAAAATTTTTTTTGCATATTCACAACGGCTTGATGTTAATTTAAACTTCAAATAATATTTTTATCAAAAACCGATATTATATCGTGTCTTATTTTAATTTTAACGCTATATATTTCGTATTATCTAAATGCTTATGTAAGGGTTTGATATATTTATATTATATATTTCTCATCATATGTGTTGATTGAGTTACAAAAGATTTTTATTTAAAAAAAAGGTCCTTAAATTTTTCCGTTTAGGGTCATTAGTTTATTTTGGGAGATAAAATAATTCTATTATATAGGTTCAGCCAACGCATCAGATAGGACAATTACAACAACACCAATCCGTTTTTTTCATATCGTTTTAAGGTTTAAATAATTATATCGTTTTTAACGAAATTTGAAAGATGAAATATCCTTGTCATCGACGAAATATGAGCTATGAAATTTGGGCTAAGGGGAAAATTATTATTATTATCGGACCAAATGGGAACGGTTATTATTTTAACTCGGTGTGTTATTTAGTTAAACATATTGGGGAGGGTCATTATTATTATTTGGGCGTTAAACATTTGGGAAGGAAGGGGCCAATCTATTTGAGGAATGGGCATTAAGAATAATAAATAAATAGTACTTGTAGACTTTTATATTTATTTCAAAGATTTAAATTCCATTGCATCAAATATGAAACTTCCTCACGATTCCTACCGGTGGCAAACTAACGCAAATAATTACTTTCTTACCACTAAAAAACTAAAACTAACTAAAAATAAAATGTTTTTTTGCTTTTAGGTTTTGAGCGCGTTGGCACTCGCGTAAGGCGTGTCTACGCGCACGACAGTTTTATCTGAAAGTCTTAGCCTTTACTTCTGGTCATCAAAAAGGCTTATAGGGTGGGGGGTGGATGGGATGGAAATAAAGATTAATATATCAGCATGAAGGGATTGTTACATAGGTCTAATCTGCATTTTTACACGTTTTAAAATTAGCAAGGTTGCTCACTAAATCTCGGATTCGCGCTCGATAACACAGGTCCACAAATTCTTGAGATTATAGGCCATTCACGGAAATCAAACCTGCCATCTTAGTTTCAAATTAAAAGCCTATTATTGTATATTAAAATTACATATGCTGATGTAAGAATATTATATGCAAAAAAATTTTATTTCTCATTATTTGAGATTATATACAAGTTGCAGAGGATTCATATATGAAAAAAAAATTGTTTAAATGTATTGTCCTAAAATATGGCAATTTGGTCAAAAAAGCCATTTTTGCGATATGGATGGATTTAAGAAGTAGAAGGCAGAAGAAACTAAGAAACACCAAATATGTATTGCAGGTCCATCATGGAGATGATTTTATGTAAACATATTTCTCACACATTAATATTTGTGACCACGGATATGACCAACACGTGCTTTTCAACTTAAAATGCATTCCATTTAACATGCTTAGACCTAAGCAAAAAATTGCAGATGGGAAATCAATCACGTACAAAAAATCCAGGTCTTAGAAATTTTAATTGTTAAAGAACAGCCTTGCAAGGAAAAACAATCCTCTATTGATTGCCGACCTTTTTGCCTTCGGGAGTGCAAGAATTAAAATTGGAATGCGGTATATGTAAATTAATATTAGAGTGCTAGTCCGTTTTGTGAGTGGAGATAAGCTCATCTAATTCAGTAACTTTTAGCTCTTTATGGTTACCGGCATTTCCAATATCAAGTCCGTTTTATTTTTAGAATAGAAAAATCTAACTTGCATTCTTAAGGATTTTTAATTCCTATACCGTTTTTTTCTAAACTTCAAATACTTTTTTTATTAATAACCGATAACACTGAACAAAAAAACATAAATGATTTTTACAAGGTTTTGTAAAAAATTTGCGATATGAATTCCGGGTTGAGGCACGGGCTAAAACTTGTTAAATATTCGTAATTTGACCAAAAACGATAGTTGCGATAATTGATGCTTAGGGTCGTCCAAATTTTGTTGTTTGTAATATATCGTAAAGATTTCTCTATCATTTAAATGTTAAAACAAGAGCTTAATCACCTACAAATTTTATTTCTCACTATTTAATGTAAAAATATATGGCAAAAAATAATCTTTTTTCTTTCATGGTATTAAAGAGGTTGCAATGTCGTCGTCAAAAAAGCTTTTGATAGACGAAGCATCTCTGCAAGCTAAAAAAAAATTTAAAATACATATGAGATTAAAGTTCATACATTTTATTGTTATTAACCTCTTTTTCTGACATTACTGATATTTGTCGACGAGCGTTGAAATAAGGTTTCTAAAAAAAAGTTATAAAACCTATTAATTATTTAAAATAAAATTGCAATAATTTTGTGTAAAAGAATTCTAAACGTTTCCAAAATAAAAATATCTCATAGCCTTTAAAGCATGCTACATTAATAATTATTGCCATCACCGTTGAATAAAAAGAGTATTATTAAACAAATTGTTCATAAAATTAAGTTGTATTATTATTTCAAATAAACATTTGGATTAGCGGAATAACAGAGCATCACAAGAATGCAGCTAAAAATTCTATATAAGATAAAAAATAAAAATACTCATATTAAAATATATGGTATAAAGTGTGGAACTAAAGACATTAAAATAGTATAAACTAATAAAATGTATTTAAAATATTTTTAGGAATTCAAGCTATACGTAAAGTAAGTTATAGGGAATAATTGTTATTTTATTAAAAAAATGATGTTTTTAAAATGATGATCAAGCATCTTAGCTTTTTCAATTTTTGGCTGAGGGGGGGGGGGGGGGGAAAGTGGGGCAGAAAAAAATTGTAAATTAGGAAACGCATCTTTGTAATCATAAAAAAATTTAACAAAATTATTAGTAACACATTCTTTAAAATTATTGAGTTTTTTATTTAAAAAATTAGGCATTTATGCACCCCTGTCCACTGCTAAAAATTGTCTGACCATATATGACATTTTATTAATATATTGCAGTATTTGCGGGGCAATCTTTCTTTTTTATCATGCCAATACTTAAATAATTCTTTTAAATTTTTATATTGTACGTGCTAACCTTTTAAAAATTAATGGTAAAACTTGTGTTTTAATATTACTTACAAAAATCTTAGCGTCTGACGCAACGCTTAAATAGCATGGCGAGCGTCATTAGCTGGAAAAATTGTAAACTTGCCCTGATCTACCGATTGTTACTTAATTTACCTTATGTCAATCATTTAAACATTGTTTATGCTAGGCGTGACCCTTTAAAACATTCATTAATATGCGATTTTATTGTTATATAAGTTATTATTACATTTAATTGTTTACTAAAAAAAATTCAAGCGACCCCTTTAAAAATCGGTTTCTACAACTTTTCGAATTTTAAATCTAACGTCATCCTCTCTAGCTCTGCCAAAGGAGGAATCGTTTTGATTAGTGTGGTCTGTTGTCGAATATGCATCGATTGGGGTGCCCCACCGGTTTCTACTGTTGTTGTAACAGAAACGGCAGTCGTCGACGGAATGTTGACCGGTAGCACCGGTGAAGCCTGCAGTTTCCTTATAGGCTGAATTGCTGTCTCCAAAATTTGAGACAAAGATATATTTAAATTATTTCTTCTAGCCTGATCTACGAATCTGCAAACCCCACCGTGCCATCTTCGGCAACATCTACACCGTCTTAGGATTGTTCTTCTAGGATTTTGATTTCTCTCCATCCTAGGTGTTAATCTAGTATTATTATTATTATTGTTGTTATTATTTGATTGGGTCTCTTGCTGTCTTGGCCTGTCACCGGACATAGGAGCCGTCGTGCGGAGACTTTCTCCTTGTCTCTGTTTAGGGTGTCTTTGATCCCTTGTGGTCCGTCGTCTATGATGTCCCCTTGTATGTGGTATAGTGACTTGGGGTCTTCTCTCTCTATTCATCGGGGGATGCCGGTTCGGCATAACATTCCCCCAGGGCATCATTAATGGGACCAAATGCATCCAATAATATATAGGCCACATCTAGTATAATCAATAAGGAAATATTATAAGTCTTCTCATTATTACAAACTGGATAAGACATGCAATATATCACACAGAGATAATACCATTGCGAAATTCATGCATCAGTTTGTTTCTAAATAAATATGTAAAAGTATTTTTAATAATGTAAATTAATTATTCAGTAGCGGACTCTAACGTCCTCTACATGCCATATTACTATTGATTTATCCTGCGCTAGAATTTCAAGCACCCGAGACCCTTTGGAGGATTACCTCTCCCATGAGCCACTTGGGACGCTTTTTGTTATGTGATAGTTACCAAATATTTAGACCTTTAACATACTTAGTGTTAGCTATGCTCTCCTTATGACCTATAATCTCATTGGGAAGTCTAATTTTTCGCCCTAAAAACTTTTCTAAAATCGATAATTGGTGTGACGACCTCACTGCATTGCGGTATACTTGGTATAACCATGTCCCATCTTTTTCATGTTGTTGTAATAATTAACCATCTTTTAGCCATTCCAACCGATTTCTCAGCTAGTCCATTTGAACTAGGGTGATATAGTGGAGTAAAAATTAGTTCTATATTCCATTTGTCACAGATAGTTTTGAACTCTTTTGAGGTAAACGCAGTACCGTTGTCGGTTACTATTGTTTCCGGGAATCCAAATTGACTAATAAGCTTTTTTAAAAAATTAATTACTACTTGCGATGTAGTATGGTTAACTTTTGTAAAATCTGCCCAGCTAGAAAATGCGTCAGCCACGACTAAATAATTATTTATATCGAAATCAAAAAAATCTAGGTGTATGCGTTGCCACGCACGTGTACAAACCATTTTCTAACTTTATCGTGCTTTGGACGTGATGTTATGGAAGCACATATAGTACACCTACGACATACCTCGTTAATTTCAAATTCTGGCCACCAGTACTTTACTCTCGGGCTTGTTGTACACACTTATCGCGTCCTTGATGTCCTGCATGTATTTCCTGGCTTATCTTATTCGTGAGACTTCTTGGGATAACTATGCGATCTTGTCGTTGCACTAGTTCGTCTTCCAAGTGTAGTTCGGTCATTACTTTACAATGAATGTTAGACGGGTGAATATGCTCAATCTGACCCTTTATGTATTTTTTAAAAATACTTAAATTTTCCTCTTTTTCGATCGCTTTTATGACATCTTGCCTTGAGGCGCAACCGTCATCTAAGATGGAATTGATTATCTCAGGCATTGTCCCATAATAGCGTAGGCGTGATAAGGCATCTGGCAAGTTATTCCATTTACCAGGTATATGTACTAACTCGAGGTCAAAATTTCCCATGAGTAGCTGCCAACGCTGCAATTGTGGTGACACTAGCCCACGGTTGTCCTTTTTTAATAATCTTAAGAGAGGTTAATGATCAGTCCACACTGTAAATCATTGACCAATCAGATATTCTCTGCATCTCTCTAATCCGAATTGTACTGCTAGGCATTCCTTTTCATAGTTGAATACCTGGTTTGTGGATCACGAAATATGCGTGAAAAGAAGAGTATAGGTCTATTTAGTGTTTTATAACTTAGTAATAGCGTGCCACCGACTCCATGAGTAGACTCATCTACCGCTAAAATTAATGGATAGTCGCGGTTGAAACTTGCTAAAACTGGCGGGTGGGTTAAAATGTTCTTCGCCGATTCAAACTTTTTATGATGTAAATCTGTCCAGACGGAACATTCTTTTTACAAAGATTGTAAAGTGGTGTCGAAATTTCTTTGTAATTTGGACTAAACCTACGGTAATAACCTAAAGTACCGAGTATCGAGAGAAGTTCTGCTTTATTGTTAGGATCTCTCATTTTCATCAACGCTTCGGTCTTTTGAGGTAAAAGTCTGATGACTTGTGCACTAATCTCATGTCCTAAATAATATATTTTTTCTAAAAGAATTGAGCATTTCCTAATCTTATCCCCTTTTCCTCGACGCGACCTAATGCGATAGAAAGTTTTGCATTGTGTTCCTGCATCGTTCGGGCAATGATAAGTATGTCATCTAGATAGGCAAAAACACCTTCTAGGTCTTCAAATATCAGCTACATTGCACTTTGAAATATTTGGGCCGATGTTGAGATGCCAAAGGGTAATTTAAAAACTGAAATAAACCTATGTGTGTATTTATGGTCAAAACATTGACACTTTTTTCCGTTAGTGCTAATTCTAGATAGGCTTGCGAAAAATCAAGTTTGCTAAAAAAATTTGGCACCTGCAAAACGTGAGATTTTCATACCTTGGTAACGGGTAGTTACTTTTTAAAATAGCATTGAAAAATAACGCGAGAAAAGCAAAGACTCTATAAACTTATAAAAAATAATTTTCTACCGTTAAATTCGTTTAAAAAAATATTTTTTACTTATGTTAAAAATAAAAATTAACTTTCTAATTAACTAGGCTACATTTGTAAAAAAAAATGTTATTTACCTCTAATGAATAATAATTTTAACCGTACGAATAGAAATTCTAACACCAATATTTCTCATACACGCTAATCGGTCCCTTTGGTGAGAACACCAATTTGTTTTAGGTTTATTTCGAATAAAAATTTAATAATGATACAAACCGATAAGAGAAAAATCAAAAAGTGATGTGTGTGCCAAGAAAATATAAAAATGTATCTTTATTGGATTAGATGATAATTAATTGTAAAAGAATTATATCTGTATCATGCATAACCGTATAATAAATCTTATTAAAATCATTCAGTGTATATTTGGCGGCTTTTAAGAACACAGCAATGAATCAATCAAAAACTTATTTAGCGGCTAAGGTTAAAGAACACAGCACTAAATCAATCAAAAACTTTTTTCTTTAAATTTATTACTAAGAGAGTAAATTTAATACTAAGACAGTTTTTAAACTCTATTAAGGTCGGTTAGATATATGCCTTGTTCCAATTGCCATTAAAAAAACATATAGGCATTTGTGAAAATTAGTCTAAAATATTAAATGTCTAAATCTTATTTATTATTAATTGAGTTTATAGTTTCTAAATTCTTGAAGCTGTTTCTGCCCTTTAAAATTTTTTAAAGTTCTTAAAACCTAAAACCAGGGGCGTATGCAGAAACCTTTCTAAATGGAGGGAGGAAATTTTTTTGGAGGAAAGGGATTAACGATCTGTATTTTTATATATAACAAAGGTCAGCAAATACCAATGACACAACCGTGAATTTTATAAAAATATAAAAGAATTTATTTCCATGATAGCCTTATCTCATATATTTATTTCGTTTTTCTTAATATCTTTCTGCCTTGGCTCCTTTCATCCGTCCATAAAGGAAATATGGCCTTTTTTAACCAAGTTGACAGATCGAGAATACCTAAAAAAGAAAAAATTTAAGAATCTTTTTTTCATATAAAATCCCTTGTAACTTAAATTTATTATATCAAATAAAGTAATGAAATTTTTTACTGAATCACGCTTTTACATCGGCATTTAGATATTACAAAATATTTCGCGCCAAACTTAAATACGGCACGATATAATATCGATTTTTAATAAAAGTTTTATTTGAAGTTTAAAATTAACAGCTTAGCTATTTTAAATATGCAAAAAAATAATTTGAATTTATTTTTGTTTTTAAATCTTTTTGTATTCTTGGCAATTTATTTAAAATTTTTAATATTTTTAGCCAGGGGCGTATTTAGGGGTTGTCAAAAGGGGCCAAATAACCCCCCCCCCCCTAAAATTTTTTTTTTAATTTTAATTATGTATTTTGCGGTTGAATTTAAATATTAAACAAATAATAGGGAATAAAAATCAATAAAATTGCTATTTTTTGGAAAACATACAGCCTTTTAAAATTAATTTTGCAAATAAAATATCAATATTAAAATTAAATTTGTAGTTCCTCCTCCAAAAAAATTTCTTGCACTCCAGTTTCTGCTTACGTCCCTGTTTACAGCTGATTAACTAAGTTTGTTTGGAAAAACCGGTAAACGGATTTGAAAAATCCTACGATGGCAAGTTTAATCTCCGTAGTAGCTCATAATTTTCAAAAATTTGCTGACCTGTTTAATGTATAAATTAGTAAATGATTATAATGCGACTGGTATATTCCATCTTTTATTGTTACACCCCCATTATTGTTGCCTCTTACCGTCATAATGAATATCCATTTTAATTTAATATTAATATATTTTATCATTATTTTGAAAAATTAGCACCAGACATACCTACAAAGATATTTGTATCATAGTAAAACATATGTAACATAATACAGGTCGACAAATATTATTGTCAGAAACGTGAATTTTGAAAACATAAATGCATCTTCACAGTGGCCTAATCTTATATATTTTTTTTTTCTAAGTTTCTTACGTCTTTAACTCCTTAGATTCGTCTAAAACGATAAATGGCCTTTTTAACCATATTGACAGATCAATATATACTTTATAAGAAAAAATTTAAAAATTTTTTTTGCATATAAATCTCTTGTTTATTAATATATCAAGCTCTTACATCAGCATTTAGATAATACAAAATATTTCGCGTCCAAACTTAAATACAAAACCATATGTTATCGGTTTTTAATAAAAATATTGAAGTTTGAATTTAACAGTTAAACTATTGTGAATGCAAACATAAAATTTCAATTTATTTTTGTTTTCAAATCTTTTTTGGTTTTATGACCTTTTTTCCTAAAATTTTTAATGTTTATACCTGACTAACTAAGTTTGATTAGGAAAAACGGTAAACGTTTAATTTTCCCTAGGATGGCAGGTTTAAACTCTGTTGTTAATTCATAACTCTCAAAAAATTGTTGACCTTGGTGATATTTAAATAAATTTTTAATTTGAAGGTTCATTTAGTTTGTGTTTTATAAAATTGTATTGATCATTTTCAAAAACAGCATTTCTGACTCCTATAAATAGTTGTTCCAGTCTAACTTCAAAATGCAGAAGGTCTGCTTTTTAACAATTTTACTAATCATAATTATTCAAATTATTTGATTCTGTGTGATATAGGAGGTAAACGAAGAATTATTTTTTGCATTATTTAAATAAGATTATAAAGTATGGTCTCCAGAATATATAAAAATTTTATTAAATTTTGAAAGTTTTCGGAAAAACTCGTTTAAGTGTAATTCTTGCCAAAATTTTAATTGTATAACAGGGTAAAAAGTATACTTGCCAAAAATTCAATCTTAAAAAAGAGTAAAAAGTATACTTGTCAAAAAAGCCCTAACGGGTACGGCGGCCTCGATAAAAAGAGGCCGTGAGGAGGTGATTTTTTGGCAGGCACTTCTAACCCTGCAACGGGTGTTTTAATGAATTATGGACAATAGTGCGAACAATTTAACTATATCAACTACCTATACGCTCTGATCAATCTGTTATTATTTATAATTATTGGTGTATTTGATGATTCCAATCCCAATTTATTTATAGGCTAGCTTTCCGATCAAACCAGCAAATTTTTCTACCCACTTACCAAAAAAAACGTAGATGCTAGTTTTTATTAGTATATTGCCATCACCGTAGAAAATAAAGATTAATCATTTTTAAAAACAAATTGATCATATGGATAACAAATTTAAATTACTATTTTAAAAAGAAAAGTAGAATTAGCGCAAAACATAAAGCATCACAAGAATTCAGCTAAAAATTCTATTAGAGATTAAAACAATAAAATAATTATATCTTATATATCGTCATAAAAGGTATGTGACTAAGGACGCTCCAAACAAGTGTAAGCTAATTTTTGAATGTTTTTAAATTAACTTTGGGAATTAGAGCATACATGCAAAAAAGGCTTATGAGAAATAAATGTTTTAAAAAATTATCAAAAAATTGCCAGAGGTGAAAAAATTTTAACGATATTGTTATGCAAAGCAAAAAAAAACTTTTTTGTAAGTAAAATATTTTTATATCATACTGACAACTTAGCATTTAGGATGATTGAAAAAGTTGGTTTTTTATAAATATTTTTTTAAATCTTTATAGGGCCAAAAATATTTGTCAACTTAGATTATAAAGTCATTTCTTTCCAAAAAAAAGCTAAATATTTGGACGCAAAACACTTTTAAATTTGTTTTCTTTTATTTCCTCTTACAGCTATTTAAGATAATTTATTTAAAGTTTAATTGATTCTAGTTTGAATGCTCTAGAATTACGAATGAATTTTTTTGGTTTAAATGAATTAATAATTAAAAAAAATTTAAAAAATATAAATTAAATATAACCTCCAATTGCTAGAAGTTTATATTTATTAAATATATGTGGGATATGTTATATTTAATATAAAAATTAATATTAAACATTTTTTTAAAACCAAAGTTGACAATTAATAAAAATTAAAACTTAAGATAACTTTTATATTAAATTAAAACTAAAATCACATGCATTCTTAGTTGTTACAATTCTAAATAAAATATAATGTTTTAATATTCATTTGCCTGGGTCCACGTGCAAATTGTTGTTTTTTCCAAAAAATGGGAAATTTTAAACTCTTATGTGTTAATGAACCGAAAAAATTGTTTAAAGACAATTCATATTTTTTGACAAAACGCGCTTTAAAACAATATGGATAAAATTATAGCAAATAAGTCTTAAAAGTAAAGTATTACATTAAGATTGACCTATTGTTATAGAATTCAATTTATAGAAATAAAAAAAATTCTTTTATATTTTTAAACTTCAATTTGGGCATTTGGGGTGCAAATAAAATGTCAAGTAAATTATGTTGAATTTAAAAATTTATGTGCATAATAAAGCTTGATGTTAAATTATAATTACCTTCAACAACTATATTAGTCGGATTATATAAATTTTAAAATAATGCATTTTAAACGGCTGTTAAATACAAAAGGCAAATTTTTTCCCAAAAACTACACCCACGGAAAAATTTATTTTCAGGAGTTGATTATATAAATCCAAATTTTATTTCGGCCGGCTCAAAAAATGGACATATTTTCAGACCCGTTTGACCATATCTTTTTTGAAAATCAATTTTCCCGATATCATTGAAAATATATGACGCATTGATTATTACAAAATTATTTTTCTTTATACTGCACCTCGACACTAATCAGAGAGGGACGCTTTTAAAAAGCGTTTTTAAAGATGGATAATAATAATATTGCTTAAATCCGAAAAACCAAACTATATACGTGACACTGCCATTGGTTTTTGGCCTGTTGGCCATTAAATAACGTACCTTGTTTTCCATATATATATTATTAAAAACTAGGCGCAATATATTTTAAATTTTTAAATATTTATTCATATAACCTTAACAAAACAATAACCCTAATTATATTAATAACACACACAAAATAATTTAATGTACAATTCTATTCTCATGTTTTAATAGAGTTTTTTGTGCTCATTTCAAACTTTCCTCTTTTTTTTATTAAGGACAGGGGGTTCTAAAATAATGAGCCCAAGAAATAATGCCCCTTTTTACATCTTTTATACGCTTATATGGGAATATATTCACAGTATTTTGAAAAAAAAATGTAAAAAAGAAATAAAACTTGTTTATGTAATTAATTAATATAAGTGCTTTAAAGTCACGTTATGATCTCCCTCTACACACTTTCAATTTCTAACCTTTATCATTCTCATTAATATTTCTCCATACGCATACTTTCTATTTTTTTAAGTATAAAAGGATTATTTATATTTTGTTTTTTTTTTGCGTTAAAAGTTTTTGTTGTGCCACTTTAATTTATTTATTCACTCAAAATTTTGTCCCTTCAAATTCAAAATTCCTATTTTCTGCAAGCTGTTTATATATGTATTAAAAATTATTTTTCGCCCATCTGGCTCAAGGTAATGAATCATGCAAATAAATTTATAATACAAGTGAACAAATATCAATGACAAAAAAAAAAGTTTATAAAATTACAGCTAAATACATCTACATCATGGCTTTATCTTTTATCCTAAAATTCCAAAATTTTTTTATATAAAAGAATTTCATGTTTTTTATATCAAACAAGGATAAATAAAATATTTAAGTATATCTAATTCTCACACTAACATGCGCATTATGCAATAAATTTGGCATCCCAAATTAAATATGACCCATTTTATTATGGGTTTTTAAAAAATAATTATTTGGATTTTGATTTTACAGTTTTATTATTTTAAAGAAAAAAAAATTTTTTTTTAATATATTGTTTTTGTTTCCTTTTTGTTTTTTTTTTTTGACCTTTTTTCTAATTTTTGATGTTTAAAATTGGCTGACCCAGTTTGATTAAAAACAGCAAACAGACTTGAGAATCCAAGATGGGAAATTATGGCAAAGTAAAGTTAAGTATGGTCAAATAAAGACTCTTTTGATTTATTGCGACTAACTAGAAATAGAGTTAATCTAATTATCAAAATCGTAAAATATTGATTAAGAGGAATTTTTCTAAATCATACCGAGTCAGTTAGCCCCACACAGCCTCTATTAAATTTTTAAAGCCCAATTTTATGTGAAGGGAAGGCAATAATACAGTGTTTAGATATACTCAACGTATTCTCTATTACATTTCCGAGGGTTAAATTTGTTTGAAGAGATGCCGTGAATTGCTTATATAACACACAGGTCGGAAAAAATCAATTTATGAAAGCTAGAGGAAACTTGATGGATTTGTGATATAAATTATTACACCCAAAATTTCGCTCTAGCCGTTAGATTTTATTAAGTATATATTATGAATGGCGAATTTTGTTCTAATAGACAGGGCTTGTGACCTCGAAAATACCCCAATGATATTAAATTATACAATTTATATTTTACTTTCAAAGTGAAAAGTAAAATTTGCGTATATCAAGTTTTATCAACAAAATAATACAGAATATTGGCCCAAACTTAAATAAGTCACGATAAATTACTTCTAAATAAGAAAAATATTTATATTAGTTTATTAAAATAACTTTTAAAAAATAAAGCAATTGTTTTTTTGTTTTTAAAATTTTTTTTAACATTTTCTTAAATTATTTATGTCCTTAGCTGGCGCACAAAGTTGATTAAAGTAATCGAAAAACGAATACGAAAATTTTTACGATGACAAGTCTGGTCTCTTAAGCGCTTATAACTCTCAAAACCCATTTTTTGACCACGTAAGAATTTACAATGGTTGAGGGCAAACTTTATCTTAATAATATAACATATATTTTTCCAATTCTGATTCGGCTTATAATTTAAATTAGCCCATTTTTGCTCATTTAAGGAGCCCAATACAAACAAATATAAAATGCCTACACCCTCTTTTAAAATTTTTTTTATTAAATATAAGGATACTTAATTAAAAATATTTTTTTTGCCCTACTTCTTATTTCCTTTTAAACCTGACAAATTTTTTTATGCCTGTTAATATGACGGCAAAATCTAATTCGCTGCCAAATAAGAAAAATTTTTTTTGACGAGTTATGTATTCTCCCTAAACTCAGTCGTTTGGTATTTGGAACAATTTACAACTGTACTATATTTGAACTAGGAACCAGCAAATTATGTTTGGGTTGTCTTTAAGTGGTTTTTAATTTCTTAAACAATATATTTGATATAGAAGTTAAGCTTGTTCTTGAAATATAAAAATAGTATTTAGACGACAATAAAAACTTTATAGCTTCTTACTTTGCCACGCTAAAAAAATGAGAGTGCACAAATGTAACATTATCGCAGTTTGCAAAAATTTATAAATCATTAAATATAAATTTATTAAAACCAATTTTCCTTTTTTTTACGTATTAACAATAACTAAAATGTACCAAGAGCTCCGGCTTCTATATTTTTGTATGAAAAAAATTTTACAGAATAGATTTAATGGTCATTTAAAAATATAACCCTTTATCTCTTAATTTTTACTTGGGTTTTTACAAGGTTACTATACATCCTAAAGACCCTCTTATGCATTACTAATTATAAATGAGTCTCAAAATTTTATAAGAATTCACCGTTTTTTTTTTATTCACACTTTGTATGACTGTTATAAACATTAAAAAATTATTAAAATAATGTGTAAAAAATGCAAATAAAAAGATCTAACTAAATAAATCTACATGACAGAATTTATACATTATGCATTAATTATGTTTTATATATATATATGTTAAATTCAAAGAACATCTAGTTATTTTATTTGTCGAAATTATGCCATTTAGAAGCAGGATTTCTAAACAATTCTACAATATTTATCTCCTTAAAGATATTTTGATATATAAAATAAAATTTTTATTAAAAGTCATGATCATTTCGATTTGCTATTTGTTTAAGGCATAGAGCCATAATCCTGGTTAAAAATTGGGGAGTAAAAATACATTCCAGAATAAACATTGCGTTAAATATAATAATTATATATTCTAAATAAAAGGAGAAAAATAAGGGTTTGAAAAAAAAAATAAAAAAAGGCTAAAAAACGTGTAAAATTAAAAAATTTGGATTATACGGGGGACCCATTATTTTTTCTAAATTTTATTATATTAAAAACTTATTTAATTTAGGTTAATTAAATTTATCTACTTTTTATAATATAATAATGTCAGTATTTAATATTTTTTTAGTGGACTATTTACTTTTTAAAGCTAATAAGTTTAAACCCATATATAGTGCCTCTAAAAAATAGAGCTGGACTGTAATACGGACCAGGCATAACTCATAAATTAGTAGCTATTTTTAAAACGTAATTTGCCAGTATTTTAGTTTAAAAAAAAATAAATTTTTTGTAAAAAATTTTCTTTTCCTTTAACAAATCTAATGCATATATATTGAAAACAATGTGATGTATATGGAACAAAAATTATTAGTTTTTGAGCTCTTTTAAGGTCGGTCAAATATACATTATTGACCTAAAAACTTAAAAAATCATACTTGACATTTGTGTTAAAGTCTTAATGTTTATATATTTATTGTTTTTAATTTTCATATTCCGGTTTCTAAATTCGTTTTTGAAGCTAATTCTGCCAGGTTTAATTTTAAAGTTGTGTAAACATATAACTTATGTCCTTATTTTAAAATACCAAAAAAAGCATATCACTGTCTAAATATGACTTTTTGTTATTTTAAGTTTGTTGATGTGATATGCATAAAGATTTAAACTTTATTTTTAATTAGCCAAAAGTATCCCTACCTTATGGGACCGAGTTACTTAAAATAAATAAAAAAATGGGGTCGAGTTACTTAAAATTAATATAAAAAAGTTTGAAAATAATTTTACAAACTTAGCCCTAAACGTTTTAATTATTCTAAAGTGAATATACAGTAAAAATCTTAAAAATTTATGAAAATTACTTATACATCACAGGTCAACAAATATCAATGGAAAAACCGTGAATTATGTGAAAAGATAAAAGAATCTATCTCCATGACGGCCTTCATATAAGTATTTTTTTTCTTATTTTCTTCCGGCTTTGGCGCCTTACATGTCCATATCGAAAAATTAGTCTTTTTTGACCAAAATGACAGATAATAATAAATAGAAAAAACAATAAATCTTTTTTTCATATAAAAATTCCTTGTAACTTATATTTATCATATCAAATAATAAGAATTAAAGTTTATTAGTTCAAGCTCTTACATCAGCATTTAGATACTACAAAATATTTCGCGTCAGAACTTAAATACGTCACGATATATTATTGGTTTTTAATATAAAAAATTTGAAGTTTGAAAGATGGCAGGTTTAATTTCCGTAGTTAGCTCATAAGTTATAAAAATTTGTTTATCTGTGCATTAAGCAGATATAAATTAGCCCTTAATGTCCTCTTTAAAATAAAAATAAGATTAATTCGTAATATCTCCCAAAGTAGCAATCAATGTAAAATTTTGCCTCGCTTTTATTTTTAATTCTGTTCCTGTCTCCGTCAAAAATTAATTTTCATCAAAAAAAAATTACCAAATTTTAAGAAACTCTTTTAAAATACCCACGCAAAACCAATTTTAAAAGTAATATCCCCGAACTTGTTGATGAGGTAAATTTGACCATATATATACATGTACATATAAAATCAAAATGTAAAAGGCATATTGAAAATCTCACCCAATCGACCATATCTGTATTAAAAATCTAGGGGTGATTTTTTATTTAAACACATAATCAAGGAAATGCACATAATCACTTGTATAACTTTACCCAAATGTTAAATTATAATTTTTTTAAAAATGAAATTGATCTGGCAACATATATAATAGCCTTGCATTTTGATATTCTTTGCAAAAAAAAATGTTTAAAAATTACAGGATCCAAATTTACGTTTTTCCACTATTTATTTTATTTTCCCACTTTTATTCAGAATAAGACGGAATATTGTGGAAATAATATATCCAAAAATTTTTAATGTAATTTATTTTCGATACACTTGTAATTTTGTTGAGCAAACAAGTGCATAATAAATCTAAGAATACAGCCATATAAAAAATAGTATCAACAAAATTTAATATATTTACAAGATTCTTTAAGCTGATGGTAAAAATTTACATACCTTCTCCTCCTACCACTACAATTTCTGATTAAAAAGGAATTGAATATAAATGAATGCTAAAATAATTTTGATATGTGGAAAACTATTTGGCGTAACCGGTGGAAAAGCCCCTTCACCCCCCTTCCTTTCTTAAAAAATCTTTCTCGTGGAACATTTAAAATGCACTAAAAATTAGGCCTATATGTTGCCATATCCCCAACTATTGTTTACCCAAAATATTTTTCCCGTTCAAGCTAAACTTCCCTTCATTCTATTTTCCCCGTCCGCCTTAAAATTTTTTTTGGGTACGTTGTGACACATTAATGTTACAATTTTGTGCAAAAGGTATTTTAGTTGCTATGCTTGAGAAGGCTGATATTCTTCTTGTAAGGTAAGTGAAACATAATTAAAGCATAAGATAAGCCAATTTTTTATGGCTTAATTTAAGATTCATAGAAGTAATTTATGAAACTTTTGGGTTTAACTGGAAGCAGTAGAATTTTTGCCAAAATGCATTTTATTTCATTAAAATCTTCAAAAACTATCAAATGGAAATTATGGCCAGCCGTTTTTACATCACGCAAACCCCACCGCCCATGCCACCAAAGAAATTTAGGTAAGAGCGGTCTGCTAACAAATTGGTATATTAATTAAAAAGTATGAACACCCAACACTCACCCACCGGCCCTCTTAAGCCACACGCACGATGACAAAACATCAATAGCTGATATTAATGGCGAGGGAATTGATCAAACGCTAGGTACCATTCTACAATAGATATGACGCTATAACAAATTTAAAATTTTTTAGTTACTGGGTCTTGCTTGCGGTAGCAAAAAACACTTAGAAATTTTTACTTATATATGTATATGTAAACGCAATATAAAAAATTTTATTAATCTCCTTGAGATAATTAATTCAAGATAATTAGCATTAAATATATGCAAATTAAACTAAAAAAAAAGGCGATAATATATAAATATATTTTTACCATCTACTATATGATTGTAAATATAATTTTATACATAAGTGTTGTAAGATTTTCCTAAACGCCATGTAGGCTAAAAGCTAAAGAGAAATACGTGATAAATAGAGCATATATTAATCTTTATTTATTCATTTCAACCAAATTTCAAAAACAATTACAAGTTTTTTCTATGCCCATATTTAAAAACGGCTTATACCCAGAGCTGGGAAAAAAACCCATTTTCGGGCCAAAGTTTAATCAAGAAAACAATTATAAATTTTAGATTTTCTGCTTACATTCCTGTTGCAGGTTGATTTTTTAATCTATTGAAAACAAATTTGAACTTAGCCAAAAAATGGGTTTGCCATGGCTCTGCTAGCACCTGCTCTCAATATTTTTAATTAAACCTTTTAAAAATTTCTGTTTCCTTATCAAGTCAAAAGCACAGGCAAAAAATTACCATATACATAGAAATAGTTTTTAAAGCCTCGTTCAAAGTTCTCAATAAGCAATTTTAAAAATGTTAAAATGGCTGTAACTTGGTTTTTTACACAAATATTTATCAACCATAGTTTTTTTAACATAATATTTTGCCTGGCGCAGTAGATTAAAGTTTGTTTAAAAGTTTTTTTTATTGTTATCTGTATTAACTAACGCTTTATAAACATTGAATTTAACCAGTAATTTGTTATATAATTTTAATCAAAAAGATTTCAAAACGCTCCCAATAAAAAATTAACAAAGGGTATTTAAAATTAAATATAAAAATATATAGTGAAAACTGAGCCTATAAATAATAGTAGGAAATTTAATATTTATATTTAATCTCACAAATAAAAATTTAATCAACTTTATAAAATATAAATTTTGAGAGAAACTTTAAGGTTTATTAAGATGTGTGGATTTAAAAAATATATTAAAACCATTTGTCAACGAGCTTAATATTTGTTTCTTTAAACGTTTTGTTTT
The DNA here is from genome assembly GCA_030555515.1 of Acutogordius australiensis. Lineage (NCBI taxonomy): Eukaryota > Metazoa > Nematomorpha > Gordioida > Gordea > Gordiidae > Acutogordius > Acutogordius australiensis. Next base: position 35,777,596 of record CM060245.1, on the reverse strand, counting down.
TTATATTACTCTCAATTTTCAATTTCAATGCTCCTCACCAAAAAAACTTTGATTTTTCTTTTAAAATTACTTCTAGAAGATGCAATGCCCTTTTATTTAGATATTATTGTCTGGCATTATTTTAAATTCTCAATTTCTTACATTGTCCGGCCAGATATTCTTAATTGTAAAAATAAATATATTGAATAGGTAAATGAAATGTTATAATAGCACAATTGGTATTTATTATTAAAACATATATTCTTTTTATTTTGAGTATAAGAAAATGTTCTAAAATATGCGCAATTTCAATTTTTTTTTCTCTAGTATAAAGCAAATAAAACGATAAAGGTAAAAAAAAACAAAATTCTCCACAAACCGTAATACAATTGAATTTTGGGGTATTTGGACTAAACAACCCATATGCCAATGTAATCAAAATATTAGCAGTTTTAAAAAAAATAACCAGAATCAAAAAGAATGTTGTTAAGGGCACGTGCAAAGTGTTTTTATTTACGTAAAATTTTCAAAATTTTGAAAAAAAATATTTTGTAATAAAACGCAAATTTTTAAAAAGTTGCCAAATATAATATATGCACATAAAATGCCATTTTTGGAATAAAAATTTTTGAAAAAATTTTGAAAAAAAATAAATTTTCAAAATTTTCGAAATTTTTAAAATTTTACAAAAATAAAAACTCACTTTGCACGCGCCCTAAAAAAGAATGTATGTTAAAACAAACAGGACAACGATATAACGTAAAAATTACAATTTAGCAATTTTGAATAGTAATATTTATTCTGCATTAAAAAAAGTGCAATAGGAATTTTAAAGAAGGCACACATCTTTATTGCTACAATGTTTAAATAAAAACTTTTAATGCCAATATGGAATTATACCTTATATATTTATAAAAGGGTATGTAAATTATGACTATTTTTCTTAATGTCAGCGTCCAGACGGTCCGCCGTGGGAATATTACTTTGATTTGACCTCAACGTCTAAAGCCTTTATACCTGAGGAATATTTTTATAAAGTACAGTCAACGTCCAAAAAACATTTCGCCCACGGAATATTATTTTAACTTGATGACTTCAACGCGCAAAGATGTCGCCGAAAAATTTCGCGTAGTTTAGGGAAAAAGATTTTAAATTTGCGAAATGGTTAGATATTGTCTTAATTAAAAGTTTTAAAATTTTAATTTCTTATTGATCATTTTTATTAATGTAAAACTTTTTACCTATATTTTTTTTAATTTGTAAAATTTCATATAAGTTCTGGTGAGACTTAACATTTAACATTTCTCAATCAAGGTATTTTATGTTAAATCATATATAAAATGTACTTCATATATTGACCGTTAACTATAAAGTCATTGGCATTGTTATTTGAGCTTGATTCACTTTAAGGTGAGTATATTTTTTTTATAAAAGTAAAAAGTTTGATTAGGGCACATTCAGAGTTTTTTATTTTTTTAAAGCCATGAACGGGATATTAAATGCTAATAATAATCAATATTTGCATGCAATATTTTTAGAAATGCCGTTGTGATGAGAGATTATACAATTTTTGAAAGAATTTCAAAAGCGCCTCTAACAACATTTGTTGAAATTTATATATTTGACCAGTATAATCTATTGATTCCGGTACTCCCACCTGCGGTTATTTTTTGTAATTTAACTACCACGCCATTTGCAGGTATGGCCCAATAAAAATTATTACTATATACAGAAGGTTAAAGTAATACCATTCATCATGTGTTAAAAATTTTGTCATTTTAATCTCGCCAATTGAAAAAAATAAGATATAAAAAACTCGCTCGGAAGACCTAATCCATTTTAAATTATAACCCGTTTTGGCCCACTTTTCTTGAATGTCAGCAAGACCGAGCAGATTATCGGGTCTTGAATTATATACTAATTGCTAGACATCTTAACCTAATTTAAAAAATAAAAATTTAAGTAAATATAAAAATAATTCAAACGCAACTCTTCGATTATCACCATTCCTTGGCTAAAACTACATTCCAAAATTTTAAATTTAATTATTATGCAGAATTTCGGCGCGGAATATTGGTGTTTGGGATGTTAAGTCCAGGCTAATTTTTGCCGACGAAAATTCCGTTTTTGTTGACTATAAGCTTTAAAAAATTCCGCTGAAATGTGATGGTCAAGTTCAAATGTTAATCTGCTGCCCCAGTTTTATTAATTTATTTGATTTTACTAGTTTAAATATTTTAAACAAGAAATGGGTATTTTCATTAATTTATTCCTGACTTCAAGGCCGACTTTATGGCAAACCACAGCTCCAATTTAAATTTTAAAAAGGCTTTTTATACATAAAATATCGCCTAACTTAAACTTCCCCCAACATTCTTTTTTATGAATAAAAACAAAAATTTTCTATTTTTTTAAAATTTAGGCTAAAAAATAAAAAAGAAAAAATTGGTGCGCTTGCATTTGATAACCTATCCCTTTTTAGTTTTATGAACAAAATTAGAAATTGCATAATTTAACATTTATCCTTGGCAAAATTCAACATATTTGGTAAATTTATTGTATAAAATATTTTTTGGGACAATTTTAGAAATAATATTACGGGTATTTTGGAAAAATTTATTTTTTCACTTTTATTGTTATTTAATCAATTATCCACAAAAAAGTTTAATCTAATAAAAATTGACCTATTTAGAGTGTTGTTGTTCTTTTTTATGCTAAAAGTGAAAAGTCAAATATTTGATGGCACACTGTGATATAAGTTGTTTATATTATAAATACATAAAGCAAGTCAATTTTAGGGTTTAAAAACTTTAAAAGATCACAACAGGCAGAATTAGCTTTAATAATTTATTTAAAAACAAAATATAAGACCCAATATAAAATATAAATATTCATTATTTTTACTAATTTAAAAATGCCAAATATGTCTATGAAATGCTATTAGGCATACATTGTATATCTAAACTACCTTATTAGAGTTTGACAACCAACAGTGTGAATTCCATTTACATCATATTGTATCATAATAAAGTGCATTAGACCTATACAAGGGGGACATACTGTAATTTGATCTATAGGCATATGGATTTTGAAAATGACCTAAATTTTATATAACTAAATGTGTTCCTAGCGAATTTTTACACAAGAATTAATTTTTTATAATGCAACAATTAACTATTTTAATAAAAATAACGGAATGATTTTATATTATACTTTTTTGAATTTTCTCGTTTTTCTATATTTAACGTATAGACTATTTTTCAACACTTAAACAGAATTTATGATTGATTTTATTTTTAATATAATTAGTTGAATATGCAAATGAAATAAAAATAAATTTGCCCAAACGAATAAAGTCTGCATTAATTTCTTGACATCTATAAATTTGCTGTTTATTAGGGCAAAAAATTTTTAAAACGTCTTGCCAATCCCAAACGTCTGAAATTATATATCTATTAATATTATTAAGGGCCATACTTTATAAGCTTTTTAGGAAATAAAATTTTTTGAGCTATTTATATCTAAATGACATTAATATTTTGGTAAATTTTGCGTCTAAGGTAGTCCCAAATACTACGGTCTTTAAAATTAAAAAAAAAATACGACACTAGCTACAATACATTTGATAATACATGCTTGCAAATTGCCCTAAATCTTTTTTGCTTAAACATATTTATGCACATATATCGGTCAAAAATCACTTCCGGTCAAAATTTTAAGTTTATATCTGTACCCTAGGATACCCTACCATTGTAGTCATATAACTGAGTCTTGAAAATAAGCTAGTCGATTTGAATATATTGCCTAACGTATATCTCACATTTTTTCACATTTAGGGACACCAACCCGTTTGGACTTTGTGACTCCTAAAACTCGTGAGCAGAGCAATCAAAATTGCCGACGAATAAAATCCGCAACAAATTTTTGAGAGTTATGAGCCGAGGAAGATCAAACCTGCTATCTTAAAATTTTTTTAATCCTTTTACCATTTGTTCTATTCAAACTTAATTATTCAGCTATACATTGGAAATTTTGAAAATAAATGGCAAAAAAAGCAAAAAAGATTCAGAAACAAAAACAAATTGAAATTTTTAATTGCATATTTACAACAGCTAAAATGTTAAATTCAAACTTTAAATAAAACTTTTATTAAAAACCGATAATATATCGTGTCGTATTTAAGTTTGGACGCGAAATAGTTTATATTATCTAAATACTTATGCAAGAGCTTGATGTACTGAAAATGTTATTTCTCATTATTTGATATGATAAATATTAGTTACAAGAAATTTTTATACAAAAAAAAGATTCTTAAATTTTTTTTAGGGTACTCTTAATCTGTCAATATTGCCATTTTTTCGATATGGACAGATGTAAGGAGCCGAAGCGGGAAGAAAGAAAAACGAAATACATATATAAAATTTAGCCAGCATGGAAAAAAATTCTTTTATGTTTTAATAAAATTCACGGTTGTGCCATTGAAATTTTTGACCTGTGAAATAAGAAATTCGTTACCACCGGTTAATTTATAGCCTAAGCTCTCACTTAGGACATGTCGTTAGAGGCCTACTGCCTAAGCAGGCGACATAACTGTAAATGTTTACTTTTTTTTGAAAAATTGCCCTATACCCCTACCTATTTAAACCCAAACTTCCTTTAACGCAGGGATGTTTGGTACTGAGCTATATTTAAATAAATTGTATATACAAATTTAAAATTTGATTTAGGAATACAGGTATACGGCCTCTGTTAAATTCCGTTTGCCCTTTTTTCAACAATTCGAATTTATTTATTTAGGCGCATGACTCATTTTTGTGCTAGAGAGAGGGTTCTTTCTTGTTTATTTGTCCTATTTATCCTACTTTTTGGATGGGGCCGAATAAAAATTGGCCTTTAAATTTGGAAAAATCAGGAGTCATTTTATGTTGGGGGATGTGTTTATTTATTATTCTTAAATTTTTCACAGTTTTTTTTCCGCTAAGATTTGCTAATACTAAATGTATAACTTAGTAATGCAATATATAGTTTGGAAAATCTTAGAAATTTACTTGAAGTTTTGTTAATAAAAATTATATGGTAATAAGTGATTTAAGAATACAGATATACAAAACTTAGCACATTTATCGGGTGAAAAATTAAATTAAATTTTTCAATGACATTATATCTGTCCCATATTAAATCTTTTTTTCTAATATTTTAATTTTAGATTATTTGCTTTAATACTATTTATAGCAGATTTCTATAGATTGACGAAAAAAAATTGTGCAGGGTGTATTTGTCCAAAATTTTAATAGCCTTGATTTGATTAATTAATTTATATATATAGTTTTGTAGAGTTGTAAATCAGAAACACTCATTAATTTTTTTGAGAAGATGCAAATAAATTTGAAATAATAATATATTAAATTACAGAAATAAAAAATTTTAAATATTATATTGCAAGTATATATAGAAAAAGTATTACCACCAAGTTCAGCTTGTGCAGCTACAATATGAAATATAAAAATTTTAATTGATTGATTATCAATAAAAAGTTTTTTGCCCTTAGGCCCTAAAAATTAGAGGCTAAGACATTCTTACAGCCTGCCTGTTTTATGATCGTCAAGCGCCACCAATTGCAAAGTATTTTGTTTTCCGAATTTACAAAATTGGGCCAAATTTTATATTGCAAGATAAATGTTTTTTGTGATTAAAATAGATATTAGAAGTATTAAACTTTATTTGTACCATTATTTTTCCTTGGAAATAAAAAGAAAAATACATAAAACTTGCCCCTGCAATTTTTTATTCCAACTGAATAAGCCCTGCTCAGCTTGTTTTAAATTTCAGCCCAGCCCAGTTCATTTTACGCTCCGGATTAAGCTTTTTACAAATTCTAACTAACACATTTTGTCATGTCACTGATATGTAAAAAACCCTTTTCTAAATCTAAGGCATATTAAATGACAAATGGATATTTTTGTCTGGAGAAAACATTTTTTTTTAATATTTTAATATAGTGTTATCTACAATTGTGAGGCGCCTCCAAGGATTATTTATATAAACCTTATAAAACAGACTGGATCGCGTATTTTTAAATAATTTAGTTTAAAATGGTTAATTCAGCTTTTACATAAAATAAATTGGAGTACGTTATTTTTAAAAAAAAAACACAAAGAATAGTTGTGGATTTTTATGTGGGGACAATACTTTTATTTATAAATTTAAATATGTGAGACTTTTAAAATAAATAACTATGAGTCGATTATTTAAGTTTAAATTGAGGCTATATCATTGTTTTTAACATTGATTACCCTTGACCCCAATACAGTTTTTAATTTTTTAATAGATTAAGACTTAAAAATTACTACTTTAGTATTATATAAATGTAAGAAATGAGAGACAATTTTTTGGGTATAATCATTTTTGAAGATTTTAAAAACTTAAGAAGTGTTGGACCGCTGGCCAGTCTGAGCCTTTTACTTGCTTATTAAAAACTATTTACTTAAATAGTAGTTTTTTAAAAATAACAAATTCAGGTATAATTGTTAAAATATAAAATTTGCTACTAGGCCCTGAGTATAACATCCTATATATTCATTTATGAGAAACAATTGATACCTATAAAAATTTAGAATTTTTTCTTTTATAAGATAAAACAGAAGAAAAAATTGGCAAAACTAGGTGTTTATTAATTTGATTATTTATTTTGAGTTTCTAGTCCCATTTTTAGTTGAGTTCCGGCAAGATTTAATCCGAACAAAATTTTTGCTATTCAATCTTTTTTTGTCCGTTTTAGTCCGAAACTAGGTGCCCCAAATTAAATAAAATAAATCTAATTTATGGCTAATTTTTAATATCAAATAATTAACTTTTTTAGCTGATTTTATTTAAAAAAAATTTTTTAAAAAATTAAAAAAAAAAGAATTTTTTATTTCTTTTTAACCTGGGTTGGAGGGGTGCAAATTACCAAGATTATGTTTTTACGTAATGGTTTTAAACCACTGCGAAATTTGAGAAGACTCGAAGGCAGAACGAGCTTTTAGGCTGTTAATATGGGGATTGTTTATTAAGTAAATAATAAATCTGAGTGTTTAAACTGCTTTTTTTGCCTAATCCGTTACTGCTTAACGTCTGACCCCGTTTAATAAGGCTCTGAATGGCCAAACTTAATTTAAAAATAGTCTCTTTAACTTACTCACAAAAAAGGAAAAAAAAATTAATATAAAGACATTTTCTAATAAAGCCCTGTCTTTTCACTGCCCATACCTTTACATTTTGTTTTAAATTTTTGAAAATACTTTGTCCAATTGTAAAATTATCCCCAATTAATCTGTAATAAATAACTTATCAAGCCATATTTAAAATGAGAATAGTTAAATAAAATGCAGAAGGTTTATTCATAATTTTGTTTTGTGAATAATCTTTGCTATCGTAGTGTAAAACAATATTTGTTCGTGGTGTAACAAAATGACTATATAAATTTATAAAATTTAAGAGCTTTTTTTGTTTTTAAATATTTAGATTCAAAGTAGGAGTAAAAAAACCCTTAGAAATTTGTGTTCGCAATGTAAAAACTCAAATTCCAACTAATTTTAAAAGAATAATAACAAGTGTTATTTGCAATTACAATGTTAATTTTTCATAAAAGCCAATCTCATTTTTTTACTTAAATATATTATATATCTTATGTAAACCTGCGAGTCCTATAATAATAAAATGAAATAGCAAATTATGATAAAATTAATATTACATGATGAAGGAAAGAATTTTAAAATTAATACCTCCATCAAGTTCTAAATATTTAAATACAATAAATATTTAAATACAATTAAAGTTATACATAAACAATGGCAAATAAAAAATAAATTTTACTTCAACTCCTTCTGGACATTGCCATCTATTGCAATCTTCAGAGCCCGTCTAGACCCATTTTTAAATAATATCTTCTACGACTGCAAATCAGCATCTGACGATATACAACACTGGCTCAAATGCCGCAACCAAGGGCCTCCTATCTTTCCTATAGATCTTTGGATCAATCCATCCCTCGCTGCCTTTCAATCTTACTTCCAACTTCCAACGAATGGGGCAATAAACCACAACAACAAGGTAAACTATAAAAATACTATTTAAAGATGTTTTTTTAAATTTTAGTAATAAGGTTTATAGGCAATAATTAAACAAGATAAGGGACCACACTGCATGATTTATCAATTAGAATGGTTATGTTCTTTAATACATTATCTATGTATTATTTTTTTAAGACTATAGTATATATTGAAATTACCAAATTAATCACACAGAAGGGAAAAAAATAAAAAATACCTACAATATAGAAACCGTCAGAAAAAATGCCGAATAACATTAAAAAAATAAACATAACTACCAGGGATGGGCTAGTAATGATTACTTGTAATTAAATTACAATTACTAATTACTCTCATAGTAATTAGTAATCAATTACATTTTTTATAAAGTAATTGTAATGGTAATTAATTACATTTTTTAGTAAAGTAGTTGTAATAATAATGAATATTGAAGTAATCATTCCATTTGAATTTATTAATATGCTTAAAGATTATGATGATGAAATAATTGATCAAGAGGATCATATAGAGTTTTTTTCTATCAAAGATGGTATTATATTTAATTTTATATTTTAAGCTGATTATATAATTAATTTTTCATATATTTTACCCTATCACGTCCGGTGCATGTGTCACACCTTGTCTCTAATTTTAACTCACGATATTTCTGGCGTTTTGCTGGATAATAATACTTTAATTGGAAGAACATACAAAACAACTATTGAAAAATGCACCATTTTATGGAAAATGGCTCATCGACCCAAGAGTGTTCAAGAGATGCAGGAGAAAATTGGGCATATACTTAAAACACCTGTACCGACGCGATGAAATAGTTTATTTGACGCATTTAAAGATATTATAAAATATAAATCAAAAATAAACAAATTGAGTTAGATTTCATTGAGGTATATTTATATGATACTAAACCTTTAGCCAAAGCTTTAGATTTTTTTCAAAATGAAAAAACGTTTTTTTATGGAGAACTAGTGCCAACATTATTTGAAAAATTAGCGGATTTAAATGACCTTAAACCTAATTTAAAATTTTGTATAAACCTTGTCTCAAAAATGATTTCTAGTTTTGAAAATAGGTTTGAAGACCATCTTACTATGTCGGTAAATTCCAATTTTGCATTATTAGCATCAATGTCTCATCCATTTTTTAAATTAGACTGGGGAGAGGGCAGGGAGAACAAAGAAAATTTAAAATCGTTATTGATATCAGAAGCAAAAAAAATGAAAAAAATTGACATATCTTCAAGTAAAAATGTTTCTAAAAATCAAAGTTTATACAGGTTTAAAAATTTACCTAAATCAAAATTAACAAATGATCTCTACGATGAGGCAGAATTAAAGGTTCTAAAATATTTAAATGATAATAGTGAAAAGCTACCAATGTTAGAAAATTGCCCAACAATTAAAAAGATTTTTTTTAAGTATCGATATTAGGCTCATCAGCCTCAGTCGAAAGATCATTCAGTCTTGTCACTTTATTAAATAGATTTAATAGAAACAGATTGTCCAATGAGTTGTTTGAGAAATTAATTGTTTTAAAAAGTAAATATAAATACGAAACCGGCTATAAGGATTTAGTAACTAATCAAACTTTCTTCCACTAACTCAAATATATTTTTAATTATATAATTTAGCATTTATATCCAAAATAAATGAATCTTTTTACATATTGTCTATATAATAAGTGTTTTTATTTTTGTGTATTATTATTTTCGTGTTTTCTAATTTTATATATAAAAATTTTTGAAAAAGTAATTGTAATTCTTGTAATTAGTAATTAATTACTTGAAAATTTATGTAATTGCAATTGATTGTAATTAAGTACTTTTTTAAAAACAGTAATGGTAATTAGTAATTAATTTTTTTTTCTAAAGTAGTTGTAATGATAATGATTACTTTTAAAAAGTAATTGTGCCCATCCGATAACTACTTATTTGGAAATAAATATTGTTACCTTTATTTTTCTCTCAAAACAAAAAATGCTGCTCTAGGACGGAACATTTTACTGGGTAATTTATGCTAACTTAGATGAGAGAAAAGAGATTTCTAATTTATTTTTGTAAACACTTTTATTTTAATTATATTCATTATTTGATGAAAACAAGAAAAAAACATTTAAATTAAAACATGGTCTCATGAGTATAAAATAAAAAGAATTATACATTAAGCTTTTTCTATATAAATAAAACTAAAAATAAAATTATAACTATGCAAAAAAAACGCTTTTCTGCAAATTTGCCCCCTCGAATTATCCTCAATTGTGTTAGTGTTATTTAAGATGGCGGTAGCAGCAATTTGAGTTATAAAAAATGCATTTATTACAAAAATTTAATTTATTGAAATGTACTTAATTACAACCTTGCTCTCATTTTACTGTGTTATTTAAAATAAACTAAATATTAATAGATAAATGAACTAAAAAGTGATAATGTAATCTTGCAAAGTTAAATTTAGAAAATTTACCTAGTTGCACATCAGCAGCTCCTATTATTAAGACGTATTATTATATTAACAAACTAAAAAAAAACTATTAGAGAGCTAATTTTTTTTAAACCAAAAAAAGTTTTTAGCATTGGCTTTATGGCTGGTACAAAATGTACGCAATAGATTAACTTTAAAGTGTGGCTAGTATTAAAAAAATATGATAGAATTTGTTTAACAAAAGTTCATGATAAGCAAATCCTAAAACGGACAAATAAATTAAAATTTTATTTTTTGATATTCCCGTTGACGAACTACAAATACTATATAATTATAAAAGATTTTTTCAAATTTAGGCGGCTGTGTTATATTTAGGGAAAAAAAGGAATTATTTTTAATCTGCACAGTGGTCAAGTCAAGCTTATATTTAAATGTTTGTATTTTTATTTTAAATTAATTTTTCTGACATAATTTTTATTTTTTAGCTAATAATTAACTTTAAAAGTAAATTGTTGAAAATTTGTAATAAACCTAAGAATTTTTTTTTTAAATATTTTTTTTTTGTATCAGACCCCTATATTAAGGTGCGACATTGGGAAAAAAATTTTACTTTTGACAAAAATAAAATCATATTAAGGATAATCAAATTTAAAAAAAATAAACATTAAGTCATTGTTAAGATATTTTTATTTAACACATAGCTAATAGTTTGAACTCTAACTAGATTTTATTACCTAACTTACTCTAATTAAGGCTTTTTTGTAAATTATTGGAAAATTGTTTAATTATAAAAAAATTCTTTATTTTGGCTACAGGACCACTTTATATATTTTATTTTGGAGGAGAAAAATTTAAGAATTAAAAAAGTCAAAAGAGATTTTATTAAATAAGGAAAAAAGCTCTAAACATGTACACTTAATTTTTTAAATTAAAATAATTTAATAAAATTTTTTAAAAATACATAGGACGAAAATAAACTATTTAAAGTTAAATTTTAAAAAATACATGGTGCTAAAACAGAAAATATTTAAAACATATTGGAAAAAGAACATTAAAAAAACAGAAAATAAAGTATGTTTTAAAATAAAAATAATTTAGAAAAATGAAATTAATAAACAATTTAGTGTTAACTATATGTTTTTCTCTACGTTTATTAACAAATATAGGTTTGCACATCAAACTTTTAACTTAGATTAGTTACAGTTAAAACAAACGTTTTATCGTAAAACATTTATACAAATATATATCTATTATATATTTTTTATCTTTAAGTTTTTACATAATTTTCTTTCTATACATTATTAATATTTTGACATTTATTAATTATTCCTTCTGTTATATGACACTTTCGTATAATTGTGCATTGATATGTATATTTTTACTCTTGCATATATGTCCTAATGTATAAAATTAAATAATCAAACAAAAAAATTTTGATAGTATATTGTTAGCTCAGGTTTTGGGGAAAATCACTTTAAATTCTAGAAACAATATTTATATTTTAAAATTTAGGAATCTGTTTAATCATAATGAGGATAAGAAAATGCTATGTGTATTTTTTTCTTGAATTAATTCAAATTTATTCTTATTTTTACAGTCTTGTTCAATTTTTAAATAATATAATTTTTTTATTAAAAATAAACATTAGACGTCTATATATTATGTGGTTGTGCATATAATTTTATTATGCCATATATATCATTTCAGTAAAAAATATTTCACAATAAATTTAAAATATACCTTCTGCTACGGCTAAATATGTTTAAATTAAACATTATTATTTAAAGATTAAAAGCAGTTTTTTTAAAAATTTTTATAAACAAGATAAGTTGTATATATAAAATAACCTTCAATACCGTTCACTATATTTGTAAGAAATATTGAAATTTATTAAAATATGCCGATTAATATATAAGTTATCAATGATAATAATTTTGGTATCATCGATTTGAAAGAAGCTTTTTACAAATCCAAAATTGACGCCCAGCTACAAAAAAACAAAACAATTTTCACAAATTTTTATATATTAAAATGCCTCCGTTCTTTTCTGGATATGGCTTGTTTTAGTAGCTCAAAACTTGCTAATTTATTCAAGTTTTTTTAGACGGCTATTAATTATCTTTATATCTCATCTCAAACTCCCCATGCAAAAAAAAAATCTCAGTTAAGATCAGCCTTTTATTTACTAGCATCTGTAGTCGCGTCTATTCTACAGACGACTACATTAACTGCAAAGAAACGATTGACACTCTTCTACATTGGATATCGTGCCCCTCAAGTGGGACCTCCATAAATCCCTTGGATCTATGAACAAACCCCATCTTAGCCACCTCCAAACTCACTCTCACCTCAGAGCCTCACTCATCCCTTTTCAAGCGCATGGGTTAAAAACAACAACAACATTTTTCTCATCTCAGCCAATTTTTATAATACACTTTTCTCTTATAACCTTTTTTTTAAATTAATTTTATAGTTTGAACGGGAAAATGAATTAATTAGAAAAGAATAGGAAAAAAAAAAAGTTTAGCCAAACATTGTAATTCAGCATATTCTTCTCTCATATTGAAACTATAAAATAAATTCCTAGTCTTGTTACCAAATTAATATTAAACAAAGATGGTTGGTTAATTAATGAAGAAGACAAATTATAAAACACTTTATTTTATAATTATTTTTGCAAATTCTAAAAACCATAGATGTGATTTGAGACCAATGATTCTCCTCTAAAATTAAGAAACTTATATTTCGAATAATTAACATTTATATTAAAATTTAAACTAACACTCTAACTATAACTACGTATATTGATTCTGAAAACGGGTATACTTACAAAATGATATTAAAACGCATTGGCGTAGGAGATGGGGGGTTGTACCCGCACTATGCCGCCAAAGGCAGCAAAAAAAATTTTTTTGAACCCCCCCCCCAAGGTTTAAAACTTGCTACGCCCTTGTTAAAACGTCAACGTGACTAAACTGCAACAACAATGGTAACATATCAGAAAACAAAAAACTATATGTTCCAGAACCAATGCACGACGATGAACATGGTGATCCAACTCTACTCACATATGCCAAAAAATAGCTTTGCAACAAAAGCTCCAGGTCAATCCTGTGCCAATTTTAATAGTAAAAATTAAAATTTTGGTTAAAAAAAAATTTAATTTAATTTTTAAAATGATTTTTTTAAGTTTTAGACCTACAAAATTTTATATAAAATCTTCACCGTTTTATACAGCGGTGTTAAATTAATATAATTAAAATACATACTTTCAACAACTATCATATTAAAACAAAAATGGTTATTTCATAAATGGGTTAATGATATGTTTATAACTTTTTAAATATTCATATCTCACTAAAAATTATTTTTTATTTTATAATATCTGGCCCATGTTTTATTAGGTAACGAAATATTGTTAAATGATTAAAAGTCTTAATTTAATAGCGTTTTATGTTATAACAACAATAAATAAAAAAAATTTTGTTATATTTTTATTTATTTTTTAAAAATTTGTATGATTATAATTTTAATTTATATTCAGGCTAACTTAATGACCTCGATTTAAATTTAATCCTAAATTTTGTTATTTTGTTATTTGTTATTCCCTCGTCCGTGCATATGGGCACTATATATTTTTCCAGGCTATAGGGTTAAAAATTAAAATGTTTTTAAATTAGATTGTTTTATATGTGGTTTGCTTGTAAAACTTTCTACGAGGCATCAAACACGGATTAATTTTTTTTACTATGGCTGCGATTAGTGAAAAGAAGAAAAAAACGTGAACGCCTTTGATTAACATTAAGGTAGCTAGTGTAAAAAATTTAAAAAAATTAGAAATTTTTAAAATTTCTTCCCAGAAATATTTTGTTAGGCATATTCTAAAGCGACCAAAAAACCTAAATTTTCATTTATTAATATTAGCCGCTAAAATTTTTTTTATTTTAAAAATTATAAAATAGGTGTCAGCCCCAGCCTAACATTTATTTTCCTTTAATTAACAACTGATTAAAATACAATTTATATTTAGAAACAGTATAACAAAAAAAACAAATGGGCCTATCAAATTAGAAAACTTTTGCATCTAAAACTTACCATTATCAACTATATTAATTAGGAAAATATGTGCATGTAATAAGGTAAAAAAGCTTAATTAGGCACGAAGTAATTATGTTTAACATAATATCAACCACCAATCAAATAAATAGATATATGATTATTAATTATATTTTTTATTTAACTTTAACGGATCACGTTTTAGAAAACTTGATTAATTTGTTTTTTTTAATATTAAAATTATACATCGATTCATTAATTTACAATTTAAAATAAAATAAAATTTCAAAATATTTAAATTTATAAACACCAAACCATCTGAAAATATAGCATGTGACTGTATTTTTGAAATTCTTAATTTTATACTTTTTGAATTATAAATTTACGTTTGTTCTTTTAGAATATCTTATGAAGACGATACAGGGGCAAAACTATTTCCATAGAGCGGCACAAGTCTCTATATTTTTAATCATAGTAGATAATAAATCAAATGCTTTGGCTAACTATCGTTAATTTTTTTATGGCAATTTATAATAAATTTTTGCAAAATTTTTGTAAAAGCACAAATTGTATTTAATATGTTCGTTAAATAATAAACCTTCAAAAAAATATTATACTTGCAATAGAATACAAATATTATCTTTTAAAAAATCAAATGTTTATTAATATAATTGTTAGATATAATAGTTTATATTTTAATTCTCAAAAAAATCCTTTATTTGTAAAGTATGTTTTTTATGGAAGAAGTTTATATTTTAAAACAATTACAAATTTTTTTTTGTAAAATTGAGTAAAGGCCTATATGGACTCATTGCCTTAATTTAAAATTTAAATGTCTAATTTTTAATGGTGATCAAATAGCAAATTCTGGATTATTTCTCCTTATCAATAAAGTTAAAAATGTGTGTAATATTCAAAAAAATAACATTTTTCATTAACCCAAATGAAATAAAAAAGTAGAATGTTAGATTTTTTGCAAAATTTGAAAGTTTTAATTAAACTAAGTTAAGTTTGTATTTAGATTCAAAAAATTAATTTTTGTTAAAATTAAAAAAATTTTAAATCGCTTCAGATCAATGTATGCAAGTTAAATACTATTTGGAACTTCCGCATCCACTAAATAAATAACAAAATTTTTATGGGTAATTTCAAGATTTAGTTAGATATACCGATGCTTTAAAGTGGTAATAAACTGGCAGAAATATTTCTATGCAAACTATATATTGTTTTTTAAGCTATTAAGATTATAGTTTTATAACTAAATAAAATTGACACAAATGCTGCTAATAAAAAGGCGTTTATTCATTAATGAGTTTCGTATGACCTCAAACTTTATTATTTTTTTATTTTATAATCCAATAAATTAACGATTAGCACTGTGGGGTTTATAACCTTAACACATTTGAATTTTAGCTATTTAAAAAAATTATATAATATTACACAATTTTTTGTGACTTTTTTTAGTTTTACATTAGACTAAACTTCAAAATCTGATTTAAGTCTAATAATAAAATAAGTCATTTAGAAATTTTATTGTCTATTTACCACCTGCATTTAAAATTTAAACATAATATTGCCAAAACATTTATAAAATAAATTAGACTCTATATTTAAGGTTTTTTCAGATTAGTTTTACTTATAAATTATACAAAATGTTAATATTGTGTTAATGATATATTATGTTTTCTTTTATAGAAATAATAGACTAGAATTAATATATTATTTTAAAATATTATTTATCTAATTTTATTAGAACGTTTTACTAGGCCGAAATATACACAATATTAATTTAGTTGATAATTTATTAAATGTAACAGAAAGAGTTAGGAAATTTGTTTAGTTCTGTTTTTTTTACCTAGTATAAAAAAAATTTACGATATATATATATATTATAACTAATATTAGTTTATAATTAAATGTCTTTAAACTAATAAAATAAAGTTTAAAGCCTAAAATTACTTAGTTGCACCGGTTGAAAATTGGGTCTTTAGACCCGACTGTAAATTGGGTCTTTAGACCCGACTGTATTCGCGTTACAATTTTCTCACTAATTTTATGGGTTAAAAAAAATTATTATTTTGTATTATAATATAAAACTTCTGGAAATATATTTTTAATGTTAGCAATATTATTTTATATCAAAATGGGTTTTTGTCACAAAAAAAAATTTTAAAACTTTAAATTTATTATTTATGAAAGCGCCTCTAAATAGGGTCTTATATATTATGCCATTCAAATTTTTACGTTGCTTTTTACGTAATCAAATGAAGTAAATTTTAAAAAATATTTAATCGGCAACAAAATCTTCTTTTTAAATTTGTACATTCCTAACAATTAGTGAATAAATAAAAAGCATTTAATATATTTATTTCCGGTCAACAATTTTTTGAGTTATAAGTTAATTACATAAAATAAACCTGCCTTTTTTCTAATCAAACTTAGTTAGTCAGGTATAAACACTGAAAATTTTAGAAAAAAAGGTCAAAAAACCAAAAAAGAATCAAAAAAAAATAAACTAAAATTTTATTTTTGCATATTTACAATATTTAAGTTAAATTCAAACGTCAAATAATAATATTAGTAGAAACAAATGGATGGTGTTGTATTTAAGTTTGGACGCGAAATATTTTGTATTATCTAAATGCCGATGTTAGAGCTTAATATATTAGTAAAATTTATTTATCTTTACGCAAAAAAGATTCTTGAATGTTTTCTTTTTAAGGTTTCAATCTGTTATTAATCAAAGGCCATATTTTTGATATGGATAGATGTAAGGAGCCGAAGCCGGAAGAAACTAAAAAAAACGTAATACATATATGAGATTAGGTTTTTGGTTATCCTGAGAATATATTCTTTTTAGTTTTTACAAAATTCACGGTTGTGCCATTGAAAATTGTTTATCTGTGTTATAAAAACATTTACTATATTTATTTTCCTATTATTAATAATAGTTTTAAATTTATTATATTGCCTATTTTCAATATTTTGAAAATGTTTTTATTTGGAGTTTTAGAATTAACAATATTTATATTGTAGAAAACATTTTCTTTTGATTTTTTCAATAGGCATGTTTAAACATTTTTTTGAATAAATTATAATAAATAGAAAGATTACTTTTTATGAATTAAAAAAGTTATGATTAAT
This sequence comes from Acutogordius australiensis, assembly GCA_030555515.1. Taxonomy (NCBI): domain Eukaryota; kingdom Metazoa; phylum Nematomorpha; class Gordioida; order Gordea; family Gordiidae; genus Acutogordius; species Acutogordius australiensis. The sequence continues at coordinate 35,759,913 of CM060245.1, read as the reverse complement.
TAATTACAACAAAAAACAATACTCGAATTATAATGGACATTGTTTTTTAAATTTTTTGATTCCACAGGTCGGCAAACCTCAATACAAAGTATTTCACTATTAATATGATTCTTATGATGGCCATATCTAAAATATGTTTCGTTTTCCAAAGTTTCTTTTGCTTTTGGCAACATTGATGGCTAATAAATTATCCCTTTCGACCAAATGTATGACTTTGTGACCTCAATTTTCCAAAATTGAATGATTAATATTTTGAAATTTTATCCACAATATTAGAATTAAAAGTAATATGTTTTATTTATAGAAAAACAAATTTTTTAAGGTTTCTCAACAATTAGATAATATAAGTATATTTTGCATTCCATAGTAGGCCAGTTTTATTTAATTTAATTAAACTATAATTCAAAGTTAGAATAAATATTTTAGCTGTTTTAAATATACAAAAATATATCAGTTTATTTTTGTTAACTAGTTTAAAGTTTTTTTATTTAATTTCAAAATATTAATGTTTAAGGCTGATATACAAAAATAACCCTAGATATACATATATAATTTTGTTATAATCCTGAAAGTTAGGTGACTCTCTATTAAAATAGGGGATTAGATTTTAGGCGCCAAAAAATCAAAACTTTTTGGCTCATTAGGGTTTAGAAAAAATGCATCTTAGGATAAAATTATTAATAGCATAATTATACCTTCCATATCTTGAATAAGTAAAGATCAAATAAATGATGTTAAAAAAGGCATTTACATCATAAATTATAGGTAAATGTCTTAAATAATTAATTATCTCCAAAGTCATTATAAATTTGATTATAAAAAATTGTATTTTATTATTTAAATACTTTGAAAAAAAATATGAAATAATGTTATTAAAAATTATTATAAAATGACATTCCCTATGAATCAAGCCTGCTTAAAGCCTTATTTGTTCTAGGAAACAGAAACTCAATATATTTCTTTTTAAAAACTTAATATTCTAATTATCTTAAAAAACAGAATTGTGGTTTACAAACACTGTTGGTCACTAGCCAGTTATGTTATATAAGTAACAAATAATATAAAAACATTGAAAAAAGAAAATTTGTTGAACCTAAAAATTTTTAAAAGACATTGTTCATTTTTATTTAGTTTTTCCTATGCAATTTGGATAAATGTTTATGCAAACTAGTTTTTTACTTATATTTATGTTCAGCCTGTCGTATATAAGACATGCTCATGTGCGTATGACAAGAACATATGTTTATATCTGTTGGATTACTTAATAAACTTACAATTACTTACAGAGAGAAAACCTTATAAGTGGTGGCAGCGGATGGCAAGAATGTAGGTCCATATTAGGCTTATCATAACCGGGCGGGGCCAATTAGACTGGGTGGGAAGGGCTTAATATTGAAATGGATTACAACTGGTCAAGGCCAAGTGGGAACTTTAAAAAAAAAAGGGCCAGATATAGTTAAATGACTAATGACATATTAGAACAAGGAGATTATAAATTTTTATTAGATTTTATTTTTAATATATTTAAACATATGAGTGTTATTAATATTACTTGTGTTTTAAACCCTAGAGTGATATGCGAAGTTAATAGCATAAAACTGAGTTAATTGGTGGATACTGGTAGTTCAGTATCAATAATAAGTAAAAACATTGATAAATTATTTTGTGGTTTTGAAATTAAAAGAAAAAATTTAAATTTAAGACAATTTGACAATAACAAATTGAATTGTAAGGTGTTTTAAACTTCACAATTTTGTATAAAAATAAGGAGGGAAATATAAAACTCTGGATCACCAATCAACCTGGTGTAGCTATAATAGGATGGGATTGGTTAGCAAGTCTTAAGGAATAATTAGGGAAATCCCAATTTCCATGGTATGAGTGGGCAGAGCACATCATTCAAGGGCATATAAATAATTTATATATAAATTCAATTAGCTTTAAAAGGTGGGTTTACGAAGTAAAAGTTTTGGTCAACATGTTTCCTGACATTTTTATAAGAAGTAATAGATGTTTAAAAAAAATTTTTTTTGTGAAAATAAAACTAATAAAAAAATGTGGCTCCAAATTTTTTTACAACAAGGGTGCCATTTGCCTGGCAGGAAGAGGTATTTTGTATTTTAGATAAATGGGTGAAGGAAAAGATTATCAAAGACTGTGAAATGAGGAAATGGGCTACCCTGCTATTTGGTCGTACCCAGGGCTGGGAAAACAATGAGCCAAAAAACTTTGGCTCATTTTTTCCCCTAAAACATAAAAAAAGAAAGGGGGGCAAAAATAAAGGGCCAAAATAAGAATTCAAAAAAAGCCTTTACTAAGAAAAGGGGCAGAAAAAAACCCACAAAAAGTGGCTTTTAAAAAGAGCCCCAAAAAACCCATTTTATGTTTTCTATAATAATTTCTAAAAAATTTTGATGGGTGGGTTATTTTTTCTTAAAGCTCCTAGGAGTTTTTTTAAGGGCTTTTTTTAAACATGCCCCTTTTCTTTAAGCAAGAAAAGGGACTTTTCTTTTGCCATGCCTACGAGTTTGTGGGCATTTTAAAAAAAACCCAAAAACTTGTTAAAAAAAAGCCCATTTAGTTTTTTTTCCCAGCCCTGGTCGTACCTAAAGAAAACATTGAATTACATGCTCGGACTACAAACTGACGGTAAATCCTGCGGTGAGAAAAGTATTTTTTTTTCCTTTAATTAATATTGAAGAGTTGTTAACACAAATAATACAGCCCGTTTTTTCATCAAGAGTTTAATATTTTTGTGAAAAGATGAATAATTGTTGTCAACTCTGTATCATCCGGCTAGCAATGGCATGGTTAATTTGGTTGAAACGGCTATTTTTTTTAATGCCATTCTATGGGAAAACAAGCCATAGCTTATCAATTTTAAGAAGGGAACTGACGTGGCCTAGTTTTGCCAATAAGCTTGAAAAAGCTCCAAAAAAAAGGCAATAAAAATTACACCTAAATTCAAAATAGGTCAAAGCGTGTTGTTTGAAGAAAAGAAGGCGGTGGGATGGCAAGAAGGGAAAGTGATAAAAGCAAAAGAAAAAAATTTTACAAAATTAGGCCAATAACCGGGGCGAACAAATCAAAACTAGAAGACAATGATTGGTTTTTTTTAGAAAAGTTAAATTATATAATTTTTATGTATATTTGTTTTAAGTTAATAATGTTGGCTGGGTCAAACAAATTAATTAAGATAAAAGATTTTACATGTAATTAACGTAAAAATTAGTCGCTGAGCCTAACTCGTGTGATTTTTGGTTGATTTGACAAGATTTATGATAATTGTTTAAAGATAAAAGCTTTTTGATAAAATTATTCATTTAAAAATTAAGTAATTCTTAATGTCAATGATCCCTGTATAAAGAAGAGTGAGAATTTAGGTTAATGGAAAAGTTGATATAACAATTTTAAAATGAGGGCGAATTAAATTAATAAAAAGGATGGAATTTTAAGTAAATTAAGGGTAGTTAGGTTAGCTATTCATGACGATAAATTTTAGGATATCCTGGGGGATCCCGGTTTTACACACAAGGTTAGTAGGCCAAGGCTTATAAACCTAACCTTGAATGTGCGATTGTTTCTTTTTAGAGGGTATATCTAAAAAGGGTTTTTTTGGGGCCAAGTTCTGTACCAGGATTAAATTTTTCGGTTAGATTTTTTGGTAAAAATGAATGAGAAAGTAATTAGCTGTTGTGATAAGGTTTAATTAAATGTTTGTGAAAAAAAAAATATAAAATAGGAATGGCAATACGGGGATCATTAAAAAACGGTAAAATATTGGGTATTGAAGGCTCAATAAACGGGTGGCCGTAAATTTAAAGTTTTGGTTTCAAAAAAAAACACTATTTAGCCTTTTTTTTAATCGTATATAAATTTGTTTCAATTGGAAAATGGCCCAAACTACATAATTTTAACAAATTTAGTATTATTTAAATAATAATTTTTAAATTATTTTATATACCTATGCAAATATTAATTATATAATATTTAAATAACTTTTATATATTTATATTTGCACTATACATAATTATACTTAACAAACTTTATAATATTTAAAAAATTTTTATTAATTTATCTTTGCCCTAATTATAAAATAATATGTAACAATTTTTTTTAAGATACGAGTTATTAATTTATAATATGTTTATGATATAATTTTTTTAATTGATATTAATTACACATAAATATACCAAAAATGGGGGTTGAAGCCCGATATTATAAAAAAATGGTGGAACTATTTAGTCCGGTCTATTTAACAATGCTCAGGATTCAGCCCATCACAAGCCATCAACGGGGATAACCCAGGGGCTGGGACAGGATTCAAAACTTTCATAACTGCAATGGCCAAACAAACTGTTTGCGGTGGTTTTCGTTGCAACATGTCTGTGAACATTATGTGGATGGGTTCCATTTTTCTCGTCCTCTGTAATATCCACTCCTTGTCGCTCAAAAAAAATCTTCAATAATTTAGCACGAATTTGATATGTTGTGTAATGTTGTCATAATGATATAATTGTAATGAAAGATGGCTGAAACCGACTTCTTATAAACCCTATTTTAAAAAAAAAGTGGAACCAAGTATATTTTGTTGAATTGGTTGTTTTTTTGATATAATTAAATAAATTTTTTGGCTGGTGCAGCTAAATATTTTCTAAAAAAGGAGAGTGAAGAACTTGACTATTCCTAAAAGTGTAGGAAGGGTTGACATTAAATATGAAAGTTTTGGGTTGCACGGCAATGTAAAATTAATAAAAAAATAAAACTATACGTTGGTCAACCACAAGAGCATTTTAAAAGGGGGGAGGTGTTTAGCCTGTCAAGACATGCTCATGTGCATATGACAAGAACATATATCTGTTGGATTACTTAATAAACTTACAATTACTTACAGAGAGAAAACCTTATATTTTGCAAAATAATTAGTGCAAGGGGGGCATTGTTTAAGCAGGTGAATGACTCTGGCCCTCTTGCCAGGCTTATATAATATTCCGGTCATTATTTTGATAGATATTATGGTATTGACGGAGAAACGCGCTTAATCCTATTGACCTTAGGGGTGTCGCCGCATAGCAATTTCAATGCTCCTTATTAAAAAAAAATATTATTAGGTTCTTAATTAACTACTATTTTTTATATATTTTAAAAATTTTTAAAATAAAATAATTGTTTAAAATATATATAAAAAATATAATAATTAATCTCCCTATAACTGCAAAAGTCAAAAATAAGAGTTTAAATATTATATTTATATTGAGGCTAAATTTTTGATTGGCCAAAGAAATCCAGTGCTACTATGAAATACATACCAATATTTCCTTGTGCTGCAACTAAAATCAAATAATATAAAATGATTTTTTTATTATTCATAAAATTTTGATTGTTGTTTTTCTAATTTTACAAAATATCCATTTAAAAATAAATGTAACGAAAAGTTGTAAATTTATGTTTAGATATCATAGAACTTCAAAACTCAATATAATCTCTGTTGTTAACTCAACTCTCTAATTGTTGACGTGTGTTATTTAAATGCTTAGAATGATATACTAAAAAAATTTATTCTCATCATGTGATATGATAAATATTATTTGCAAGTGATTTACATAAAAAAATCTACATGTTTTATCCTTAATGTTTAGAGCTCGCAGAATTTAACTTTGGATGAGAGCGGTCTTTTATTTTAATATAGACGGAATTAATAAGCCCAAGGCGGATAAAACAACGACATACGGAAAATTCATGTGAGATAAGGTCATCATGGGGATGCTTGCTTTTGTCTATTTAAAAACTTAGCTATCCCTGACATTGATATTTGTAGACCTTCAAAACATTTTATTTAAGTTAACAAATTTAATTATAATTTTGTTTAAGGTAATCATTTTCATCTATTTTAATCTGTATAAGGGCCAACTTAAAAAGTGAGCTTTGAACATTATAAGTTTTATAAGAAACAGTCAAAAAACAAAAAAATTTAAAAGCATAAATAAAATGTAACATTTTTTTTGCATACACAACTAGACAAATAAATTCAAGCTTTTAATTTTTATTTAAACCTAATATAGTTGCGAAATATTATATATTATCTATTGAGGTATGTAAATAATATAATAAAAAATTATGTTTCTTAGAATATGATTTAAAAAAAAATAAACAAATTTTTCCTTTTATGGTTTATCGTAATTTTAATTTAAGTTAAAAAAGGTCAATTTTTTAATAAGAAGGGAATTAAAAAGCTCGAGGAAAAAAAACAGAAAATATTTACGAAGGGCCATTATGATTATCTATGCTTTTATATTTTTATAAACTGATTTTATTCAACATTGATATTTGTAGATTGTCATTCAAAATACAGAGTGTAGAATTTTTTTTACCATGTAAAAACAAATTTATTATTTTTAGGGCTTGTTAATACTAGTTTGAATAATTAAGGCAGACTGAAATAAAAACCTCCCAATAAACCTACTTAATTTAAAGTCTACCGGGACCGCTAAAATATAACCTGACCCATTTTTTGGGCTGGTTCAAACACCTTTTCATGTTTTTTATAATGCTTGTTCAATCAATCCCCTATAAAAATAATTAAATAGAATACGTCGTCAAATAAATATTTTTCTTCTCTCAACTAAAAACCATTTTAGCCCTATATTTGTTCGTTTTAGGTTTTACAAAATCTCATGTTGCTCAACTAGTATACTATTTTAATTATGTTGTTATTTTTATCATATAAATAAAGCTTTATTGTTTTAAAATTATTCACATCAAAATACTAACGCTTAAAAATTTTTTTTAAAAAAACCTTAATTTTATATTATTAGGTTATAAAGTGTAAACGCTCCTTTATTGAAATCATTTTGTTTTGCATGGGAGGCTCATAGCGAATAAACATTTAAATGGCTAATAGATTTTAGTTTATTTGTGATTGTGTTGCAATCTATTAATTTTTCAACATAATTGTAAATAAATTTATTTTTAAAAAATGAAAAACTTGCAATTAAAAAGAAACTCATTTATATATATATATTAATAATATACAGCCTGAATTTAAATGATTTATATTTCAAAGCTTATATTTAGCAATTTAGATTAAAATATAGTTAGCTTAGGACACGTGCAGAGTGAGTTTTTATTTTCGCAAAATTTTGAAAATTCTGAAAATTTTAAAAATTTTATTTTTTGTAAATTTTTTTGAAAACTTTTCATTACAGAAACATTTTATGTGCATAAACAAAATTTGGCAACTTTTTAAAAATTTGAGTTTTATTAAAAGTTTTTTTTTTTCAAAATTTTAAAAATTTTACAAAAATAAAAATTCACTCTGCACGTGCCCTTATATACAAAATAAATAATCCAAAAATAAATCACCGTTTTCGGGATTGGGTAAAACTAATAAATAATATATGTTTTTTTTATTATTTGATTTAATTAACTTTTTAATGTTTTTCGTGTTAAATCTTTAAAGAAAATTTAAAACATATTCCATGTGGCACGAGAGCTCAGCAGTCTTAAGCGAGCTTACAAAGAGACTTTAAAAAAAAAATAATAAAATTTAGGAGCGATCAATCAGTTTGTAGATTCTGGTTGGAGTAGGAACGTGATAAAATATATGGCTTATAGAAGAAAGTTATTAAAATGTTTAAAATCTCAATCCACGATATTGTGATTTTCACAAAAAATTTTATGTGCAAAAACAAAAATACATTTACCAAGAATTTTATGACGGTCTCATTTTCAATGTTTACGAGTTAATAAATTACCAAATTTCTTTAAATTTTTATTTTATTTTGGGCTATTCAATTCGACTCACCGTAATATATGAAATATCCTTTCGTCCGATTATTATTATAGTAGCCAAGCGATAGATTTAATTTAAAAAAATATCAAAAAATAAAACATAGCATGTTCCAAAATAGTTTTTCGAGTATTTTATTTTAATATTAGAGCTCATAATAAATTTTCACAATCAAGTTTTTAATAAAAATTCATAAATTCTTAGAATTTTTTTTTAAATTATTTACTTTCACTCCATTTTTGATAAAATTTTGACGGCTCTAACCAACCACTGTTATATTGGGTTGATTCCAATACAAGGACCTAATTTTATACATTTAATATTAAATAAAAAATTTGTAAGTGAAGGTAGTGTAAATTTAATTTTTTAATTAACTTAAGCAAATTTAACGTTGACAATTTTAAAAAAAATTTATTAATACACATCCTAAAATTCTAGCTTAATTTTGTTTTAACTGAGCTATAATTATTAAATTTAATAAAATTTAAATAATAGATGAATAAAAACTAAAAGATATTTTTATTTTCAAAAAAATAAAAATCTGAGGTGTAATTAAAAACCGATAGACACTAGATTTGTTTTTTTTAAGAATGTTTTTTAAACTATAGATACGTAAATATTAAATTTTTAGGTCATTATTTTTTTTGTATAATATGAGCCATTAATTCATTATATAATTTTAAAAAAGAACAGACCATAATCGATAGGATGCGCCAGCTTATTCAATAAATACTTTAGTTTTTTAATCTATTTTTTGAAAATGCATTTAATAATTGGTAATACATTATTAAAAATAAAAACTGTGAATCATATAATCTATTTTTAATTGTTTTTATAGCTAAACATAGCGCATTATATTTTGATTTTAAACATTCCCCTATTTAAATAATTTTATTTTAAGACTATATTTTTAAAAGATGATTCAACAGATATGTTCCTTTAATCAAATGACACTTCAAAAACTAACTATTTTTGTTATATTATACATTAGATTCGATTTTAAAAAAGGGGCTAAAATTAGCAGTATATGCAAATTTTTGCAATTCATCTTAATTTACAGATATTGCTTGCTATTAGATGCGAACCGAAAAACTGCCAGCCTCATTTTTTGTGTTTTTGTGGCGTATAATATGTAAGTTTGTGATGCATATATCTAAATTTAACTTAAAATTTTGTTGAACAACTCTTACTAATTTAATATTTTTAGTTATTATTAGCTATTAAAACATATATTATTAAGACAATAAAAACAAATTCTTACTTTCCGGTATTACAACCCCTATCCAAACAATTATAAAATATATCAATGTTTTAAAATAAAAATTTATAATTTACAGATATATTTATAAAAAGGACCCTAAAGATTTAAATATAACATTTTTTAATTAATAAAATTTTCCAATGTTAAAATTTGTATTAAAAAATCGCTCAACGTTAGAAGTTTCTTTAAATGTTACGTATACTAAAAAAATATAAAACTGACAATAACAAAAATATTGTTTATTTAGAAAAATTTTGTGATTGCTGTGGAAAAATAATTTTTATAATATTAATGTAAATACATACACGAATTATATTTTTATATATAAATATTTTTTTTATACCGTTAAATTCTTATAAATTCTTTAAAATTTATGGCAAATTATTAATATTTTGCGCTTTAATTTCATAAACAAAGATATGTTTAAGTAAAAATATTCTGACATTATCTAATTTATAATTAAAAATTAAAATTTTACAAAAAACCTCCCCTTTTTAATTTTAATTTACAAGTACTTGGTCAAATACAGACCATCTGTATTAAAAAGATTAAAAAACGTTTAAATTTTATCGATATAAAAAAAAGAGAATTATAATTAAAAAGCAAAATAGCTCTAAAATTACATATTTTTCTATCTTATAAAAAGTATTAATGCCATTTACTTTTAAATATAAAACTACTTAAATTAAATCTTATTGGTCTAATCACACAAATCAAATATCAATGTCAGAAGTGAATTGTATAAAAACATAAAAAAATGCATATCCATCGTTCGTAATTTCTTCCGTCTTTGGCTGCTTAGATCCCTCTATAACAAAAATGGCCTCTTTTGACCAAATTTACAGATCTAAATATACCCTAAAAAGAAAAAATTAAAAATCTCTTTTGCATATAAAAATCCTTTGTAACTTTATCACAAATAATGAAAAATGAATTTTATTAATATATCAAGCTCTTACATCGGCATTTAAAAAATACAAAATATTTTGCGTCCAAACTTAAATACCACACGATATATTTTAATAAAAATATTATTTGAAGTTTAAATTTAACAGTTTGTCTATCGTGAATATGCAAATATAAAATTCCAAGTTAAATTTGTTTTTAAATCTTTTTTTTACCTTTTTTCTTAAATTTTCAATGTTCATAACTGACTAAATAAGTTTGATTAGGAAAAACGGTAAAGATTTGATATCACTAAGAAGGCAGGTTTAATCTCTGTTGTTAACTGTCAAAAAATTGTTAATCCGTGTTATTAATAAATAGTTTAATAAATAATTTATAAGTATATCCATTAGATAAGTAGCAGCCCTCATTCAGATTTAATTTTTAAAAGCCTCGCACTTCTGTTAATAAATTTCTTTTTTATTATATTTAAGCCAGATATTTGTAAAACTATGATCCAAATTTAAAATTTATATATTCCGATAATCATAAAATTGTGTGAAAACTAACAAAGTTGTTTTAACATTTAATGTTCTTAATTAATAATTCCCAAAAAGTCTTGTTTAAAATGAAAGTGATAACTAAAATTACCAGCATTTAGGTCAGCGACTTGATAAATTTTAAATATTAAATTATTTATATAAAAACTAAACATAAACTCTCTATAAATTAAACTAAATATTTCTTTTAGTACTATTTAAATCCTTTTAATATAAGTTTTACTATAAAAAATCATTAATTTATTATTTAAACTTTTGTCATTATAACGTAGGTCGACAAAAAATGTGCAAAAAAGAAAGTCATGACACTGAAATACCATAATCATCATGTCCTTATCTCATATAGATTTATTTTTTGGTTTTTTTAAGTATCTTGTACTTTCAGAAATGGCCAAATTTAATCTAAGTGACCCATTTATTTTTAAAAATACTTAGTTTTTTAACATATTTATAAAAATTATAAATGTTTTTAGCTGACTTCCAAAAATTTAAAAGCACGGTGAAATGATTTTTTAAGATCATAGGTTTGAAATTTTAGTTAGCTCATAATTCCCAAATATATATCTAAAAAATCAGATAAGACGCTTTGTAGCCAAAAATTGTCATATAAGTCACATTTTTTTATTAACTCTTCTTTTTTTTTAATTTATTTAAATTTTGATTGTTATTTTTGTTAATTTTCTTAAATTATCTAAATATTATTCCACAAATAAAAAGAATAAACAACTAATAATTTAATATAGAGGTAGATAAGGAAACTAAAGCGTATCGCATTTAATAATTTTGATTTAGGTGTTAACTTAAATTTGACAAAATGATTAAAAAAACGCATATATGGTTCAGAATGTAATTTAAAATTTTATATAAAGACAATGAATGGAATTCGTTCAAAAAAATGCGGCATTCAGTATGGAAATTTCATAAACTTACACACTAGCTCAAATGAGAAAACAAACTTTTATATGATTTTTGCCTATAAAAAATATAAGTCTAAGTTTCAAAAAACTAGTTAAACTATTTTGTTCTTTTTGATAAAAAACAAGAAAATATATTTTTGGAAGAAGGGAATGTAGTTTTTTACAAAAAAAAGGATTTAAATAAAAAATCTATACTTAATTATTTGATTTTTGTTTAAAGCCATACAACTTTAAATATAAAAACACTTTATTTTACAAATTATTTGCCTAACATTCTGTAGTTTTATATATTATTGTGGTAGCAATTTTTAGATTAAGATCTATGAAATCTATTATTTATGGCAATCGAAGTAATATAGATTGGCTTACAATTTACTTCACCAACGTTTATCTCCATCACATTATCTAAAACTATAAATAGAGAACTGTATTTATAACTAAATATAAAAAAACAAATTTTGGATTTCTTTTTTATTTGCCTTATATGAAAGTGAATCCCAAGTGTATAATTTGAATAAATTACAAAAAATAATTGCAAAATTTATACATAAAATTAAGGGGTGTGTTACTAGTGCTATAGGAAATAATGTCTACCATTTAACCTAATGGTCGATCGTATGTTAGCTTCCACAAACTTAATAGAGATATTTAACAGAGTTAATTACAGTTTTTGATAGATTAATAATTAGCATCTAAAAGAAAACCCCATTAAACTTATTTTTTATTAAAAAAAACTTCATATTTTTGTTTTTATTATATGGACGTTAAACACAAATGGGCTTGTAATAAAAACTTGATTTTCTACTTTAAACTGGGCATTTTTTAATATTTTTTTTAATTGCAATAAAACATATTAAAATAAATTTCTTTCAAAGAGCTTTGTTTTTCATATACGTGCAAATTTAACCTCGAAGGGTAATTGTAAAACTAAGGTATTTAATTTTTTTTGGAACTTTTTATAAATAAATTGTAACATAAAAAAAATTTTTCTTTACTAATAAGGCTAATGGTAAATTGATTAATACGCATATAATTTAATTAGGGAAAAAAGCATTAATGATACAATAACAAAAAAAACTTACTTTCTGGTATGTGGGCAACTATATATAAATCAATATTTTTAATATATTTGTAACTGTTTCCTTTTAATCTATTTGAAACTTGAAATATTAGCCACAAAAAAAAACATTGTACAAAATAAGTAAATCATGAGAGCTATGAGCTAAATTCAAAGACCACACCTGCTATTTCAAAAATTTAACGGTTACCATCTTTTCTATTCATTTAAGCCAGCTATAAACATAAATACTTAAAATGTTTTTTAAAAAAATGGCCACGGGTTATATATAGCGTGGTATTTCGGTTTAGATAAATATTCTGTATTATTCAAATGTTGTTGTAGAGTATAATATTAGAATTATTATTTTTTATGAGCAAGTGATTTTGATAATTTTTTTTTAATTTTTCGTTAGTTTTTTAAAGTCGCAAAAATCAATTTAGTCGATTCTTTTGATATATACCTATGAGAATAGCAGAAATGAGAAAATTTTGGAAAACAGAAAAGAAGACCAATATGAAATTGTTTTTCTTTACAAAAATTTTTTTTAAACAATTCTTGACGACCTATGCAAGTCCATTTATATAATAATAAAAATAATCTACAAATAAGTTGTCTAAACTATTTGAAAAAAGTGGCTTTAAATAAATAATTATGCACCCTTTTTCAGATTTTTATAAGGTTAATTTTTTGTTTAAATCACCTAAATTATTTTGTATTTTTATCTATAAGTTTCCAATCAGATTTGTTCACTTCTAATATTATATAAATTATTTATTTTGCCGATGTTAAATCTAATGAAAACTTTTATTAATAATATTTTTTAATATATAAAATTTAAATTTTTTAAATATTTGTCTGAAACATTACAAAAATTGTAAAATTTATATTTATTTAAAAAGTAGATTTTACTCTAAAAACATATGTCAACAAATATCAATCAAAAAAAAATAAATTTATAAAAACATAAAAGCATACATCCTTATAATGGTATTATCTCATGATCACTTTCCGATTTTGCTAGTTTTTTTTACCTTCGGTTTTTTAAACCTGTCTAAATAAAAAATGGCCTTTTTTGACGATATGACAGATTTTGTTGGAAAATACCCTAAAATATAAAAAATTAAGAATTTAAATTTTATTTCAAACTTATATCAATCATCTCAAATAATGGGGAAAAAATTTCTTTAGTATATTAAGCTCTTACACCCGCATAATTAATACAGATTATTTCGCGCAAACTTAAATACGACACAATATATTTTCGGTATTTTAAAATATTATTTAAAGTTTCATTTAGCAATTTAGCTGTTGTAAATGTACACAATTTAATTTTAATTTCAAATTTTTAATCTTTTTTTATTTTTTTAAATTATTTTAAGGTATAATCAATTCAAATTTTAAAAGTGCAATATCTGGTAATCGCTTTCTTGACGGCATCACCATATATAACATAATATCACTGACCACCGCTTTATACTCACAAAAAACAATTTTTTTTATTAAATAAATACAAACCTTCAATTCCATTTGGACCTATATGTATAATAGAAAATGGGTGTAATAACTTTTCAGTTAATTTAAATTTTTTAAAGTTAGCAATATCCTTTGGCATAATTAGATGTTTTGCGGAGCCCTTTCCTTTGCTAAATAATCTCTTGTAAAACGTTAAAAAAATGCGATATGTGCATATAAGACATCATACACAATTTTTGGTTTTGTAAGCAACGAATTAGTGACTGGCTTAAGATCAGCATCAATAAGTAAGCCTATATATTTTATTTGCAGGATTTTGAACTATAATAAATTCTATCCAAATTTTTTGGTTGAATATATACAAAATTTAAAATCGTTTATTATTTCCTAAAATCGCCTCCTGATTATTTTTGATAAATTACAAACGTGTTTAAAATAAATAATTTATAATTATATCTAGGCGAATATGTTTAAAGATAAAGAGCCTTTAGGCCAAATAAATTTTAAGGCAATAAACGCTAACTCAAAGTTTTTATAAATTTTTAATAAGTTTTATTTAAGTTCTCTTATTATAATTTATTATTATATTGACATTAAGACGATTAAACAAATTATGTTCGCAGGGATACCTTAATATAGACTTGTAAATGTTTAAAAGATTAGCAAAAAATATCTAAAAAAAAACATTATAAAGTGCAGCTTAGGAGAACCACAAGTCAAGGAGATTCACGAAAAATAGATTTTTACTAATTCTTTAAACATATCAAAATTCCAACTTTATAATAAATGCTCATATTTAAAGGAGAACTTCATAACACAAAAGAGCTCATCATTCAGTCAATACTCACTTTAGCAATTAGTTTCTAAAGAAACTTCAAAAATTGGCAATTAATGTTAGTTACATATTCAATCATATAAAACGTTTAATACATACAAAATTGTTTTCTTAGACCCCAAATCAATCTCAACTTAACTTTATATCTGAAAAAAGGAAGATTGCAGCATCTCAAAATGATTTATTTAAAGATAAAAAGATACCGACGGCTTGTCCTGCGACTATTTATTAAATATATATAAATTGAATAAAACAATAGCTTGTTGACCCTACAGACGAAGGTACATTATCGAGTAACTTAATGATAAATAATGCTATCTAAAAAGGCTTTAAACCTCAAACAAATTAAATATATCAGGGTTATATTAATTTACACATATATTAAAATATAATTGTAATATCCCTGAAAAGTCGACAAGCACGTGTTTCATGCAAATAAAAATAAATTACAAAAATATGAAACTTAGAAATAAGAATAGGTCTGAGTTATAAATATTTGCTAATAAAAAGTGTTTCCATCTTTTTATCAAAACTAGTACAGTCGTTTTCATGGAGGTTTTTTGTTGATTAAAATTTAATTTTCGATCACTATGGTTGGCGATTAATAAAACAATTAAGTATAATTTTTTATTAAGATTTAACACAGGTCAACAAAAAATTAATGTATAATGTTTTAGAAGCAAACATTCACATGATGGCCTTATCTCATATGTATTTTCCGTTTTATATTGGAGTATAGCTTCCGGCTAAGATCCGTCCATATATAAGAATAGCTTTTTTTGACCAAATTTTACGACCTCAAAAACATCCTTAAAAAATTATTTTTTCTTTTAAATTCATGTAATTTAAGAGTTATTTATTTAAATTCTTTTTTGGTTAGTCAAATCATTAACGGCCAGATTACATATCCTGCCTTATAGGGTCTCAAACATTTTGTATAACTCTGGATGTTTATGTATATAAACTGTTCCCCTCATACAGCCTTCCTCGTGTCAAACACCTATTTGACCCCAACTTTACAACTAAGCAACTACACCAGCTAATCCACACCAACGCTGTTAAAGAAACCATTCAATCATAGAAACCTTGCCCCATTCTTCTGAATGGCTGGCCCCCTCACATTTCACCCTCCGAAAACACTCTCTCTCTAGACGAGAGAGGTGTCTTCTTTCACAACTAAGATCTGGCTTTTGCTACCTACTAGCCGATTTTCGTAACCGCGTCTATTATAATTTTAATTCGTGTGCGTAATCCTGCCCACAAATGAATGCGTCTGTGATCACTAATTGAAGTCGATTTGTTGTCTTCGGTATCGTCCCTTATCGAGTCGATAAGTACCACGGGGCACTATCGTATTCATGCTCGTCGACGATGAAGTAAGTGATCATCCATTGCCCCATTTTGTTTCTATACCCATCATCGTAAGGTTCAGAGTACCGATTATAGTCCTCGTTCGTTTCGTATAGTGTACATTTTTCATCTGGATTAAGTTGTCCAGCGTCATTGCTTCAGGTTTAGGCTATTGCTCCTCATCTTCGTTCAGATTGAAGAGACTATTATCGTCATGATCAGTATCGACTACAAGCCCTTCGCCCCCAATATCATCAATATTGTTTACCTGGATAAAAGATTCGTACAGGTAGTTATCGACATCATAATTGTAAGGTTGATCAACGGTAGTATTGCCCATATCACCTTCATTATTGTAATCTCCCATAATTTGAGTGTCCCATAATCCATTATTAACAATTTCAATCGGAAATTTCATTATTATTATATCATTATCATTATTATCATCATCATTATTATTACTATATGACTCATCCCCTTCATCAAGATAACGCATTTTCATGCCTCTTAATCCCAAATAAGTTCTATTTGAATAGACTGGTATAGGGTCTCCGAAAATGCTACATTGACCCTTACGATTGCTGAATGCTTGACGATTTTCATCAAAATCGTTATCATATATTTGTTCATCAGCAAGGTTATCATAATAATTATACCTCTGTGCCATTGATCCACAAAGTCCCGAATATAATATTTGATTATCTTCAAAATTATAATAAGGTTCCCCGAATATTTCATAATTATTATCATCATCAAACATATTCATCTCGCCACTCGGGGACTGAGATTTCATTATTTCAGGTTCTCATCAACAAGGCACCATGTTAAGAAGTTAAGTTGAGATTTGTATATAAATATTTATTATCCATCAATATTGAAGCTTTTATATATTTGGTCAAGGACAACTATTAGCCCCCAGGACCAAATATATGTAATAAACAATTAAGGTTAAAACACCCAAAAAATTCGTTCCCACCTAGCTCAACTTCGCTCTGGTCACTGTCAACTACTGGCAGACTTTAGAGCTCTCATGGACCCTTCTCTTAATAATATTTGCAATGACTGTAAATCATCCGCTGATAGTATCGAACATTGGCTCATCTGCCCAAACCGGGGGCCTCCTATCTCCCCGATAGATCTTTGGCTTAACCCAGCCCTCGCGGCACTCAAACTCACTTCTAAATCCAACTTTTTAGGTCCAACGAACAGGGGCTACTAAAAACAACAACAACAACAAGGTTAAAACATGAAATCTGAAACAGTTAACATAGTAGGCTGGTCAAAACAATCAATTATAAGGTCATTTAAACATTTACCAACATAAACATTTTACTAAATCTATCAATTTGTTTGAATTTAGCAATTTCGACTAATATAACATGAGAAAACTATGGGAAACAAATTATAAATAAATAATAAAATGTAAATTATTTACTCTAATGTCATAATTTCATTATTTTCCTTCACGATTTTTTTTCTGTGTAATATCTTAAAAATGATGTGAAAATTACCAACCTTCAGCTTCATCCGGTATATTTTGCAAAAGATCGTTAATATGCTCTAAATTTTTTGAAAATAAAAATATTTTATTGTTAGGGTATCATTTCAACAAACATATGATTGAAATATTAAAATTAATACCTTTAACGTTGCAAGTGTACAACGCTTCTTTCCCTTTTTACATGTATGTATGATTTTCATCTCAAATGCAAAATTAAATATAACTGGTGACGACCTTAATCTTAACCCAAACTTAATCTATTTAAAATTACCTTGGCCTAACATTTTCCTAACTTATTTGTTTATCTAATCCAAACTGAATTGATAGTTGATGTACAGTAAAAAATGTGTACTATGTGCTTTTTTGCAAAATTGTTGGTCGAAACGAGTGTAGTATGTCTGATATAATGCGCAATGAGATTTACCATTTTTACAAAAATTTATACATGCAATTAGTAACATGCATAAAAATGAGACTTAGTTGCAAAATATTAAAACGAGCATAGGTTCATTAGTTGATTTCATAGTTTAAACTTACATTTATTTCTCTTTTATTTAAAGTATTCACGTCTTTCACAAATCATGTGACTTATCCTTCAATCTTCATCTTTTATTGTTAATTTATATCCAAATTACAACATAAATGCAGGTTGACAATTTAGAGATGCAGTGGATTTTTATTAGAAAGGCCTTTATTAAATTTATAAAATAAAATTTATTATTAAAATATACATATTCGACTTTAAATTTATTTTGAAGGAGCAACTGTATAATTCAACTTAGGATTTAAAAATTTATATATTTATTTACCTTGTGGTAGAATTCCTTCAGCATCTTTGATAAAAAATTAATATTTATATAGATTTAGACAATATCACTCTGGACATGTATAATTAATTCATTATTAATATTATGTCATATTGTTTCAAAAACTCTCTTGTTCTTTATAAGAAAAATTGGATGTTACAAATAAAAAATTTACTAATATTAAAGTTTTTATTATGTCGCTCGAACTAACATATTATTTAAAATGTTTTAATCTTATTACACTAGACTCGATTATTTTTTTATGAAATATTATGACAATGTTTGATTAAAGTTGCTTAAAAAATAAATTTCGCCTTATGCTTTCCTGACGTCTGGTCCAGGAAGCTTGTGGGCTTTGCTCATAAACATACACTCACGCCTTTTTAGACATTTTGCATGCTATCTTCTTAAACATTCTTTTTTTAAAAATGAACTTATTTTTTTTTATTTTCATTATTATAATCAAATTAAATTCATATGTAAAATTGGATCAAATAAACTAAACATTAACCATAATTTTATTGATTTAATTAATTCCATTTTAAGTCTATTAAATAATAAAAGAATTGCTATAACATAATTAATTTCATTGCATTTTTTATTCGCATTAATATCGTGTACCTAAATTTTAAATTTATATTTTATTAGTATTTAAATCCACCCTTATATTGTATTCTTTTAAATTTTATATATGATAAAAAAGGTATTTAGTAATTTTAGTTGTATATATTTTATAATTTTACCTTCACCGACTACTCCGAATAATTCTATTATAGATGTTTAAATATTATTTTAGTAGTAAGTAGAACAAGATTAAAGAAAAGATAGCCAATCAACAGTAAATGTTGGCTAATAAAATTAGAAAATATGATTTAACACATTTAATTTATTTTACAATAATCAAATATTTCTATAATGACCTGAAAATACTATTATATTTTGTGGGTTCCAGAAATTTAAGCATTGATATAATATAAAATATTTTTAAAATCCATAATCATAGCAATGTTAATACTTTTTTGAACTATTAGTCATAAATTTTACGTATTTTATATTTGCATTTTTGTATTTTATTTTTTTTGCTTCTCTTCTTCATATTATTAATATTTTAAAGTCACATTATTAATTAAACCTGATTTACTTTTAATTTGTGTTTTATGTTTTCTACATACAGTGCACATTTATATATCTGATGTTAGAGGTTATATGATATTAACTAATAAAAAACTAGAATTATATTTTTTATTAATAAAGTATTTTGGAAAACTTAAGTAAATACTTTTTAGAGTTTTTTTGATAATATTCCATATTTATAGTATTTTTATAGAATTTTGCAAATAATTAGCAATTTAGGTAATAAAATAAAAATTCGTAAATTAAGCCTTTTTGTTTATGTATAAATATCTATTTAATTATATTTTAGTTATTAAAAGGTAGTTTAGTATATTTATTTTTTTAAGGGCACGTGCAAAATGAGTTTTTATTTTCGCAAAATTTTAAAAATTTAAAAATTTAAAAATTTTATTTGTTTTAAATTTTTTTTGAAAACTTTTTATTTCAGAAGTAGCATTTGCATAAACAAAATTTGGCAACTTTTTAAAAATATGCGTTTTATTACAAAAATTTTTTTTCAAAATTTTGAAAATTTTACGAATATAAAAACTCACTTTTCATGCCCTTAAATGTACCTTTCTTTGATTAATTATGTTACTTTTTTA
Source organism: Acutogordius australiensis (assembly GCA_030555515.1). Taxonomy (NCBI): domain Eukaryota; kingdom Metazoa; phylum Nematomorpha; class Gordioida; order Gordea; family Gordiidae; genus Acutogordius; species Acutogordius australiensis. The sequence goes on along the minus strand of CM060245.1, from coordinate 35,739,758 downwards.
TTTGTATATTCATATAATAACTCCAAAATTTCCAACCCTAACAATTGTAAAGTAAGAGTCCTCTTTTCCCAAGCCGCCCACACCCTAACCCCCTTCCTCCCTTCTTTTTCTCAGCTTAACCATTTTGTTTGTCTTTATGGGCTATAGAAAACTAACTCACCTAATCAAGATGTCAAAAAATTTCCAGAAAATAAAATAATATAAAAATAATTTGTTACTATTTCTAAATAAATTCCCTCTATCGCCTGTTAAAAAAAAATAATTTTTAAATGAAATATAAAAAATAAATGCATCGGCTATATATGTTATTTGTTGCATGTATATAAATAATTATATAAAATTTAAAACACATAATTTGAACATATTTTTTTATGCCGTTAACGGATTTCTTATATAGAATTCTATTAAACGTAAATTAAAAAGCGTTAAAATTAAACCTTCTTTGTCCTTGACCCCTTTGTGAGTATTGAAATTATAAGTTATGGTTTTATTGATGGCGTAATAATGAATGATTAGGGTATACAGCCGTCGAGTGCTTGTTTCTGTAATTGAAATAAAGTGAGAATGTATAAGGGTGTGTTTTGACTCATTTCATTTTTTTGTTTTAAAAATTTCAAGATTTAAAATCTCTAAAAATTATTTTTTTTATAAAGCAATTTTGAAGTTTTTCATAAACACTATTTTAGTGCTAATATCATACAATGGCTATTAGAATGCGTTCAATGTATAAAAAAAATAATTTCAAAATTCTCAAAAAAGAATATAAAATAAGTCACGTGTTCAAAAGAAAAAAAATGGTAAAAAAGGGGCTGTAAGTGCATAAATTAATAATGAAAAAAGAAGCTTAAAAACTAGAAATTTGAAAATATTCAGCCAGTAATGGTAAATAGTAATATTACAAATTAATATATTGGGAGAAAAAAAAATATAAAAGATTTATAAACAAATGTTTATTCTAAGATTTATAATTTTTTTGCTAAAAACTTTAAAAATTATAAAAATAAATAATATTTATTATATTTGCCTTCACAGTTTATGCTTGTTGAAATTGACATATTTAATTTAACAAACCTTTGAATTACTCCTTAATTAATTGTTATATAGCCTTAATATTTAAAGTAAAAAGTCGGATCAACATTCGTCAACCCTAGGGTTTTATAACAAACTAGAAGCTTCATGGTTCATCTTGCAATATTTATTTTTATATATGGGCACGTGCAAAGTGAGTTTTTATTTTTGTAAAAATTTCAAAATTTTGAAAAATTTTATTTTTAAAACGCAAATTTTTTAAAAGTTGCCAAGTTTATGCATATAATGCTTTTTCTGAAAAAAAAAATATTTCAAAAAATTTGTAAAAATTTTTAAAATTTTTTGAAATAACAGACTTTTTAAATTTTTACGAAAATAAAAACTTACTTTGCATGTGCCCTATCATCAAATTTACAAATTATTACATGTTAAATATGGTATGTCAAAATTTTAAGTCGCCTGAAAAAGCCGGTTTCGACTTGTTCAATGAATCGGGTCAAGATGAGCCGTGTTGCTGCTATTAAAATCTTTGGTATTTTAAATGGATAGTCATTGGTTTAAACTCCATGACAAGAATCCAATAAAAATTTTGGAGTTATTTTTTTGAGCTATACAATTTTCAAATAAAATGTTTTCAAATAATTTTTTTTTAATTTAAGGCTTTAACCTATGCCAGGTATTTAAACTTTCTTGTAGGCGTATCGTCACGTAATATTATGGTTCTCTAGTTTAAAAACCAGATATTCCAAAATCAGGTAGGCGACATTTTCTAATTTCTTCTTGATGTCATATAAAATTTTGAAAGTAGCAATTTGTGTTTTACCTTTTTCTATCATGTTTGTATTTTAGAGCTACCCACGTATGGTAATGAAATATAGATATTATATTTTATTATTTTTTTTTATAATAATTTTTTTACGTGTTACTTTGTTCCTATTACTTGAGTTTAATTAAATATACACAAATTTAGATTTTGGTTTTAAATCGTGCATAAGGCGGTCAATTAAGAACTCATAAAGTTCATTTAATTTTTTTATAAAAAACGGCTTTAATCTTAAGGCAATTTGTTATTTAAATGCAAAACCTATATTGCGCTTGGGTTTAGCCAAACTTTAAAATTTGTTAAGGGATTTGAATAATAACTACATAAGATTTTTCTGATAAAACATAATATTTTACATTAGGTCAATGTGTTGGCTAGTCATCAGATGTTTTAGGTAGCTTATAAGTAATTTATTGCTTGGGGTTATTTTTGAGCTAAAATTAATTCGCGATCGGCTTACTACAATTAAAACATTTTAAGATTGAGACAGGAGATATAATTAATTTAATCAGCCTGTATAGACAGGTCAGCTATTATTTAAGAGCTGTGATCTAGAAATCAGAACTGCCATAGAAATTTAATAATTCGTTCTCCTTATTTTAGCAGTAACCGTGCAATGAATGTTAAAATGCAAATAATTAAAAACTTTACATATTAGATATTACCGTTATCAAACCTGGGGTCATGCTTTTCAATCATCATTGTTACTATTCCTCTCCAATCTAAGCTTCCATTGTTATTGGTAACTAACATTAAAGAAAAAGTACATTGTAATGCAGATAAACTCACTATTGAAGTTCTAAGTGAAAAAAAAATAAATTAATTTAAAAATTGTTGTTGTTGTTTATTGCCCCAATTCAAAAATTGTTAAGATTAAGAGGGTATTAATCAATTTTACTTAATTTTTTTGTGTCCTTATTAACTAAATTTGATATTTATTAGTCAAAAATTACTATTATTGATATTTAAATGACTTAATAAACGTAATTCTGTTGTTATGTCAAGGTCATATATTAGTTGTTGATTATAATTTTTTAGATCTTAATAGTTTTAACAAATTTAGACAAAAAATGAAAAAAAAGTGGGAAATAGGAATATGAAGTTATGCCCAGTTACAAACGACACCAATCCCCTTTTAATATTCCCAAAGACCCATTAAAACGATAGGTCTGACATTTATCTGATAAAAATTTATTTTTATTATACCTTTCACATTCTAATTTTACTAATATTCATAAAAAGACCTTAAATATCCCAATAATACTGAAAATTAATAAGTCTTTACCTCGAAAAGATCAATTGATATTAAATTAACTAACTAATTTCTTCTCCATTTTTTTTCGTCAAATTGCGAAACCTGCATAAAATAATTCTTTAAATTTCTTCATATTTTTGAAAAAAACCTCTCAATTCACTATATCTTATTTTTAAAAATGAAACGTCCAATCCGCCTTAACTAAAGCTGGAGAAACTTAACGGTACATTAAAAATTGCGGAACAACAGTTCGCACAACAATGAGATTCACCTTAAGCGTTGAAAAGCTCAAATTTGCACCTAAAGGTAGTGAAATATTTTGTAATATTTACATTGAATAACTAATTATCTTTGTTAAATCTAAACTTGCCAAAAAAATTATGGACACTGTTTTTTGCTTAATAAAAAAATTACAAAGTCATAAGTTATATAACACAGGTCAACAAATATCAATGGCACGACCGTATATTTTATGAAATCATAAAAGAATTTATCCCCATGATGGCCCTATCTCATATATATATTTCGTTTTTCTAAGTTTCTTCCCGCCTTAGCTCCTTACATCAGTCCATATCAAAAAAATGTTTTTTGAAAAAATTGACAGATTAAGAATACCCTAAAAAAAATTTAAAATTTTTTTTTCATTTAAAAATTTCATGTAACTTATATTTATCATATATAATGAAATATTAAATTTTTTAGTATATCAAGCTTTTACATCAGCATTTAGATAATACAAAATATTTCGCGTATAAACTTAAACAAGACACGATATATTATCGATTTTTAGTAAAAGTTTTATTTAAAGTTTGAATTTTACATAGCTGTTGTAAATATGCAAATAAAAATTTTAATTTATTTTTGTTTTTGAATCTTTTTTGCTTTTTTAGCATTTTTTTCTAAAATTTCTAATGATAGCTGACTAACTAAGTTTGATAAGAATAAACGGTAAACGGATTTGAAAATCCCTAAGATGGCAGGTTTGATCTCCGTAGTTAGTTCATAACTCTCAAAATTTTGTTGACCTGTGCAATGCTAACCCGCGATTAGCGCTATTGGGTCTTATAGGACCCAGCACATTTTTAATTTTAAATATAACAAAACTATAATATTTTATTGGTTAAATTTTTAGGGATATATTTAGATTCATAAAGTTATTAGATGAATGGTTGTTTCATGACAAAATAATTCTTTATAAAATTTGAAATTTTATTTGGGTTTGTATGAACCCCAGCACAAGTTTAAAAATTAGTTGCCTCAATGTAAATTTTAATTTAAATAATTGCATCTTTTTTAGTTATTTTTTTGAATAGTTTTACAAAATAAGTATGTAAAATGTTTGTATTATAATAATGACATAAATCATTTTTATCTTTAAAATATGCAATTTTTTTGTAAAAGTCAATATTTTTTATTTTAAAATATTTTATATCCATGAAACCTTCTAAAAATGTTCTACTATAAACACGATTTGATCAATAAGATTAAATGACGATCTATTTTATGCAATATAAAAAAAATTTCCATTTTTTCAGATTTTTTTTAGTCCAACAGAACTTATAATATGCATTAATTATGGTGGCTTAGTAAAGAGCACATTTTTATTTCAAAAAAATTAAGAATTAGCTTTAAGATTTTCGAAGTTAGTGAGGTTTAATTAAAATTAGGGTCAGATTTTGAAGCATTCGCTAAACTTTTAACCTTAGCATAATAGACTAGTACGGGAATTATGACATATAAATAAAATAAAATCCTGAATAACCAAGCAAGCGATACCATCATCATAAGCTCGCAAAAATACAATTTTGCCCGTTTTGTAGCATTAACATAAATCTATTAATAAATTCTCATGTAAGCTCGTATGACGAAATTGTCAAATTTTGTCTCAAAAATAATTTTTTTGCAGGACATCGAACAACTAAATCTGAGGCATTGACTAAAATTTGGTTTTCATGTTCGTAATAAGCACTAAAAACTTGACCAAAAACGATAGTTGCCATAAATGATGCTTAAGGTAGTCTTCCAAATTTTGTTGTCCAGTATTATAGTTAATCAAACTTTAGAGCACGTAGGGACTCATCTTTAAAAATAATATGCTACGACTGCATATCAGCATCTGACAATATACAATGGCTCAAATGCCCCAACCACGGGCTTACTCCATTGGATCAATCCACCACTAGCTACCTTCAAGCTCAATCTTATTACCTACTTCCAACGAATGAGGCAATAAATATCAATAACATCAATAATTAAATCCTAAATTTTGTCATAAGTTGAATTAACGTTTCTAAAGTTTTTAATTTTATTTTTTAATTTGTGTTCCTATGTGTTCCTATTATTCATTAAAAAGTAATTGCTATTTCTATTCTGATACCCGTTATGACAAATGTAAAAATCTAGTTTTTTATAATACTTACATCATACACAGTTGAAAACATCAGTGTTAATAGGAATAAAATTCTAACAGACTAACCTTTATATAATTTTGAATAGTTTGAAGAATTAATCTACAAATATTTGTTCCCGACAAAATATTGTCCATGAAAACCAAATTATTAGCATTTGCTACAGATAAATTTTTAATGGTATCGCAGATCCTAGCAAAATCACACCGAATATTTAATATTTACTAAAACAAAATTATTTAATGGCACATACATATATGGTCAATTCCACCTCAATCCAACAAGTCCGGGAGGGGTACCCTTTTTAATTTGACTGAAATTTTGCATGAAGGTAGTATAAGTATCTCATAATCTAGAAATTTTTTTTGACCGGAATTGATTTTTGCTGGAGATAGGGGCAAAAGAAAAAAAAATTGCAAGGTGAATTTTCACATTTGATGCAACTTTGGGAGGTTGTAAGTCAAAAAGTATTATAGTTAAAAACCTAGTTTTTTTTTATTTTGAAGAGGACAATAAGGGCTATTTTGCATGTGTTTATTATCTTAAATTTTTATTTTAAAATTTTATGAAGAGTATTCAGTTTAAAATAACTAAAAAAACATTTTTTTAAATTTCTTGAAAAATTGCTAAAATATAATTCTTAATATTCTTTATAAATACTCGAACTCAAAAGTCTGGGACCGACATGACTTTTTTTAAAAAATTCAAAAAAATAATTTTTTTTTGATTTTCAGACAAAATTTGCTCCCTGCACTATATTAAAATATTTAAAAGTGTCAAATTTAATTATATATAAGAAGTTAGACATAGGGGCAATTATGTTAGGCTATAACAGTTTTATTTATTTGATCATACTATTGTAAATATTGGAAAGAAAAGGGGAACTTTAGATCAAAAAAATTGGTAATTTTCAGTATTTTACTCCTATCTTCAAAGCCGACTTTCTGGGTCACTACCAAACTAATTTAAAAATTTAAAACTGCATTTTATACATAAAACATCACTATATAACATAAATTTCCCCCAACATTTTTTAACGTACCCATAGCTTTTTATGAAATAAAAACCAAAGTTTGCCAGGTTTTTTGAAATTTTAAGGTGTAAAAAATAAAAACTTAAAATTTTTATGCTAATATATGTTAACTTTTACTAGTCATTTTTAGTTTGAAGAACAATATTAGAATATGTACATAATTCTCAATATTTATCCTCGGCAAAATTTAAAAAATTTGTTAAATTAATTGTATAAAAAAATTTTGAGAGGATTTTAAAAAATAATAAGGTTAAAAAATTTGTAAAATTTTTTTTTGCTTTTATTTATTAGTTTTCAAATAAAACAGCCTCAACAACGTTAAATCTGACAAAAATAAGTAAAATAGAATATATTTGGCCTATTTAGAATACTATGATTCAACGGATTTTCTTTTTTTATGATTATCAACAACTCCAAATAAACGTAAAAAGTCAATTATTTTATGAAACATAGTGATATGGTTTTTCGATATTATAATTACATAAAAGATGTCAATTTTATGGTTAAACAACCTCAAATGATTATAACGGGCCGAATTAGCTTTAATGATGAATTTTAAGACTAAATATTAGACCCAATTTAATATAAATAAAATATAGACAATCAATCTTTTTTACTAATTTTTACAAATGCAAAATATGTTTTTGAAAGGCTATTTAGAAAGGCATACCATATATATCTAACTCACCCTAATAAAGTTTAAAAACCAACAATTTAAGTACCAATTACATTTTAGTTTTTAATATAGACGCAATAAACCTATTAAAGAAAGAGGAAATATCACTGTTACTTGATTCTATGGGCATATGAATTTGGGCATTGACCTAAAGTTTTTTATATCTAAATGCGTTCCTAACGAATTTTAACAAAAAAATATGTTTTAATAATTATAACAAATTACAAATATTAAAATAATGGAATGATTACATAATCTCCTTTTTTTGTAATTTACCTATCTCGTTCTTATGAGATTTTCTATACATAAGATATGTACTATTTTTTTAACACTTAAACAGGCAAATTATGACTGATTATATAGGTTCTAAATATTATTAGTTAATTATGCAAAAATAATAAAAAAATAAGCTTGCACAGACGAGTACAATCTGCGATAGTGTTTGACACCTGTTTGCTGTTTTTTGACAAATTTAGGTATTTTTATTGTTGAAGCGTCAAAATCGAGTGAAAAAAGGTGGGGCTATTATATGTTATTAAGCAATATTTTATCTATAAAATAAATGTTAAATATTAAAAAAAGATTGGCTGGTTAACCAGAAAGTCGATTTTGAAAACAGGCAAAATTTTCACTTTTTTCGGTTTTAAGGTTCACTTTTTCATTGTAAATTTAATAATAATAGTAATCAATTAAATCAAACTATTATGGTCTAACATAATTGCCCATATGTCCTGCTTTTTGAATACTGTCTAATTTGGCACATTGGCATATTCTAATATAGTGCAAAGGGCATAAATATGTCCGAAAATTAGAGCAAAAAATTAATTTTTTTAAATTTTGTAAAAAGTCATGCCGGTCCCAAACTTTTTAAATCATATATTTATTAACATTATTAAGGGCCATATTATATAAATTTTTTAGAAAATTCAAAGATACGTTTTTTGAGCTATTTGTGTCTAAACTCGACTTTAATTTTTTGGTAACTTAAAAAAAAATTTTTTAAATATTTTTTGCATCTAAGGTAGCCCTTATTACGATCTTTAAAATAAATAAAAAATTATGACTCTAGCTACAATACTTTTGATGATACATGCGCGCAAAGTTGCCTCAAATTTTTTTTTTGCAAAAAAATGAAAAATATTTTTGCTCATATCTCGGTCAAATATCACTTCCGGTCAAAAAAAATTTAGGTTTTTATCAGCACCCTAGGACCCTACCATTGTACCAAATTTCAGCCAAAACTGAGACTTCAAGGGAAAAAGTTTGTCGATTTGAGGTGGAATTGATCATATATATTTAAACAATATTTTATTTCACTTTTTACTGTCAATTATTATTCTGAAACAAATATATAAATAATCCATTATTTGGCAAGATTGTTAGATATCTTAATATATAAATTTTTTCTAAAAGATAAGGTGGACTATTTAATGAGATAATATTACTATTCCAAAATTGCAACTATTTTTATATAATCAAATCTAAAATTTTTCATAACCCACACTAAAAATATATATGTTATAATTCCAATAGTTTTTTGTTTCTTCTTTTAACTACTTTAATAAATACAATTGAATTTTATTTAGGTAAATGACATTTTAAAATTATTGTTTGGACTATTTATCCTAGATTTAAGTAGTTTTTTCTTCTCAATTATAAATATTATTTTTTATTGATATTAAAATTTATAGTATAAAATATTTTTATATTTTTTTTAACATTAAATTTCACATTTTTCTGACCCAAGGACTATAGTATTTCTGACTAAAAAGCCTACTACTATCAAGATTGTATAAAAGTTAGATTGTATGAAAGGGCACATAATTTTTTTATATCGTTTAATTTGTCTTGACCATAGGCTAACCATCATTTTTTTTTTAAAAATAAAGTTTATAACAAAACATGGTTTGTGATATTTTAAAAATCATAAAATTATAAATACGATATAATTATATTTTTACCGGGTTCTGCGACAACAATTGTTCGATACTTTGAGCCTTCGTGGATTATATTTTTATGAGCATAACTGTAGTTTTTACCTGAAATACATATATTTTGCAAATTAAAACATATATTTTTTAAATAAAAAAAAACTTAATCTTATAGCTTTTCAATCTATTCATAAATTTTTCTGAAAAGATTGACAGAAAATTTTTTAGCAGTTATTGTTTTGATTATTCCATGGTAAATATGATTATTTAACGTACAATTTTATTGATAGCTAGAGGAAAGTAACACGACAGCGATATGGTGGGGTATTTACAAACGCCAAGATTGAAGTACTACAATTTAAGTTTAATTTATTTTATTTGCATTTGATAAAATATAGGAGGTTTTATAAAAATTATTTTAGCCAACCTTTAATGCATCATGTTAATTTATTATTATTTTCATAAATATTCACAATAATTAATTTTTTATATAAAAAATTCTTGTGAATAGCGTTTTTGAATGTAGTAGAAAAATTCACATAAAGACACTCATTTAATCATCAGCTAGAATAGTAAATTCCAAATATCACCCTTGTCAAGATAGGACATGTATATAACAATACAAAATGATTATTAATCAGCTGGGACTTTCTTTTGTTAGTTGAATAAGCATAATATACTAATAATAATTATACTGTTGTTAGTCCCTAGGGTTAGGGCATGCCTAGCTAACCCTACCCAAACTTTTTAACCTCTATATATCTATTATGTCATAACGAATTCAAGAACTTTTTGTTATGATAACCCTCTGCCAAAATTAGTGTGCACTTCTATCGAACTTATCCAAATATTAGTATATATGTTGGTTTGGCTACTCTTTTTTAATAATCGAAAACTATAAAAATAATTTAAAAGGTTAAAAATTTAATGAAAATATTTTAGGTCTATATATTATGACTATGGCATACGTACATGTTTTTTATAGCTCAACTTATTTCGAAATTTTATATTTTTTAATTCTGTTTTGTAATCTTAATTCAACATTCGATAAGAGATATTAAAAAGCAAATTACATTATTAAATTTAAAGGTGTATATTTTGAAATTTATTTAAATTTATATTTAATATTCATTAATTTCAATATCTTTTCATACCTTATGCAAATACTAAATTTTCAATATCAAAAGCCATAAATTTTAAATGTTGTTTCTTAACACTATTATTTAATTGTCAAAATAGTTTTATTCTGTATTTTAATTTTTTATACAAACTATGACAATCTATTGACTTGATAAAACAAAACATTTTATATATAATTTATAAATATTATAGATTGTAGTAGATCTAAGAAAGTTATCTCAATTATATTCAAATATTTACTAAATTAAAATGGCGCATAATTAATATATTTTTAAAAAAATAGGGCACAAATAAAGCTCATATATATATTTAAGTTGAGGCCCCTTTATATTTTAATTTATAAATAAACTTGAAAGAAGACAAGACAATGTCCCTTTCAATATTTTTTTATCTATCTGTACATTGTGTGAAATCAATCTTCACATATAATTAATTAAAATATTACTTATATATCGGCTGAACATTCTTTTGGAATCTAAATTTGTATAGAAATTATAATTTAACTTTTAAAATCACCAACTGTTTAAACAATTACCACGCTATCTATTTTATGGTTATAAACAATTTATAAAATATACAAAAAGATTCAAAAAAATTTACGTTAAGTCTAATACGAGAGATATTAATTCAAATATTATATAGTCTTCTGAGATAGATCAGTGGAAAACCTTCCTTAACGCAGTAAGCTACGAGTTTGAATCGGTTCACAGGAAGTAAAAAAATAATATACACCACATTGATGCTGCTGAGTGGCCCGCGTAGGCAGTAGCAGAGGCGTATGCAGAAACTTGGAGTAAAAAGGGGGCAAGAAATTTTTTTGAAGGAAAGGAACTACAAATTAAATTTTAATATTTATGTTTTATAAGGCTGTATATTTTTCAAAAAATATTTCAATTTTTTTGGTTTCTAATCCCTTTTATATGTTTGATCCATAAATTAACCGCTTATATCATGAAAAATAAAAAAATTAAAGGGTGCCCCCTTTGACCCCCCCCCCCCCCTCAATACGCCCCTGTATGCCTAAAGTAAGAGCTTTGGCATCCTAGGCCGGCCAAGGAAATCTTACAATACCCGTCGGCAAAATTTATTGCTGGTTAAAAAATTTAAACCCTTTGGGACCCGCCCCCATTTTTAAAAAAGTAGAACAGGTCTAAAATAAATTAGCCACCTAAAGATTAAATAAAATTTGCTCAATTTTTTTATAAAACTTTTTTTTTCCATTAGCAGCAGCAAAAGGAAACTTAATTTGATCAGTTATAAAACACAGAAATTTTGGTCAACGTAATCCACTGGGCTTTTTTAAGTACAAATAATAAGACAATTGACGTTTTTGGCAAAATATATAATAATTTAAATACTTTTTAATTCAATATAAAATTTATTTGTTAGCAGTGGCTAGTGAAAAATTAATTTTGCGAAGAAAAGAATTTAGAGCAATTTCAAAATTACCTATGGCTGATGTGTAAATTAATAAAAAAAGAATAAAAATATTTTGTTAAATTATGTTAGGCATCGATCTTAAAGCTGTTAACTTACATTAATATTTTTATTATGCATAATTTTGAATTTTTTTAAATTTTTATTCAATTTCATAATTAGCATGAACTACCCATAGCCTTAAAGACTCAAATATATTATTACCAATTATTATTTTTTAATATTTTAAAGTTGATTATGGTAGCCATTATTCGTCACATATAACATTTTCACTTGCGTCAATATATGCGTGTCAATAATATCTATAGGGGTAGGTAATTTCAAAAAACACTTTGTCAACATTTGTTTGTTTGAAAAATCGTTTAGGTATAAGCCATAGTACATTGACAGAATTGCCAGTTTAAAAAGTAAATTTTGGGTCTATCCCCATAGTATATACTGGTTTATTTAAAATCCTTTTTTTATGGTTTGTAATCAAAATCCTCAGCATGTTCAAATTTTGTATGCCAAAGTGACAACCCTGAGACTGAAAAACTACAAAATAATTGCATATTCTCATAATATATTTGCTTTTTAAAGTTGTAAGAGCTAATACAAATTGAAATAAAAGTCGTTTAATCGACTTTTTGCTAAAAATGAAATATGCTACAATTAGTTACAAAAATCTTTTGACCTTTATACATGCCTATTTATTTATTATATTTGCAATATTTAGCCAAAATTTTTCCAATGTGAGTATGTCATTAAGGGCACGTGCAAAAGTTTTTATTTTCGTAAAATTTTGAAAGTTCTAAAAATTTAAAAAATTTATTTTTTTTTTCAAAATTTTTTTAAAAATGTTTTAATTCGAAAAAAGCATTTTATGTGCATATATTTTGGCGACTTTTTGCTTGCATTTTATTGCAAATTAAAATTTTTTTAAAATATTATAAAAAATTTTGCGAAAATAAATATTCACTTTGCACGTGCCCTAAAAGTAAAAAAAATTTGACTTTAAACAGCAATTAAATTTTATGAGGCAAAAATAAGAAGATATGCAATGTTTATTTAGCAAAATATGAAAGAAAAAATGCAAAATTTAGGGAATTAAATTAACACCAGAGGTAAACTAATTTTAAGCTTTGTGGTGGCGTTAAATTTTGCAAATTTGCTGAGCACCTGGCAACTTCAATAGGCCCTATTTATAATTTCCTATAAAATTTAATTTGTTAAGACATCCCCCACCTTTTTCCATTTTTTAAACTATTATTTACTTTTCTTATATATTAAAATTATCCTAGCCAAAAAAACAGGCCTGTTCTTATTCATGGCATCTATGGACCTTGGCGCCGAAGATAAAACCTCTCTTAAAATTCATTTTCGTTTACCGTTTCTGGGCAAAAGAAAGAATCATAATTTAGGGCACGTGCAAAGTGCGATTTTATTTTCGTAAAATTTTAAAATATTTTGAAAACTTAAAAAATTTATTTTTTTTAAATTTTTTTCAAACATTTTTTATTTCAGAAAAGGCATTTTATGTGCATATCTTAAATTTGGCAACTTTTTAAAAATTTGCGTTTTATTACAAAATATTTTTTTTTAAATTTAGAAAATTTTACGAAAATAAAAACTCACTTTGCACTGCCCTTACGAAAAATGTTAAAAATAAAAATAATAAGATTATCTATATATATATATATACATATATAGCTAGAGTGTCGAAATTTTATATAAAATATTTATTCATCTATATGTAGAGGGTTGGGTAATCATACCTTAAACGAGGTTATTAAACCTATATCACTTAATATCTTATTTCAAATGAAACAAAATAACTTTTATATTGATTAAGTAGCAAAAGAGGTTTTTTTTATTTGATTTATCTTCCATAAGTCTTTTCAAATAACACTGGACAACAAAAATTGGACGACCCTAAGCATCATTTATGGCAACTATGGTTTTTGGTCAAGATAAAAGCGCTGATCAGGAATATGAAATCAGAAGCCAATGCCTCAGATTTTTAGTTATTCAGTTTCAAAGTTGAGATTTTTCAATTTTTGGGGTATTTTGGGCTTCTATATCATAAAACCTATGGCTAGTAACAAAAGTCTAAAAATATATTTAGATAACAGAAACATTCATTATTAACGTATGGGGTTTAAATTTTTTTATAATATTTAATTTTTTTTTTATTTTTTATTTTCACAAAATAAGTGGTTTTTGTCATAAAATCCGTTTTTTGATCCTAAATAACTAATTGCTAATAATTTTAGTTAACCCTTTTAGATATGTTTTTTATAAGGAATCTGAATATGCCATTAAATTTTTTTGATAATTAATAGTTAAAGAAATTTTGTAAATTTTTTTCTTAACTTTTAACGATTTAAAAAAAAATTGGAGGCATTGGTAAAAAAAACTAAACCCAGGATCGTAATCGCAAGAAAATTATCTACAAAACCCTCAAAAAATCGTTAATGTTGTTTTTTTTGTTGTCCAGTGTGATCAATTAATTTTGCCAAAACCACTTTTTGGTCTGGAGACTGTACTATTGCCATGTTACATGAATGCTGTCAGAAATATTAGGAAACAAAGAAATATGTAAATTGTCTATCTCACCGGACGATTTTCTAAACCTCACCAAACATCTATAAATTAATAATATATTTTAATAATTTTGAAATTGCAAAAATATTTCTCTAAATGACCTAAATAAATATACTCCGCGCACCTAGAGTTATAGTCCGTCCAACAGATTTTTTAACGTGGTAAAGCCCGCAATAAGGTGTAACAGCCATGCTATATGTAGCATCCTCCGGGAGAGTTACGTAAAACGGTAACTTGGTTACCTGCCCATGAGAAAAGAGTTATTTAGACATATTTTAATTTTATGGAAAACCTTTTTCGAAGTTTAAGAAAAAAATAAAATGAAAGGCTAGATGTATATTAATTTTACGTCTTCGGTCTATTAATCATCACCAAACAATAAAGAATTACATTTTTACTATTTTTAAAAAAAATGTAAAATATTCACGTTATTTAACACGTAAAATTTCAAATTTGGCAACTAACAAAGATGTCGCCATTAATTGCAATATGAGACATAAAATATTTATCTTTTCTTCGAATATTTTCTAAATTTATAAATATGGCATAGAAGGGTCTGGTGCTCTTACCTCATTGTTGTAAAACGTTTATTAGGCTAAGGAAGTTAAAAAACAAGTTTTGAAAAAGTTGCGCATTTGATTAGCATTATGGCCAGTATTAAAACACAATTATTCTTATTTTTTTATATTAGCCATTAATATTTTTTTTTTAATTTTTTATCACAATTTTAAAATTAGTATTCACAGCCATCGATGCAATTAAAATTTAGTCTTTATGGTAAAATGGCTTTCTTTCCTGCCCCCGATCTATTAATTTGTAAAGATCGCAGTAAAGAACATTTTAGTCAAATATTGCGGTTTGAATTTTTTTTAGATTTTGGCACAAAACAATTAATTTTTATCATTGCTAACGACTAGGTTAAAAGTTTATTTTGTACAAAAAAATGCTTGTTTTTAGTTTTTTTTATTATATTAATTCTAAAAATTAAAATTTTTTAGATTTAACAAATTTAACTTTATTAGGCTTATTTTAGGTAAACAAATTGTCAATATTATAAGCCAATTCTAAACAATTTTTTTCCTAGATAATGAGATTTTTCAAGTATATTCGACTGCAGGTAATAACACAACTATCATATGGTTTTTAATGCGCAATAAAAATGAATGAGTGGTAGTGGATATTATTCCTTCTAATGGTTTTTATATATTTGGGTTCCGAAATTTCCAGATATTTAATTACATGGTCAAAATTGACCAAATTAATCAATTAAACAATTTTAGAGAATGCCAAAAAAAAATTGTTTTATTATAAAACTAGCTGGCCCGCCAAACGTTGTTTTGCCATGAAAACAATTTTTAGATTAGAAATTATTCAAATTAAATTGAATCGATATGTATAGTTAACAAAAATAGAATTTTTCATCTTAAAACGCTACTTTTGGTGTCAAAAATTTTGATATTTGTCGACCAGTTTTATTGATGTAAGGATCGGATCAGCAGATGTTTGGGAAATCCAGAGATTGAAAGACGCAAAACTAGCTAACCTAAAAATTATCAATGTTCTAAGTAGAGAAACGACCATGCACTTCTAAATAATATAAGAAAAATTTTACATTAAAGTTTCTAAGATCATTTGTAACGTTGTAAAAATATCGAACTCTGTCCCCTTCAGTGATTTGATGACGCTTGGCAAATGTTACTAAATAATTATCACAAAGTGTGTCGTATTTGGGTACAGTGAACTTGCAACGGACAGTTGAGGCATTCACGCGAAATAGGGTTAAATCGCCTAAATTGTGTAATAAATCATATATATATGGTCAATTCCACCTCAATCCAGCAAGTCCGGGAGAGTTACCCCTTTAGATTTGCCTGAAATTTTGCATGGAGGTAGTATTTAAGAGTACCTCATAATCTGGAAAATTTTTTTGACCGGAAGTGATTTTTGACGAAGATATGGGCAAAAGAAAAAAAAATTGCAAGGTGAATTTTCACATTTGATGCAACTTTGCGAGGTTATAAGTCAAAAAGTATTATAGCTAGAGACTTAAT
Organism: Acutogordius australiensis; assembly: GCA_030555515.1. Classification (NCBI taxonomy): domain Eukaryota; kingdom Metazoa; phylum Nematomorpha; class Gordioida; order Gordea; family Gordiidae; genus Acutogordius; species Acutogordius australiensis. The sequence goes on along the minus strand of CM060245.1, from coordinate 35,723,392 downwards.
TTTTTTTTTATTTTGAAGAGGACAATAAGGGCTATCTTGCATGTGTTTATTATTTTAAATTTTTTTTTTTAATTTTACAAATTTGTAAAGAACATTCAATTTGATATAACTAAAAAAACGTTTTTGAATTTCTTAAAAAATTGCTGAAATACAGTCCTTAGTATTCATTATTAATATGTGAACTCAAAAGTATGAGACCGACTAGACTTTTTAAAAAATTCAAAAAAAAAATTTTTTTTTTGATTTTTAGACAAAAGTTTGCTCCCTGTACTATATTATAATATTTAAAAGAGCCAAATTTGTTTATATATAAGAAGTTAGACATAGGGGCAAATATGTTAGGCTATAACAGTTTTATTAATTTGATTCAAACTATTGTCAATTTTGGAAAGAAAAGGGGAACTTTAGAACAAAAAAATTGGTAATTTTCAGTATTATATTCCTATCTTCTAAACCGACTTTCTGGGTCACTACCAAACCAATTTGAAAATTTAAAACTGCATTTTATACATAAAACATCACTATATAACATATATTTCCCCCAACATTTTTTAACGTACCCATAGCTTTTTATGAAATAAAAACCAAAGTTTGCCAGGTTTTTTGAAATTTTAAGGTGTAAAAAATAAAAACGTAAAATTTTTATGCTTATATATGTTAACTTTTACTAGTCATTTTTAGTTTGATGAACCATATTAGAATATGTACATAATTCTCAATATTTATCCTCGGCAAAATTCAAAAAATTTGTTAAATTTAAATAGAAATAATAATAAGGTTAAAAATTTGTAAAAATTTATTTTTTTCTATTATATAATAGTTTTTAAATAAAACAGCCTCAACAACGTTATATCTGACAAAAATAAGTAAAATAGAATATATTTGGCCTATTTAGAATATTATGATTTAACAGATCTTCTTTTTTTATGATTATCAACAAACTTAAAATAAACGTAAAAAGTCAATTATTTTATGAAACATAGTGAAATGGTTTTTTAATATTATTAATACATAAAAGAAGTCAGTTTTAGGGTTAAATAACTTCAAATGATTATAACAGGCAGAATTAGCTTCAATGATGAATTTTAAGACTAATTATCAGACCCAATTTAATATAAACAAAATATAGACATTCAGTCTTTTTTACTAATTTTTACAAATGCCAAATATGTTTTTGAAAGGCTATTTTGAGCAAGGCACACCATATATATCTAACTGACCTTAATAAAGTTTAAACCAACAATTTAAGTTCCAATTACATTTTGGTTTTATAATATATACGCACTAAACCTATAATAGAAAGAGGAAATATTACTGTTACTTGATTCTATAGGCAAATAGATTTGGGCATTGACCTTAAGTTTTTTAAAACTAAATGCGTTCCTTACGAGTTTTAACACAAAAATGTGTTTTAATAAATACATTAAATTACAAATTTAATAAAAATAATGAAATGATATATAATCTTATTTTTTTTATAATTTACCTATCTAGTTCTTTTAAGATTTTCTATACATAACATATATATATTTTTTTAACACTTAAACAGGCAAAATATGACTGATTATATAGGTTCTAGATATTTTTAGATAATTATGCAAAAATAATAAAAAAATAAGCTTGCACAGACGAATACAATCTGCGTTAGTTTTTTGACACCTGAAAATTTGCTGTTTTTTGGCAAATTTAGGTATTTTTATTGTAGAAGCGTCAAAATCGAGTGAAAAAAGGTGGGGTTATTATATGCTATTAAGCAATATTTTATCTATATAATGAATGTTAAATGATAAAAATAGGTTGGCTGGTTAACCAGAAAGTCGATTTTAAAAACAAGCAAAATTTTCACTTTTTTCGGTTTTAAGGTTCACTTTTTCATTGTAAATTTAATAATGGTAGTAATTAATTAAATCAAACTATTATGGTCTAACATAATTGCCCATATGTCCTGCTTTTTGAATACTGTTAAATTTGGCACATTGGCATATTCTAATATAGTGCAAAGGGCATAAATGTGCCCCAGAATTAGTGCAAAAAATTGATTTTTTTAAATTTTGTAAAAAGTCATGCCGGTCCCAAACTTTTTAAATCATATATATTCATTAACATTATTAAGAGCCATATTATATAAATTTTTCAGAAAATTCAAAGATACGTTTTTTGAGCTATTTGTGTCTAAACTTGACTTTAATTTTTTGGTAACTTAAAAAAAATTTTTTTAATATTTTTTGCATTTAAGGTAGCCCTTATTACGATCTTCAAAATAAAAAAAAAATTATGACTCTAGCTATAATACTTTTGATGATACATGCGCGCAAAGTTGCCTCAAATTTTTTTTTGCAAAAAAATGAAAAATATTTTTGCTCATATCTCCGTCAAAAATCACTTACGGTCAAAAAAAATTTAGGTTTTTATCAGCACCCAAAAACCCTACCAATGTACCAATTTTCAGCCAAAACTGAGACTTCAAGGGAAAAAGTTTGTCGATTTGAGGTGGAATTGACCATATATATATATGACCGATTACCAGAATCGTTTCCAAGAGGTTTTTTAAAGATATGTGTGATATTACAAATAAAATAAAATAAGTTGGTAAGTCAGCTATAATAAACATTAAAAATTTTTGAAAAAAATGTCAAAAAACATAATATTCAAAAACAAAAATAAATTAAAATTTTTAGCACATCTACAATAGCTAAACTGTTAGATATTTTTAATTTATATTTAAATTTAAAACCCATTATAAATCGTGTATTTAAGTTTAAACGCAAATTATTCTGTATTGTTTAAAAGCAAGAGCATACTAAAAAAGATTTCTCATTTTTGAGATGATTAATGTAAGTTTTAAGGGTTTTTTTTATGAAATAGAGATATTTGAATTTTTTCATTTAGGATATTCTAGAGTCTCAAAATGTGTCATTTTAAAAATGAGGTCTTTTGTTATAATCGGATCAAATGAGCCAAAGGCGGAGGAATAAAACGAAAAACGGAGATTATCTGTGAGTTAAGGCCATTATGGGGATATGTGCTATTATGTTTACAGAAATTACTTCTTTCTGACATTGATAATTTTTGACCTGTGATGTAAAGTGTACAAACCCATATTTAGTCTAAATGAGTTTAAGGTCAAGGTATCGTTTAAGTATTATTATACATCTAAAGTAATGCTCGTTATTGGTCTTTTGTAAAAAGGTTCAGTAGGCTGACTAAAAAATTTCATAATTGTTTCCCGATTAAACATATTAACATTCTTAATTTTCGTTTTTTGGGTTGTTTTGTTCAAATTTTATCCCAATCCAGTCAATTACATCATTTAATGGCAACCTCTGGATGTTACCTTCCAACTAATCGGCATATTTTGTTTCAATAGTCCTCTCATAGCTCATTGCCTAACCCACAAACCAAAATTCATATTTTTAATAATTTTTTTAATTGTGGATTAAGGCACAACCTTAGTTAAAATTACATCTTTTACTTCCTCCTCTTTAATGTCCCACGCTCTCTCAAATCACAACAATAGTTTCAGCCACACTTCCTATATTCTTCATCTTTTCTCTCAAGAGGCAATCCTACATTTTAAATTCAGTTTGCACCATAACTTCGGTAATGAGAAAATATTTTGATTAAAAAAACTAACAAAACTGCTCCTTCATCTCTCCATTAAGCTTTCTATGACAACTCTGAAGGCAGCGGCCGGTATGAGGAGTGGTTGCATTACGTGTGCCAACATCGCTGTTCCTCACTAATTTTATATGGGTTCGCGCTTGCAAACCAATCATGTCCATTATATCCGCTTTGTGCAGAAATACTAAATGCCAAAAGTGGACACAATCAAAATTTCGCAAATGCACTCGTTTATGGCACATATTTTTTCATTCACACATCTAAATTTATGGTGTTAACCTTTAGGGCAAAAATTTTATGTGTCCTTTAATCACCTGCAAGGCATGGCAAACAGATGATAATGACACCAGTTCTTGAGATCGAAATAAAACGTTTTGCTTCAAATAAATTTTCTTCTTCCAAACTTCTTCGTTCGTTTTAGCAACCTCTTAACCCCAAAATCGTACAGCTCTTTTAAGAGCTTGCAACAGTTTTAAGACCCTAGCCTAGATGACTATCAAACTCAGAAATTCCTACTTTTTTTTAATATTCAGTTTTTTTTTTAGGGAACGGCATAATTTCTTTTTAATTCTAAAACAAACTTTAGTATAAAAGTGAAATTTAAAGCTCACTAATTGGTATTTAGATCTAGGGTCTTAGGAAAACGAAAGTTTGAAGTTTTGGCGATCATAAAATTACTAATCATACTAAACGTTGCCTATATATATATATATATATATATATATAACTTATCAGTTTACAGGCCCTCAAGGACAGCCTTGGAAATTTAAAGAAAAATTCTGCGTAATATTTCGTTCTCATATGATAATATAAATATTGGTCGTTAAATGTATATCAACTTAATTAGGTTTTTTAAGCTTTGGTTATACCTTATTTATTTATAATTTTATTTTTTTTATCTTCCTTCATTCACTCTGTGAATCAGGGGTATTGAGGGGGGGGGGGGGGGGGGGCCTGCCTCCCTTAGAAATAGTTTTTAAAATTTTTTTGTGCAGATTAACGTAATTTTTATATATTACACATAAATCGGGATATATATACTTAAATAAATATTATTTTCAATTTTACTGTTTTATAAAATATATTGTACGATTTTAATATTATAGTTTAGTTTATTAATTTTAAAAATTTACCAATATTAACTTATTTGTTATAATAAATTTAAAGTGTATTTTAGAAATAACTATAATAATAATAATTGTTAAGTATAAATTTAATATCAATTTTTATATTTAATATCATCTAATTTTTTTATCTTATTTTAAATATTATTTTCAATTTTACTGTTTTATAAAATATATTGTACGATTTTAATATTATATTTAAGTTTAATAATTTTAAAAATTTAACAATATTAAATTATTTTTATAATAAATTTAAAGTGTAATTTAGAAATAACTAAAATAATAATAAATGTTATGTATAAATTTAATTTCAATTTTTAAATTTAATATCACCTATTTTTTTTGTCTGATTTTTAAATGAATGGTAAACAGAACAAAATTTTTGATTATTTTCACAGAAAAACTAGAGAAAATGAGATTTCAAGAAAAAAAGTATAGTTTATTATTATTTAATTTTACAATTAAATGTATGTAATAAAACCTTTGCCAATTATAATTAGGGTCGATCAAAAACAATTAAATTTCAACTGTTTTGTAAAGGTTTTTGACATAAACACTAAAATTCAACACCAAGTATTCTAAGAACCTTTTCTAAGGGGGGGCAAGAAATTTTGGGAAAAAAGTTAATATATTACATCGTTGCTTAATGAATGATAATACATAACATATTTAGTTATATCGAATAATAATTCAATTAATATAATTCTGACATTAATTTATTAAAAATTGTCTAAAGAAAACAAATATATTTAAGAAATTGATATTCTTCGAGGATCCCTTGAAAACCACTCTAAGGTTTGATCGATCAATTGAGGTTATCAATTATGTCCTTATGTATGGCAACAAACACAAAGATGACAATCGATCATCGCTCATTTGAGATCTTAAATATTTTTGACCCTTCATAGTGCGAAGCTTGTTCAATTGTACAGGTGTAACGGTAATACAGACAATGAGAAGGTTTTATAATAGGAAGGATGGTTGTGGTGGTAATTAATTGAGATATTGACAGGTCATCAGAAATGGATTTACCCTCCCAGTATGATTTCATATCAATATTTCACTCTCCAAATTTTTAAATTATAAAAATTCTTAAGAGTGGATGTTAAATTATTAAATTCATCAAGATTTAATTTGAGAATATATTTGGGATAATTTAAACAATAAAAAACCGGATTATTACTGAAATTATCAAAACTAATTTCAATGATTGAATCAATGAATCTAGATAAGTGTTAAACAATGAGCACCGATAAAATTGAACAGGAGATTGGGATTCATAATTTTTCGATAATTTCTTTTTCCTAATCTTGGGAAATCTGTAAATCCTATTTACTACCTAAATTTTGCTTTCTCGAAAATATTATTGAAAACTTCTTCATTATTTATTCTATCGTTATTCAAAATTTTCACTAATGCGCCTATCATTTCAAAAGATTTTTGAAAATTAATCGATCCTTTTTGCAAATGTATAGTAAGTGGTGCAAGTAATAAAGAATATTTGGAAATGATGCACAAACAAATGATATATTCAGATCTCTAATAGTTTGTGAATATATTTTAGCTAAATGAGATGCGTTTTTATTGCCATAAAGTATAATACTATCCAAATGACTACAATATTTACAAATTCTGACCTAAATCGATGAATCTGCTTCAATTTGTCCAGCCAGCGATTTTCGCATAGCCGTGGAAGTTTAATGTATTGAGATCTTTGCGAACTTTCCCTAAAGAAATCTATAATAATTTTGGTAGTTGATATTGTGTTGGAATATGCTCTATTTTTAAGTGAATCGTTTAAATTTAGATTAAGTTTGTGCGATGCACAATGAAAATAAATTGCTCGTGGGTATTTATCTCTAATTAATTTCTGAACACCATTCAGACTACCAGCCATCACCGCGCATCCATCATAGGTTTGACCATTAATTAGATTCATTGATAGTCCAATATTCTCCAATGTATTCATAATTTTTGTTGCCATTGAAAGCGCATCCAAGTTTTCCATAGGAACAAGACCTGGTAAATTATTGAGGAAATCATTAAGCTATCATTGTTAAATGAAAGTGAATTAATTATTATTAATAAAATACCCAAAAAATATTCATGAGGTCTGAATTCACCATTTTTAAAAACGGGGTATCTGACTCCAATAGATAGTTGCTCCACTCCACCTATATCTCTAGAGGTGTCAGCTAAGATGCAAAAGGTCCCGGATTCATTTGCATTTTTGACGATTTCGCTAACCAAAATATCGGCAGCCCCCCGGATTAATCTAATTAATGGTCAAACCTATGATGGATGCGCGGTGATGGCTGGTAGTCTGAATGGTGTTCAGAATTTAATTAGAGATAAATACCCACGAGCAATTTATTTTCATTGTGCATCGCACAAACTAAATCTAAATTTAAACGATTCACTTAAAAATAGAGCATATTCCAACACAATATCAACTACCAAAATTATTATAGATTTCTTTAGGGAAAGTTCGCTAAGATCTCAATACATTAAACTTCCACGGCTATGCGAAAATCGCTGGCTGGACAAATTGAAGCAGCTTCATCGATTTAGGTCAGAATTTGTAAATATTGCTAGTCATTTGGATAGTATTATACTTTATGGCAATAAAAACGCATCTCATTTAGCTAAAATATATTCACAAACTATTAGAGATCCTGAATATATCATTTGTTTGCATCATTTCCAAATATTCTTTATTACTTGCACCACTTACTATACATTTGCAAAAGATCGATTAATTTTCAAGAATCTTTTGAAATGATAGGCGCATTAGTGAAAATTTTGAATAACGATAGAATAAATAATGAAGAAGTTTTCAATAATATTTTCGAAAAAAGCCAAAATTTAGGTAGTGAAATAGGATTTACAGATTTCCCAAGATTAGCGAAAAAGCAAATTCATCGACAAAATTATGAATCCCAATCTCCTGTTCAATTTTATCGGTGCTCATTGTTTAACACTTATCTAGATTCATTGATTCAATCATTGAAATTACGTTTTGATAATTCAGTAATAATCCCGGTTTTTTATTGTTTAAATTACATCCCAAATATATTCTCAAATTAAATCTTGATGAATTTAATAATTTAACATCCACTCTTAAGAATTTTTATAATTTAACAAATTTGGAGAGTGAAATATTGATATGGAAATCATACTGGGAGGGTAAATCCATTTCTGATGACCTGTCAATATCTCAATTAATTACCACCACAACCATCCTTCCTAATATAAAACGGGCTCTTCTCATTGCTCTGTCATTACCCGTTACAACCTGTACAATTGAACGAAGCTTCAGCACTATGAAGCGGATCAAAACATATTTAAGATCTCAAATGAGCGATGATCGATTGTCATCTTTGTGTTTGCTTGCCATACATAAGGACATAATTGATAACACTCAATTGATCGATCAAACCTTAGAGTGGTTTTCAAGGGATCCTCGAAGAATATCAATTTCTTAAATATTTTTGTTCAATTTTTAATAAATTAATGTCAGAATTATATTAATTGAATTATTATTCGATATAACTAAATATCTTATGTATTATCATTCATTAAGCAACGATGTAATATATTAACTTTTTTCCCAAAATTTCTTGCCCCCCCTTAAAAAAGGTTCTGCATACGTGCCTGCTGTGAATGCTTGTATAATTTAATCTAGCAGACATTTTAGATTATTTTAAAAAAAAGGCGTGGATTGCAAACAATATTTTTCGGCTGCAAATATGCGAAAACAGTTGTTGAAATTAAAAAAAGGCATTTGTCCTTGTTAAAATCAATAGAAATATTTGATCATCCATCCACTGCTCTGTTTTGCATAAATATAATTGCTTATATTAATATAAAATACCTCAACCGACATTCCCAAATTTTATATAATCAAATATTGTGATTTCGACTGGTCGAAATTTTATAAGTTCGTAGTTTAGGGTGATTGCCTAGTAACCGGTAAGTAAAGGGCTATGCACTAATGAGTATGCCCTTTTTTTCAAAAGATGTAAACCAAGAGGGCATTGGTTCAGGTAATTGACATTGGCCTTCTACTTTTGCCATGATTGTAAAACCTACAAACCTCGAAGAATGCGATTTATTTTGACCGATATTATTATATTTAACGTATTGGGAGATATAAGTGATACCATTTGTATTCTATAGAGAATAATAGTCCCACGACGTAAACGCGGTATCTTTAGAGCCATGACCGATGTTATAGCATATAGAGAGGCTACATTACAGACTTCAGGGGTCTTGAACGTCGCCGCGTATTAATATTGCTCCATAAAAATTTTAAGCAATTAAAGATTAAAATTAGGAGTGCAAGAAAAAAAGTTAGAGACAAATGCAAGAAAATTGAACATTATTGAACTCTTTTTTATTATCTGTATATTATTATAATACAAAGTTCTAGAAGTCTTTATTATATAAACATCATTTGTATATGGGTGATGCACGTTTTTAATGAAAAAAATAATATATATTTTGTTCAGTTGCATTTTTTACATTTTAGGCAAACCATACAGCTAGTAAAGCTATTTCGAGTTGATTTTTACAAAATTTGGTTCAGAAATTTATACAGAAATTATGGATTGCCCCAAAAAATGGTTACAAGGTTACCGAAGTTGCTCTTAAGTATATTTAAGTTATACCATCAGTCAGCAGACCGATCTTTTTATATTATATTAATACATTATCAATTCTTACAAAATATAGTGATTTGTTACATATTTTTTATAACATTTTCATATTGGCAAAACATGAGACTGAGTCTAAATTAAAAAGCTGCCGAACAAGTGGGGAGGAAAAACTACGGGTCAATACAAGGTAATTTAATTCATTTCCGGCATATAATTTGTGAATTTATTTTACTTCCATTCAGGCCCGTTTCTAGCTTTTCTAATTTAGGGGGCGAAAAAAACTCGTGGGGGGGGGGGGGGGGGGGGGGGCATCAGAATTAGCCGTGACCTTCGGTCACGGCAAAAAATATACATGTACAACATTTGAACCTTTTTGGGGAAGCACTGCCCCCCCCCCCCCCCAAAAAAGGGGTCTAGAATCGTGCCTGCCTCCATTGCTCAATTAATTTTACCTGACTGTGTATTAAACCTTATTATAAACTCTAAACAAAATTATGTTAAGTAGCTGGGAAACGCAAGAAAACCATTGGCAGATGTTGGCCATTTTTAAAATGTATACTAAGATTCGAATGAATTAATTAGAATAACACAATATTTAAAAATAATAATAATCATTAAATGATTTACAGATATATTTTTTCAAAAAAAGGGATTAAATATTATTGTAAATCCTATTTACCAAATACCGGGTATAGATTATCTATTGATAATTAATAAATTTTACTCAAGGGTCCACTAATGCGGGCTATAATATAAAAATTTTATTAATATATTACGTTTATCTAAAATGGGCATTTGTGTATTTTTATTATAAATATATTTTGAATAAAACAAATTATGTAGCAAATTATTGATATTAAAAAGTTAGTTTTTCAATGATAACACTGCAATCGTCCGAGTGGGAAATCAGTATGTCAGCTTTTTAAAATGTATGAAACATAATATTAAAACAATCGAGCTGGAGTTATAATTAATTTAATCATGTTAAATATGCCACAGGCTAACAATTTTTTGAGAGTTATGAGTAAACTACAGAGAGCAAACCTGCCATCTTAGGGAATATTAAATCCGTTTACCGTTTTTTCTAATCAAACTTAGTTAGTCAATTTATAAATATTGAAAATTTTAGAAAAAAAGGTTAAAAAACCAAAAAAGATTCAGAAACAAAAATAAATTTAAATTTTATCTTTGCATATTCACAATGGTTAAAGTGTTAAATTTTAATTTTAAATAGTATTTTCATTCAAAACCGATAATATATCGTGTCATATTTAATTTTGGACGCGAAATATTTTGTATTATCTAAATTCCGATGTACTTGATATATTAATAATTTTTTTTTCTATTATTTGTGATTAAAATTATAAGTTATAAGGGAAATTTACAAAAAATTTGAATTTTGTCTTTTTAGGGTATATTTAGATCAATTTGGTCAAAAAACATTTTTCGTAGAGACGGATTTAAGGAGCCAAAGACAGAAGAAACTAAGAAAAACTAGAAACATATATCCAATTAGGCCATCATGGGGATGCATTCTTTTATGTTTTTATAATAATCACGTTTCTGACATAAATATTTGTTGACCTGTGTTTTTTATTACATTATATTTACATTTGCACATTTAAGGAAACATGCGCGTTATTGTTCAAATATGTAACACTGTAATATATTGCTACATTAGATCAAAAATAAAAATTGTTCATATTTATAAAAATTTTCAACACTAATTTATCAACAAAGCAAATATTGTAAATAACCAAGGAAAATCATTATTGAGACTTAAAAATAAACAAATTATAATTCAATATAGACTTTAAACTTTTTATTTTCTGGAGGTTAAATTTAAATTCAAACAAATTTTTTTCATGTTTTGCTGAGATTGCGAATGTAATACATTAAATATTAATATCCAATTTAGTTTAAGGTATGAATAGACCAAATAAAAATTTGATAATTCTAAGAGGGGCGGTGTATGGTGTTTTATATAAAATTTTAAACAATAAAGTTTTATAAAAAACATTAAATGAGGTTGTATAAATAGCGCCTTAATGCAAAATGCCTTTACATGACCATGATTCATGATTTTTAATTTATATTTAGAAAAAATAAATATATATATGGCCAAAAATACGTGAAAAAAAGTATTTACGTATAGAGTAATCTCGGTAAAAAGCCGTAACTTCCTTCCCATGAACATCTACATGTACGTTTATAGTGATCATACTCTCTGGGTAATAGTGTAATTTAACGCCAATTTTGTTCGTATCGTTAGCCACCTTAATAGGATAAAATGAAATTTATAGTATTATTATATATAATTATAGAAACAATTATTATGGTAGTAAATTTATTAATTTTTTCGTGCGCGCTTACGCGTTACGCTCGTGCCTTTCGCGCACGAGATTTCGAGAAGGGATTGAAAAAAAAGATGAGTTAGTTTAAGTTTTTTGTTTCGTGGTGAAAAGCAATTATTTGTATTGGTTTGGTGCTAGTAGGAATTGTGGATGGAGATTCGTTTTAATGCAAAGGAATAATAAACTGTTTGAAATTAAATATAAAAGTCTGAATAATAAATTGTTTGCAATAAATATAAAAATTTGAATAACAAATTGTTTGAACTGAATATAAAAGTTTACAAGTACTTTTTCCTTAACTTTAAGGCCCCTATAATAATTGGCCTTTTTCTCCCCCAAGGATTATGTCCGAATTATAATGACATGCCCCCCCCCGTACCTCCTAATAACGATAATAATGAACGTTCCCCTTTGGCAAATCACGTCATTAATGATAATAATTTCATCTTCAAAATGGCGTATTGTTTGTTGAGTACAAACGGAACCAATTTTTATGTTGGTTGGGGTCAATTAATTATTAATATTGTTAAAATTGTATCAACCCTCTAGTGGATTTAGGTATTGTTCTAGGTTTTAAGGCCCATAGGTTTTAGGGAAGGTTAAAAGACGTCTGGTTGGCCAAAATGAGCCCATAGATTTCTGTTTTTTGGTTTATTTTGAGAGGCTAAAAGACTTCTGGCTGGGCAAAATGCCCGGGGGGTTTTTCGATGGGGCATAAGAAATTCCTGTTTTTTGGTTTACTGGTAAATTAAGTATTTGAACTGATAAATAAAAAATTTGGGTAGGAGACCCTTATAAAGAAAAATTTGGATTATTAAAAAAATATATGCTGTTTGAATAATTATTTAAATTAAAGATTTATGATGTAATATTATGTAATATAATATGCAATTTTAACCCACTGTTTTGTAAAGTGATTCCACAGCGCTCACCATGTTCAGTTTTGTTTTAAATTTTAATGGAATTGCAACTAATTTGGTCTAAGGCTGGTTTACTTTTTGTCTTTTTTAAGCGGTAGGGTGTCGTGCGCGAGCACACGCGTGCCTTGCGCGCACAAGATTTTACGAGATGGGATTGAAAAAAAGGAAATAATTTTAGTTAATTTTTATGTTCGTGATGAAAAGTAACCATTTGTGTTGGTTTGGGTGCTGTTAGGGATTGTGGATGGAGATTCGATATATAATGCAAATGAAATTATAAAATGTAAATAAAACCAGTTATTCTTTATTCTTAATGCCCCAATTTATGAATGTTAACCTATGGCCTTTTTCTCCCCAAATGTTTAACACCCGAATAGTAATATAAACCTCCTATTATATAACTTTTGTAGAGTACTATATGAACCAAACCTAATTAAATATCACTTTGAGGAAAGTTTGAAACAGTTTTATTTAGAGCCAAATCAATGTATTTAAGAAATGGTTTTTTTATTGTTCTCTAAATTAAAAAGTTGGGTGTTTGTTCAAAAGTTATTATGTAGAATTATCTCAAAAGGATCCAAACTATTTGAATACAAAGTTTTCGGGGTTATCCATACAAAATGTTCAAATGCTTTTATTTAAAATGTAGCTTTAAAAATTTTATATATTACTTCTCCTTAATTAGCTCGTAAGAACTTTTTATTTAGAAAAAGTATTTATGTTCATAAGAAAGCAAAGGTCAGAATAAAATTATTTGAAAAATTTATTTAAAATAAATAAAATTTAAACTTTTGTGTCTTCCTTTGACAAAGGTTACCCCATCCATATTAAGGACTATTTTTTTATGGCATTAGCTTTGTATTTCTTTTGGCTTCAAAAAAATATTCTTTTTTGTTTAACAAGTTTTAAAACATTTGTGTATATTTTTCTAATTTTAAAAAATATACAAGTACCCCAAAGTAAAAATAGAAAGTACAAACAACATTTGAGCAGTTCCATTAGTAAGCGAAATGGTAACAGAGTGATAGGTTCATTTGACAGGCCCGATTCTAGCTTTTTAATTGGGGGGGGGGCAAAAAAAACTCGTGGGGGGCAGGAAAAAATTTTTGCCGCCTTCGGCGGCAGAATTAGCCGTGACCTTCGGTCACGGCAATAAATATACTTGTACAACAATAAAATCCATGTTCAAAATTTTTTAACAAATTAATAGTAATTTATTATATTAATAAAATAATAAAAATAATTGCGTTGATTTGGATATGTGAATTAAATTTAATTGTTTTCACTAATATCAATTGCTTAAAAAGATATGAGATTTGGAAATTAATTTTAAGAATTTTATCATTTGGTATCAATGCGCATGAAAATTAAAAATGTGATATATATGAATGATAAAAATGAATTATATAAAACTTTGGATTTTAGAAAATGAATAGTAAAAAAAGATTGATTATCATGAAAACAAATTGTATAAGAATGCTAATTTGGAAGAATATATATAAAAAAACACTGGTTTTATATAACTAGTAATTAATATTAGGGTAAAAAATTAAATAATAGATGAACATAAACATTAAATGCGCATAAAAAAAATTGCAACCATGTCTTAAAATAGTATTAGCTGATTATGAGCAGTGTTTTTTTATTAATCTAACAATTTTATGCTAGAGGGTGTTTTGATTAAATATAAAATCCATCAAAATTCAACGCCCAGTTAATGATTTTTCGCGTCCTTGAAGGACCAAATCACTTTTACGCAGGTCACTACTTAACAGCTAGAAGCTATTATCCTTCTTAAAGAAGAAAATGTGCCCTCACAACTCGACGTTGAAGAGTCAATCAACAAACTTATAGGAAAAATGTTAATTAGATTAGAAAACGCATTTGTAATCATATAAAAATTTAACAAAATCAATAGTTACACTTCTTTGTAATTATTAAGTTTCTTATTAAAAAATTTTTGGCTACGTCATTTTCTTTAGATAATGAATTTTTATCAATATTACTTATTTTTAAAAGAGGCTCTAATTTATTTATATCTAAAATAAAGGTTAATCAAATTTATAAAGGGAATCTAAAGATTTTAAATAACTACTATCGGTAAAAATCTATTATCAAAATATAAATAATCAATAATATTAAAATAAATATTTTTAACTTCATCATTAATATTTAAAATATTTTTAAACTTATGAGTAGAAAATAAATAAAAATCAGGAAAATCTTTAGGTTTAGTTTTTCTTTTATCCATAGATAAATTATTGTCATTTAAAAAAGTATTAATATCAAAACAATTTTTGAATAAATCTTCAAATGTATTTTATTTCTTAATTTTTTAATTTCTAATAAACAATGGTGTATTAAATCAGAAGTTTTAGAAATATAAATCGGTCTGCATTGAAATAGATCTACAATTATTTTTAATAAATAAAATAATTTTTCAATTAAATACAATAGAATAAATAGATGATTATAAATATGGTCTAAAAACCCCGATTCGGCCCTGTGGAAGGATATAAAAGTTTTTTTATTTTTAATTTTTAAAAGAGTATTAAATATTTTTGTGAAATTTTATAAAAAAAACAATGGGCAGGTAGTGACCACACCACCAATGGGGCAAAAGCCGGGTTATGGTCCCGCAACCACTAACTACCTTGATTGCATCATGTTGAAAAAATTTATGAAGGGAAATTATCAAAAAAATCTATCCCTTTACTTAAAATTTCAAGACAATCTTTTACAACAAGATGCACAGTGAATAAACGGGACATGGTGTCCAGCTATTTTGCTTAGAAATACTTAAACACCACCCTTTCCCCAAGGCATTACGTTCGCCTCATCGTAGCATTGTGCGACCAGGTTCTTTGGTTCTAGATAATATTCTAACAGAAGATTGATGACAAGTGAGAAAATTTCTTAGGCATTAGATTTATGAATTGCTTTCATAAATATAAAGCTTTCTGTAAAATCAAATTTTTCTGTATATTTCTGTGTTAGTTTGATCTCTTTTGCGGATGAGAAGTATTAATGAATAAAAACACTTTTAAAAAAGGTAAATATTTTAAGATAATATTTTTTAGATATTTTCGACGGAGCAAATTTAATTATATTATGTGGAAGAAATATAATTACTATGTATTTGGGGGGGGGGGGGGGGGCAAATTCAATTTTTTTTTTTGGGGGGGGGGGGGGGGGGCAAACATAAAATTACTATGTATTTGGGGGGGAGGGCAAATTCAATTATTTTGGGGGGGGGGGCAATCAAAAACTTTTTTTTTGGGGGGGGGGGCACTGACCCCAAAAGGGGTCTAGAATCGTGCCTGGTCTATGACCATAATATCCACGCAATGTCAAATTTTTCGTATGTGGTGTCATCTTTAATTGTGATACAACCTTAACAATTAGCTATTATATGTTTTCATAAAAGGAAAGACGATAGAGAAATAAGACACACACATATTGTATGAGCTTTAGTGGTGATTGTTTACTAAGTATTTTTATTTCAAAGACTTGATATAGGCTTAGTGTTAACGGAATGTCCAAGAGCCTCAGCTGCATCATTTAAATAGCTGGGCTCCTCCTCTGAGGCTGCTTATATAGATCTTTAGGTGGGCTAATCTTGAATTTTTTAGCCTGCCCCTTTAGAGGTCTTGATTTGGTGAACTTTATGAGAGATTAGCAAAAATTTATTAGAAGCTAGGAGGTCTAAAACAACTATATTTGTGAACTAAGATATTATACAAAACAATCCTTGTGAATAATGCTTTTATCTACGGTACTCCGATTTTATGACCTATATTGCCAAGCGATGGACGTTGGTAGGCCTTCTAGCCAACAAATAATGGCAACTTCGATAAAATTTTATATAAGGACAAAGGCTATTTATGCGATAAACATTTAAAAATAAATCGTTAAAATATATACCCCGAAAGCTCTTGCTGCTACATGGAGAAATTCTAACGTACCCCAGAAAGTTACTTTGACGTGCATCGTGTAATTAGAACCATTTAAAAACTCGAGTAAACGTTCGTTCAGAGCTATAACCTTATGAAAACCCCTTCCTGTCACGGGCATATCTAATTTATATTATTTAACAAAATATGTTTAAATCAACAAAAGTCCGAAATGGATCAATGGCTGCGACTAGTTAAAAAAAACAAGTTTTGAAAAAAAAATGTAGCGCAATTTATTGAAATTAAGGTGGCTAGTTGTCGTATCCCGTAATACTAATGGATTATACTACTAGAAAATTGATTGATTGATGTGCTAAATTCAGCTGTGTCATCACGACTTGAAAAATTAGTTTTTTTTATAGTAAAAAAGTTTAAATTATTAAATAGATCATATTCTAATTCATTTGTTTAACAAAGATTTTATAAATTTAATTCTAGTTAAATTTTAAGTTTAGCTACTAAGATGTGTATCTTTAGATTTTCTGTCTAAAACAGTGTCAATATAACAGAATAACTCACTGTATTACCCCATCAAATAGAACCAAACATAATTATTTTTTATTAAGCTAAAGCATTAGTGTAAAAAAAATTAATAAAAAATTACAATTTTTTATAGGCATGTTTTATATAAAGACCAAAAAACTTATGTCTCATTATGATATTGGCAGTAAAAAATTGGCTTTTTAAATATGTTTTACAATTTTAAAATTTATAATAAACGCCGCCATGGGCCAGAAACTTTTTTAAAAGGGGGCATTTGGAGGAAAGGAACTACAAATTAAATTTTAATATTGATACTTTATTTGCAAAATTATTTTATAAGGTTGTATATTTTCTAAATAATAGCAATTTGATTGATTTCTATTCACTTTTATAGAATTGATATATAAATTCAACCACTAACTACATAAAAAAAATTAAAAAAATTATAAAGGGGGCAATTGTTCCCCTTTAAAAATACTCCTAAATACGCCCCTGGGCGCCGCCAATCTTACGTAATATTTTTTTTCGCAATTGTTATTTTATTAAACAAATCTTCCAATAAACAATTTAGTTAGCCTTAATAAAATTAACATGAATTATATTTATAAACATGAATTTCTGTTTTATTATTATAAAATGAGCGTCTAGATGTAAGCTATCTACATCTCTGTATAGGTTAGATGCCAACCATCTGTTTTTTGAATGCAGTTCTTTGCTAAACCTTCAACATTGTGAATATCCTCCAGGAGGGCACCAACTCGCCCATACCAGAGCCGTAGCCCTAATTTTAAAAATGAAAGGGGGGTGGGGAAACTATAAAAAATTCTTGCTGTTATATTTTAAAATAGCCTAATAAAATGCAAAGTTTTTTTTAATTTTATATCATTCTGTACTAATTAATTATTTTAGTTATTTATTTGTTAGAATTATTCGACGTTTGTTAGTCTCAGCAACTTAAATTTATATGGTAGCTAAATAAGCTACCATCATTAATAAAGAAATATTGGCATTAAATAATTATACATACAACATTAAAAAATTTATATACATAAAACATTTAAAAAGTTATATTATAAATTTATATATAAAATTTGTAGATAAACTAAATAGCTAGATATAAAACAAAAATTATTATAGGTTTTAACATTTACAATAAAAAAATTTTATTTATTTTAGAAAACTAACAATGGAAAAATTTCCAACCATTATTTTAAGTAAATATACCAATTACCAAATTAAATTATCTATTGTTAAATAAGCCACCAGCCATGCGCCTGCAACTCCGGCTAGTTTTTTAAACAATCATTATTTAGATTTGAGAAGAAAGAAAACATTCTTTTTATTTGACTTAAAAGATTAGAAACGTTTAAAGTAATTTAATTCATTATAACATCCTTCAATATTTAAACCATTTTAAGGTATTTTTAAAAATAGTTTTCTCAAATAAAATATGTGTGTTTAATTAATATCTATCAGATAAACGATCGTTAGCTATTGTTGATTGCAATTAACATTTTATATGCTTCATTGTAATGAACGCTCGGCCGTGCAAGTAGATAATGGAAGGGCCAAACTAATAAATATTAGATATTTGCCATCCAATATATTACATCTAAAGCTCATTAAAGGAAAGTTTCTCGTAATTTGTTTCCTTTTGATGTTGATTTGCGCACAATATGCAGTTTTTGTTTGATATCTTGCCATTAAAAATCTTTCAACAGATGCATTGCAAAAGAAGGGGCAGAATGCTTTTACCATGGTTGCATACTACATGTTGTAATATTCCGAGGAATGCGGTGTTATTTTAATGGATATTTTAGCATCGACGGATTGTTGCAGTTAATTCTAATGACTTCATATGGGTTTCAAACGTGTCCGAATAGCAATCTTAAACTCCCTACAATAAAAAACTACTATTTTTTATAAATTGCCTTTTTGGAGGCAGTGAGCTCCTCCAGTTTGATTTTCTATTTAAGTATATTCATTCCTCCTTGTTCGCTTTTGTCTATTCATTAAGGTTGTTCAAAACTTCGGGATTTTTATACCGCCTTTTTAGGGGGCGAAGGTGATCCTTGACTTTGAATTCCCCCTACACATCATCGTTTAAGGCCTGCCGACAGTTGCCTTGTGGTCGCATTCTTTTTCAGAAAAAAAGCCCAGGTATAATTTAAAAACCTAGGCTCTTCATTTCTATAGGCAAAGATCTTCACGATAAGATTTTATTAATTTTCGAGATTAGGTGGTTGCTAATTATGCTTATTACCATCTTGATGATTTTATGTCAAAAAAAAAATTTTTTTCCCACGTTGTTCTGTTCAATTTTAAAAAACGATCCGACGTTTAATTTAAGATTACAGAAATAAGATTAATGCCATGATGCTCTATAACTTCTCAAAAGCTCAATCTTACTACCAACTTCCACGAATGGGGCAATAAACAACAACAACAACAACATCATAACATTTTAGATATAGCAAAAGTATACATTTGCATAAATCATGCTACGTCTTTAATAGGGGAATATTTCATTTCTGGGTAAATTAAGTGCATTTGATTAAATGTATACACGGCATAGCCTATAAACATTTTATCAACTTTTACCTAAAATTTTGTCACAAGCCACATTACAAAAGGGATGCATAATAAGGCCTATCAATTTATTATCCTTTTTCAAAATTGACAAAATTTATAATTTTTTCAAGTCTAAAATAGTGTTGCAACTAAAATACGTTGAAAATTTAATACCCTCTAGTTCCCTGTAACTTTTTTTTGAATTTTTAAAAAATATTAAAATAATGTGTCTAAATAACAAAAAACTTAATACCCAGTATTTTGACCAAATTTTATGCAAAAGCCAAATGTTAGAAAAATATTCAATTTTAAATTGCTACCCATCAATTCAGTGTTTAATCGTCAAAAAGATGTTCCGATACATTGTTACAAGCATTTGATGGGCGATTGATCCAATATTTTCAAACGCTTATGACTTAAAATATTTTGAAGTTAAAAATCTTATTTAAACAATAAATTTATTTTTTTTAGGTATTAATAATAACTTTTTAGCAAAAATTTATCTAAATTAAGTGATAAATTTTATACTGGGTGTAATATTAATAAATTTAAAAAAAAAATTCTAAATTTAAAGATTTTTTAAGAATAAATTTTTCAACTTAATCATAGCTAGTTCACAAATTCTAGTATATACATAGATTGCACCATTCCTTTAGCTTCCTAATAAATAACCTATTTTTATATATAAAAAAACCATATACTAAATAAATTGTTATGGCTTCAATATAAGTGATTGTGTCCTTGTAATAAACATTGTCATTTCATTGACAAAGGCTGTGGCCAAAACTAAATTCAAATTGTAAAAAAAAATATTTTTAAACAGATCAAAGAATGAAATTTATTAATGTATGTTGGTCGTTAGGGTCGGCTCAGATAGCTGAGTGGCAAACCTTGTGTCTTAGACGCAAGAGGTTGCGGGTTCGAATCAGTGCACGGAAGCTTTTTCTGCCGAATGTGCAACCACGTTAAAGCTTCTGAGTGGCCTACTTAGGCAGTAGGCCCTAAAACGATATGCCTAAAAGAAAGAGCCTTATAAAAAAAATTGTTAAAATTTTTTTTAATTTTTATACACTAGCTACCTTGTTGTTAATCAAATGCGCTAGTTTCACAAGTAACAACCAAACATACAATTAAATATATTATTTTACCTGTTGATCTGCAAAATTTATCCTTTATATCTATAATATATTTATATTTTTTAAATGTATTTGTTAATTTTAAAAAGTTTCAATTACGAAAATTTAAATGATGATTATCACATTAATTTCTAAATCTGCAACAGGAATAAAAGTATATTATAAACCAGAGTGACCCGATGAAACGAATTTTTAAGAGCTAATAACAAAAATTATTTTATATATTAAATTATTAAAACTTGCAATACTATTACCATAATATAGCAAGTTTTAAAATTTACAATATATTAAAATTATATAATTTAAGAGAACAAAGCTAAATATATTGGTCAATGTTAACCCTCAATTTTGCTCACGAGCCAAATTTTTTTTATAAAATTGCCAGAGGCTTAGACCTCAAAATTCTTAAACTATATAATCTCCTAAGAAACTAAAATTTTTAAAAAAAAAACTAGTCTTTAAATATTTTGTGAAAAAATTATAATCGGATTATATTTTTACTGGTCAAATTTAAGTTTCATAATCTAATAAATTTTTAACAATGTGAGATAAACAACTTAAATTATAATATTATGAAAAAAATTACATAAAACAGCAAACTTGTTTCAAATCTAGAATAATGTATTTGTTTTTCTTGTTAAATAATGTTTTTTAAAGTTTGTAGTGAAAAATTTGTACTTTTTTTTATTTATCAGGTCACATTAGTATCCCAAATTTGTTAAAACTTGTTTAGTAAAGCTTTGTTCCAATATTAGTTAGACAAATAACACTGTAGGCCACTTGTAGATTAATTTAAGTTACGGCGCCTCATCTTTCAATTTTAACCTTTTCCGATAGTCTTTGTTTAATAACTATTCTCTCCATTTTAGGTTTAATAATGCCTTTTGTTAAATAACCAATTCCATATTTAAATAACGGTTATATATTGATTTTACATGCCATATTTTTTTTTAAATTATTTACTTTTAAATTTTCTAGGTCGCATTTCAATATTTTTACGACATCTTTGAATCAATCCATTCCTAGCTGCCCTCAACTCAATCTTATTATTAACTTCCAACGAATGGAGCACTAAACAATAACAACATATTTTTAGGACATAATAAGTTTATAAGTTAAAATATGCCTCACAAAACAAAAAAAGGGTATAGGCACAATATTAATTTAGCTTATTAAAAATCAATCCTAAAGATCTGATTATATAAACTTGCTGAAAAATATTTTACCACAAGTTTTTTTTTCAACATAATTAAAGTGTAAAAATTTATTTATATCAAAAAACGACAATATAAAAAAAATGTAAAATAGCAGGCTTAACTTAAACAACAAATTTTTTTAAAAAGCTTTTTTTTAAAGGATGGTATGAAAATCTGTAATATCGCTTGCAAAAAAATGATTTGCCATAACATAAATTTTAATAAATAAAATTTTGTAAAAAATGTCGGGTGGGTCTGAAAAGCAAAATCCCAAAAAGCAAAATCCCAAAAAGCAAAATCCCAAAAAGCAAAATCCCAAAAAGCAAAATCCCAAAAAGCAAAATCCTAAAAAGAAAAATCCCAAAAAGCAAAATCCTTAAGTAATAAATCATTTTTTGGCGGGAAACTTGCTTTTTGGGATTTTGCTTTTTGGGATTTTGCTTTTAGACAAAAATTTTTTTTTTGTTTTCTGGCATGTGTCGGTGTTTTAAGGATTTCTTTGATGTTTTAAGTAATTTTTGGGGATTTTGCTTTTTGGGATTTTGCTTTTCAGACAAAAAATTTTTTTTGTTTTTTTTGGCATTTGTCGGTGTTTTATGGATTTCTTTGATGTTTTAAGTAATATTTTGGGATTTTGCTTATTGGGATTTTGCTTTTTGGGATTTTGCTTTTCAGACAAAAATTTTTTTTTTCGTTTTTTGGCATTTGTCGGTGTTTTATCGATTTCTTTGATGTTTTAAGTAATATTTTGGGATTTTGCTTATTGGGATTTTGCTTTTTGGGATTTTGCTTTTCAGACAAAAAATTTTTTTTTGTTTTCTGGCATGTGTCGGTGTTTTAAGGATTTCTTTGATGTTTTAAGTAATTTTTTGGGATTTTGCTTTTTGGGATTTTGCTTTTCAGACAAAAAATTTTTTTTTGTTTTTTTTGGCATTTGTCGGTGTTTTATGGATTTCTTTGATGTTTTA
Source organism: Acutogordius australiensis (assembly GCA_030555515.1). Taxonomy (NCBI): domain Eukaryota; kingdom Metazoa; phylum Nematomorpha; class Gordioida; order Gordea; family Gordiidae; genus Acutogordius; species Acutogordius australiensis. The sequence goes on along the minus strand of CM060245.1, from coordinate 35,700,408 downwards.
AGTAATATTTTGGGATTTTGCTTATTGGGATTTTGCTTTTTGGGATTTTGCTTTTCAGACAAAAATTTTTTTTTTCGTTTTTTGGCATTTGTCGGTGTTTTATGGATTTCTTTGATGTTTTAAGTAATTTTTTGGGATTTTGCTTTTTGGGATTTTGCTTTTCAGACAAAAATTTTTTTTTTGTTTTTTTGGCATTTGTCGGTGTTTTATGGATTTCTTTGATGTTTTTAGTAATATTTTGGGATTTTGCTTATTGGGATTTTGCTTTTTGGGATTTTGCTTTTCAGACAAAAATTTTTTTTTTTTTCGTTTTTTGGCATTTGTCGGTGTTTTATGGATTTCTTTGATGTTTTAAGTAATTTTTTGGGGACTTTGCTTTTGGGATTTTGCTTTTCAGACAAAAAATTTTTTTTTGGCGTTTTTTTGGCATTTGTCGACGTTTTAAGGATTTCTTTGATGTAAGTAATTTTAATTAATTTCTTGGGGATTTTTCTTTTCAGACAAAATTTTTTTTTTGTTTTCTGGCATTTGTCGGTGTTTTATGGATTTCTTTGATGTTTTAAGTAATTTTTTTGGGGATTTTGCTTTTCAGACAAAATTTTTTTTTTGGTTTTTGGCATTTGTCGGTGTTTTATGTATTTCTTTGATGTTTTAAGTAATTTTAAGTAATTTTTTGGGGACTTTGCTTTTGGGATTTTGCTTTTCAGACAAAAAATTTTTTTTTGGCGTTTTTTTGGCATTTGTCGACGTTTTAAGGATTTCTTTGATGTAAGTAATTTTAATTAATTTCTTGGGGATTCTTTTCAGACAAAATTTTTTTTTGTTTTCTCTCATTTGTCGGTGTTTTATGGATTTCTTTGATGTTTTAAGTAATTTTTTGGGGATTTTGCTTTTCAGACAAAAATTTTTTTTTTGGTTTTTGGCATTTGTCGGTGTTTTATGTATTTCTTTGATGTTTTAAGTAATTTTAAGTAATTTTTTGGGGATTTTGCTTTTTGGGATTTTGTTTTTCAGACAAAAAATTTTTTTTTTGTTTTTTGGCATTTGTCGACGTTTTAAAGATTTCTTTGATGTTTTAAGTATTAAGTAATTTTTTGGGGATTTTGCTTTTCAGACAAAATTTTTTTTTGTTTTCTGGCATTTGTCGGTGTTTTATGGATTTCTTTAATGTTTTAAGTTATTTTTTGGGGATTTTGCTTTTCAGACAAAAATTTTTTTTTTGGTTTTTGGCATTTGTCGGTGTTTTATGTATTTCTTTGATGTTTTAAGTAATTTTAAGTAATTTTTTGGGGATTTTGCTTTTTGGGATTTTGTTTTTCAGACAAAAATTTTTTTTTTGTTTTTTGGCATTTGTCGACGTTTTAAGGATTTCTTTGACGTTTTAAGTAATTTTAAGTAATTTTTGGGGGATTTTGCTTTTCAGACTGGCATTTGTCGGTGTTTTATGGATTTCTTTGATGTTTTAAGTAATTTTTGGGGGATTTTGCTTTTCAGACAAAAATTTTTTTTTTGGTTTTTGGCATCTGTCGGTGTTTTATGTATTTCTTTGATGTTTTAAGTAATTTTAAGTAATTTTGGGGGATTTTGTTTTTTAGGATTTTGCTTTTCAGACAAAAATTTTTTTTTTCGTTTTTTGGCATTTGTCGGTGTTTTATGGATTTCTTTGATGTTTTAAGTAATTTTAAGTAATTTTTGGGGATTTTGCTTTTTGGGATTTTGCTTTTCAGACAAAAAATTTTTTTTTTGTTTTTTTGGCATTTGTCGACGTTTTAAGGATTTCTTTGATGTTTTAAGTATTTTTATAAATTTTTTGGGGATTTTGCTTTTCAGACAAATTTTTTTTTGTTTTCTGGCATTTGTCGGTGTTTTATGGATTTCTTTGAAGTTTTAAGTAATTTTTTGGGGATTTTGCTTTTCAGACAAAAATTTTTTTTTTGTTTTTGGCATTTGTCAGTGTTTTATGTATTTCTTTGATGTTTTAAGTAATTTTAAGTAATTTTTGGGGGATTTTGCTTTTTGGGATTTTGCTTTTCAGACAAAAATTTTTTTTTTGGCATTTGTCGACGTTTTAAGGATTTCTTTGACGTTTTAAGTAATTTTAAGTAATTTTTGGGGGATTTTGCTTTTCAGACAAAATTTTTTTTTCGTTTTTTGGCATTTGTCGGTGTTTTATGGATTTCTTTGATGTTTTAAGTAATTTTTGGGGGATTTTGCTTTTCAGACAAAATTTTTTTTTCGTTTTTTGGCATTTGTTGGTGTTTTATGGATTTCTTTGATGTTTGAAGTAATTTTAAGTAATTTTTTGGGGATTTTGCTTTTTCAAACATAACATTTTTTTGTTTTTTGGCATTTGTCGGTGTTTTATGTATTTCTTTGATGTTTGAAGTAAAAGTATTTTTTTGGGGATTTTGATTTTCAGACATAACATTTTTTTTTGTTTTTTGGCATTTGTCGGTGTTTTATGTATTTCTTTGATGTTTTAAGTAATTTTAAGTAATTTTTTGGGGAATTTGCTTTTCAAACAAAATTTTTTTTTGTTTTTTTGGCATTTGTCGATGTTTTATGAATTTCTTTGATGATTTTAAGTAATTTTTTGGGGATTTTGATTTTCAGACAAAAATTTTTCTTTTGTTTTTTGGCATTTATCGGTGTTTTATGAATTTCTTTGATATTTAAGTAATTTTAAGTAATTTTTTGGGGATTTTGCTATTCAGACAAAAAATTTTTTTCGTTTTTTGGCATTTGTCGGTGTTTTATGTATTTCTTTGATTTAAGTCAATTTTTATGATTTACATGTGGAGTTTATACGGCCCCTAATTCAATTTCTAAATTCTAAACAAATGTTATTATTAGACATAGACTAAATTTTAATTACTTATTTTGTTATATATTTAAGAAATAAAGTCAGTTTTGGCCAATAAAATATAATATATTTGAAGATCTTCAAAATACTAAAAACCCCACAGTACCAATATCGGCTTAAGGGTCTCCTCCACTACAAGTTTTTCGGGCTGGACAATAATCCACATTATTGTGTATTATGATATGATCAAGGCCTAAAAACACATCAAGGGTCTGTAGCCCCACTTTTTCTAAAATGAAAATAATTTTGCCTAAAAGCGCTTTCGCCTAACGACAACTTATTTCAATATCGAAAAAAACTTCTTTTTTTAATTAATCTGACTAAAATTTTACCATAAATATTGACCAGAATATTTTGGCATCAACATAAGTCAGCCAACTTCGCCATTTGTCAAGTTCGTAAAAAAAAGCTAATTTATTAAGACAAAAAATATACTTAATAAGAGTGTAATATAAAAAGATATATGGATTGTAATTGTACGATTAATTTTAAGCCACAAGGATTTAAAAGGTCCTTCAACTAAACTCTCGATGTCACAGGTCGCCAGATCCCTTCCTTACCCGATCACGGGTTAACGATGATTAGTTTAAATCTAAGAGATTCTGTTGTTTTATGTAAGGTTATGCTGCAAATTAATTAATTAAGTGTGCTTAATTTCTATAGACCTTAACTAATTTCACAGGTCAACAAATTTTTGAGAGTTATGAGCTAACTACGGAGATCAAACCTGCCATCTTAGGGATTTTCAAACCCGTTTACCGTTTTTTCTAATCAAACTTAGTTAGTCAGCTATAAACATCGAAAATTTTAGAATAAATGCCAAAAAAACAAAAAAGATTTTAAAACAAAAATAAATTGAATTTTTTTTTTGCATATTTACAACAGCTAAACTGTTAAATTCGAACTTCAAATAAAACTTTTATTAAAAACCGATAATATATTGTGTCGTATTTAAGTTTGGACGCGAAATATTTTGTATTATCTAAATGCTGATGTAAAAGCTTGATATACTAAAAAAAAATTTCTCATTATTTGATATGTTACAAGTTACAAGGGATTTTTTTATGAGAAAAAGATTCTTAAATTTTTTCTTTTTAGGGTATTCTCGATCTATCATTTTGGTCAAAAAAGGCCATTTTTTCGATATGCTCGGATCTAAGGAGCCAAGGCCGCAAGAAACAAAGAAAAACAATATATATATGAGATAAGGCCATCATGGGCAAGGGCGTAGCTAGTTGTAAAGCTTGGGGGGGGGGGGGGGGGGGGGGGGGAGATGGAAGGGGGGTTTAAAAAAAATTTTGCCGCCTTCGGCGGCATAGTGCGGGCACCACGACCTACGGTCGTGCCATAGTGTTTAAGTTTGAAATCTACTGATTCTTATGATTGTTACCTAATTTTGCTTTTTAAAATTCGAGTGATCATTAAAGACTTTTATAATTAATGTTTATATAAACAAACATATATGGTATTAAGAAAACTATATTATTGATATATTATATGCAACAAATTTTTATATTTGATGTTAAATATTTTACATAGATTTAAAATCAGTGATTTTTTAGCATGTTAACAAAGCGGCGATTAAATCTTCAATCTACGCTGTTAAATTTTATATCTAATACACCAATGATTTAATTGGTATTTTAGTTTGGGGGGGGGGGGGGGGGGGGATATGCACTAAAAATTTTTAATTTGGGTGGGGATATGGCATGTTAGGAGGGGGTTTTATCCCCAAACCCCCCCCCCTCTCCTACGCCAATGATCATGGGGATAAATTATTTTATGTTTTCATAAAATTCACGGTTGTGCCATTAATATTTGTTGACCTGTGTTTTAAGGGTTTTCTAATAAAAAATGCTCAAAAGAAGTATTGTAGCCGAAAAAACAACAAAGAATTATTTATATATGCTGACCATTGCTAAAAATACTAGCTATGACTTTTGAAAAATATTTATATGTATTTAATCATCTTAATAATAAATAATTGACGCTAGAAAAGTTGTAATTAATAGTTCTTAATAAAATGTAACAAAGTTACAGTTAGGTTTATTTTAATCTGAGAAAATTAGAATGAATCTATTTTTTACCACCGCCAAAATCCCATAATTTAAGTTGAACTAATTTAAATTATTTTTCGAACTGAACTAAATCAAATAAAGACGATTTGACCAAAGTTTTTAAATTTGAGAATTTTACCTTTGGAGGTGTTATAATGGCCGTTATTACAACTTTCATATACTTATTTAATCCTTAAATTTGTTATTTTGTTTTATTTTTGTAAAATAAATACTGGTGTGAGAAAAACTTTGTCGGACGTTTCAACAACCCGCGCAGCCATATTTGTATTAAAAAACGTTCACCAATACACATACCGTTCCAACCCTAATGAATCAAACATACTTGATACAAGATTCCCAACGCTCTGTATAACATCATGCATTCCCTATAATCAATGATAACGTCCTTTCCTACACTTACTTACTGCAATACTATATTAATTAATTCTACACAATGGCCAAGTTGAGTCTATTAATGGAAAAGATCAGTTGTTGTAGTTTAATGACACAACATTTGGATTATGGAGACTAATTTAAGGCGAAATTCAAGTTTTAAAAATAATTTTTAGAGAAATATATTTCATTATAACTTTTAAGTGGCCCCTTGTTAAAGTCTGTCTACAAAAAAAGGAGAAAGTAACTTAATATAAAGTGAAAAAGATTGCCGGGTAAGCCCGAGCCATGTTCCTTCTTTCTCTCTTAAAATTTTGTTTATCGAGCACACTTTTTTTGTTTACATCGTATGGATAACCTTTATAATTGCCTTACTTTTTTTTTTAAGTTTATTTTTTATGCCCCATCATCACTTAATTTTTTTTAAATATTTTATTTTGTTTTGCCATCCATTTTATTCCTCCATGAATTCTAAATCTGCCATAGCCCTACTCAAGAGGTTGATTAAAACTATTATATTACGTAATTTGAGCCCAAACATTTATCCAAGTTTCCTAATGGCTCGTCCGAAAAATAGGCCGTGGTTTAAGCTAAAAAAGGGTCGGGCCTAAATAAAAAAGAATTACTCGCGGGGTAGCAAATCTAATGTTCCCTTATTTTTAACTCTTACAAGAACTTAAAATGTTAAATTTATTGTCGGGCATTACTTTATAGTACAAACCGGGCGGTAATATTTTAACACCACTAGGACATATTTTAAAATATAGTCAGCCCGGTCCGGAATTTGTATTTTAAGCCCGGCCCAAATTTGTATTATTATATAATTTCTTTTTTCCAATGTTTTTTTCGCCTTCGGCTATCATAAGTCAAAATTGAAAATGCGACCGTTTTAAATTTCGGCCCTGCCCAGCCCAGCCCGCTTTTCGGGCGGGCTATTAGGTCCCAAATTTGATTTCTAACTCCTACACCCTGTATTTTATTAATAATTTTACATAAAATATTGGCTTGTTAAAATTATTTTTTTAAGCCCGGTCCGTTATGGAGCCATGCAAACACTTTTCAAACGTTTGTAAAGTAAAGATTTTTTTTAACGATCCGAAGTTTTGCTTTAGATGTCAGATATAGAACTGAAAACACTAAATAATCTTAATTAATTAATTTTTTTAAACCATTTAAAGAGAACAGAAATTAGGGCTGCGAAATATAAATTATTGTGGGCCGAGAAACGGGGTTTGTCATTCATTTAATGACTATTAATTTTATTTTAAAAAAAGTAATACTTTTTTTTTGTTTTTCTCTTTAACCTAATAGAATTCCCTATATGCCAATTCCAGAAGCAATTAAAATTAAAGAAAAAATTACATTACCTCCTTTCAAATTGTGCGAAAAAGGTCAAATTGATAATGTTTCGGTTCAAATTCTTAAACAATGGACAAAAGCTTTGACTGCCTTCGTCCCTCTTGAAATATGTGGAGACGGAAATTGTGCTTATAGGGCTATTTCTATGGGACTGTTTGGTTCTCAAGAATATCACCATCTTATAAGGGTACTCACGAGTTTGGAACTTCTTATTTTTGCCGATGACTATATGCCTATTTTAATTAAATATGGATATAATTACAAAAATATCTTAACTTCAATATCGGCAAATAATAAGTGGACCAAACCTGAGTACTTTTTTATAATTAGTGGGGCGATTAAAACCGCTTTCACTGTTTATAATCCTTATACTTTGCATAATGGAATCGCAACATCAGAAATATACAGAGGACCTAAAATGAAACCCAATCAACCATCAAAATTTATAATTATGTGGACACATTCACATGATATTAATAACAAAAAGCCAAATCACTTTGTGTATTTAATAAAAAAAAAAAATTACACCTTTGTCTATGTTTAATATATATAACTTTAAATTGGTATTTTAACAGAACGCATTGATTGCAATTGACGACAATGAATCAGGGGAATCTAAAGTAAATAAATTTCTAATAGTTTAGGAGGACTCAAAGCATAGTTTACAAGTTTCACCAGATTTATATTTGAAGAAAATAGAAATGATAAAAAAAGTAATTTATACGTTTTATATTTTAGTTACCCAAACTTTAAGCATATGTATGACCTAACATTTTGTATTTATTAGGTAAATATCAACCATTCTCAGCCTCTGTCTTCTACCCTAATTAAAGACGAATTTATAAAAATGGTACATTATTGTAACTTGATAAAATATATAAAGAGCGTAAATAATTTTCCATTTAATAGGAAAAAATCAACCCTGTACATCCTCGAATCAATTCTATCATATTTAAAGATAAACTGGATAAAAAGGTTTCTCGAGCTACGGTCTAATATAATTTTTGTACACACAAGTCTTGTCCATTTACAATTATTTTAAGTTAAGTTTTTTTTATAAATTTTTGCGAGAGTCGTGTTGCCGGTAAAAGTAATAAATATTAAAAATCGACCGTTTCTCAATATGTTTATAAATTTTAAATGTAATAATATTTATCTTATACACTACAAATCCAATTTAGGATAATATATATATTTTGCATTTTCTAGTCAATCAACCAACAGCCTATCTTAAATTCTATCATATTTAAAGTCAAATTGGAAGAAAAGGCAAGCTTTATACTGTCTGCAAATAAAATGAATACATTTTATTAGTGTGGTGTATTTGCCATCTATAAGTTATTGTTTAAAGTTAATTAATATGTGCATCAATGTCAAAAATTTTTGTCGCTAAATTAAAAAATTTCCGTTATATTTATTATAGATTAAAACATATCCACGACCAAAGATGTATACGGATTCTGAAAAAAATGACCTCGAGCAAGGTGCAGAGTTGGACTGGGATAATAATCAAACAGAATTCAAAAGTGATGGAAAGCAAGCTGCTAAATTAGAGAACGTATGAGTTACCATAAATTTCATGTTAAAAACAATCTCAAAATGTTGATGGAAACCATTTTTTTTTATTAGGGCACGTGCAAAGTGAGTTTTTATTTTCATGAAATTTTGAAAATTTTTTTTTTCAAAATTTTTTAGAAAAATTTTTATTTCAGAAAAAGCATTTTATGCGCATAAACTAAATTTGGCAACTTTTTAAAAATTTGCGTTTTATTTCAAAATAATTTTTTTCAAAATTTTGAAAATTTCACGAAAATAAAAACTTACTTTGTAAGTGCCCTTAGATACAAAATGATGATTAAATAATAATACAATATTTATAATATAAATTACTAATAAGAATCAACAATGCTTATATTAAAAAAAATATATAACGATAAAATATATATAATTTCTCTAAAATTAAGAAAGGAATTGTAAATTTTTAGAATCCTTTGGCTATGTAATTATAAAAATTCCGACACAATAAAAAACATTAGAATATTATTCATGCATAAGTCGTTTACATTTATTTAAAGGAAATGACAACTTTACAAGAAAAATGTGAGGGACAAAGGGACTCATTGTCTTCTGATGATCTTATGAATTCAAAAATTAATCTTGAGGCAACTGAGGTATTGCATGCTATAAGTGTATTATTTCAAATTGCGTTAAAAATAAATTAATTCTATTAAAAAATTAATTTTTATTAGTTATTTTTACTTATTTTAAAGGAAATGCCAACCTCAGAAAACGATTATGGGGCACAAAGAAACTCTTGGTATTCTGATGAACCATTAAAGAGAGAAATAAAGCTTGAAGCCATCGAGGTATATTCTTTTTAATATATTTATTTTAAATTGCATTACATTTATTTATTCGCTATTTTTATTGATTTAAAAGGAGTCAACTTCAAAAAACTATTTCGAGGGACATAAAGACTCATTGGATTTCGATAAACCCTTGAAATTTAAAAAGATTAAACTTGAAAATGAGGTATATTGTTTTGATTATAAATTGCTTTACAACAACCACATAAATAAATTCTATTAAAAATAGTTATTCATTAGCTATTTTTAAATTTTTTATAGGAAGTACCAAATTTAGAAAGCGATTTTGGGGCACAAAGAGACTCTTGAACCGGTGACCTCTTAAATTCACTTGAAGCAACTAAGGTTTTTTCTATTTATATACATATATATTATCTTTTAAATAATGCGTTAAATCTAATATCTGCTAATGCAAATTTCAAGCTTATTTCTCGATTCAATTTGTGAATTAATATTTGAAAATTTAACCATACCGGGCCTCATACTCGTTTGGGGCTATGACTGCTCCACGCCCGCGACCTTTTAAACCTAGGCTTTAGGCACATTATTTAGGTCCTATTGCCTTCGTATGTCATTGAGCAGCTTCAGAGTGGTTGCACATGTATTCTATTTTTCAAATAAGACTCCTATGCACGGATTTGAACCTCCAATTTCCTGCGTGTAAGACAGGATTGTTTGCCAAGATTTAATAAGGTGAGAAAAACGTTTAATATATTTAAAAAAAGACTCCATATTTTATTATCAATATTATCTTTATAAATTTGTTAAATTATAACAGACAGAAACATATATAACGAACTGCCAACCTGTAATTAATAGTCCCTTCGCGATGGATAACATTCTAGGCCTTAGAGGTAAACCCAATTATGGTGCGTTTTTGACCAACATTAAATTAATCACACTCTTAACAACGACACGGGATTGGGATACAGCACCACTGCCTTCTAGCATAAACAACGCCTATATTTTAACAAAAGAAAATCCCAGGGATGACAATTTTGGTCCTTGGGATAGTAGAACTTATTCAAAACTTGCAGCGCCAAGAGGGATATTACGGTCCATATTACATGCGGAACAATACAATATGTCAACAAAAAAAATTAATCAGAAAAGATTATTTGTTCCATTAGAGCCCCAACCAAATAAAAACCTTGTAATTATTTTAAATAGTCAATATTTTATTATAAAAAAAAGAGCAAACTTTGCAAAAAAAAATTTCATATTTAACTGATTTTGAGAATACAAAACCCTTAATATATCTGGCTGAATATGTGGGAAATTTTATAAGAAAAAATAAAACGCATGGAAATTGCAAAAAAGACATTTCGTTTGTTAGTTCTTCAGATACTCTATTTGAGCAAATAAAATTTTTATTAAAAAAGAATTTAACTCCTAAGCAAACTTTTAAAAAATTAATAGATATGGGTTTTCAGCCAAGGGATATGAAACAAATATACAATGTAAAATCATATATAAAAAAAACAGAGAGTCTTCCTAACTGCAATTCCAATAATCACGCGGATAACATCCTAGACACAATAAACGCAATGAACGAGCATCCTTTTATCCAAAGCGTATGCCATGTGAAAAACACTCCAACAAGCGTAACACTCTACACAGAGGAAATGTTATTTTTTATTAAAAAATTTTGTTCACAAGGATTAGCTTATTTACATATTGATAAAACTTATAATTTAGGTAATTTATATGTTACAGCGTTGGTATTTAAAAATTTAGCCGTAAAGCGAAAAAAAACAAATGACCACCCAGTTTTCTTGGGACCTTTATTTTTGCATGGCCAAAGCGACTATTCTACATTTAATATATTTTTTCAAAATTGAGATGTGAGTTAGAAAAGATCAAAATCAACACATCGAATTTAGTGTTTGTAACTGATCAAGAAAAGGCAATTATTAAGGCTGTAAGAAATGTTTTTGTTGATTCTAAATTTTTATTGTGCACCCGGCACCTAAAAAATAATATTGTAGATTATCTAACCACCAAACAAAAGGTTCCTTTAAATGTTAGACAGATAATTATAAATAAAATATTTGATAAAAACGAAGGAATGGTATTTGCTTCTAACAGTAAAATATTTTTTCAGCGTAGTAATAGTTTAATGGAATATTGTTCTCAGCCTACTACCAACTACCTTTTATTTATAGCTTATTTTAAAAAAGATATAGAGCAACTTTTGTTTAAACATATTTTTAAACCATTAATAAATAAAACATGCACAAGTTTAATAACCAACAATATTAGTGAATCAATAAATCATGTTTTTATACGACAAATTGATTGGCAACCCCAATCCTTAATGCCATTAATAAATAGTTTATATGAAATTGCAAAAAATCAGCATTCTAATTTTGAAAGGGCATTTATAAGTTTAGGAGAGTATTATTTAATAGATAAAAATGAAGAAACATCAAAAATTTGGTTTGATTCAATAAAAAAAGATAATGCGTCTCAGACAATTAATTATATTCAATCAAGTAATAAAGCCTTTAAAACGCCAAAACCAAAAGGCTCTAAAAAGCCACATCAATGTAAAAGCCCCAAAGCGGCAAAAACAATTACAAAAAAAAATAAATTATTTTATAGAAATTAGTGGTTAATACATTTTTTGGGGTATATCCTTTTTTCATATTAAATTAATTATTAAGTGTTGCATGACTGTATATTGACAACCGTTTTAAAATACAATAACGAATTTGAATTTCACATCATTAGTTAAAAACTCGAACTAATTTTGTTGGTTAATATCAAAAAAAAATTTTGTTAAATTAATTTGTTGTAACATAATTTTTATCTAAGGAACTTAGTGTTAAATTTCTGTATTGGTAGGACCAAAGAATAGTGCTAGCGCCCAACGGTAAATTTTGTTACAACAAAATTAATTTACTGAAATTTCCTTTTAATGTATAACCAACAATATTAGTTCACAAAAGCAATGTTTTTTAACAAATTATAGAATTTGATTAAATTCGTAATTGTAGTTTGAAACGATTGTCACGAACACTTAATAATTAATTCAATATGAAAAAAGGATATATCTCAAAAAATGATATTAATAAGCCCACTAATTTCTAAAAAATATTTTTGCTTTTTTTGTAATGCCGCTTTGAGAGGCTTTTACATTGATGTGTTTCTTCGTTCTTATCTATTAAATAATAATCCCCTAAAGAATGCCCTTTCTAAATTTCATAAATGATTTTGTGCAATTTCATATAATTTATTTATTAATGGCATAAAGATTGGGGATTCCAATCAATTATCCATTTAAATACATGATTAATGGATCACTAATATAATTTGTTATTAAAAAACTGCATATTTTATTGATCAAAGGTTCAAATACATACTTAAATAATACATCCTCCACATCCTTTTTAAAATATGAATTAAATAATGGGTAAATAGTTGTAGGCTCAGAACAATATTTTATTATATCATTACTTCGTTGCAGAAATATCTTATTGCTTTGCGCCAATACAAGTCCTACATTTTTATCAAATATTTTGTTGATAATTATTTGTCTGACCTTTAGACAAACACCTTGTTTTGTGGTCAAATAATCCAGAATATTTTTTTAGGTACCGCGTGCGCAGTAAAAATTTAAAATAAAAAAAAACATTTTTCAAAGCCTTTGTAATAGCTTTCTCTTGGTCTACAAATATTAATTTCGATGTGTTTGCTTTAATATTTTCTAACTCGCATCTAAGTTTTCAAAAAAAATGAAAAAGTTTGAAAAATCACTTTTACCATGCAAAATAGGCTTTAAAAAAATGGATGATCGCTTGTCTTTTTTTGTTTAATCGCTAAATTCTTAAAAGCAATTGCTGTCACAAATATTCTGCCTATATTGCAACTTGTCAACATGTAAAAAAGCTGAACCTTGGGATCAAAATTTTTTAATAAACAAAAGCATATCTTTAGTAAAAAGTATTATATTATTCGGTGTGTTTTTTACGTGACATACGGTGTGAATGAAGGGGTGCTCAGTTAATAAGTTAGTAGTGTGCAAAATATTATCAGCACGGTTATTTGAACTGCAGTTTGTGAGATCTTTTTTTTAATACATGTGTTTATATTGTATATTTGTTTTCCCTAGGCTACAAACCCCTATTCAACTGTTTTTCAAAAGTTTGTTGGGGGTCAATTAGGTTTAGTTTTTCTTTTATCTATAAATAAATTATTGTCATTTAAAAAAGTATCATATATATCAAAACAGTTTTTAAATTATATGCTATGTAATACAAATATTTAAATTTATACAAATATATTAATCGCAAATATGCTACAAGCATTTTCATTTTTTTTGTTATGCATACAATTAAATATGCAATATGTTCTTTGTAAATCGCATATTTAAGATTATATTTAATAATAAATATTATCATATATAAACGTTATGTTATGAGAACCGAGGGGGGAATGTATTAACAAGAGAAAATTTTTATCCAAAAAACAAAGTATCCTCAGAAAGTTTTTTCTTCATTAAAAAGCTAAATCCTTAATTGTTTTACCGTATAGACAAATGCCAAAAAACGAAAAAAAAAATTTTGTCTGAAAAGCAAAATCTCCAAAAAATTACTTAAAATTACTTCAAAAATCAAATAAATACATAAAACACCGACAAATGCCAAAAAAATAAAAAAAATATTATGTCTGAAAAGCAAAATCCCAAAAAAATTACTTAAAATTACTTAAAACATCAAAGAAATACATAAAACACCGACAAATGCCAAAAAAACAAAAAAAAATGTTATGTCTGAAAAGCAAAATCCCCCAATAATTACTTAAAATTACTTCAAACATCAAAGAAATCCAAAATTTTGGATAAGCAAAATCCCCAAAAAATTACTTAAAACATCAAAGAAATCCTTAAAACGTCGACAAATGCCAAAAAAACAAAAAAAATTTTTTGTCTGAAAAGCAAAATCCCAAAAAGCAAAATCCCCAAAAAATTACTTAAAATTACTTAAAAAATCAAAGAAATACATAAAACACCGACAAATGCCAAAAACCAAAAAAAAAATTTTGTCTGAAAAGCAAAATCCCCAAAAAATTACTTAAAACATCAAAGAAATCCATAAAACACCGACAAATGCCAGAAAACAAAAAAAAAATTTTGTCTGAAAAGAAAAATCCTCAAGAAATTAATTAAAATAACTTAAAACATCAAAGAAATCCTTAAAACGTCGACAAATGCCAAAAAAACGCCAAAAAAAAATTTTTTGTCTGAAAAGCATAATCCCAGAAAACAAAATCCCCAAAAAATTACTTAAAATTACTTAAAACATCAAAGAAATCCATAAAACACCGACAAATGCCAAAAAACGAAAAAAAAATTTTTTGTCTGAAAAGCAAAATCCCAATAAGCAAAATCCCAAAATATTACTTAAAACATCAAAGAAATCTATAAAACACCGACAAATGCCAAAAAAACAAAAAAAAATTTTTGTCTGAAAAGCAAAATCCCAAAAAGCAAAATCCCCAAAAAATTACTTAAAATTACTTAAAACATCAAAGAAATCCATAAAACACCGACAAATGCCAAAAAACGAAAAAAAAAATTTTTTGTCTGAAAAGCAAAATCCCAAAAAGCAAAATCCCAATAAGCAAAATCCCAAAATATTACTTAAAACATCAAAGAAATCTATAAAACACCGACAAATGCCAAAAAAACAAAAAAAATTTTTGTCTGAAAAGCAAAATCCCAAAAGCAAAATCCCCAAAAAATTACTTAAAATTACTTAAAACATCAAAGAAATCCATAAAACACCGACAAATGCCAAAAAACGAAAAAAAAAAATTTTGTCTGAAAAGCAAAATCCCAAAAAGCAAAATCCCAATAAGAAAAATCCCAATAAGCAAAATCCCAAAATATTACTTAAAACATCAAAGAAATCCATAAAACACCGACAAATGCCAAAAAAAAACAAAAAAAAATTTTTTGTCTGAAAAGCAACATCCCAAAAAGCAAAATCCCAAAAAATTACTTAAAACATCAAATCCTTAAAACACCGACACATGCCAGAAAACAAAAAAAAATTTTTTGTCTGAAAAGCAAAATCCCAAAAAGCAAAATCCCAAAAAGCAAGTTTCCCGCCAAAAAATGATTTATTACTTAAGGATTTTGCTTTTTGGGATTTTGCTTTTTAGGATTTTGCTTTTTGGGATTTTGCTTTTTGGGATTTTGCTTTTTGGATTTTGCTTTTCAGACCCACCCAACACCGACAAATGCCAAAAAAAAACAAAAAAAAATTTTTTGTCTGAAAAGCAAAATCCCAAAAAGCAAAATCCCAAAAAATTACTTAAAACATCAAAGAAATCCTTAAAACACCGACACATGCCAGAAAACAAAAAAAAATTTTTTGTCTGAAAAGCAAAATCCCAAAAAGCAAAATCCCAAAAAGCAAAATCCCAAAAAGCAAGTTTCCCGCCAAAAAATGATTTATTACTTAAGGATTTTGCTTTTTGGGATTTTGCTTTTTAGGATTTTGCTTTTTGGGATTTTGCTTTTTGGGATTTTGCTTTTTGGGATTTTGCCTTTTGGGATTTTGCTTTTCAGACCCACCCAAAAATGTCCTTTAAAATTTATATCATTATGGTCTAGGAATAAGTTTACAATTATATTAAAATTATGTGTCGCTGACAAAATTTTTAAAATTTGCATCTATCATTTGATAGATTTCTATTTTAATAATCATAATTGGTAAAATAATAAAATTTTTAAAATATAACAAATATTTTAAATTATTATTATTGTAAAAAAATTTAGACCCCTTCTTATAAAATTAATAATTTAATGTAATCATAATATTTTCTTTTTTTATTTAAAAACTAAAAAATTTAAATAAACCATTTTAAGGAAAATAAAACTTGTTCTTTTTTAAATTTTATACAAAGTTCAATTTAAAGAGAATATATTTATTGTACATTTTTATGTATGTAAGCAATACATATGTAACTAATATTTTAGTTTTTTTTAATTGAAGAAGGTAACCACTAGATACCAAAATATTTTTATTTAGTATTTAATTTTTTAATTGGGTAACAATATTTATTAACGAGTTTTATATACATTTTTATATTATAGGGTTTTAAATCTTTACTTTCAAATGCATATTAAATCTTTAAAAAAAATTTATTTAGATTATCACACACTTAAATCTTTAATTTTATAATAGTTCAAGTTTAAAAGGCAAAGATAAATTTTTAATTGATCCATGTAACTTAACAGGTTTTGCAACCTTTTGTTGGCATAATTTTTTTACGAAATTAAGGTGACATTTTAATTATTATGTTTGATATTACTGATCGTATAAGACGATTTAAAATAATATTCAGGATTGAATACTAATTAAGTAAAACTTAATTTAATTTTTTATATCAACTATAAATTATCTGTTCAATATATTGTTATTTTTGTAAATACATTATTTTTAATAGGCTACTAATTTCTAGAATCATTTTGTCCTAGGGTCTATATATCTAGGGTGTTATATCGAAATAAGCCTTATTTTGTTTTATTGCCAATTTATAATTTTTTTTGGAGTTTGCCTTGCTGCCATTTGCTATTCTTAGGCTTGTAGGTATAGAATCGTTTGGGCTGCCTTAAATATATGTGCCATGTTAATTTTAAAATGATCGGCTTTAATTTCATGCAAAAACACGGTTATATGTAATTTTTAATATTAAACTTGCTTTTTAAAATTATACATACCTGCCATAAAAATAAAGTCCGTTTTCCTGGCAAAGCCAACTCCGTTAGTATAATACGGAGTAACACGGTATTGGTAAACAGTATGCGAGTTTGGATTCATGTCAGTGTAATTATTCTAAATTTTATATATCACAGGTCAATAATTTTTCGAGAGTTATGAGTTAACTACAGAGATCAAACCTTCCATTATAGGGACAAATCCGTTTACCGTATTTCCTAATCAAACGTAGTTAGTCAGTTATAAACATTAAAAATTTTAGAAAAAAGGTTAAAAAACTCAAAAAAATATAAAAACAAAAATAAATTCAAGTTTTATGTTTGCATATTTACATTAGTTAAACTGTTAAATTTAAACTTCAAATTATATTTATTTAAAAACCGATAATATATCGTGTCATATTTAAATTTGGACGCTATTTTGTATTATCTGAATGCCAATGGAGCTTAATATATAAATATTTTTTTTTCCATTTTTAATGATTAAAAATATAAGTTACAACGGATTTTAAAATGCGAAAAAAGATATTTAAATTGTTTCTTTTTAGAATATATTTAGATCTGTCGGTCAAAAAAGGCTATTTTTTGTTATAGGCGGTTTTAAGGAGCCAAGGAAGAAACTAAGAAAAACAAAATCATATATGAGATTAGACCATCACGTGGATGCATTTCTTTATGTTTTATAAAAATCTCGTTTTTTTGTTGACCTGTGTTTTTTATTGATAACACCTGATGTGATAGTGCCAAAGGTGAGAAGATTTTTGATAAACCAAATAACGTCATACAATTAAATATAATAGGGCAGAGAAAAAAATTTTAATTTAAACTGTGGCTTAATATAGTCAAATGAAAACAAAATTCAAATTTTTACATTTTATTTTATCACATAGGAATTTATTTTTTTATATTGCATGTTTTCACTGATATTGCATATTACACAGAAATATAAAACAAATTAATCACCTAATCGTTATATATTTTTTCCATTAATTTTAACAATTTGTATATATATTTTTCACAGTGTTTCAGCATATATTTGAAATTAATGATATTTTGAAAGCGCCTAAATATAATTTAAAAATTAAAAATATTACAAAACAAAACTAAAGTATGCTAGAAAGAAATTAAAGAAATGAAAATATTTTGAATAAAGAATTTTTATATTTTGTCAGATAGACTGTGGTTTAAAACTGTAAAAAATTATTTTTTTTTTAATTTACCTGCTAGTGTTTTGGTCGTTTTAGAATATGCCTAATTAAAAAAATTTGAAAAAATAATTTTTTTTCAAAAACACTAATAATTTAAAATTTTATACCAACCACTTTAAAGTTAATCAAATTTGTCCGATTTTTCTATTTTACTCGTGGACATATATAAAAATGCCATTTAATTTTGCATTTGTTTTGAATTTTTTTAATCTTATTTAACTTTTTATTTAGTTAATAATATTTCAGAATCTACTTGAAATAAACTTTTATCAACTACGGTCATATACAAAATATATTTGTATATCATTTTTATATAAATATTTGTGCCTCTTGATATGATAAATGAATAATATTATACCGCTTTATAGTTTTTATTTATTAGCTTATATTGTTTTGTTTTTTTTTAAATAAAAACAAACGTTTAATTTAATTGAGCATAATAATTAGGTTGCTAAACAAGTTCTACATTCAAAAGCATATATAAAAAATTATAGGAGTGCATATTAATCATCAAAATCGGAACCCTAAAGCTGCTCCCCATATCCACGCCCAGCCAAACGGGCTAAGCTAATATAACACAGGTCAACTAATATCAATGGTAGAAAAGTAAATTTTATAAAAAAAATAAAAAAACATATCCCGATGATGGCCTTATCTCATATATATTTTTCGTTTCTTAGTATCTTCCTGCTTCGGCTCTACATCCGTCCATATCCAAAAAATGGCTTTTTTAAATTGACAGATCGAGAATATCCTAAATATTTTTACATAAAAATTCCTTGTAAATTATATTTGTCATCTAAAATAGCGAAATAAAATTTTTTAGTATATCAAGCACTAACATCAGCATTTAAATATACAAAACATTCCAAACTTAAATGCGACACAATATTTTATCGAATTTTAATTTATGTTTTATTAAAATTTTGAATTTAATAGTTCTGTTTATGCAAAAAACATCTAATATATTTTTTGATTCTTTTTTTTTTATTTGTCATATTTTCTAAAATTTATGTTTATAGCTTACTACCTAAGTTTAATTAGACTAAACGATAATTGGATTTGATCTTTAAGATGGCAGGTTTGATCCCCTTATTTAGCTCACATCTTTAAAATTGTTAACCAGTGTAATTAGTTGGAAGGGGTGTTAGAGAATAAGAATTACCGGGTCCAGCAGTTTTTTTAAATTCGACCTTAATACACAGGCAGCAAGTTTTTGAGAATTATAAGCTAACTACAGATTAAACTTATCATAGTAATTTCTAGATCGTTGTTTTTCTAATCAAATTCATTAAGTCAGCTATTAAAAATTTTAAAAAAATTGTCAACAAAAAAAATTAAAAACAAAAATAACTTTAATTTTTTTGCATATTTACAATAGCTAAACCTTTAAATTTACTTCAAATAACAAAGGTCAACAAATATAATGGCGCAACCGTGAATATAAAAATATAAAAGAATTTATCCCCATGATGGCCTTATCTCATATATTAATTTTGTTTTTCTTAGTTTCATCCGTTCAGATCGAAAAAATGGCCTATTTGGCAAAATTGACAGATCGAGAACGCCCTAAAAAAATTAAGATCCTTTTTTTTATATAAAAATCCCTTGTAACTTATATTTATCAAATAATAAGAAATAAAATTTTTTAGTACATCAAGCTCTTACATCAGCATTTAGATAATACAATATATTCCGCATCCAAACTTAAATACGTCTAATATATTATCGGTTTTATTTAACAGTTTAGCTGTCGTAAATATGCAAATTCAATTTATTTTTATTTTTGAATAATTAGTTTTTTTGGTATATTTTTTTAAATTTATTATTGTTTATAGCTGACTCTAACTAAGTTTGATTGAAAAAATCGGTAGAGAGATTTGAAAATTCCTAAGATGGCAAGTTTGATCTCTGTAGTTGGCTCATAACTCTCAAAAATTTGTTGACTTGCTTAATATTTTTTTTATAAACCGAATATTTTGTGTTGTAAGTTAAAACGCGGAATATTATGTATTATCTAAATGCTAAGGATATTCTTGAGATCGCGAAATCTGTCAATTTGGGCAAAAAGGACATTTTTAACATGGAAGGATT
This sequence comes from Acutogordius australiensis, assembly GCA_030555515.1. NCBI lineage: Eukaryota > Metazoa > Nematomorpha > Gordioida > Gordea > Gordiidae > Acutogordius > Acutogordius australiensis. The sequence continues at coordinate 35,680,339 of CM060245.1, read as the reverse complement.
TAAGGAGCAGATGGAATGATCTACGAAACCTAAAATATATGTGAGAAGGCCATCATGGGTTATATTTTTATGTTTTAAGCCTTCCCATTGATATTTGTTGACCTATGTAATATATGTTCTTAAAATAATATTCTAAAATTCCTCCTCTATACATTTAAAATGAGAAAAGGCTTCCATCCATTACGCCCGTGAAAAGCCTGAGCCAGTTATGAACAAGTTTGACCGGATTTGATTTGAAAAAAAAATTAAGGGCCGGCCACATTTTTCTAGCTTTAAAAGTTACATATGTCAACAAATGTTTGAGAGTTATAAAATATAGAGATCTTGCCGTCCAAAAAATTTTATAATCCATTTGTCGTTTCTAATCAATCTTAGTTATTAAATCAGCTATAAATATCAAAAATTTTAGAAAAAATGTCTAAAAAGACAAAAAAGATTCAAAAACAAAAATAGGTTGAATTTTTTTTGCATATAAACAACAGTTAAACTAAATTTTTAAAATATTTTTAACAACAAACCCCCATAATACTTGGTTTTGTTATATAAGTTTGGTCGGGTAAGATTACTATCTAAATGCTGATGTGCTTTGATAGACTAAAGCATTATTTATCGTTTGAGATGATTATTTACGTTGAAAAGATTTATGTATGAAACAAGAATTCCCGAATTTTTTCTTATATTCTTGAGGTGGCAAAATTAGTCAGTTCGGTCAAAAAAAGACATTCAATATGGACGAATCTAAAAAGAAGAAGGCGCAGCAAACTATTAAAAGCCTCTAATGTACAGATGAAATCATCATGGGCATGTATACTTTTATGTTTTCATAAACTTGTTTTTTCTGACGTCGATATTTGTTGACCCGTTAAACCAACAAGATACAAAAATGATAAAACTATATTTATGATTGAAGCGTTTTACCTTACATTTTGTATTTTTTTATAAGGGTAGTAAGAATTTATGTTTTAAATAAAAGAAATTTTGTCACTGGGTACAAAAATTGCCATGATGACCTTATCTCATATATGTTCTCCGTTTTTCAACTCGTTTTTTTCATATTAAGATCACTTGTACCGTTATTATCTCAAATAACAAGAAATCTTAAGTAAATTTTTATAAATAACAACCTTGACCTAAATAGCACACTATCTATTATCGATTACAAGATAAAAGTGTTTAACAATTTAGCTGATGTAATACATAGAACCAACTCATTGGTTTTAAATCCTTCTTATACATAAATATAATTATGTTTGTATTTACAATGTTTAATTAAAAACACGGTAAAAGGATTTGAAAATAATGGGGCAGGTTTTATTGCTGTAGTAATCAGTTTATGACTCTCAAAAATTTGTTGACGTGTAATCATAACTAAACAATAATACACTCAAAAATTTTATTCAAAAAAGGTGATAAACTTAACATTTAGGCTTAATAATAGTTAAACCCACCAAGTTTTAGGAACCTTAATGCATGTTTCAGGACTCATTATTATATGAGCTAAAAAGTTTTTATATGTCAAGAAAAAAAGTCAAAATTTTAACCTTTAAGCACTTATGTCCTTCTTAGGGTAATTGATGTAAAATGTTATTACCAAAAAAATTCTTTTCACCCAATTGAAAAATTCTTAAAAAAGGAAAAATCTTTTTTGCATTGATTTAAAAGACCTGTAACATTTTAAATAAAAAATGGGTCTATCAGACACGTTATATAAACTATAGCCCAAAAAATTGGGCCGATGATTGATCCGTAGACTGTTAATTTCAGGGCAAAAAAAAATTTTTTTTCTTTTATTTTGACTTTTTCGTTCGTCCTCAGTAACGTTTTCAAAATAAACAAATATGTTTTTTAAATTTTAGGTTTCTTTGAATAATTTGCCAGATTTATTTTTGTTGCAACTAACTTATTTCTGTTTGGCTTTGCCGCAAAATCGGGAGAGGATTACAGGTAAAAGATAAAGTTTTTGTACATAAACGCGTAAAATATCTGAAGATAAATGATTTCCATTCATGGACGCTAATTTTTAATTTGACAATTTAAAAAATTATATATTTCAGCAGTTTTTGGAGACAATAATAATTGAATATCTAATACATTTGATCGAAACTTAGGAAAAAAGAGGCAAACAAATTAAATTAATCAAAATTTTATATCATCAATTCCATAACGCTATACTGATAAAGCGTAAAGTTAGCACTTGGCATAAAGTATTAAAACTACCTGTTTTAGCTAATTAAACAAGGAAAAATCCGAAATTTTACTTAATATTTATCATGAACTTTGTTGAGCAAATGTATATTTAAAGAGCTAGTTTTTTTAAATATATATCATGCCTTATAAATATCCTTTGATTTACTTCTTGGGTGGTGGTTAAATTAATCCATATATTGGTCCCGTTTACACATCTTTCGATATCATATTTCTGCACATTAGGTACGTGATACGACGGTTTTTTCCAATTAATAAAATGAAACGTATCATTTTTGGTGACATTGACAGTCAGGTCTAGAAGCATTTTAAAAAAAACTAATATTTGACAAATAGTAAAAATAAATGTCTATATACCAGATTGTTTAAAAATGCAAAACTAAAATTATGTATTGTCCATGTTTTATATCAAAACTTCAAAAAAATAAAAATGTTGCATAATAAGAAAGTCTATCTTCTAAGGACAAATATACAAAAAATGAGAATTAATGTAATTTATCTCGTTTTAGGATATGCCTTTATATTATGTTCACGAGAGATATCTTAATATTAATTAATTGATTTCGATTTTTTTCTTCAAAATTTTTTTCTTCCACGAGCCACACAGCCATTGTGGTAAATATACCATTAAGAAAATAACTTACCGATAAAACCTCATGAATAAATATGGAAAACTAACAGGATTTGATAATCAAGGACAATAAAATTTTTTTTTATATCTAAAAAAAATTATTTCGGACCATTTTTTAAGGTTTTGCTTAGTACAATAAAAGGGTTATGTGAATATGGCCTGGTGGCATGAGGGGCTAGTGTTTTGGCAAGTGAGAAGAAGTCAACGTGTATGCTGTAAAAGTTCGGAATATGATGCCATTTCAATACATTATGGTTGAGACCGAAAAACCTTTATAGTAATCACAAAGGTATGGAGACGTTGCAAACTCTTGACCAAAAGAATAAATTAACCGCGACAAGTGTACATTTATATATTCCATTTTGCTCGCTCCCAGGCTTTTAAAATTAAAAATTATAAATGCCATAAGTGACGCGACAATACATAATGTGATACATTTTGCCATTTTAAGTATAAACATAATTACATAGATCGACCAATATCAATGGAGAAAAAAAAAGAAGTTATTGTTAAAAATGAACGGATCCCCATGATTATCTCAATTTTCTGATATTTGAGTTTTTTTAAATTAAGTTTGCCTCGTCCATATCAACAAATGGCCCTTTTTTGAGAAAAGGGATAGATTTTGGGACCTAGTTGATACTAAAAAACACTCAAGATTTTTGTTTTTAATTAAAATTCCTTACGAATTTTATTTTTATTTCTCAAGTTATGGAAAAAAAATTTAAATATAAAGCTCTTACATGAACTTTTTTATAGTAAAATATTTTTTGCATCTTGTTTTTGCTTTAAATAAAAATACTAATTATTTAAATGCCAATATATTTTTTGATTCAAAATATATTTTGTTTTATAACATTATTCTTAGTGTATCTGACTATTGATTAGAAAAAAACAAAAACAGATTTTAAAACTCGTAAGATGGAAAAGTTCAGCATGCTATAACTTTTAAAAGTTTGTTTGATTACGTTATAAATAGATTTAATTAATAAGTTAAAAACCAAACTATATATTAAGGCACGTGCAAAGTGAATTTTTATTAAAATTTTAAAAATTCTAAAAATTTTAAAAATTTAATTTTTTCAAATTTTTTTTGAAAACTTTTTATTTTAGAAATAGCATTTTATGTGCATAAACAAAATTTGGCAACTTTTTAAAATTTTGCGTTTTATAACAGAAATTTTTTTTTTCAAAATTTTGAAAATTTAACGAAAATAAAAACTCACTTTGTACGTGTCCTTAGGAACAAGCCTAACACAGCTTATTCTAAATGCATTCATATGGTCATATTTGTTTTCTCCGGAGTGATAATGATGTCAAGAAAATAAAAAAAAATAAAAACTGTGACGTGCTTCTAAAATCTAAAATAATTAAACATTTTTTCATTTTTACTATAAATAAAATACGAAAAGTATCTCAAAATGTAAACTTTAAGGTAAATATGGTTGAATTATGCTGTAAAGTAAAATTATTAATTTGGCCATTAAAAATTTTATTTTTGTCTTAAATTAAGTTTTTAACTTGTATTTATTGATAAAAAAAATTTGTATATAAAACATATGCCAAAGTAATACATATTTTTTTAATTTCCAGCAAAAAAAATACTCATTTTGAGTTTGGACGAGTCAGAGAATACAGAGCCATTATATTTTTTAGTAAGGGCACGTGCAAAGTGAGTTATTTTCGAAAAATTTTAAAAATTTTAAAAATTTAAAAAACTTATTTTAGAAATAGCATTTTATGTGCATAAACAAAATTTGGCAACTTTTTAAAAAATTGCGTTATCACAAAAATTTTATTTTCAAAATTTTGAAACGAAAATGAAAACATACGTTGCACTTGCCCTAAAAAACATATTTTTTGGTCTAAATATCTAATCAAAAGGAGTGAAAAATATTTATAAAAGGTAACAAGAAACTCTTGGTGTTTATAACAAACATTTTCGCAGTTTTAAATCTTGTTGTGTAAAAGTGCAAACGGATTAGAATAAAAAAGGAAACTTGTCTCAGAGAAATCTTTTAGGTTTGTCGATATGTGTATTATATAGCGCAGGTCAGCATGTTTGAAAATTTTGAGCTAACTAGGCATTATATCTGCCACTTAGAAATTACTAATCCATTTAACGTTTTTTTCTAATCAAACTTTGAAAGTCAGCGGTAATCACAAATATTAAAAATGTATAAAAAACAATTAAAATTTGAATATAAAATTTATATTTTTTGTATATTCACACCCGCCAAGCTTTTAATTTAAACTTAAAATAATATATTTATTTAGTGGCGAAATCGCGATTGCTACAGTGGTGTCAATTAGGATCTAGATTTTAAACTTTTATAACTTCTAAAGTTTTATGAATTTCGTATTTTTATAATTTTAAAGAAAAATACGTTCTCTTTATTTTTAGACTAATGTAAGTTAATATTAATGACTATGGCAAATTTATTTGACAAAAAGTGAAATCTTGTTTTTTAGGTCGGGTAGAACATTTTATGAAAGATTCAGGATAATACAAAATTAAAAATTATTTTTGGCTAATATTTACTTAAAAAACTAGATATTTAATAGAAAATAAGATAATTCCTATAATATTCACTTGTCAAATTTTTGAGAGTTATGAGTTAACTACAAAGATAAAACCTGCCATCTTAGGCATCAAAGTTTACCATTTTTCCTTATCAAACTCAATTAGTCAGTTATAAACATTGTAAAATTTAGACAAAAGTCAAAAAACCAAAAAAGATTTAAATAAATATAAAGTGAAATTTTATTTTTGCATATTCACAATAGTTAAACTGCTAAATTCAAACTTAAAATAATATTTTTATTAAAAAGCGATAATATATCGTGTCGTATTTAAGCTTGGACGCGAAATTTGTATTATCTAAATGCCGATGTAAGAGCTTGATATATTTTAAAAAAAATTTTTCTATTATTTGTGATTAAAAATATATACAAGGGATTTTAATATGCAAAAAAAGATTATTAAATTTTTTCTCATTAGGATATATTTAGATCTGTCATTTTAGTCAAGAAAGGCCATTTTTTTTATAAACCGATCTAAGGAGCCAAAGACGAAAGAAACTAAGAAAAACGATAAACATATATGTATGGACCCACAGCGTTATTTGCGGGTTAATAACTGAATATTTGTAATGTGATATTTAGTTTTGAATGCCAAATTCTTTTTATAGACCTTGATATATTGATTTTACCTTATATCCAATTAGAGATTTAAATATATATTATACCAGTTCTAAGGCCAAGGAAACTTTGGAAAATATATATAAGATTCATGGGTATTCATTTATTTCTAGTATCATAAATTTTTTTTAACATAAATATTTTTCAATCTGTGTAACAAAACTTAGGTTAAACAAAAATAAACATCATGCTAGTATAAATATTTAATTATTTATTTAATAATCAATAAAAAAATTTATGTGGCTTAAATTGTTACTTAATTTTTGAATTTTGAGTGAAGTCATAGAAATGTCATTTAGAGTATTTTTAAAAAATTTAAGCAACAAATTCAGAATTTTTCATAGGGGGTCAAGCAAAGGACGGACAATGGGAATAATTTAGGAGGGGAGGGGATAGGGGAGAATTGTTATGTAGGCCAAATTTAAATAGCATTTTTGAATTTTTTCCTAAAATGATAAGAAAATTGGTAAAGACAAAATGGAAGAGTGTTTATTGAGCTAAATATATATAAAAATTTAGTTATAATACAATTAAGACCTAAATGTAATTTTGTTGAATAGTTATATCATTTGCCTGTATAATAAAAAATCAGTTTGTTATAAATTTAAGTATATGGTATATATTACCGAATAAAAATTAAAATTTTATTTAATTTAAATCGTTTATAAGGAAAATTTTTTAAACTCTTATTTTAATTTAAAGATATTTGTGCAATTGAAATATATTTACATGGAACGGAAAAATTGAGAGACACCCAATCACCTTTGACACCATTTAGTTCAGGCCGGACGTAAAGTATGTGGTAATGCATATATACAACGACTATTGATCTATTAGGATAACCAATCCAACTTTGCCTAGGTCTATTTCCCTCCAACCTGTATTCTATGTCAAATCTGCAATGCATTTAATAAATATATTTAGTTAGGGCCCTTTAAAACATTTCATTCGATTTTGCAATATTGTTGTTACAATATTTTATAGCCACTTTTGGAGCAGCTGGTTCAAGTAAATTTGGAAATCATGAATATATAATTCTATATGAACTTAGCCAATAATCATAATAAATAACTATTACAACACAGATCAACAAATTTTTGTGAGGCGTGAGCTAACTACAAATATCGAGTCTGCCATCTTAGAGTTTTTCAGCTCCATTTAGATTATAAGTTACAAAGAATAGAAAAAAAAATCTTAAAATTTTTTTTTAGGGTGTTCTCGAGGTTTCAGCAACTATCAAATCGGTCAAAGATTTTTTCTCTATGGGGGATTCTAAGGAGCTAAAGGCTAAAAAAAACAACGAAAAATATATATATAAAATCATATAGGGATGTATGCCATATGTTACCGTAACCTTGTTTTTTCTGATATTGATTTATTAACCAGCAGCACATCTAATACTAAATAGTTTTTTTAACATTGGACCAATATTTATCCAAGCCTTTAAAATTTTTCAACATGATCACGGTTTTTTAGGAAAACTTTAGAATTTTACAAATTTTATAGTCTCAAACTCCAATCACTTTTACAGTTCAATGGCTCTCTCTTTTTTAATTGGACTTGAATTTTGAACGTTTCATCGAAACTTTAAATCGATTAATGCCTACAAATTTATGTTTTCATTTTTTTTACATTTCCCATTCGTAATTAATTTAAATTGTAACTCTTTACTTGGTACTTATATTAGTGTCGGTTTTCCACTCATAATTCACGCGCTTCCCGTAAAAACGCTTGACTTCCAATTTGTTAATTCTGGGTATACGCTCTATTTGATTATTTATATTTCATATATAATTATCATCAAAAAGTGGCTCCTTTTAGTTTATAGCCCATATCGGCAAATTTTAACTTTGTAATAAGGTAAGTATTATATAGCGGTTTGATATGTTGTGTGTTTATTTAAACTTTATTTTCCGTCTCGTTCGATGTAAAAATGTTGACCACACTCGCCAAAAAAAAATTATTTTTTAGCTTATCTTTTTTCAAAGAAGAAAAAACTGGGTAAAGCAAAGTCCTCTAAATCTTATTCCCCACTAGATGACTACCCATTTGAGCTTTTTCACTTTCAAACTCTAACCCCGGAGAATTGAATGAGATTTAATACGCTTCGGTGACCTTTTTTAGGGCCTAAAAACAATTTTGGGCATTTGGAGTCACTAATCCAAAAATTAATCCCGAGGAATGTTAACACAATAAAGTTTACAAGCGCTCAAGGTGGCCGGATTGGGTGGCATAGTTTCATAAAGAGATCAAACCTGCCATTTAGGGAACTCAAATCTGTATACCGTTTTTCCTTTTCAAACTTAGTTAAAAAGTTATAAACATTAAAATTTTAGGGAAAATTTTAGGGAAAAAAAATTAAAAAACCAAAAAAGATTCAAAAACAAACTTAATTAAAATATTATTTTAGCATTTTTACAATAGTTAAACTGTTAAATTTATTCAAATAATATCATTAAGAACCGATAATATATCCTGTCGTATTTAAGTTTAGACGCGAAATATTTTGTATTATCTAAATGCCGATTTAAGAGCTTGATATATTAATTGAAATTTTTTTCCATTATTTGTGATTAAAAATATAAGTTACAAGGGATTTTAATATGCAAAAAATTTTTAAATAATTTCTTTTTAGGTTATATTTAGAGCTGTCAACTTGGTCAAAAAAGGCCATTTTTTTTTATAAACGGATCCTAAGAAACACGAAAAACATATATGAGATTAGGCCATCTTGGGGATGCAATTCTATGTTTTCATAATAATCTCGTTTCTGACATATTTATTTGTTGACCTGTTTTATTAAAGTTATTGGAAATGCCTTAAACTGGTTTATATATCTATATAGGGCCGGCCGGCCCTAACTCTTAAATAAGGTCCAAAATTATTGCAAGCCATGTTTTTTATATTAAATTTAATTTTAATTAAATACGGAATGTTCATATATTTTTTACGTGAAAAGTTTTCATTTTGAATTTTTTAGTAGCTAACACTAATTTAAATGTAAATAAAATTAGATATAAAAAAAAATTGGCTCGTTTTCGACTCTCACACCCAATTAAATGATTTTGGCGACTTAAAAATTTGAGACTTTGCCTTTTAAAGTTTATAAAGTATATGTTTTACTTTGATCCCCGACGGTGTATAAGGCACCTATACAATCTCTTTCTTCACAAGTCGCATTTGGATGGCTTAAACTTGTAATACCATTGCATGGATCGCAATCGGGTGTCTTTTAAATAATATATAGAAAAAAAATTTGATCAAATTGCTAGCTGGGTAATATATTGATGCATATAATGAGAATCCCTAAATGTGTACTTTTTGTTTTGGAGAAAATTTTTTTTTACAATTTCAGGGATGGTCAATAATAAAAATTGCAATGCAATATATATATTAGCCACTAGAAATTATATATGAAGTGTCATTAAAAAAAATTTTTTCCAAAGATTATTTATATACTTAAAATGATTCCAATTCTGGCACGCTAGGATAAATCATAGAGCTTTACTTCCTGAGTTGACAAAAATAGATTTAAGTTTTTGTTACATTTATAAAATTTTTACAAGGTTCTAAAAACCATGTTTATAATAATAAAATTACAATGCAGTAAAGATTAATTTTAAGGTGCGATATTATTTTTTATTATTACAATCACATAACAGCCCTTTGATTCATATATATTTTACCAATTCGTATACGATTGAGGGTCTGCCAACAAACAAACCAAATCTCAGCTCAAATAAAAATTATTTTTGATAAAATTATTTAAACCCAATTTTATCTCTGTAAGGGTCAAAAACATTCGTATAGAATTTTTGAGACCAATGAGCTAACATTAAAAACCATACTTGCCATCTAAACTAATCTCACATTTGCAGTTTAGTTATTTTTGCAAGACAACTAGTAGCTTTTAAAAATTTTGATAAAATTAAAAAAACAAAAAAAAAATTTAAATCTAAGAAAATATTAAATAAATTATTTATAACTAAGGCTGCGGCTAAAATCTCTTTTAAAATTGCAAAAAAAAATATTTCTAAAATAAAAAAAATTTGGCGGCTAATATCTAAAAATAAAAAATTAGGTTTTTTGGTCATTTTAGGATATGCCTAACTAAATATTTTTACGAAAAAAATTTTTTTAAAAAAATTTTAAATAAATTTTTTTTCCACTAGCCGCCTCAATGTTATTCAAATGCGTGACTTGTATGAATAAGGAATGACCATATTAAAATAGGTTAAATTTTAAAATTAAAAAACCTTTTTGTGCCTTCATTTTTTAAAAAAAAAATTTTATATTTTTTGTAAGTTTATAAATTTTTTTTGTAAAACAAAAAATGTAGCGCCCTCAGCAAATGTCTGACCCATGAGATAGGCTGGTACGGCCCTGATTAGCCATCTATCTCGAAATTGCATTTTTTAATTTTTTACATACCGGAAAATACCATTATTCAAATAAATTTACGATTCCGGATTAAATTCATATAAAGCCAAAGATTATTTGCTAAACCTTCTTAACATCTGATACCGGTTATATTTAAACCATAATAATAAACACAATGCTATATAATTATATATTTTTCTTTATAACATTTCTACGCACAGCTGAAAGTCCTATAATCTTCTAGAAAAATACCACAATTTTTGAACAATTTTGAAAATAGGTTAATTATTACAAAAGGCACTATTTTAATAAAAGTGGTCTAATTATGGTGTCTCTAGACTATTTATATCTGAGCTTAGTTTTACCGTTTACGTATAAATTTTTGAACCATAAAATAATTGCAAATATTTCATTTTTTTTAATAAATATTTATTTTAGAGACAAGACCCGAATGCCAAAATATATTATGCAACAATGAACTAAGGGCTCCTATTATAAACTAAAATCATAGTTTATTGTCATTTATCCAGAAGATTAGGTTTTTTCAATATAAGAAGTGATTAAGGAAAAATTTTAGTAATTACCCATGTGCCAAAAATTAAATTATATTATATTTTGGATTATTGTTGGAAGGAGTAAAGTTGGGGAGAAGAGTTTTATATGATCAAAAAGACCAACATTAGAGGACAGTTAGTATGGTAAAAACAAAAAAAAACAATATTAAAGACAAAAATAAGCTATAACAAAAACACAGACAAAATATTTGGCCAACGACTAACACAAAAATTAAAAATAATTTTTGAAAAGCAAAATTCTTTAAAAATTAGAATTTAGTTTTAATTTAAATGTGTTAGCTTAAAAATAAAATTTGAATCTAAAAAATATGAAAGAGCTTCTTTTGAATTTAAAAGAATTCAAAGTCAAAAAATTTAAATACGCCTAATAGATCTTTTATTGTCTACTTATATTATGTTATGCGACAAGGCTTTAGATATTTATTGATCCAATATAGCAACCAAAATAATTTATATGGCTGTGGCTAATGCAAAATTTAATTAAAAAAAATACTTCTAAAAACAGCTACTATCAAAAAATGAGAATTAATTTTTTTGGTGGTTTTAGAATATGCTTAACACCAAATTTTTTCCAAAAAAATTAAAAAAAAATTAAAATTGCTCTAAATTTTTTTACACTAACCATCATAACCCGTGATAGCTCTGTAGGATTCCAGCACATTTTTAATTTTAAATATTTTTTTAAATGTTATAAATAATGGTCTATATTTTTGTAATTTACTCAACAATTCTTTGAGAGTTATGAATTAACTACAGAGATCAAACTTGCCATCTTAAGGAAAACAAATCACCATTTTTCTCAATCAAACTTAATTAGTCCGGTTTAAACATTGAAAATTTTAGAATAAAAGGTCAAAAAGATTCAAAAATAAAAATAAATTGTAGTTTTATTTTTGCATATTTACAATAGTTAAACTGCTAAATTCAAACTTCAAATAATATTTTCATTTCCGATAATATATAGTGTCGTATTTAAGTTTGGACGCGAAATATTTTGTATTATCTAAATGCCGATGTAAAAGCATGATATATTAATAAAATTTAATTTTCATTATTTGTGATTATAAATATAAGTTACAAGGGATTTCTATATTCAAAAAAGATGTTTATAATTTTTCTTTTTAGGGTATATTCGGACCAGGCCCGATTCTAGCTTTTCCATTTTAGGGGGGCAAAAAAAACTCGTGGGGGGGGGGGGCAGAAAAAATTTTTTTGCCGCCTTCGGCGGCAAAATTGGCCGTGACCTTCGGTCACGGCAAAAAATATACATGTACAACAATAGAATCCATGTTCAAAATTTTTTAACAAATTATTAGCAATTTATTATATTCTATTAAAAAAATGAGTTTATAAATTGAATATGTGAACTAAAATTAATTGTTTTCACTATAATTGCTTAAAAAGATATGAGATTTGAATTAATTGTAAATACATTTTTATCATTTGGCATCATTGCGCATGAAAATTAAAAATATGATATATATGAATGATAATGAATTATATAAAAACTTTGGATTTTAGAAAATGAATAGTAAAATAACATGGAAACAAATTGTATACGTATGCTAATTTGGAAGAATATATATGAAAAAACACTTGTTATATATAACTATTAATTAATATTAGGGTAAAAAATTAAATAAAAAACATAAACGTTAAATGCGCATAAAAAAAGTTTGCAACCATGTTATTATAAGCAATAATTAGCTGATTATGAGCAGTGTATTGTATTGATTAAACTATTTTATTTCAGAGGATTTTAATTAAATTACAATATTCATCGAAATTCAACGCCCCTAATTAATGATTTTTCGTGGTCTAAAAGAACCAAATCACCTTTAAGCGGGTCACTATTTGTCAGCCGTTATTATCCTTCTTAAAGAAGAAAATGTGGCCTCACAACTCGACGTTGAGCCAATTAACAAACTTATAGGAAAAATGTTAAATAGATTAGAAAACGCATCAATGTAATCATATAAAAATTTAACAAAATCAATATTAACACATTCTTTGTATTTAATTATTAAGTTTCTTATTAAAATAATTTTTGGCTATGTCAATTTCTTTAGACAATGAATTTTTATCAATATTATTACTTTTAAAAGAGGCTCTAATTTATTTATATCTAAAATAAAGGTTAATCAAATTTATTTAAACAACTATTATCGGTATAAAATCTATTATCAAAATATAAATAAATCAATAATATTAAAAGAAATACTTTTTACTTTATCATTAATATTTAAAATATTTTCAAACTTATGAGTAGAAAATAAATAAAAATCAGAAAAATCTTTAGGTTTAGTTTTTCTTTTATCCAAAATTATTGTCATTTAAAAAAAATTAATATCAAAACAATTTTTGAATAAATCTTTAAATGTATTTTTATTTCTTAATTGTTTAATCTAACAAACAATGGTGTATTAAATCAGAAGTTTTAGAAATATAAATCGTTCTACATTGAAACTGATCTATAATTATTTTTAACAAATAAAACAAAAAAAATAAATAGATGATTATAATTATGGTCAAAAAACCCCGATTCGGCCCTGTGACCTGAAGATATAAAAGTTTTTTTAATTTTAATTTTTAAAGAGTATTAAATATTTTTGTGCAATTTAAAAAAAAACAATGGGCAGGTAGTGACCACACCACCAATGGGGCAACAGCCGGTATGGTCCCGCATTCACTAACTACCTTGATTGCATCATGTTGAAAAAATTTATGAAGGGGAAAAAATCATCAAAAAAATCTTTCCCTTCACTTAAAACAAGACAATATTTTACAACAAGATGCAATCGGTGGTTAATGCAGTGAATATACGGGACATGGTGTCCAGCTATTTTGCTTAGAAATACTTGAACACCATTTTTTCCCGGGCATTACGTCCCCATCGTAGCATTGTACAATCAGGTTCTTTGGTTCTAGATTATATTCTAACAATCGATTGTTGTTAACTGAGAAAATTTCTTAGGCATCAGATTTATGAATTGGTTTCACAAATATAAAGCTTACTGTAAAATCAAATTTTTCTATATATTTCTGTTAGTTTGATCTCTCTTGCGGATGAGAAGTATTAATGAATAACAACACTTTTAAAAAAAGTAAATATTTTTAAGATAATATTTTTTAGATATTTTCGACGGAGCAAATTTTATTATACTATGTGGAAGAAATAAAATTACTATGTATTTTTGGGGGGGCAAATTCAATTTTTTTTGGGGGGGGCAAACATAAAATTACTATGTATTTTTGGGGGGGCAAATTCAATTATTTTTTTTGGGGGGGGGGGGGGGGGGCAATCAAAAACTTTTGGGGGGGCACTGCCCCCCCAAAAGGGGTCTAGAATTGTGCCTGATTCGGACCTATCAATTTAGTCAAAAAAGGCCATTTTTTGTTAAAGATGGATTTAAGGAGTTAAAGACGTAAGAAACTAAGAAAAACGAAAAATATATATGAGATTAGGCTATTATGGGGGTGCGTTCTTAATGTTTTCATAAAAATCTCGTTTTGACATTGACATTTGTTGACCTGTGTTTTTTGAGAGTTATGATTTAACTACAAAGATCAAACCTGCCATCTTAGGGAATATGAAATCCGTTTACGATTTTTCCTAATCAAACTTAATTAGTAAGTTATAAACATTGAAAATTATAGAAAAAAAGGTCAAACCAAAAAAGATCCAAAAACCAATAAATATTGAAATTTTATTTTGGCATATTTACAATAGTTAAACTGTTAATTTTAAACTTCAAATAATATTTTCATTAAGATAATATAACGTGTTGTATTTAAGTTTGGACGCGAAATATTTTGTATTGACAAAATACCGATGTAAGAGCTTAATAAATAAATAAAATCTATTTTTCATTATTTATAATAAAAAATATAAGTTAAAAGGGATTTCTATATGCAAAAAAGATTTTTAAATTTTTTTTAGGGTATTAGATCTGTCTATTTGGTCATATAAGGCGATTTTTCGTTATAGACAGATTTAAGGAGTCAAAGACAGAGGAAACTAAGAAAAGCAAAAAACATATATTAATTAGGCCATCATGGGGATGCATTCTATGATTTAATAATAATCTCGTTTCTGACATAAATATTTGTTGACCTGTGAACTAGTAAATAATAATTAGTCTGAGATAGCAATTTTTTAAGAAAGTAAAAATTCTATTGGGGTCCGAATGGCCCCACATGGTCAATTTAAATGTTGATCCATGATATTGCCTCAATTTAAATTTATATTTAAGCAACCTTGTTTTATAGTCAATATTTTAAATAGTTTTACATATTAAGCATATAAAATGTTTGTTGTATTTATCAATAGTAAATTTATATTTTATGAATCTTTCTAAAAATGTACTCTTAGACCTAAAAACACAATTTAGTTAAAAGTTGTGATACTTATTGTTTATTGACAGGATTATAATGTAATACAAATAAAGATTCCACATTTTTTAGATTTTTTCCTATTTTGTGTTATATAAAATCTACAGTATACATTGTAGAAAACTTTTATTAGTTTACAATTAAAGAGCACATAATTTTTTTCAAAAAGATAAAAAAAACAAAATTAGCTTTGAAACTTATGAAATTATATAGATTTTAAATTGCTGTCCGTATGGACCCCACTGTGGCATTCGCATTACAAAAATCTCACCCTAGCATTCGCGGGCTAATATTAATTACATGCGCTCAATTGTTTTCCTTCAAAATTTTTTTTTCACTAGCCGCAGCCCTATGTAAAGCTTAAAGTTTTACAATACGTTATATTGTCATTTTTTAATTATTAAAATTTTTACATTTTATGATTTAATAATTTTTAAAGTTTTTTTGATAGCAAATAATCTAATGTAGTTTTGTTTTATTTATATGGTCAGAACTAGATTTATTCATCACGCACATGCCCCAACAGATGAGAAAATGACTCGTTGGCATAGACTTCTATTCTGGCACTTTTTTTAGTTTAATTAAGATTTCTTGAGCATAAAAAATTTTATTCAATTGAAATACCCCTTGTTCGTTAGATTCAGTATCTAAAAAATAAAAATATTATTATAGAATATTAAAATTTTATTTTTTATTAAACAACTGCTGATTATCTAATTAAAATGTCTCTCCAAATCTTTGTCCCTGTTAAAGACGGCTTACCGGCCATTGCTTTGTTACTTTTAAAACTTTACTTACCGCAACGTAAATAATGACACGCGCTGGTACTCTTGATTTTAAGACCCAGGCTTTCAGAAAAATGGGCCGTTTTGTGACTACCTTAAGTGAACATTACCCATTATAAGTATAAAAAAGCACATATTATCATCTTTTAATGAATTTCACATTAAATAATATTTAGAAACCTGTATTTAGTTCTATTAAATATCCCAGGTCAACGAATTTGTGATTATAAGCTAATTACAAAGATCAAACCTGCCATCGGGATTTTTGAATCCGTTTACCATTTTCTTCTCATAGCAAGTCAGCTAACATTGAATAAAAAAAATGTCAAAAAACCAATTTAAAACAAAAATAAATTAAATTTTTTTTGCATATTCAAAACAACTTAACTGTTAAATTTAAACTTTAAATAATTTTTTTATTATAAATCGATAATACATCGTGTCACATTTAAATTTGGATACGAAAAATTCTGTCTTTAAATGCTGATAAAGCTTGATATACTAATAAATTTTATTTCTTATTTTTACATAAGATGATAAAAATGAGTTACAAAGGATATTTATGTAAGTCTAGTTTTTTCTTATTTATGTGTTCTCCATGTCGTAAAATATGTCAATTATATCAAAAAAACATTTTTTATGGACGGGTCTAAATAGCCAAAGGCGAAATAAACAAAATTAGAACGGAAAATCTATATGAGATAAGGCCATCATAGAGTGTGTGCTTAATGTTGTCATAAACTTACTTTTTCCGTTTATATTTGTTAACCTGTGTTATATTACATATATAGTCCTCAAATTGAGCACATCAACATAATTATAATTAATGTGTATTGATTTATGATTTACATAACAAACCATAAAATTTATCCCTCAAAAACATTTATATTATAAATTGAGTTCCCCTTCTTTTAGTTTTTTTTATATATTTTTCAGCATGTAAGTTTAAATTTTTACAAAATAAATTTATAAAAAAATTTTAATTTAAAATAATTCAATTATACATATTATTTTAATTAATAAGAAAAAAAATTTTAAATTTTTTAGAAAGTTACACAATCATATTGCCCTTTACGCTTGAATATAGAATCATTCTGCTTTTTTGACCTTATAAAAATTAAACATCTTTTCTGAAAACTTGATTTTTGATAGATAGACAAATACGTATTTTACGGCCTATGGTTCGGCATACTCAAAATTAAAACTTAAATCTAGAATATCTTCTAAAATCAATTTAAACCTTTTGAATTTTATAAAAAAGTTGAGCACATTATATGCGGCACTTTAGGACCAAAATATGTTTATCCGCTAAGAAAATTATAACACAATTGTTTAATTATTAATAAACTCAATTGTTTATTTAATAACATTCTGCTGCGTTTTACCAAAAGTTTAATTAACCCCAGCCATGGTTCAAAATAGTCTGCGCGTTTTTCATAAATCTCCATATTATATTTTTTATTATAAACAGGTTATTTTAAGCTGTGAGCAAATAATTTAAGAAATATCGTAGTTCACTACTACATCTTGCCCGGATAAAAAAAAATTTAAAGACTTAATATTTCTAAAATTTAGCTGTGCTGTGACTTAGGCTCATAAAAGCTCCATGGTCTTCTACAACTTTTCTTTAGTCCCGTTTTATTTTTTTTAAAAATAAATCAGAACCCTTTATGGCGGCGGGTTCATTGTATCAAGTTTTCAACCGCAAAACTAAATATTATTTTCAACAAGACGAAAAGTTAAGATATGTAATTTATTGATTTTTTATTCCTTCAATTTCGGTCCGTTTAAAAAGGCCCTACTTAGTAAGCTAACTTCGGGCCATGTGGGCCTAAGTGTCCTGATTCTGGCCTTTTACCTAGAGATTTTTGACATTTATAATATTTACGATATTATGGCGCACGATTACAAATAAAAATGAACAGTATTTTCGGTGACACATCTGTCCAACCAGGCATAAAATTATTTAAATTTAGCTTAACAAGACACATTTCAAAATTAGCAATAAACCCCAGAATCTTAAAAATTCGCCACTGTCAGACGATTTTAGAATCAGCTGACGGGCCTAGCCAAATTTGCCAAATCGGGCCTAAAACATGCTTAATGAGCCATAAAAATTTGAGGGCAAAATGTTATTATTGCATCAAGTTTTTGAATATTATCTTAACCATATTTAGGCTCTCCTATGAAAACTCATATTTAAATCAAAATGCAAAATTCAAAATACATAAATTAAAAAAATTAGGTCTCAAAAATGTATTCTCTGACTTTTTAAAATAAAATTTGCCTAGTGATAACAAAAATTAAGATTAATCAATGCCATCTCGATTTGTTTTACCATAAAAGAATTTAAAAAAAATAAAGATATTCAGAAATTAAAATGACAAAAATTTGTTTTTGACGGAAAAAATGGGTTAAATTTTATCAATCCCCAATATAAAAAATAAGTTGGCCCTTTATTTAGCTCTTTATTTCTCTGTTAAAATGAAGAAGCTTAGTGTCCTGTGATACACCTTATAAAACAGTTAAACAGTTTTTTTAGATAAAAATACTTTTGCAAAAGACCCCTGTCCAAATGGACAATTAATTTATTAACAATTTATTTTACTGAATGATTCCAATAGGATACAGAGTATCAATAATTTATAATACATCTTTCAGAAACAAGCAATAATCGCAATCTTTAGATAAATAACGCTTTTATTTTTGAGATGAATTGAAAATAAAATTATGAGGAAACGAAAATTTTTTTGAGTTATATTACACAGATTTCATATAAGTAAACAACAAAAATGAACGATTTTCTTTTAAAATTTGTATATTGTTACACCTTTTTTATTTATTTGTTATTTTGTGGCGAACAGTGCAACGTATTTAATGGGACAGAAATTTTTAAAGCCTATACGGCAAGCTCATTTTTTTGGCCGAGGTCCCATTCATTTTTAAATTATTGAATCGAGGTCATTCAAAAGCAGATTGATTTTCCTGCCAAAATAGATCATACTGTAAAACAAACAAATGAAGCCTTATTAACTATTTATTTTACATTCAGCTCCCTAAAACCCACAAACTACATTTAAATTTTAAAATTAGTTTAGGGGGCCGCGTTCAGACTCGTTTTATTTTTTTTAAAAATTGTGAAATTCTCGATTTTTTTAAAATTGTATTTTTTTTCCAAACTTTTTAAAAACTTTTCTCTTAGAAAAACTATTTAAATGCTAATAACCAAAATTGGTCCTTATGTGTAATGATGGCACACATTACTTTATTATGATTATATTTTTTGGGGGTGAGGAGCAATGAAATTGCTATGCGAGACGTTCAATACTCCAGGGGTAAATTAAGTGCGTTTCTCTATCCATACCTAGATATCCGTTCAAATGACCCCGCGTTCTCCGGAATATTATAGCAAGCAGGCTTCACAACCCTGGCAAAAGTCGAAGACCTGAGTCATTGTCCAATTAGCATTGCCTTCCTGCCTTACCTCTCTAGGAAAAGACGGCGTACCCATCAGGACATAGTCCCTTATATTGTCTATTTATTGACGTATTGTTTACATTAAGTTTTTGTCACCTTCGATGCTTATGACTTGTTAAACAAACGTGTGTTTTTTTAAGTGTTTCATAATTTTAGTTGGCAATCAAATGTAGGCATTTGATTACAAAGAAATATTTTGCAAACATAGTTTTAATTACATAAAATATAGCTTACAAATAGTAACACGCGTCTTGTGGGCTTTCCAATGCAAATCTAGTTAGTATTGTTACCGCATTTAAGTTGTGGAGTCAATAACTCAAACTTCTTATAGTTTGTAGTTACAAATGGTAACAACATCTATTCCCATTGCACCATAGATTAGAGTGGCTTCTGCATGAGTTTGGGATATGTAGCTAATGAATGATCTTTAAATGTATATGAAAATACAAAAACAAAAGGGTTTTGTTTCTAAAGCAGAATATTGCCAAATAATCATCCTAAAGGTGGCAAGTTTTTAAAAGTTTATTTATTTATTTAAAAATGGTATTACAATAAGTTCCTGACCTAAACTCCTCTAATGGAACATATATCGTAATATTTAGGATTCATAAATTTCCGTCATTAATTGTTTTTAGGTACCTTAATAGCTGTGTAAAATTTTGTTTTTTTTACCTTTTAGTGTAATATTTTTTCCGCCTCAATAGTTGCGGCTCTTAATATTTTTAAGAAAACTAAGACAACTAGTTTTTTGAAAGAATGTTTGGTTAGCCTCTTTAATTATATAATTGACGGAATTTTATGGGACTGTTTTTATATAGCCTGCCTATAATTCCTATATTGTGCCTTATTTTATTTGTAATTATCTTGGATAAATAATCTCGCCTAATTGAATATGCCTAAATAATAATTTTATAACACTATAACTATGCAAATTTAGAAGGATTTTAAATAATCTTAAGCACTATTATAGCTCCATAATTCCTGGACAGATGGCTGGCAGCTGTTATTTTATTATTTAGCTTTTATGTCTTTGAATTTGTCTTACATTATACAAATTAGAAAAATTTTGATTTTTTCCAATGTCATATATGCATTATAATGTGCAGAATTTGACAATAGGATTAAAACACATATTTTTCTAATTACATTTTTACAGGACTGAAAATAAAATAAGGTAAGAACTGGACCAGATAAAGCTAAAACATATGTGGGGCCTTTTCATATATGTTACTTTAACAAGTTTTATAATTTTGTTTGGCCAAGGCTACAATATTCATAAGAAGCAAATATAAATTAATCAGGATGATGTTTACAAACATTATGTTTTTTTTTTGAACTTTTAATTTCTTTGTGTAAAATATAAAGAAAAACGAAATATTTTAGTTTTAAACGTTATTTTGTTTCCATATTAATGAACTTCAATTTTATACCAAAATGAGAATCACATTTTATGCCAGGTAAGGTAAAATAAGGTTAACATATCAAAGAGAAAAAAATAATATGAGCCTTTAAACCTTTGAAAAGAGAGAAAGATAATATGTTTTGTATAATTCAATGTTATTATCAATGTTTCTTCATTGATGAACTTCATATTTATACTAATAAGGATTATAATATGCCAAGTTAGGCAAAATAAGTATATTATTCACCAAAGGTGAAATAATTGTATAAACATTTCCAAAAAAAGGATTGATAGGTGCCTTTAATAGAGTTCAACCCAGTGTGGCTCGGCCTGCCTCTTCAACTTTTAAATTTTTTGACTTGGTTCGAATTCAAAAAAACATTTTTGAATTTTATTTAAAATTTAAATGAAAAAGAAAATTTAAGATCCGGCTTTTAAGCGAAAAATTTCACTTGTGTATTTGTTGAAAAAGGTTAAAAATTAAAATACGCTCGTCCCCCACCTTGTACTTCAGCTAACTTTTTTAATTTATTCAACCGCGGGTTAATATAATTTCAATAATTATGAAAATTGTTAAATTTTAATATTAAGGGCACGTGCAGAGTGAGTTTTTATTTTCGTAAAACTTTAAAAATTTTGAAAATTTTAAAAATTTATGTTTTTTCAAAATTTATTATAGAATTTTTTATTTTAGAAAGCGCATTTTATGGGCATATGGATGCGTTTAGACTCAGTTCATTTTTTTAAGAAATTTTGAAATTTTTGAAAATTATAAAAGTTTTACCTTGTGACATTGAATGTATTTTTACAAAAAGTCGCCAATTTGAAAGAGAAGTTTTTAGTTTTGATTCGCCAATTTGAAAGAAAAGTTTTAAGTTTTGAAAAAAAAATTTTTTAAATTATTTTTAAAATTATTTGAATTTTTCAAAAATTTGAAATAAGTCTGAACGCGCCCTATATTAAATTTACCAACTTTTTAAAAATTTGTGTTTTATTACAAAATAAAATTTTTAAAAATTTTTAAAATTTTACATAAACGAATGCTTTTAGTTATTCATAAATTTCAAAATAATTTTAAAATAGGATAAAAAAATGCATGTTTAGGCTTGTTCTATAAAATTCATTTAATTTAATAGGTTTACTTAAGGGCGTGCTCTAACTCATTTCAATTTATGAAAAAATAAAAAATATATATATTTAAAAATTTTAGTTTTTTTTAACCTTACTATTAAATAAATTGCGAGTTTTTGTTAAAATGTATTTGAATACAATAATTTTTTCTTTTTATTGTATTTTTAAGGTCTAAATCTGTCAATTTGGTCAAAAAAGGCATTTTTTATTTTAAACAAATCATGAGTAGCAGGGGGAACAAACTACGAATAAATTAAATATAGGCCATCATGGGAATGTATGCTTATTTGTTTAAACTTATTTTTTGTGACATTAATATTTGTTGACCTGTGTAATATGCATATTTTAAAATCAAAGGTACAATTTTTGAAATAAAATAAATTAGGCTTCCAACATGATAAGTTTTAGTAGATATTTTTATCAACCGCGGATGCTAGAGTTGGACTTATACCGACCCCATTTTAGGCTCTTATAACTTTCACAAATAATAAGCTAATGACTTAATTTTTCTCCCGTTTATAAGCTTTTGTATTTTCATTTTAAACTTTACCTAAATAAACTACTGCAGTTCTATTAATAAAAAAGCAAACAGTAAATAAATTTTATATTGTTTTAAGATTAAATTCTCTATTAAAAGCCATCCATGATGAATAAACATGTTAAATTATTTTATTTAAGTATTTTACATAATAAATATAAACGACTTTCAATGAAAGGGTAATTAAAATATAGCGTACAATAACAGGAACCTCCACAGATGCTGAATAAATTTTGAACATTATGTGTGTTTAAAACCTAATTCATTTTTCAATACTAAAAGACCTGATAAAACAACTCTTCTTCTCTATTTTTAAAAGAAACCCTTATATTGGGATTTAACGCGTTTTGATCCTCTGGCCCTTTGAGATCCAATTAAATGCCAAAATTTCAAAGACAAGATAAAAAAAATTTTAATTTTTTTAATTTTTTTTACACTAGCCGTTTTAATTTTACTCAAATGCGTGAGATTTTATTTTGTTAAAAATTTTTTTTCATTAGCCGCAGCCATAAGAGTGATGAGAGGGAAACAGTGGGCTCGAATATCAAGTTTGCGGGATAGGTTAACATGCAACAAATTCTTATAGAGACTGATACTTCAATCAGAAACTAAAAATACCTCATACATAGGTAAGGTATTTCAAAAGAATGTTAATTTAAATTATTTATGTTTTTAATGAGTGTCCAAATCAGGGATTTGTTAATAATTTATTCATAATCATCATCACATTTTTAAATATTTTAAACGATCACTAAATAATAATTATCAAGTAAGGAAGATTTTCAGGGAAGGCTAAGGGCACGCGCAAAGTGAGTTTTTATTTTCGTAAAATTTTTAAAATTTTGAAAAATTTAATTTTAAGGGGGCGTTCAGACTTAATTTGTTTTTTTTAATTTTAAATTTTTAAATATTTTAAAATTTTAACCTTTTGACATTAAACGCTTTTTACAAAAAATCGCCATTTTTTGTTGTAAGCATTAAAATAGTTTTTCTGAAAAAAAATTTAAAAAACTTTAGAAAAAAAAAATAAAATTTCAAAAAATTTGAAATTTTTAAAAATTTTTAAATTTTCAAAAATTTGAAATGAGTCTGAACGCGCCCTAAAACGCAAATTTTTAAAAAGCTATAAAATTTAGTATGATTACATAAAATGTTTTTTCTAGAATAAAAAATTTTCAAAAAATGTGAAAAAAAATAATATTTTACAATTTTCAGCTTTCACAATTATACGAAAATAATGACTCACTTCGCACGTGCCCTATTGAAATTTTTTGCATTGTATATTAACGCAAGTCAATTAATTTTTGAGAGCTTTAGGCTAACCACAGAAATTAAGCCAGCCATCAAGGACTTTTAATTTGTACACCATTTTTTCTAATCAATTTGTATGACAAGGTTGGAATTTTTCTGGGCTATGTCATAACAAGGATGGTTGAAATTTAGAAAGATTTCTAGGATTTACAATAGAACAAAGTGAAAAGTATATATTTAGGTTTATTTAACTAACAAAGGTAGTCGCAGCTGGTTAATTATTATCTGGTTTTTATATGTCCTATCTTGACAACGGCCTTAACAAAATCTCTCTTTTCCTGCAATTCATAAATGGGGCCTTTTAAAACAGAATACAATCTTATTTTGCCAGTGGCAGATTATAAAGCGAATGCACAGCCTTAGTATATTAAAGTACTTAAAATGGTTAGAATAACGTGGGACTTATTTGACTAAAATAGCGTTACACCCTAGGACTTATGTGTCTAACCTAATGTCAAACTCTAACTAATATCTCACTCTTCTTTTATCTAATCCCCTTTTTTTCCAAAAAAATATGGGCAAAAAAACAGAGTTAAAGCCGCGGTGTTTACAAGTTGCATAAAATAAAATATATGAATAAAATATATTTGCAAATATTTTGTAGTAAAAAAAATTTTGGAGAACAGGTTTTGTAAGAGAATTGAATTTGTAAGAAAAGAAAATTTGGAGGATTGAATTTGTAGAAGAAAATAATTTGTAAGAGAATAGAATTTGTAGGAGAAAAGATGTTGGTACAAAATTGAAAAAAAAACTCTCAGAGTAAAGAGGTTATACCTAGGCACGTGCAAAGTGAGTTTTTATTTTCGTGAAATTTTCAAAAATTTGAAAGAAAATTTTTTTGAAATAAAACGCAAATTTTTAAAAAGTTGCCAAATTTAGTATAAGCGCATAAAATGCTTTTTCTGAAATAAAATTTTTTACAAAATTTTGAAAAGAATAAAATTTTTAGAATTTTACAAAAATAAAAACGCACTTTGCACGTGCCCTAAAATGCTATTTCTGAAATAAAAAATTTTTAAAAAAGTTTTAAAAAAATATAAATTTTTAAAATTTCAAAATTTAATAAAAACTCACTTTGCACGTGCCCTAATCCCCACCATAATATCAGGGTACGGAATGTATGGATTTAAAAGTATCCTTACACCTATGATCTCTTCAAAATGTCATTTGTAAATCACAGTATGACCAAGAAGGCAAATTGTAACATTCCCATACTACCAAAATAACCATATTATGGGCTTTATTGGTATATGCCCATTTAACTAATCGATCCTTTAAGTTTTCTTGAAAAATAAAACATCAAACAATAATTGATAAATATTCAAAAATTGAGAAGCATGCAAAGTGCTAAAAATAGTAAAAAAAACTTTTCAAATTTTAACTTCAGCTCTTGCAGCATATATGCTGGCTACAGGTAATTTATAAAAATTAATTTCTGCTAGCAAAAAAAAATTTGGTATTTAAAATATCTTGTCAAAACATATTATTTAAAATCATGAGTTAATCTTCACAAATAATCTTTCACTAGCATACAATTGTTAAGTTCGTTATAACATTTGTCATGGGGTTTTAAAGATTTGGCTAGAGTTAGGAATGTCCAACCTAAGGACTTACAAGAGGACACTTAAGATTAGTATATATTGATATTTATTAAACTAACAAAGAAAATCACAGCTGGTTAATCATCATCTGCATTTGTTATAAACACATCTCTTGACAACCATCTATAAACATTAAAAATTTGAAAAAATGTTGAATAAAAAATATATTTTTAAGCTGCTAAATAATCTAATTATCTAAATGTAGATGTACGAGCGCTTTAATATAATTTAAAATAAATTTTGCGAGGTAAAAAATATAAGTCAAACTAACTTTTAAAAGTATTTTTTCAGGGTATTTTCATCGCAAAATCTGAGAATGTCAAAATTGGCCATATTTTTGATACGCATAGAGGTAGATGACAAAAGACTAAAAAACCAAAAACAGAATTTACAAATGAGGTAAAGCTAAGTATCGTTTTAATTTAAAAACCCTTTTCTTTTTGACATAAATATTTGTCGATCTGTGTAATAAGAATTTGTTTACTTTCGGAAGGCAATTATAATTTTGTCAAAAATAAAAGTCCACCAGAAGGGAGCGGGAGATCTAAGCTTTTGACTTTACCTCCACCCCCTCACCCCCTTCTACCTATGGACGTGCAAAGTGAGTTTTTATATTTGTGAAAATTTTATTTTAAAATAAAACGCAAATTTTTTAAAAGTTGCCAAATTAGTTTATGCACATAAAATGCTTTTTCTGAAATAAAAAATTTTTTAAAAATTTAAAAATAAAATTATTAAAAATTTCAAAATTTCTAAAATTTTACCAATATAAAGACTCACTTTGAACGTGCCTTAACTACGGCTCCGGAGGTTAGACGCAAGTTTGGATATGTGCAAAGAGAGTTTTACACAAAAGCTTACACAAATATAATATAAAAGGCCGTTTTATCAAATTGTGATCAAGTAACTAAGACTAATAATTTTTAACACTTAGTTGAGAGTTTAAGGTCGACAGTAATAGAATTAATAAATTTCCCATCCTTAATATTTTTTGCGTTTTTAAGCACAACAAAAAATAAGAGATTAGCACTCTCTTTACAAATTAACTCAATTTTTAACGATTTTATGATTTATGCGATTTTTGTTAAACTTTAAAATATTTTGTATACCATCATTTTATATTAAAATAAACTTTA
The DNA here is from genome assembly GCA_030555515.1 of Acutogordius australiensis. NCBI lineage: Eukaryota > Metazoa > Nematomorpha > Gordioida > Gordea > Gordiidae > Acutogordius > Acutogordius australiensis. Next base: position 35,653,574 of record CM060245.1, on the reverse strand, counting down.
TAATTTTTTTAAAATAAATACTCGGAACCCTCTTATAAAAATGACGTCATTTTGTACAATATTTGTGCTTTTTATTGGTTCAAGAACTATCACCCTTTAAAACTATTTTAATATCATATACCATCATCTTATATATAAAATATGTAAATTAATTGATTTGGTTAAGGATATAATTGCTGTATTATGAAGATATATTTCATGCCATTTTGCTTTTTATAGCAGAGTCACTCTAATCGCTTTTAGAGCAGTTAAAATAACATGTGAGTTTTTGTAATCTATATTAGGGCACGTGCAAAGTGACTTTATGAATTTTCTTAAAAAAATGAAAAAAATAAAAATCTTAGTTATTCAATTGGATGTAAAAAGCGTTCAAAGTTGAAAAAAATATTTTTTTAAATTTTATAAATTTTAAAAAAATTTTATTATAATTAAATAATATAATTTTTTAAATAAATCTTGACAATTCATTTAAAAACATGAATATTTATATATTAAATAAATATATAATAATTTTAGATAAATTTAATTGTATTCTGGAAACATATATTTTGAAGAATTAATAATTGATTGATCTATACAAATCAATATTATGATTATATACCCATTCTCTTATATATTCTCTAAAAAATCAAAAAAAAACATCAATAATTTTTAATTTTATTTTAAATTCAATCAACAAATATTTATTTAATTGTGATTCACTATTATATTTTATTCCAATTGGAAATTTTTAAATTTATTATTGCCTTTAGGTAGGATGGTAGATGTAAATATAATATATCCAAATTTTTAAAAACTTAAAAATAATAAAATAATAAACTCACTTTCAACATGTCTAATTTTTTTAATAATTATTTTTTATGTCTTACAGAGAAACAGTCTATTTTTAATGTACAAAGAGTAGATCAATTCCAGATAAGTTTAAAGAAATGTTTCATCTAAAATATGAAACATATCAATATAAATTGAATCATCTGCCTGACAGAATACAACGGAAAATTAAAAATTATTACCTTTGAATTGGAAACTACTAATAACAATCATTATAATTTTTTTTTAAATTTATATTTAAATAGTATTAAATATATAAAACATTACCTAATTTTTAAATATTAATTAATTACAGACATCAATCTTTTCTAATTTTCCCTTTTTATTTAATCTTTGACTACTATTAATATTTATTTAGAAAATGTTAAATTGAAAAGAAAAAAAACCAAAAAAATTAATTTCATAATTATGACACTTAAAATCTAACCTCAAATATTATTTTAATTGAAAATCAATAATCAATAAGGAAATATAAAATGTTTCTTTAATTATATTATATAAATTATTATCATATACATTTTATAATTTTCATATTATAGTTATATGGTGACAGGCACAAGCTACTCAAAACTGGGGATTATGTGTAAATTAGGCAAATCAACAATAGCTTATATTATATCACAAACTACTATTGATATGTTTGAAGCATTTCATGAAAAACATATATTTAATAAATATTATATATATTAAAATGTCAAGAAATGTATTTATGTATTTTTTTTTTTAAAATGATATTTTATACTTTTTTTTAACAATCTATACTTTTATAAATAGATTAATTTAATGTGATAAATATTATTTAATTATAAATGAGAAATGATATTTATAAAGACTAGCAGTTTAATTATGACTAGATTGCACTTTAAGAATGTAAAATTAAATTTTTACCATCGATAAACAAAAACCATAGGTGATGATGTGATAAATGTTGAACAACTTTTCAAAAAATTAATTAAATCTTCAAAAAATATTAAAACATATATTGTAAAAAAGTAACACATAGAAGGTATTCTAACATGTTATATAAGAAATAAATTATAAATTTATAAAAAATATAGATAAAATAGAAATATAAGTATTTTAAATAATGATTACAAATTTTTAAAAACTAATCATAACAATATATTATAAAAGATAAAATATGCTGACTCAAAAAAAATAATTACAATAGAAACACATTTATAGTATGCTAAAAAATAAATACATGACCATATTTTAAGTAAAAAGTAAAATATTTCAATTATAAAAGAAGAAACAAATTAAATATTCCATATAACAGTTAATGTAAGTTAAATGCATAATTATTTTGCAATTATGTTCAAAATTAATTTATACATGTAAAAGATTAAATTATAACATTACCTTTGTAACTCCTCAAAAAAATATTTTTAAAAGATTCGCTCCATCTGGAGGAAGGCTATTTATGTCAGCTTTAAAACATAAGACAAGGTCAGATATACCATATTTATCACCATTTTTAATGAGTATTTCATCTTTTTCATTTCACGAAAGCTAAAGAATAAAAAAATATATATTTTTGAAAAGTTCTAATAATTAATTTTAAATTAAAAATACTTTTATGAGTTTGAGATATTTCTGCCAGAAAATTCTTTTTTACTAATTCCTCTATAGTTTATATTTATTTTGATCCTTGGGCTCTATCTCTTTATCAATCATTGAATTTTATGTTCAAAACAACCTTTAAGAGTAGGATTGAATAAATATTTTTTTTCATTTAATACTAAGGTGAACTACATTAGAATAAATTTTTTAAAATTTAATTACAATATTATAGATTTTCATTTCTTCAGGGGAGTATATTTGGTCTTCTTTTTCAAGTATATACTCTTTGCTATATCCCCTTCTTGATCTTTCCAATTTCATTCCATAATTTTAGTTTTAATTGCCTATTTGAATAGGCCCCTTTGTCCCACAAGCTCATGTTCCATGGCTTGGCAAATATGAAATGATCCATATTTCTCTTTCATTGAGTCGACCTTCGTGTAAACCGCCGAAACCAAACAAAATTAAGGAAATTCAAACCAAGCACTTTCATTTTCACGAAAAACCCTTGCCAAAAAAAAACAAAAAAAAACAAATGTTAAAAATAAAATTTTCGAGGTTTTTTGTTTACCGTTCAAAATCCACGAAAAAAAAAATAGTTTGTGTAAAAGGTGTTTGAGATGGCAAATTTTTTGTTTTTATCCACGAGGTGTGCATATTTTTTTATTAAGGGCACGTGCAAAGTGAGTTTTTATTTTCGTAAAATTTTGAAAATTCTGAAAATTTTAAAAATTTATTTTTTTTCAAATTTTTTTCAAAAATTTTTTATTTTAGAAAAAGCATTTTATGTGCATATATTAAATTTGGCAACTTTTTAAAAATTTGCGTTTTATTTCAAAAATTTTTTTTTCAAAATTTTGAAAATTTCACAAAAATAAAAACTCACTTTGCACGTGCCCTAAAATAAAAAAGTACGACCAAAATAATTGAAAAATATTTTTAGAAATGAAAATCCCGATTTTAGTGATTACCGTTCAAAATCGACGAAAAAAAAAATTGTTTGTGTAAAATGTGTTTAGGAATGCCAATTTTTAGTTTTTATCGACGAGGTGTGCATATTTTTTTATTAAAACGAAAAAAACGTTTTACTCAAAAAATAATTAAAAAATATTTTTGAAATTTTTACTCCATATTAAGTATAATCCTACAGACCTCTAGCTACTTCCATTATTAAGATACGATATTTTAAAACTTTTCAAAAAAATTGGGTTTTTTTACTCGAGTTCTATTATTTCAAAATAATGACTATAAAATACTTTCAAATTTTAATAGCTTATTTAAGAATGTTTACTTGAAATTCGATGCAAATTTCAGCCTCTTAGAGTATATAGGAGCCGAGTTATGCATCAGGTACCGAAAGGTACATAAAACGTACATTATAAGAAATTTCACTATAATAGCCAAGAAATATAATTGACGGTAATATATGTTCTTTTTATTTAACATGTTTTTCAATATCATCTTTTATATAAATTATAGTTTTATATTTTAATATTTTATATTTTTAATTTCAAATACCATATGATTTCTAAATTTAGTATGTTAGATAGACACAACCAATTTTAAATTATAGGCTTTCCTAATACAACGACCCCAAACCAAAGTCGTTAAATAAAATTTTCTAGTTCAATATTGCCCTGTAAATCCCGAATTTTTTATTAAAAATTGTTCGCTCGTTTTTTAGGATATTAACGTTTGAAAGTCCAGAAATGACTAATTCATATCTATTATTTTTTTAGAATGAAATACTAAAATCATTGTCACCAAAGTCTGGCCAGGTACTTTCTTACCTTTGTATTTTTATAAAATAGTTAATCTTAAGTTTAAAGCTATCTCTGCATTTAGTTTTTTTTGTTTAAATATTTTTGATGATATATGGCAAATAATTTGTGATAAACATTATAAATAGCACTTAAAATTATTGTATATTTAACTTTTTGTCAGAAAATATAAATTATTGTAATTTTTATTTCCATCTTTCATCTTCATTAAAGCAAGAGTACTGAAAATAACTAAAATTTTACACATTATCCTTTTTATATAATAAATATTAATAAATTTATGATTAATTATTCATAGAATTTTTTTCAGTTTGATATGGATGTTTCTTAGTATAAACTTTTTATTGTAAATTTGGTTTCTTTACTGCATATTATAGGTATGATTTGCATTTTAAGATATAACTAGAAATTTAAAAAAAAAAAATTAAAACAGGAGTGTTTTCAAAATATTTTATTTAAAATTTTGAATATTAGATATAATCCTATTTATTTTTAAAATATTTTTTGATATTTATACCCAAATAATAATATTTTTTTTCCTTTGACAAATTATTTTTAAACTGTATTGTTAAATTGCTTGCTATAATTTGATGTATCTCATCTTTCTTATCTCATTAAATAATTTGAGATTATCTTTATTTCGCTTTGTCATCTTTATCAAGTATAATCCTATTAATGCACGTGAAAAATTTCAGACTCTAGCTACTTCCATTATTAAGATACGATATTTAACTTTTCAAAAAATTGGGTTTTTTTACTCGAGTTCGATTATCTCAAAAAGATAATTTTTCTAGGTCAATATTGCCCTGAAAATCCCGAATTTTTTGTTAAAAATTGTCGCTCGCTTATAGTTTTTAAGATATGTTTGAAAGTCCAGAAATGACCTTAATGAGAAACATCAGCTTTTTAATAATAAATACTTTTTGTTATATTGATCATATAATAGATAAAAGAAATTTATTAATGGGTCACATATTCTAGTATTACCTAAAATTCGATATTATAGGCTAAACTCTACATTTTGAGCATGGCCGTTCAAACCAGTATTCCATCGACCGATTCAAAACCAGAAGAAATTAAAAAAACTGCAATAGGATTACTTGAGGAAGATGATGAGTTTGAGGAATTTCCAGCAGGTATCTTATGCATTTGAGTTGCAACATCAATACATTTATATATATTGAAAAATCTAGATTGGGCGGAAGATACAACAGAACTAAAAACAGAAAATGTTTGGGAGGATAATTGGGATGATGAAAATGTTGAAGATGATTTTAGCAAACAGCTTAGGTTTTCATAATTTTTAAAACTATAAAATTATATTTAATTATTTAAGCAGAAAATTAATTATATTTGTTGTTTTCATAGTAACATATATTTTAATATTCACATCTTTAATTTTAAAAAATTTTTATTTATAGGCTGCCTTTAGAAACTTAATTATAACAATAATAATTAATTTGGGTTTTTTAATGGCATTTTTAAATTTTGTTTAAATAATTTTTAAGCTTTTATAAGTTAAGCCACGCAGGCCTGTATTAACGCCTCTTCTACTGCCTATAGAATGTATTATGTATTGTCAGGTTTCTAGTATTAAAACAACTGAAGCCAGTCATACTTTGTTTCTTAATAAATACTGTTTATTGTCAATTTTAGTCAAATAGATTGTATGATTAAATTATTAAAAACCAATTGCAGACCTAATATTGTATTTAATTATACAATGCTGAAAATTGAAAGTTGTAATAATTGCCAAACACAAAAAATTTGAATGAAATAAATTTGTTAATAATGTAATTTTGTATAATCAAAATTTAATGGTTTGAGCTTATGATTATGTCTATGTTTGCTTATAGCAGGCTTTAAAAAGTTTTAATTTGAGATATAAGAATTATATTTTAGCATATTATCAGACAATTTGTTTAACACTTAGATTTTTTAGATTGTTACAAACATTTGGTGGGCAAAGTTGCAGAAAAACAGCATAATAATTTTTCATAGGCTATTATATAAAATTAGCCTAAATAATACTATTTGATGCAAATAAATAAATTTTGGGGATTATACAAAAATGCTTTTTTTATTAAAAAATAATACAGGTTAACAAATATAAATGTTACAAAAAATAAGTTTATGAAAACAAAAGCATGGGTTCCCATGATGGCCTTATCTCATATATATTTTCCTTCTTAGCTGCTTCCGCCTTTGGCTCCTTAAATCCTTACATACCAATTATAACCTTTTTTGACCAAATTGATTAATTGAGTATTTTAAAAAGAATTTAAGATTTATTATAAAAATACCTTGTAACTTATATTTTTATCTTAAATAATGGAAATAAATTTTTTAGTATATCAATATAACAACATATAGATAATACGAATTAGTTTGCCTCCAAAAATACAACACAACATATTGTAAGGCAAATGATATTGTCAAATATAAATTATAAATATATTGTAGCCACATTTCATTTATTATAAAATATCGGTTCATAATTTGTATTTGTGTGGCGCAGATTATTAGCGACACTTTTAAATATACTTTGTTTTGTGGGTTTTAAAATATATTAATTCTCCTTTTCTAAGACTTAAAAAAAATCAATATTTTCTTTTCTTTTATTATTCCTTTTTATTAATTTTTTCTTTTTAAAAATATCTTTTCTTGTGAGTCAATCACGACACAACATATTATCGATTTTAATTATAATTTAAAGTTGGAGTAACATTTAGGCTGTTGTTAATATGCAAAAAAAAATTCTAGTTTTTTTTTAGATTTTTTGTTTTTTTGACATTTTTTCTAAAATCTTTTAATGTTTATAGCTAACTAACTAATTTTGATTAAACGGTTAATGGAATAAAATCCTTGAGATAGCAGGTTAAATCTCGGCAGTTTTCATAACTCTCTAAAAATTGTTGGCCTGTGTTATAATACCCTAACTAATTTAGATTTAACATTGCTTATAAAACAGGTCAGCAATTTGGTTAAAAGTCAACAGCAAATATAAAATCTGCCAATTTAGGGATTTTCAAATCATAATCAAACATATTAAGTTAGCTATCAACGTTAAAAATATTATAATAAAAAATCTCGAAATAACAAAACAGATCCAAAAAAAAGGATAAATTTAAATTTTCATCATATTCACAACAGTCTAAGCTGCAAACTTTAAACATTATTTTAAAAAACTAATAATACATTGTGTCATATCTATATTTGGACGCGAAATGTTCCGTATTTTTTAGCTGATGTTAGACCTTGATTTACTTAAAGATTTGTATTTTTTATTTAAAAGGTACAGGTTACAAAGAATTTTTGTATGAAAAAAAAATCCTGAATTATTTAGTGTAGAGAAGTCAAAATCTGCCATATTGTTGAAAAAGGTCATTATTATGATGGACGGATTTAAGGAGCAAAAGGCGGAAGAAACAAAGAAAAACGGAAACTATAAGAGTTAAGACCATCATAAGAGTGTATTCTTCTATGTTTTCATTATTTTATCATTGAAATTTGTTGAACTATGTAATTATCTCACAGTAACCTATTTTCATTCTTCTGAATTAGTGTTTATTGCCCAATTAAAATTCTTGATATGGAATGCCCCATTTTTTATAAACAAGTATCTATATTTGTCATGTTTACGTACAAATTTTTGCAATTTGACTATTCTTTTATTTATAAATAAGGTAAAATTATTGGCTAAGTTAGTTCGAGATCATTAAAATCAGCATCATTTTAATTAATTGAAAAATCTTATTACTCCTGAAAAAAATGAAATTCGTTTTTTTCAACATGTTAAACTCTTTTTTTTGAATTACACTTTATAATATATTTGATGGGTATCAAAAATACCAAATTTAAGAAAAATTTTGCATTTTTTTATTTGTTTTTTTTTAAATCATTTGTCAATCAAAATTAAAAAGATGAATTTGACGTGATGCTTAATAATATTTAGAATAAGGAATCAAGAAGGAAGGGGGGGGGGGGTGGTTGATTAAGTAAGTATAAACTTAGAAATTATGTATGTATGAGATAAAGTTTTAAATGTTTAGATGCCTAAGTTCTTAGGGGCTAAAAATTATGCAAAAACCTCAAAATTCCAAAAATAAGGTGATAAATTAAAAATTATAAAAATTTGGGTAGGGCTTTAAAAAATATTTTATTATGTTTAAATTTTTTAAAGCTAAGGCTTTTTATGACTTAAACATAAAGTAAAAAAAATTAGGTGTTTATAAAATTGGAAACCAGTTTTGAAATTAGTATTTTAATGTGCTCAAAAAAATATATAAGTTATTCTTGCCCAAATGAGTTCAGTGTTGTTTAGCGTTGTAGGTATTCTACTTACACTAGCTTACAAAATTAAATTAAATATAATTATTAAGTATAATTTTTATTATGTTTCTTACATTTTTTTATTCACAAATTTTTTATTTCATTTAAACAGAGCCGAATTGGAAAAGCACACAAACGCAAGCAAACCATAAATATTAGATGGAATATTGAATCACTTTTTATGCATAATCATTTCTTCTAACTCTAAATACCAATTTTTTATTTAAATGTATATATTGAAAAATATATATTTAAACTTTTTATATACTTTACTACATTTTTATAAAAATATTTTTGAAAAGAATTAATTTGTGCCTATATAAAGAATCTTTAGCACCAAGGAAAGGTGTCCAATACTATATTAAATTAAATTCTTAGAGGGTGAACATTTAGGTTATTTATTACACAGATCAACAAATATTAAAGAGTTATGAGCTAATTGCGGAGATCGAACCTGCCATACCAGGGATTTTCACCTCCCTTTACCGTTTTATTTGATCAAACCTAGTTAGTCAGCTATAAACATTGAAAATTTATATAAAAAAAATGCCAAAAAAACAAAAAACTTTTAAAAACAAAAACAAATTGAAATTTTTTTTTGCATATTTACGACCAGGGCTGGGAAAACAATGAGCCAAAAAACTTTGGCTCATTTTTTCCCCTAAAACATAAATAAAGAAAGGGGGGCAAAAATAAAGGGCCAAAATAAGAATTCAAAAAAAGCCCTTACTAAGAAAAGGGGCAAAAATAAACCCACAAAAAGTGGCTCTTAAAAAGAGCCCCAAAAAACCCATTTTATGTTTTCTATAACAATTTCAAAAAATTTTGATGGGTGGGTTATTTTTTCTTAAAGCTCCTAGGAGTTTTTTTTAAGAAAAGGGGCTTTTTTTAAACATGCCCCTTTTCTTTAAGCAAGAAAAGGGGCTTTTCTTTTGCCATGCCCACGAGTTTGTGGGCATTTGGAAAAAAAAACCCAAAAACTTGTTAAAAAAAAGCCCATTTAGTTTTTTTTCCCAGCCCTGTTTACGACAGCTAAATTGTTAAATTCATCAAATGAAACTTTTATAAAAAATCGTTAATATATCGTGTCGTATTTAAGTTTGGACGTGATGAAAAGAGATTCTTTAATTTTTTTGCTCTTTTAGGGTACTCTCGATCTGTCAATTTGGTCAAAAAAGGTCATTATTTTGTTAAGGACTGATGTAAGGAGCCAAGGTTGGAAAAAACGAATAAATATGAGATAAGGCCATCGTGGGGATAAATTCTTTTGTGCCATTGATGTTACCTATGTTATAATTAATTTTTTCATTTATTTTTTAATGCCAACAAATTATTTGCTTAAACATTCTTAAAGATAACGTTTGAAAATGTTTATGGAAAAATGTTTCTACATTTTGGCAGCATTTTTGTGAGTTTGACCGAATTAAATTGTGGGTTATGGATGAACCTGAAACTTCGTAATTGGGTTTTGAAAAAATGCAAACTTTTTTATATTCTGCATGTCATCATTACCGCGACCCGTATAATCTATGTGCATGTATTATATATACCTGTTTAAATCGATAAATAACTTACCTTTATGAACAAAAAATTAGAATAATTATAAATTAGAATTTTATGAGTAACGCAAAAAAAAAAGAATTTTTAACGTGAAAAATTTTCCCTTGAAGTCTCAGTTTTGGCTGAAATTTAGTACAATGGTAGGGTCCTAGGGTGCTGATAAAAACCTAAATTTTTTTTGACCGGAAGTGATTTTTGACCGAGATATGAGCAAAAATATTTTTCATTTTTTTGCAAAAAAAAATTTGAGGCAACTTTGCGCGCATGTATCATCAAAAGTATTGTAGCTAGAGTCATAATTTTTTTTTTATTTTGAAGATCGTAATAAGGGCTACCTTAGATGCAAAAAATATTTAAAAAAAATTTTTTTTAAGTTACCAAAAAATTAAAGTCAAGTTTAGACACAAATAGCTCAAAAAACGTATCTTTGAATTTTCTGAAAAATTTATATAATATGGCCCTTATTAATGTTAATAAATATATGATTTAAAAAGTTTGGGACCGGCATGACTTTTTACAAAATTTAAAAAAATCAATTTTTTGCCCTAATTTTGGGACATGTTTATGCCCTTTGCACTATATTAGAATATGCCAATGCACCAAATTTGACAGTAATTAAAAAGCAGGACATATGGGCAATTATGTTAGACCATAATAGTTTGATTTAATTAATTACTACCATTATTAAACTTACAATGAAAAAGTGAACCTTAAAACCGAAAAAAGTGAAAATTTTGCCTGTTTTCAAAATCGACTTTCTGGTTAACCAGCCAACCTTTTTTTAATATTTAACATTTATTTTATAGATAAAATATTGCTTAATAACATATAATAGCCCCACCATTTTTCACTCGATTTTGACGCTTCTACCATAAAAATACCTAAATTTGCCAAAAAACAGTAAATTTTCAGGTGTCAAAAAACTAACGCAGATTGTATTCGTCTGTGCAAGCTTATTTTTTTATTATTTTGGCAAAATTATCTAAAAATATCTAGAACCTATATAATCAGTCATATTTTGCCTGTTAAAGTGTTAAAAAAATAATTTTGTTATGTATAGAAAATCTTAAAAGAACTAGATAGGTAAATTATAAAAAAATGAGATTATTAAATCATTTCATTATTTTTATTAAATTTGTAATTTAATGTATTTATTAAAACACATTTTTGTGTTAAAACTCGTAAGGAACGCATTTAGTTATAAAAAACTTTAGGTCAATGCCCAAATCTATATGCCCATAGAATCAAGTAACAGTAATATTTCCTCTTTCTTTAATAGGTTTAGTGCGTCTATATTATAAAACTAAAATGTAATTAGAACTTAAATTGTTGATTTTTAAACTTTATTAAGGTCAGTTACATAATGGTGTTCCTTGCTCTAAATAGCCTTTCAAAAACTTATTTGGCATTTGTAAAAATTAGTAAAATAGACTGAATGTCTATATTTTGTTTATAATAAATTGGGTCTAATATTTAGTCTTAAAATTCATCATTGAAGCTAATTCTGCCCGTTATAATCATTTAAGATTGTTTAACCCTAAAATTGACTTTTTTTATGTAGTTATAATATCAAAAAACCATATCACTATGTTTCATAAAATAATTGACTTTTTACGTTTATTTTAAGTTTGTTGATAATCATAAAAAAAGAAAATCTATTAAATCATAATATTCTAAATAGACCAAATATATTCTATTTTACTTATTTTTGTCAGATTTAACGTTGTTGAGGCTGTTTTATTCAAAAAATATTTATTAATAGAAAAAAATTAATTTTTACAAATTTTTTAACCTTATTATTTTTTCTAAAATCCTCTTAAATTTTTTTTTATCCAATAAATTTAACAAATTTTTTGAATTTTGCCGAGGATAAATATTGAGAATTATGTACATATTCTAATATTGTTCATCAAACTAAAAATGACTAGTAAAAGTTAACACATATTAGCATAAAAATTTTAAGTTTTTATTTTTTACACCTTAAAATTTCAAAAAACCTGGCAAACTTTGGTTTTTATTTCATAAAAAGCTATGGGTACGTTAAAAAATGTTGGGGGAAATATATGTTATATAGTGATGTTTTATGTAAAAAATGCAGTTTTAAATTTTCAAATTGGTTTTGTAGTGACCGAGAAAGTCGGCTTAGAAGATAGGAGTAAAATACTGAAAATTACCAATTGTTTTGTTCTAAAGTTCCCCTTTTCTTTTCAAAATTGACAATAGTTTGAATCAAATTAATAAAACTGTTATAGCCTAACATATTTGCCCCTATGTCTAACTTCTTATATATAAACAAATTTGGCACTTTTAAATATTTTAATATAGTACAGGGAGCAAATTTTTGTCTAAAAATCAAAAAAAAAAATTTTTTTTTTAAATTTTTTAAAAAGTCTAGTCGGTCCCATACTTTTGAGTTCACATATTAATAATGAATACTAAGGACTGTATTTTAGCAATTTTTTAAGAAATTTAAAAATACGTTTTTTTAGTTATATCAAATTGAATGTTCTTTACAAAATTGTAAAATTTCAAAAAAATAATTTTAAAATAATAAACACATGCAAGATAGCCCTTATGGTCCTCTTCAAAAAAAAAAAAAATAAGTCTTTAGCTATAATACTTTTTGACTTATAACCTCCCAAAGTTGCATCAAATGTGAAAATTCACCTTGCAATTTTTTTTTTCTTTTGCCCCTATCTTCGTCAAAAATCACTTCCGGTCAAAAAAAATTTCCACATTATGAGATACTCTTAGATACTACCTCCATGCAAAATTTCAGCCAAATCAAAAGTGGTACCCCTCCCGGATTTGTTGGATTGAGGTGGAATTGACCATATATTTATTGTTAAACTGAGCAAATTTTTGAAATATATATATTTTAAAAAAAAAATGCAAATATTTTGAGATACATAAGACTAGGGTTAATTAGACAATGCACATATTAAAGGTTAACAAACAAATTTAAATTATTGCATCAAATTGACTCAAGAAGATTCTTTGGTGGAAAGAGATTGCCTTGGATATAATTAAATGTGGTCAAATATAAAAAAAAATTTGTAAAAAATTAGATACGATGAATAGAACTTGTTAGGCAAATTTTGACAAACAATTTTCAATTTTTATGTAAAATATCGAAAAATTTGACGATTCCACTTTACGAAAATGCCATTTACGAGAAAATTATATATACTCTTTAATAAATGTAATGAGGGCAGGCATACCTTACCCAATATATAGGGCGGCTAGGTTTATTTTTTGGGTGATTATTATGCAAAAAGGTTTGTTAATGTATTTTTTGTATAATCTTCATTTATGTTAAAAAAGGTTATTAGAATTCAAGGTTAATATAAAAATAGATGAACAATTTTATACATATTTAAGCGATTTAGGGCTAACTCTACGGTTTAGCACTTTTAAATAATTTCTTCATGTTTATTGTTTTAGTAATTAGATTAAATATATTGGGATATTATAACACAGGTCAAAAAATTTTTGAGAGTTATGAGTTATTACAGAGATCAAACATAATATCTTATGGATTTTTGATAGAAAAAAAAATTCTTAAATTTTTTACATTTAGGATATTCCCAAGATATAAAAATCTGTTAAAAAAATCTTTATGATAGGCACTTGTCTGAGGAGCCGAAATTGGAAGAAATTAAGAAAACCGTAAAATTTATATTAGATAAGGCCATCATGGAGATTTATTTTTTTTTTGGTTTTTATAAATTTTTCTTGACATTGATATTTGTTGACCTTAATAACCCCGTTTTAACAAAATGTATCTTTGAAAAAGGTTATAAATTGCTTAAATTTTTCAGGGAAAAAAAATATTTATATGATTAAATCACACAAAATATTCCTCTAAACCGATTAATGCCCATTAACATAAATGTATAGATAACGAATATATAAAATAAATTATTTAGAGATTAAGTGATAATTTCGGGGTCTTTGCACATGTTTTGTGGGTTCCACCATGTCTCTAAGTCCATTAATTTTGTACCGTTATTGGGTGAATCATAACTTTTACTGTATCTTGTTGTATTAGGATTTAATGCTTTGGAGGTATTATTTTGATGCAGGTAAGAACACATGTTACACCATATTGGATTCTCCGGTGTGGGTTGGGCAAGAATGTAATTTTTGATGCTACCAAAACGCTGCCAATCGAAATATTGCTGGTATAGAGTATCGTTAGCGTCAAGATTCTGGATTAATAAAAAACGAAATAAAAAAATGTTTAGTTATATCATATTGGCCCGATTAAATTATAATTTTAAAAACTCCAAAATTTTTAAAATCTAGATTTTTGCATGTAAGATTGTTAACCATTATTTATTATAATTTCTTCTTGCACTCCGAGCATTCGCTGAGGTATTTAAAAATTTATTTATACATCTCTATATATATAACTAAGGCTGATTACATTTCGAAAAAAGTTAGAAAAAAATTTTTAACATAAGACCAATAAATTTTAAAAATGTGAATAGAACGCGCTTTAGAAAGTTAAAATTTTCCCATCAATTGATTAAAAGGTAAATAAAAACTTTTATTGTTTCTGCAACACTAGTAATTTTTGATTGGTCAATAACATAAACTCCATGGGTTAAAGATATACGCAACACTGATTGGTCTATATGTATGAATGAAGGGGCGGGCGGAGCAACTGCTGTATAATCACGTAAGGGTGGCCCGTATACAATAGGCACCATTCCGTGACTCAAGGCATTGTACCAAAATTTTTCGGTTATATATTCTCGACAATTGCTAAACAAAATATAACATTGCGTTTTAAAATATTTGTTTAAACTGTGCATGTTATTATTTTTTTGTATTATAAGAAAGGGCAATTTTGCTTTCATAAGGGTTGTAAATCGTATATTTGATAGAAACTTTCGATCCATTAAAAAACATAAATTATTTTTTTAAGATTTCCAAAATAATTAAATTTTTTCAGTTTAAAATTCATTAAAATGTTAAAAACAAATAGTACATGCAATGTTACCATAATTGCCCTTAATATATGTTATATTCATTAATATATTTAAGTATCTTAGACAATTTGAATGTTTATTTTTATAATTTTTGATATTTAGCCTTTGTGATATATTTTATTAACCTATATATCGAGAAAAAAAACAAAAAATGTGTCTTATTACAGAATATTTTAAAATAAAATTGTAATATCGAATAATTGCATCCTATATGCTGTAGAATATAAAAAAAACTGTTACAAATGCACCTGTTTTCAAAAGCCAAATAGAATTTATAAATTTGACCGAGAAGAGTTAGACATTTAGAAGAATGGGATAGGTAATTAGGGTATAATTGGCAAAGGCTTTCAATTTCAAAATCAGTAAATTGATAGGCTGGATTACCTTAAAACAAAATTTAATTGAACTAGGTTATAAAACATAATTTAAATATTAAAAGTTATTTCAAATATTATATCATGAATATAATAAAATTGAAAATTATAATCAAAAAATGTTTAAAGATAATTTTAGGCGCGATCAATTTAATTATGTTCTATAATAATATACTTAAAAAAAACATTTATTGTGGACGCATTCAAAAAAACTTAAAGCAATTTACAATCATAATTTTAATTCCTTTTTAAATTTATATATTATATTATGCCTGTCAATTTAAACATATCAAAAAAGATTTATTTTTTTTTATTTTAAAATTCAACTTTTGAATTAAACTATAAAGATAAATTAGGATTTTAACGAACATATTCAATCGGAAAAAATTAAACTTCCAATTAACGTAGGTAATGGGACGGTTTGGTTGTTTTTATTTTTGTGCTTCAAGACAAAGGCTGGGTGAGATTTGGTAAAATCAAATGTTAAATTACGGATTGATTCAAACTTTTGATTCAATTTAGTTATTTCGGGCGATATTTGCGCCACCTTGGGATTCACATATTGTGGTCGAATGTAATGAAAAACAAACTTGGAGACACCTTTACGAACGGATGGGAAGTTTGCGCTAAAAAAGTCTCTACATTGGCCATAAACGTGAATGGTCACCTAATATGAATATATTTCAAATGTTTTTATCATCCCATATTTACTTTTTTTTATCATAAAATATAAATATTATTCCTATTATTGTTTAAAAATTAAATGAATTTTTTAAGTTTTAAAAGGGGTAAATTTTTAAATTTTTTTTAATAGTACCACATATGTTTTTTAAAATAGACAAGTTTGTCAACTTCAATTGTAAAAGAAAATGGATATTAAAATAACTATGTGGTTGTTTCATTCTAATTTGTCATATCAAATTTCACTCAAATATTTATCGGTTTGTGTAATGTTAAAAACAAATCTGAAAAAAAGAGCCAGTCCTTAAGGGATATTTATTAAGAACTCCTTTACAAGCCACCCCCCCCCCTATTTTTAAGGGCTAAAAAATAAATTTAAGATATTTTGCATTTAGAAAAAGCTTTTTAAAAAAAAACCCAACCTTTTTCTAGCAAATAAGCGTTTATCTAAAAGTTTTTGTGGGCTTTACATAACACAGGCCAACAAATATCAATGGCACAACAGTAGATTATATGAAAACATTAAAGAATGCATTCCCATGATGGACTTATCTCAAATTCGTTTTTCTTGGTTATCTTCAGGCTTTGGCTCCTTACATCCGTCCATATGGCAAAAATGGCCTTTTTTGACCCAATATACAGATCGAGAATACAAAGAAAATATTTAAAAAAAATTTTTACAAATAAAAATCCCTTGTAACTTATTATTATATCAAATAATGAAAAATAAATTTTTTTAATACATCAAGCTCTTAAATTAGCATTTATATAATACAAAATATTTTGCGTCCAAATTTACATACGACTGTATTCTTGGGTTTTAATAAAAGTTTTGTTTGGAGTTTAAATTTAACAGTTAAGCTGAAATATGCAAAAAAAATCCATGTTTTTGAAACTTTTTTGTTTTTTTTAGAATGTTGTAAAAATTTCAATATTTATAGCTGATCATTTAAGTTGATTAAGGATTTGAAAATCCATTAGATGGCAGTTTTGATATCCGTATAATCATAACTCTCAAAAATTTGACCTTGTATAATAGGCCAAACTCATTTTATTGTTATTTTTAAAAAATAAGAGGTTTAAGCTATAAATATTTATTAAATGAAATCATTCTGCTTTAGCTTTGCATCATCTCAAAGTTAAGTTTTTTAATATTTCTTTTAAATGTTGAATTAAATTCAAGTTTTGCTAAAAAACGGGGTTACCCTCCACCCCTGCCCCTTCTTGAAAAAATTGTTCTTCTCACTTCTTTGGGGTGCTTTTTTGTCAAAATTTAAAAATACTATGAGCCTTTTCCCCCTTTTTTGGTTCCAAGAAAAAAATAACCCACACTCTTTTTCAGCACTGATTTAAAAAATCAAATTTATTTTTACAAAATGAGATAGAGCTTCAGCAATATTTTCCCTAAGGTTTGGTGTCATGCAATGCGTAACGAGCCAAGCTGTTGTCCTGCTTTTTTGGTATGCCTTTGTTCTTCCATATGAATTAGCACAATTAAATTTGCACACATTTTTCTCTATTGTTGTATCATTTTCTCTATAATTAGAAGGAAAAAAAATTTAGCAATTAATTTGCTTGATGGCCTCCAAGAAAATTAATTATTTAGATTAAAATTGTGAGTTAAAAAGATATACAATGATGGATATACAAAAAGCATAAATCTTCATAAAAACATTAGAAAATAATATATTACATTTTGCTAATAAGGTTAGGTTTTTTAAAAATATCTTCTCGCGTTACGCTACCATTAAATGGTTTATATCCCCCGTAAGGTGTTGGAAGATCTGAGTCACTTGTGTAGGTACTTGTTAGGTGGAAAAAATCTTTGAGCAAGCTAACAATGTTTTATTATATAAGTTACTAACATTACATTAACTAGCGGCAAGGAGTGGAGATAAAACCCAAAGCATCCCCAAACTTATATTATATAAAATTATAAACTATAAACTAAACATTGGAGAGAGTCTTGGCTGCCATTGTTTTAGGATTCCAGATAAAATTTAATTTGGTCAAAAATTGTTTAACCTCCCCCCCCCCCCTCCTCCAAACAAACTTGCCTTAGAGCTGCACTATTATGGCATAAATAATTAAAAAATAATTTTAAAAAAACTTAAAACCTAGTGAGGCAAAAATTGCTGAGCTTTATTTAAAATGTTATAAAAAATATGATCGCATTTTTGCTTTATCAAATAAAGACAGAGTTATAAGTTATGACAATTTGTATAATATTTGTAACAAATTTGTTCTATATAGAATCTTTGCCCTTTGTTAAACAAAATTTAAATTTAAAAACCTGAGTTTATCTGAAACAAGTCCTTAATGGCTAAGATTTTAAATTCAGATATTTTTGAAATATAAAGTATTTTTAACTAAATATAAAAAAATATAATACCTGTAGTTAGCCCATTTATGGTAAGGTGATTCAATCATTAAGAACAAGCGTTTTTGGTAGATATAGCCACCAGTTTGAATGTCCTTTGGCATATTCAACAAAGGATTTGACATAAATGAAGAAAAAAAACTTGGATAATTTTCTCTCATATGAAAAATAACAAGGTCTGCCATAGTTGTCAGCAATTTAGAAGTTGTCACAAAGCAATCTTTTATAGGACAGCTTTCAAATATAGTGTAGCCTATATATAATGCATGAAATATATTTTTGCACAAGGAATTAACTATTATATAAAATTCTATATGGAAGTAATTTTTTAATAAACAGCTTGTATTATTTAAATTACCTAAGGGTATCGTCCATTCACTGTTATAAATTTTTGTGTACAAAAGAACAATCTTAGTCTTATTATGTCCATAAAATTTTAGCTCTTTTATGAAATTATAATGACGCTGATCAATATTGGTTTTGGAATATCTACAATATAATATTAAAGTAATTTTAATTGATAGAAAAAATTGTTACAGAAATAATTTTGAGCTTAAAATTGAATATATCCATGCTAGACACATGAAAATTAGTCCTATAAATCCTAAGTATTTAACTCTCATCCAAAATCAAATTTGAATTTTAAGTCACATGTTTACAATTATGACAAATAAAAAAATTTATTTTAATAATGTTAATAATAAAGCATAAGCCTAATTAAAAGTCCGATAGAATTATGGCTGCGGTTAGTAAAAAATGGTAATTTAAAAGAAATGAGCTTTTTAAAAAATTAGGATTATTTTTTTTTAAATATTTTGTTAGGCATATCCTAAAAAAACTTCTTATTTTTTGATATTAACCGGTAAAAATTTTTTTTATTTTAAAAATTTTTTTTTACAAGTAAATACTAGCCGCAGAATATTGTGGTCATAAATTTTTTTGAGCAAGTAATTGCTGTTTACACTTAGGGTATTTTTTACCTGGGTATATATGAACGGCTATGACTAATTATAGCATAATAAAAAATATAAAAAACCATTATAATGATAATAACACTGCTATTAATAGATAAAAATTTATAAATTATAGGATAAGGTAAATTTAGGGTAAAACTTGACAATTAAGAGAGGCACTTTTAAACCAAATTCTGTTTTTAACCTGCATAATTTCCTTGCCCTGAAAAAAATTTTGATATTTTTGATAAAACTTATAATCATAGGGACGTATTGAGGGGGGGGGGGCAAGGGGGGGCCCATGCCCCCCCCCCCCCTTAGAAATAGTTTTTAAAATTTTTTTTGTGCAGATTAACGCTAATTTTTATATATTACACATAAATCGGGATATATATACGTTAAATAAATATTATTTTGCAATTTTACTGTTTTATAAAATATATTGTACGATTTTAATATTATAGTTTAGTTTAATAATTTTAAAAATTTAACAATATTAACTTATTTGTTATAATAAATTTAAAGTGTATTTTAGAAATAACTATAATAATAATAATTGTTAAGTATAAATTTAATATCAATTTTTATATTTAATATCATCTAATGTTTTTTTTATCTTATTTTAAATATTATTTTGCAATTTTACTGTTTTATAAAATATATTGTACGATTTTAATATTATGATTTAAGTTTAATAATTTTAAAAATTTAACAATATTAAATTATTTGTTATAATAAATTTAAAGTGTAATTTAGAAATAACTAAAATAATAATAAATGTTATGTATAAATTTAATTAAAAATTTTTAAATTTAATATCACCTGATTTTTTTTGTGTCTGATTTTTAAATGAATGGTAAACAGAACAAAATTTTTGATTATTTTCATAGAAAAACTAGAGAAAATGAGATTTCAAGAAAAAAAGTATAGTTTATTATTATTTAATTTTACAATTAAATATATGTAATAAAACCTGCCAATTATAATTAAGGTCGATCAAAAACAATTAAATTTCAACTGTTTTGTAAAGGTTTTTGACATAAACACTAAAATTCAACACCAAGTATTCT
The DNA here is from genome assembly GCA_030555515.1 of Acutogordius australiensis. Taxonomy (NCBI): domain Eukaryota; kingdom Metazoa; phylum Nematomorpha; class Gordioida; order Gordea; family Gordiidae; genus Acutogordius; species Acutogordius australiensis. The sequence goes on along the minus strand of CM060245.1, from coordinate 35,633,052 downwards.
AATACAATTCATTTTAATTTTTTTATACTTTTAATTAAAAAAAAAATAATCAAAATCTTTAATTTTAGAATTTATTATTGTATCTTTTAGTCACAAAATATTCTCACACAATTAATAATAAAATCTACTCAGAAAACTGGTGATTTTGATAAAGAACAATTAATAATAAAATCTACTCAGAAGACTGGTGATTCTGGAAGTAAAATTTTATTAAGTTATTTTTCTTTTTGACATAAATACTAAAATTCAACACCAGGTATTCTAATACAATTCATTTTAATTTTTTTATACTTTTAATTAAAAACAAAATAGTCAAAATCTTTAATTTTAGAATTTATTATTGTATCTTTTAGTACCTTTTTTATTATTTTTATTATAGGCAAACCAAACTATTCTCAACCCACAATTAATAATAAAATCTACTCAGAAGACTGGTGATTTTGATAAAGAACAATTAATAATAAAATCTACTCAGAAGACTGGTGATTCCGATAAAGAAGTAAAATTTTTCGTTTTGACATAAATACTCAAAATTATGAATCCCAATCTCCTGTTCAATTTTATCGGTGCTCATTGTTTAACACTTATCTAGATTCATTGATTCAATCATTGAAATTACGTTTTGATAATTTCAGTAATAATCCCGGTTTTTTATTGTTTAAATTACATCCCAAATATATTCTCAAATTAAATCTTGATGAATTTAATAATTTAACATACACTCTTAAGAATTTTTATAATTTAACAAATTTGGAGAGTGAAATATTGATATGGAAATCATACTGGGAGGGTAAATCCATTTCTGATGACCTGTCAATATCTCAATTAATTACCACCACAACCATCCTTCCTAATATAAAACGGGCTCTTCTCATTGCTCTGTCATTACCCGTTACAACCTGTACAATTGAACGAAGCTTCAGCACTATGAAGCGGATCAAAACATATTTAAGATCTCAAATGAGCGATGATCGATTGTCATCTTTGTGTTTGCTTGCCATACATAAGGACATAATTGATAACACTCAATTGATCGATCAAACCTTAGAGTGGTTTTCAAGGGATCCTTGAAGAATATCAATTTCTTAAATATTTTTGTTTTCTTTAGACAATTTTTAATAAATTAATGTCAGAATTATATTAATTGAATTATTATTCGATATAATAAATATCTTATGTATTATCTTTCATTAAGCAACGATGTAATATATTAACTTTTTTCCCAAAATTTCTTGCCCCCCCCCCCCCCCCCCCCCTTAGAAAAGGTTCTGCATACGTGCCTGATCATATAGGTAACCAGAATTTTAACCTCAAAGTTTTATTTTAACTTCAATTATATAAATATGTTTTATTTATTCATAGTAAAGCCGAGAAAATTTTTTGAAGGTTAATTTGTTGGTTGGTTAAGGTTTTGGTATTTTTTTTTGTACCAAATTATAGTTGTTTGTGAAATAATTGCTAAAGCTAGGAATAATTTATAGATAAATACAATTGCAAAGCTCGAGTTCCTTATATTTATTTAATTTACAATCTATTTACTACATTTAAAAGGTCGACATTCTTTACATTGCTTAATATTAAAAATTAACAAAATTAGATTATATAGCAAATAATTTTAAAACGTGGTTTAACTTTTGACACAAAATAAATGGAAACACTTCATTTCACACTAAGAAAATTTTTATATTCTTAGCTCGTTCCAAATGTAATTTTGATTGAGTAGAGTAAGAAAGTTTTGTTTTTATATTTTTATTTAATCCTGAAACAAATTTTTATTTTAATCAGTTATTTTCAATATTGAAAATTCCAAGCCGGGACATTTGGTTATTCTATTAGACCTGGCCCGACCACAGCTTAACCCGATTAGAAATATGGTCATTATTTTTTTTATCACCAATTAAATATTTTTTAACATTATTTATAATTTTGATAACGCACCTAACCCGCAATTAAGTACTGTGAGGTCTTTATGCACTTAAAAAGCACTTATATATTAACCCATCCACGAGTAGCACTGTGCGGTTCATACGAGGCTTAGCACTTTTAAAATTTTAAAAGGATATTGAAAATTTAAAAAATGCTGGCGTCCATATGGACCCCACAGTGCTAATCGCGGGTGAGGTATATAAAATGTGTATTGAATAATAATGTTGAGAATTATTATTTTTTCTTTGTAAAATTTCGAGTTTCAGGTGAATAATAGCCAAAAATAATTTTTTTAATCTATTATGTTTTTTTCCATGAAAAGTTCCACCCAATCTAAAAAAACAATTTTATTAATAGCATTAATGCAAATTAATTAATATGATTTATTCAATGTAATTCAGATAAAAATATTTTAAAATTTATTTCTATTTTGTGTAAAATGGAGTTGCAATATTTATTACTAATAACTTACATTAATCTATAATAAAAAAACACATTTTTTTTTAAATATTACTAAATTAAAGATTAGTTCTAAAATGAAGGGTTGAAATTGGGATCCGTACCATTCGCCTTACTATTTAGCCCTAAACATCGCGGTTTAAACATAATTAATCTTAGTTGCCTATATACAATCTAAAAATTTATTTTAGAACCTAATATTCCTTAAAAGCTAAAACATGATAAAATTTGCACACTCCCCAAATGTTTTTATTAGTTTTAAATATTGTAATAATACACATGTGTGGCCGCTACATATCTCATGTGAATCTATGCCTTTTTTCTATGATATCAACCCATTCGATAGATAATTAAGGTGAATTATATATTTACACTTTTTTATTATACTGGAGGGGTATTAAAATAATTACAATTAATTACACTAATTTTTTACATGTCTAAAATAATGTGCAGCATTATTGTCGTATATTTGAATTAATGTTTAAATCTATATTTACTTCTTTGCCTCAAAGTGCTATTTGACTAAAGAATATTATATTTAGATAAAAAATAAAATACTAATAAGTGAACAAATTAAACATTTAAATTAATGTTATAATAAATTAAATTTATAGGATGGTTTTGTTTCATGATAATAAATTTTATTTATTCACTTGTGATTTTTATAATTTTTATTTTTTTATTAATTATTTTTACAACAATTACCATTGGATTTATCTACTGTTTATTTTGCACTTTAATATTTAAGTTTGACTATATAAAGTTAATCAAAATAAAAAACATTTTATAATTTATGCATTAAAATTTAAATGTACTATGTTTATATGAATCAAAATTGTATATAGTTTTTTAAATAAAATTATAACAATTGCACTAAAAGAACTATGGTTAATGTTTCTTATTTAATCATAAAAATTATAAAACTAAAAAAAATTGAAATAACTTAGAAACTTTAATGGGATGTTTGAAAAAAAATTAAATATCAACATGGCAAGATAATTTGCAAATTTTTTGAAAAATATTGGCTTTGGGTGACGTGTTGACTTATAAATTTTGTGTAATAGAGAAAAACTATGAATTTATGTGCCATTATAATGTTTAGATTATATTATAAATATTAAGATTGTATTATCCATTTATATTTTGGGAACATACCTATATCTTGTTGCAGTCTTATATATTAATGAATTGTTGTTTATCTGAGATATTTTACAAAATTGCTTGATATAAAATCTAAATTTTTCTGATTTAACTTTGTTTTTGAAATTTTTTATGTTATCATAAGGGCATTTGTTTTTAGCTAAACAATAACTTTATTTAATATTTTTTGAGGGGCTTAAGTAGATTTTATTTTATATATTCCTTACTTTATCTTAAACCACTAATTTCATTGTGATGGCAATAACCCTGAAATAAAGATGGTTACCGTAACAAACCTAATGTTTAAAAAACGTGCTTTTACATAAATATTAACTAGCATATCTATAATAGTATAATCAATTTCTATAATTTTGAATATAATTTAAAAACAATGACAATTAATATAACATATAAGTATAAATAAATAACACAAATGCAACTTGAACATTTAAAATACGGGAAAAATTATATTATATATTTATAAAGTATTTTGCTCGTAATACTTTTATAAAATTTTTGTGAAAACATTGGGTATTTAAAGTTTTGATTGTAGGACATTTTAAAAACACAGTTTTAAACTTTTTAACTTGGATATAAACTAGGTATTTCAATGTTTAATTCGCATTCATTCCTTTATTTTTTGGAAGTTTGGTTGCTGCTAATATATCTTTCAAAATTGTAAAAAAAATATTTCTACCATAAAAAAAATATAGCGGCTAATGGCAAAAAAATGTTAAGTTTTTTGGTCGTTTTAGCAAAATATTTTTACTAAAAAAATTTTTAATTTTTAAAATTTTTTTCCACACTAGCCGTCAATGTTATAAAGTGCGTGCGATTTTTTTTCGTCAAAATATTTTTTTCGTCAAAACTTTTATTTCTGCTAGCCGCAGCCTATTTAAAACAATTTTAGTAAATTTTATACTTTAAATGCAATAGTCCCATATTCTAAATTAGCTCTAGAAGTATTATTTCTAAAATAAAGTATATGAGTGTGAAGAAAATAGTTTTAAAATATTTATAATTTTTATAAATTTTTCGAATCTATTTTTGTCATTTTTCAATTTTCTGATATTTTCGGGATTTATGATTTTCACTTTGAATTTATCATAACATATATAACCTTTTAAAATAATTTAGATATCTATATCATTAGGCCGTTTTTCCTTTTAATATTATAATAGTGTTAGTCAAATGATTAATTACTTGCCCAATAAGATTTATTACATGAGGGCACGTGCAAAGTGAGTTTTTATTTTAGTGAAATTTTCAAAATTTTGAAAAAATTTTTTTTGAAATAAAACGCAAATTTTTTAAAAGTTGCCAAATTTGGCATATGCGCATTAAATGCTTTTTCTGTAATAAAATTTTTTTAAAAAATTTTTGAAAAAAAATAAAATTTTCAAAATTTTTAGAATTTTCAAAATTTCACGAAAATGAAAACTCACTTTACACGTGCCCTGATGTAATTTGTGAATAACTTTCAATTGATTTTTTATAATCACCATACATACATACTCTGCTCGTTTACTTTTTCATTATGACAAATTTCACAAGATATTGATTGTAATTTGATCCAATAAAACTGGTTTTTCTTAACATCAAACATACCGAGCTTCAAATAATAATTAAACCGGGTTTTTTTATAAAAACGAAAAATGTAAATATTTTTTTTATTATATTGATATAATAAGTGGCCTGCAATTTTTAAAATTCATCAAAAAATATAATTTTCATTAAATTTGGCAAAAAAGCCAATTTTAAATTGTGGCCTGTGGAAGGTCTGACATAAAAGGTCATTTTTTCTAGATTTTTTTTTATAAATTACAGGCTAACCCCTAACCTTCACAATCATTTTATTTAACAATAATAAAATTTTGAGTTTGTATCCGGACATGCTTTTCGTGCTAATTTAGTCAAAAAAAAATTTTGTTATCCATCCAACAGTGTTTGCTAAATTACCACAGAATATATTTTGGAAATGTTGCTGCAAAATTAGTTGTTAGTTCCAAAAAATCCTTTTTTTCCCCGACAAAACATTTTCTTCCGGCCACCTTTTTCCCATTTTTATCTTTATTGATTTTTGAGCTCCTGCATTATATTTTTTTGACCGAAATAATTTTTCGTTTTTCTTTATATATATATTTGTATTTAGCCTTTTGTGATACTCCTACTATCTCAATAGGCTCTTGTAACATATATTTTTTTTATATCAATTCCCTCAAGGGTTATTCGTAAAAAAGGCAAATAGCCACATTTTTTTCAAATAAAAAAGTTCCGATTCAAAAAATCTAACCTAAAATGGATAATAATCTCTCTCACACTTATCGCCTTCGACACTTGTGAATTTTGGTTGCTAGGGGTGCGTTTAAAGTTAAAGTATTTTTATTTGCAAACATGTTGAAATGATTTTTAAAAAATTTTTTTTTTACATTTTTACAAAAAATTGCCAATATTAGTTTTGAAAAAAAAAATTGGGAGATCAATATTTTGAAGAAAAGATATTTTAATGACCGCGCGATATAACAGGTGCAAATTTTTTTTATATTGAGTCTAAATAGGTTTTTTATATTTTTATTAATTTTTTAATATTTTTGAATACAATTTTTAAAATATTTGTTATATAGTATTTTAACGTATTAACCTTCCATAAGCTAAATGATTAAATGTTGCATTATATTATATATTTAACCTTCGTAATTAGCCAAGAAATGCTTTTTTGACTTGAATAAATTATAAGTTTTTCTTTTATTAATTTTAAACACCGCTTAAAAGAGCACTTTTAAACTTAATTTATTTCTACAAAAAAACTTTAAAATTTTGAATTTACAAAATTTAAGTCTTTACATCGAACATTATTTATATCATTGTTATTATAATATTTTTTAACACTCGGATCAGTTGCCCTAAGTATATTAAAAAATCATGATAATATATATAGACAGTGCTGATAATAATCAAATAACGAGGCTTTTTCAAAAATTCTAATTTTTAGAAAATTTTAAAAATTTAAAAAAGTTTTTTAAAATTTAAATTAAGTCTGACCGCGCCCGAAGATAAGACTTAAGGCAAAGCTTTAACGGCTCTGCCGCCAACAGAGAATACCTTTAAGGCAAAATCTAATTGAAGTATCAAAATTAAACAATATTTAATTAATACAAACATAATTTGTTTATATATTTTTCATTTTTTTAGATGACTTAACAACCTCTACTTTGGCCACCATTTCTAATCATGAAGAAGGATTTATTTTTAAGTCGATTATTGGCAAATTGTTTTTATAAAAATAAATTTTTTACTTTAAAAATTAGACATCTTGATCTTTCATCCCCAATTCCATGAAAATAAGATTTTTTTAATCCTGTAATCCTTCAGTATTATTTAAAAGCCCATATTGAGTCAATTGAAAATTAAAATTTTTAAAAAATAAAATTTCAAAATATAATATTATAAACATTTGTTTTGGATGAGTCTCTGGAAGCGTTTTCAGCGCGTCGGAAAAAAGGCTGCCAAGTTTAAATTCATCGTCACCTACCAAGAACTCACACTGGAATACGATAAAAAATGGTTTTATATACATTTATTAATAATATTTAATTTCTATATTTTTGATTTTTTAAAATATTTCACTTCTTTAAATTTAATATTTTTTTTTAACTTTTAACGTATAATTTTTGATTTTTTAAATTAATTCATTGCTTTTAACTTATAATTTTTGATTTTATATAAAAAAATTGATAAATTTTTATTTTTGTTACAAAACTGGAATTATTTTCTTTAAGCTGGATGAATTTAACTATATTTTTTTTTAATTTTCTATTATTTCCATTTTTAAATTAGTTAAATAAACAATGTTTTTTTTCAAGCTTATTTTTAACTGAATGTTTTTATATATTTTACAAGACAGATTTTTCAACTAATCTTAACATCAAATAATTTTCTTGTCATAGGGGTTTAGTGTTTTATTTTTTGTTTTAAGTATTAAATAGTTTTAATATTAAAAATCATCGTAATAATAAAAGTTTTATAAAAATTTAAAAAAAAAATTTAATAAAATTTATTGAAAAAAAAGAATGAACTATGAACGCGCTCTTTTTGATATATTATATATATATTTTTTTTGTTCACAAATAGGACACCCAATAGCGTTTGTATCATATGGTGCCGTCGGAATAGAAAGATTATATCTCAAGTAAAAAAAAAATTTAATTTCAAAAAAAAAATTTTTAACCTTGGCCCTATTCCTTGATTTTTAAACTAATATTTTGTAGAAAAATGTGTATTTTTTAATAATTATTTCGAATTTAATTTCATTTGAACCAAATTTAAAATTTTTTTTTTAAATTTTGCAAAAAAAACATCTTTGTCCGTGGGCTAGTTAATAATTTTTGTCTTATTAGTGGCGTAAATGGGAGCCTAGTTTGGATAATCCGTTCAAAGGTGTGGTCAGCTGGCCCATACCCGAAATTATGGAATTCGAAGTAACCCTGTATCGAGATCCCAGAGATCCCCAAGTCTTTGAAGATAAGGAATGGACCATTTTCATCGAAGATGTAACCAATTTTTTTTAAATTTTAAATTAATTTTAGTTGTGTTTATATCATTTAGGCGAATTTTGGTAAGTTTTCTCAAGATAACTGTTTAATCGTAATTGAAAATATTTTTCATATAATAAGTAACCGCCCTTGAACAGTTTTTATTTCATATTTTTTACCATACTATCTATATGTAGGCATTAATTTAATATTATTTAGTGAAATATTTAATTTAAAAAGGATTTATATTTGTTTGAATGAAATTAATTGATGTATTTTTTCGATTTAGTTTTCAAATCACTAATCAAATAATACTTGCTAAATATTAAATTTTTTCATAGAATTAATTATCCCTCTTTGTTTTAAGCAATTTTTCGCCTTATTAGTAATAAATTTTGTTATCTTGCAACACATATCGTTAGCGCAATCTAAAAGACCTCACGCAACCTTCGTCAAAACGTCAACAGATCGCAGCATCGGCCGATTTGAGACTCAATAATTACATCGGTTCAAGTTGCGGGCTCGAGCCCAAGGTCACGACTATCAGATTACCGCTTAGACCGAACGGGAAGAGGGTTCGGGAAGCGGTCCTAAAATTCACTATTTCGTGCACCTTTCTCAAGGAGGGCAAAGCCACGTTTATCTTTTCAACTTTTTGATTAATTTTTTAGTAACTTTTTCTTGGAACGAGAAAATTTAAATTATATGATATAATGTTCCCTTATTAAAGTCATGATAATAAAAACGGAGGCATGAGAGACATTGGTCACGAAATAAATCTTAATATATAAATTTTTTTATTGTACTTTTGTATCAAAAATATCTCACGACCTATTTAATTGATATTTCTTTTTGGTGATTTTAAAAAATTTAAGCTATTTTTTTAGGGACGAAGACATGTACAGCCTGGCATCCGTGCTACAAAGCCCAACTGATGATTCCGCCATATCCAGTTCAAATTCCGAGAATGCAGCTAACATGGCTCGAACTAAATTCAATTCGCTGAGTCGACTCACCGCCACCTCTTCGAATTCCCGTACTTCGAGTGACCGAACTAAAAAAGGTGCGCCCTCACAGTTAACGCTGGACGAGCTAAATTTGGCACGGGACGACGCCTTTTTCGGGGCCAAGATATCTGAACTCACGCGTGATTGGAGGAATCAGCTAGGCCAATCGGAAAATTCGGTCATACCTTCTAATCACGTACCCTCTACGGTACAAGGTCACGCGGCAAACGCGAGTCCAGAATTGCAATCTAGCCAATCAAATGATAGTAGCAATATTACTTCCTCAAATTCAAACGAAAAATCAAATAATGGAATGAATGAAGGTTTGAATAGGTCCGGGCAATTAGAAGCCAATATCTCTCAGCTCCCAGTTTCACGGTTTAATAGTCCCGCTGACGAGCTTGATAAATGGTTCGTTACTCCTACCGTATACAAAAATGGGGCAAACAAATCTGATGGTAAGTTAAAATTCGATTCAAGTTTTGTAATATATTTCAGCTTAATTTTATTATACACATAATTGCACATCAATTTAAATTTTTACATTTTCGTTTAATAATTTTTAGTTTAACAAAATTTTTACATAATTAACCTAAAATTAGATGAAGATTTTATTGTAGACTATGCATGTAGTTTTACTTTTTCAATATATTATGTTAGGGTCCATTCTTGTAAGAATTAAATAAAATTTTTTAATATTTGATCTAAAACTTAAATATTATTACTCATAAAATTAAAAATAACATGTAAAAATATGCATTCTTAACATTTAGCCGTACCAAACAATAATATATCTTTTTTGACGAACGCTTCGTCTAAAACAGCTGATACCAGTGCAGATGATTATCCCCGAACAGATGGTATTTTAGAATCTCATTTAGACGATGGTCCAAATAAACATGTTGGTAAGGATGAAATATACGATAATAATGCAACAAATAATACAGGGTCCCCACTGCAAACTGCTCCACTTACGCACAAGAAAATGAGTTTTTTCGATCTTGAGCAAGGTTTGTTAATTATATATTTAAACAACATATGCATATAATTATTGGTGATTTTTTTTTATAAGAGATTGGATTTTTTATAGATTCCTATATATTAATTAATTTTTACTCTTTATTAATTGAATTTAATATACTAGGGGGTAATATATAAATTAGATTTCAATATGGATAAGGGCGCATATGATTTAATACAATTTTATACTTTATTCCCAAACTATTTTTTTTTCAGTTTCCTCAATTTTCGCTAAATGTAACCCCTCAAATACCTACCCACTTCCCGACTCGGCCTTAATTACCACCCAAAAGTTACGAAATGGTATTGAAGTTGCTGAATCTTTACCCGTTACAACGGAACGCGAAAATGTTATGGCAGATTTCACGACCCTTAATATTAAAAAAGTGGAAGAACCTTTAAATATTTCAACACCTAATTGCCAAGTTAATAAATTTGATGCCACGTCGTTTGATAAAAATGGACATAAAAGAAACACCATTACGAACAACAATAATGGCAAAGGGGCCCGCCCCAGCCTCGAATCTCCATTTAAAAGTTAACATTTTTCAGTTTTTATTTTGTATATTTTTATGATAAGAATATTAATAAGTGTATATAATACAGGTCAGCGAATATTTATGTCAGAAACGTGAATTTTGTAAAAACATAAAAGAATGCATCCCCATGAAAGCCTAACCTAATATATATTTTTCGTTTTTCTTAGTTTTCTTCCGTCTTTGACTCCTTAGATTCTTCTATAACGAAAAATGGCCTTTTTTGACCAAATTGACAGAAATATACCCTAAAAAGATATAATTTAAAAATCTTTTTTGCATATTAATATACCTTGTAACTTAAATTTTTAATCACAAATATTAAAAAAAAAATTTTATATATATATATTAAGCTCTTACATCGGCATTTAGATAACACAAAACATTTCGCGTCCAAACTTAAATACGACACGATATATAATCGGTTTTTAATATAAATATTATGAAGTTTGAATCTAACAGTTTAACTGTTGTAAATATGCAAAAATAAAATTTCAATTTACTTTCGTTTTTATATTTTGGTTTTTTGACCTTTTTTTCTAAATTTTCAATGCTTATAACTAACTAACTATTTGATTAGGAAAAACGGTAAACGGATTTGATATTCCCTAAGATGGCAGTTTGATTTCTGTAGTTAACTCATAACTCTCCAAAAATTGTTGACCTGTGTAATGAATTAATTAATATTAATATTGATAAAATAGATATTTTGATACCCATACTCTTGCTATGTTTTTTTTTAATTTTCATTTTGAAATATGTTCAGCAAAATTTTGAATAAGTACACATTAATTTAAATATAATCCACACATAAAATTGTTAAATCCTTTTTCCGTTTTTTTTTCATTACCCTTTTTTTAGCCTACCCCACACCTTTTTTTAACAAGTAAAAATGTTTAAAATGACACTTTGTGCCACTTTAATATTAAAAAATAGTATATTTTTAAAAATTGTTTAAAATTTGGATAGTTTTGTTTAATAGTTGTTAAAAAAATAATTAGAATATTTTAGTTGCACATTTTATTCAAATTTAATTTAAGTCCACCGAATGGCCTAAAATTAGGTTTAATATATTTTATTTTAATGCTAAAATAATTACCTTAATGACCGTTTTTTCTTCTCAACATTCTGTCCTGTACATATCGAAATATGTGATAAAAACAAAAATTACAACATACGACCTTGAATTCATCAATTAAAATATACTTTTTTAATATTGGAATTAATGAACAAACTTACACCAATTTATAAAATCAATATGTTTATAAGTTTTTTTTTGGTTTGACAACAAATTTATTAAATATTTTTGCGTCCAAAATAATAAAAAAAATTTATTAAGTAATTAAAAATGAAAAATAGTTTTGATTTATGAAATTTTTAATAAAAATTATGTGTTTATTTTTTAAAAAATTAAATTTGATTTTTTTGAAAATGATTTCCTTAATATTTATCTATATATTTATATTTTGTTAATTTATAACAGATGTAAACCAAAAATTCTTTAGCTCCCTTCGGCTTAAATCAGCCAATAGCCCGTCTTCTACCCCAAACGGCCAACCCTTACCTCACATTTCAGCTGACCCTCACGTGCTACATGAATCACGTGGCAGCGGCATTTCTAAAAAGGTGACGGGAAAAAAGGGGAGTGGTTCTATCATAAGTCTCGGCGAACAGATCTTCCAAAAAACTCAGCAGCATTTATCACATCTCCTTTCAAATACCTCCTCTCCTTTCAGTACAACTGGGCAACCATCTCAGGACCTATCTACAAAAGGTTAATACATATCAGGTCTTTTTAAAAACCAGTGTATTGTTAAAGATTATGAATTAAATTAAAAACAATCCCTTATTTTATTTTCAATTTTGGATCAGCTCTGGTCCATGATCCAACAAAAATGGTTGAATTTGGAAAAATTGATATATTTTGCGACCTCGGGTAAAAAAGAATTAATCTGAAACAATAGGTCATTTGGTTTTTAAGCTCCAACATCTTTATTTAGATCATTCAAACTATTTTGCACTACGACACGTTTTTAATTGGTATTAATTGTAAATTTCATTTCGTTTATGAATATATATAATTTTTTTCTAAATTTTTTTCGTTATTTTAACAATTTTTCATATAAACTTAAAATGTTTATAGCTGGCTTACAAATATTAACCAGAAAATATTGTAACGGCTTTGAAAATTCTCAAGATAAATGGTTTGAATCTTACTAGCTCTCAAAAATTTGTCGATCTGTGTTCCTTAAAAAAACGACTCAGATTTCGATAATAAATGCTCAAACGTGGTACTTAGCCGAATTTTAATTACAAATAAGAAATTAATAAAAATTTGATTAAAAATTTAAAATTATTAAACTTTCTCTAAAAAGTTGGAAATTTGTTTGTTAAAACATTCAAATAAAAAAAAAGTTATTATTATTTTTAAATAATGCATGGCTGACTGACTAATTTTTTTTAGCATCAAAGAGTAGATAACAGATGCAAAAATGTTTAAAATTCTATATTTTTCTCAATAAAATTATTTTTTTATACTATTATATTTTACATATACTAATATTTGTTGCTATAGAAGACCCATCAGCCTATAAACTTGTCCGCGATTCTCAGGGTAGACTCTCCATCAAAACGTTCGATTCGAAAGCGTCTGCTATGAGCGACGAATCAAGGATTCCTTCCAATTTTAGCAGACGCCTCAGTTCTAGCCTACGGAGGCGTAAGGGATCCGAAAAAAGTCATACAAAAAATATCTTAAATAACACCTTAAACACGACGCTTGATGTACTCATTGACGAGAACGTCCCCAGTAGTTACCACAATGTGCCTGAACATTTGATTAGACCTACTGCCAAACTATACCACAATAAGTTAGCACCCTTTATTGTGTTATCTTTTTGGGTGCAAATTGCGTTCTAGGGTATAAGCAATTTTAGGAAAACAAATCAAAGTTTATTCTTTAACTGGCTTTTTAAACAAATTTTTTGTTGTATTTATTGTTTGGTGGCTTGAGAGAACCAAAAATAAAAATAAAGAAAACTTTAATATGTTCAAAAAGATAAAAATATTTAAATTTACTTTTATAAAATAACGAAAATTGGCGAGCATCAAGGGGCCGTTATTGACAATCACCTTATATTTACGAATATTCAATAAATAACTTTTTTTGTAAATCTCATTTTAGGCCACCTCTATCAGAGCATCCTTCTCCTCAAACTCTTAAATACTCAATGGAGCAGCAGACACCTCCTATAACGATACCCAAATCTGAATCCTCCCAAACTAGTCTTCTTAGTCCGGTCGGCGGTGTTTTTGAATGGTGCCGAGATATTTGCCTGCAACAAGCTCTTCAACTTACCCCGGTTGTCAAATTATTTGCTTCCATTTTGTTAGTTATTTTTTACAAATGTTTTTAAGTGCTTAACTTTTAACATAACTTTATCCAATAACAATTTTTATATTTACTTTAATTTAATTTTAGCAATATTTTTGTTTTAAGGCTTTTAAGTTTGATTAGTGGTATCCCTCTATTAATAATATTTTCATCACCTACTCTTTTTTTAGAATAGGCCACGTGCTAAGAAAGTTTTCCTCTTTTTTTGCTACAAAACGTAAAATATAATTTCGTGTTTAAGTAGAAAAATTGCTGAAAGTGATTTTATATTTTCGATCAAACGCTCTTCATAGAATATTCAATAGTATTCTCTTATAATTATCTAACGCCATTATTTTGTATGTAATTCGACAAATAAAATACAAAATTTAAAATTAATTTGGTTTCTTCAATTTGCACTTAATCTTATAAACTTTTTTACAGTCTTTGTTTGTTTTATATATACGCTAATTGAGCTTATAAATATTTTTCTATTTCCCGTTTATAAAGAAATCTGAAACCGATAATTTGGCAAAGATTAAAATTGCCATAACCCGAAAATTTGGTAGTCCACCCACTCAAGACTTCAAAACAGGTGGTCTACCAATTAATGCTATCACCAGTAATCTATGGAATTTGGAAAAGTTCCGTGATGGCATAGTGTTTTGCGTTTTGCTGGACCATTACCTTCCTGGAAAAATGTTAGTTTTTTTATTGTAAAACCCTTAACCTCGTTAGATATATATTTTTATAAGCTTTTTTGGAATTTTATGGGATGTTTTATATTAATTGATTCGACAACTATAGATTATAACACAGATCAACTATTATCATTGTCATAGAAAATGAGGTTATGAAAAACTGGTGGTCTTCTTTTTTATAATGGTTTTCGTAGTTTCATCCGCCTTCGGCTCTTTAGATCCGTCCATATCGAAAAATGGCCTTTTTAACCGAATTGACAGATTGTCATCTCGAGAATACAATAAAAAGAAAAAATTCAATCTTTTTTTTAATTCAAAAATCTCTTGTAACTTACATTTATCATCCCAAATAATGTGAAATGAATTAGTTTATTAAGCTCATACATCAGCATTTAGTGAGTACAGAAATTTTTGCCTCCAAACATAAATATTACGATAGATTATTGGTTCTTATTAAAAATATTATTTGAAGTTTAAATTTAATAGTTTAATTGTTGTGAATATGTTTATTTTTGTTTTTGAACCTTTTTTTTAGACAATTTGGTTTGTTGACCTGTTTAATGAAAAATAAAATTTTTTTAGTTTATCAAGTTTTTACATTAGCATTTAAATACAGATTATTTTGCGGTTAAAATTAAAAACGGCACGTTCTGTCATCAGTAAATATTATTCGAAGTTTAAAATAAACAATTTAGCTTTTGATGCAATAGAATTTCAATTAATTTTTGTTTCTTTTTTTGTTTTTTTTTATTTTTTTCGAGAATTTTAAATGTTTATAGCTGACTTACAAAGTTTGATTGGAAAAACGCTAAACGGTTTTGAAAATCCTCAATATAGCAGGTTTGATTTCTGTAGTTGGCTCATAACTCTCAAAAATTTGTTGACCTGTGTAATCTAATCAAGTGCCAAACGGGTTTTTATATCCTTATATCGCTTCTTTTCGGTCAAACTTTGCTTACCATTAATATTTTAAATAATTAAAAATAATCTTTAGACCAGAATTAAAACCTAAATATATTTGTGAGCTTAATATACTTAAACATTTATTATTTTATCATTTAAGTTAGAATCGGAGTTATTATCGATTTTATGATAGAAAAAAAATATGTTGACCTTTTTTTACTTTGGAAGTCTCAAAGTAACAAATTTTTCATAATTTCTAAATTTTGCCATTTTGTTTGGACTTTCTCAAATTTTTAGATCTTTTTCCTGGTTTATTGTAAAAAAAAATGGATAAAAATTTTACATTGAATATACAATTTTTTATTTAAACTTCATGTTATAGTTCGTTTAAATTTTCTGCTTTTTTTTGGTATAAGATTTTTATTATTATACCGAATTTTGATAAATATAAATTTTTTACACAGCAAAAAATTATAATCAAAATATTTTTTTTGACTTTTAAATTTTCATTAATATTTTATAATATATAAGCTTTAATGATGTTACATTTAACATCATTAAGTCAAAATTTAGCCAAACTAAAATTATGTGCAACTATTGATAGGATAACCCGCAAATATCTAACACTTTTTATTGGTAAATCCGGCTTTTAAAGTCTCAAAGCTAAATTATTTTAAAATTTTTTTATAATTTATAATTATTTAGAGATTTGAAAAATTTGGATCCGGTCGATATCGAGGGCAATAATCGAAAAGTTACTTTTCTAATACTTTTTTTTATAGATAAATTATTAACTTTTCATTCTCTTATCATGTATTTTTATTTGATTGTATTTTAACTGGCACCTTTATATCTTAAAATTGCAGAAAGAGAATTTGGCCTACATTTTTGCATTTTATTATATTTAATTAATATTATAGTTATAATTTAGAAAAATTTAATTTGATTAAATTTTTATCCGTTCGAGGTTTGAAATAAGTAATATTTCAAAATACCTAGAACATAGAGTAGTTATTAATTTTTTGGATAAAGAGAACCTGAAAATTTAAAAAATTGTTAATTGCACTAATTTAATTTTTTTTTCATTTCGTGTCATTATTGCATTTATATAAAAGGGAATATGAAAGGTGCCTATAAAATGTTTCTGATTTAATTTTGAGCTATAAAACATTAATATATATAATGAAATTTAATAAATTTGTTTAATAAATTTAAATTTATAAATAATTTATACAACATCAATTTTGGTGTTAATGTAAATTACAGGCTTACCAAGTAATCGTTGACCTAGGCGTCGTCCCTCTGATAGAACCTCACGAAATGACAAACCTCAAAGTCCCGTTGGATAGGCTCGCCGTCATAACCTATCTCTATCAACTTAAAACTTACTTTGAACGTCGAAATAAATTGCGTAAAAGATATTTATAATTACATTTTTTATTAGGTCCGCGTTCACACTTAAATTGCAAAATTTATAAAAAAAAATTTCAACCTTTTTATTGCCATATGAAGTAATAATTAATTTATTTTTTATTTTTTTGTGTATTTTATTAAATTAAATTTTTGTCATTTAATGGCATAATTAACGCAATCAATAATTTTGCGTTAGTAAGCAATTTAAACAATTATATTAGTTCAAATTCATATAAAAATTGAATAAGACCATAAAATTTATTACATTCTACACTACATTCATGATTCGTGTCAAATTTTTGGTGCTGATAAATATTTTGTTTTCAAATATTTGTTAAACCCAATTTAGTCATTTAGCCATTTAGCATCAAAAATGATTTTTATTATATGTAGGGTATTTCAAATTTATAACATAAAATTTGTGGGATATAAATAAGACACGTATGGGTTATTATAACATTTAATGATAACATATGATTTATGGATTTGATATATTAATATTCTTTTTCGTTTTCAATTAGTGCTATTAAGATCAATAGCTAACCTATTTTTTTACAAGTTTTTACGAACAAAATAAACCTAAAATTTGAATATTTATTTTACTCGTCGCCCAAAAAAAAGACATTGACAAATTTTGACCATGTATGCACGAAGAATTATTTTTATTAAATAAAATCTGTATAATTATTAAAGTTTAGATAAAATTAAACATTTTATTGACATTAAAAGTTATCCAAAAATTGATAAAATAATTTTTTTTTAGTTTTAAATATAAAATTTAGAGCTCTATCATTTTTATAAATTTTTAATGTTAAATTAATATAAAATATTTTGTTATGTTGAATTTTCTAAGTACTTATCTAACACTCAAATAATCGGCTTAAAAAACCATTTTTATTAGGTAACCTCGTATATATAGATACATTATTTTCTTTTTGATATTTCTTTGAAATATATTTCTAGAATATATTGGGCAGACAAATCTGCACCCAGATAAAACTTTTCACATTAATTTATGAAATATACCTAAGGTTTGGTCATTTTCATTAGCTATCAATTTGATTTTTACTATTTACCCGTTATTTATAGTAGGTAAGCAAACCTCACAAGACCTCAAAAAAGTCGATGCGCCATCTACCGACCAAAATTATAATAATTCATTCGAAGCGTCTAAAGGTGTTGATTTGGCCCGCCAAAGCGCATCGCCTATTAAATCTTCTACTCCGAAAACCAAAATGTATAATCCACAAAACGAAAATCGATTTTCAAATTCCTTAAAAAACACATCTGAAGTAATAACGCAAAGTCCTACGCTAGATGACATAGTTAACGAAAGCGATGCCTACCTCGCCAAAAATGCCTCTTCACTTCTCATAACGCCCAATGAATCTATTATAACTTCGGAAGATACCCTATCTCTCACCAAAGGGTTGTTTATATTTTTTCAAAATTGATTTATATCTCTGTAATTAATTCTATAAAGGAATTGTATATTTAAATGAACAAACCTATAATTTTGAATTTTTTGTAAAATATGTCTGTTTCACGAGATGAAAAACCCGTTATTTTATTTGAAATTTTTATATTAATTATTGAATATTATAATCTGATAAAGGATATTTTATTGAATTACAGCCATCGATTAAATAATGTGAAAACAAAAAAATAAAATATAATGATTTTTTGGTAATCCCTTTGTCATAAAAAATAGAAATAACACAATATTTTTCTTTGATTTACAATTTCTTTTATATGTTCCACCAAACTTTAGAAAATCCTCGTCAAAAAGGCACGAGTTCACTATAGAAGCCCCGCCGGATAACGTTAGTTTCCCCATCGTCCGTACACTCCCCCGACCTCTTACAGCCTCACGAGATGGCATAAATATACAAGAAAAATTTTTTGTTGAGCCGTCTCCTCCCAATTTGTTAGACAACTCACAAAATGTGTTTTCAAACAGGCGGTCAGACACTAAATATCACACAATGCTTAATTCGACACCCCGTTCGCATTCGGTGATTGGGACTAAGCCTGTCTCGGCCAAAATCGGTGAAAACAATGGTCAAGTTTCAACAAATTCGCATCATTACCCCTATATAACGGTAGATTATATTTTTAATTATTTCTTGCTTTTAGGATTTTTTCTTTTTTTGTATATTTTATAAGTTGGAACTAAATTAAATTTTTTATTAATTTTTAGTATGAATCATAATATAGAGCACAAAAAAAAGTTTTAAGGGGTTTTATAATAATTTGAAAAGTTTGACATACTATTTAAGGCGCATTAATATAGAAAATACTGTTAGTTTGACATCAATAATTTTTTAAATAAATAATTCCATTAAATGGAAAATAGGAACGAAGAAAAAAAAATTTTTTTTTTATTATGCTATACGTCATATACAACAAAATAATGCATACATATCTTTTAAGAGTGCAACGCCCAAAAGGCCGCGCGGTCCGACCCGCTTAAAACGATGAGTCTAAATTAAAAAAATTTTGTGCGTGGCCGGGCTTATTTTTTCTATCTTATAGGTACTTTTTTGCTATAAGCCATTGTTCAAATGGACTAAACTATACCAATTTTGTTTAATCATGCCACAAAGTTTAATATGAAGCACTATATTTGTTTTTTAATATTATAGCAAAAAATTTACAGGTTTAAAATTATAAATTATTTGGGGCCTTTATTTGTAACTTCGGGCCAGGCCGACCATCAGGTTTTGGCGGGCCACTATATTTCGACCCTGTTTGATCTTTACCTTACTGTAACATGTCCATTTATTTTTTTTGGGTGAGGAGCATTGAAATTGCGACCACGTTCATACACTATAGTTTGTAGAGCTAACTTCGTCTTTCCGCCACTGCCATAATATTCATTCAAAGGTCTCCGCATTTTACTTTTGAAAGAATATAATTTTTATAGCACACTTTATTATTATGTAGAAACGTTCATCAACCTCTCACCTCAGAGACCATTTACGGTCCTTGCACCCTTCTGTCGGAACTAACATTCCCGGGAACCAAATCCCGAGTCAATTTACAACCATCTTAACCGACCGAGAACTGGAACTCAAGCAGCGAGCAGCTAATCTTATCAAAGAGGCCCGGTCCAGAGCTCAGCCTAAAATTGATCACGCGACACTGCTGCCTAATCCCGCGTCTCGTGATCACGATAAAATATCCACCACTGAAATTTCGGCGTTGAAAGAGGTGTTTATAATAAAATATAATTTTGAACATAAATTTAGACCCTGAATAGGCAAGTTTAACAAAAAAAATTAAATATATATTTTTATTTATTGAACCTTAAACTTTTAATTTACTTATTTTTTACACTATTTTTTTTTGGATAATTTTTTTGTTAATAGTAATATTTTTTTACTAACATTGCCTCCAACTTTTCAATATTTCTGATTGAATTAAATTTATAGATTTAAAAAGTTTTACAGCCACAAAAATTAGCAATCCTCGAAATAGTTTTGATCTATTAAAAACTAATTTTATGTTCTTTTCAAGTTAATTTAAAAATTTAAGCAGCTAAATTGATGATAGTTTAAAAATATAAATGAATGTAGATCTATTTTTTTAGACTATTTGTCCATTCATGTTTTTGACAAAAAAATTTTCGACAATTTTTAGAAAATTTAGTTTGACTTGTCGAAACTCTAGTACGAATAAAAATTAATTTTTGCAAATTTTGTTAGTTTTCTGTTTTCGATATTTTTCCCTCTATGCCACGTGCAAAGTTAGTTTTATTTTCGTGAAATCTAAAATTTTATTTTGTGAATAAAAGTCTCAAAAACGTTGCCAAATACAGTATATGTAAATGAAACCTTTTAGGAAATAAAAATTTTTTTTGAAAATTTTATTATAAAATGAAACTTTTTGTTACAAAAACGATAACCTTTGCACATGGCTTTAATAACTTGCTTTTGAGTCTGGTTTTTTAATTTTTTTAGATTTATTTGATTTTTTTTGCACATTTTATTTTAATTTAAAAATCAATGTCCTTCAAAACATACTATTTTGCAAATATTTTTCGTTATTATGTTAATATTATATGTTCGATAAAAGCTTAAATACTTGTATATTAATTTTTTTATATTTTATTGAAACAAAATCTTTAAATTGGGTTTGAGTTTCAAGTGTAATATTATTAATTTTATTAACTTTTTGCTTTGCTCGTATCATTAAAAATGCATTTAAACATTATTTTCACCTATCTCTATCAAATTTTTAATATATTTTTTTTAAAAACATATAATATAAGGATACAAACCCTTCCGAAATATCGATTCCTGAAACCTCTAAAACTATCAATAATATTGAAAAACAACCAATTACAACCACGGCAAGCATCGTCGAATTCGAAAACATTTTAAGGCCAGTTGCGTTTGGTCGTTCCTTTCGGCTCAAGATCAAGCCCGATTTTGATTTTCAGTGCAGCGATACGCACATTGAACTCAAGCCCTCTCAATTTGAGGCTTTGCCCCAGAAGTCTTTTGGATTTGGCATTAATGGCAATAACAAGTATACCATAAGTTTCTTATTACATGTCGACAAATTTTAACTTTTGACGAAGTTTAACTTGAGAATAGGATTTTATGCCTTTTGTCATATTTTTAAACTAATTTTTTTTCGATTTTATTTAATCGCATCCCAAGTTTATCACAATTTTAAATGTTAATTTTATTAGTCTTGCTTTGATTTACTTTTGTATTTTTGTTAGGTAAATTTTAATATAAATAATATTTTAGCTGGACATTGTGACAGCTTTTAACATTATTTTACAATAAATAGATTTGTTAGAATATTTGATGAAATAAGTTTTTTTTCCATACAATTTAAAATGTTTTTTTGCCTGAGAAATAATAAAATTTTCAAACTAATTGCTTGTGATTTTCATAAAATATACTCCTTTTCCCCTTGCCATTTGGCTTGAGTCATAATGGTAGCTTGGACAAATTTAGAATAGTAAGCGGAAAAAATGTATAGAGAGGTGCTTTTTAATTGAAAGTGTTTTGTATTTCGTTTTAAATTTTTTTTTCTCTACAACTCGAATATTTTACATGGCCACGTGCAAAATAACTATTTTTAATTTTATAAAAGTTTAAAAGAACCTTTTAACAATTTCATTTTTCAACTTTTTTTTAAAGATGATTTTAGATAATATGCATGTGCTTAATTTAATAAATTAAATGCGTTCATTAATGTAAAAGTTAATTTTACGAAAATAATAAACTCACAATGCACCTGGCCTATTCCATAAAACATATATATTTTTTTTTAAATAAATGATTTTTTAAATTAATTTTTTATATTAAAAGCAACGGAAAGGAGCAACAAAAACAGTTTGTTGATAAAAGCATTTCCCCGTCCGCTTCCAAGTCTAAACAATATCATAGTTCTAATGCACAACCCATCGATATGTCTTCCTTCTCGGCCACCGTTCAAAAAATACAAGTCCACGCAACTAGTAAATATTTTTCATTTTTTTTATATTTAATGAACCTCTTTTTAGGTCTCCACAGTGTTTTTATTTCATCTTTTGCATAATTACAATATTAAACTTTTAGGTATTTAAAAATTCAATTGGATAAAAATATTGTTTAGGGTATGTCAAAATAATTTTTTTTTTGGCAAAAACATAAAATTTTATGTTGTTTAAATGCGGAAAATTATAACGTTTAAAGTGATTTTATATTTTTTACAAAATTTTGTTTTTTTTGAGCGTATAGGACGAATTTAATAATAGATATAATTTTTTTTGATCTATAAATGCAGCAGCTATTATTAGCAATTATTTTATTTTTTAAATATAATTTAACAATAAAAAGGGCTACAACAAATATCATTTTTGTTTGGTCTTTTAAATTATGTCTTTAAACGAGCATAATTAAAAAAACAGCTTATTCAATCCACCCATGTTTTCGTGACATATTATTTCATAACGTTTTAACCAGAAAATAGCGATTTGTATACCAATAAAGTTGCCAAAGACACTCAATCGAATACTGCCTACGTACCAAATAATATTAAATCTGAAGATCCAAGTATTAGTAATGATATTGATAACAGTTCACCTCCACCCATACCCCCTAGAAATAGGACATCGAGTGCCATTCGTCTAACTCAATCTACAAATCAAAATAATACCGAACCGACTGGAATTTTTGAAGAATCTGACATTTACGCCGAAAATTTTGTCGAGAAATCAGATGGTAAACATAGTTCAAAATGGAATGGGCATGGTGATATACAAGACCGCCTAAATCAGCTGATAGGCGGAGGAGGCTTCGTCAAGCAGAATATTGACGATAATCATAATAAAAATCAAAATTTATTCTATGGTAACAATAGTCTGCAAGTGAATGGCCATAAGGAGTTAGAGGGTAATAACTTGAACAATTTATATTTTTTAATTTTTTTTAATTTTTTTTGTGATTAAATTTTCAATTAAATCTAAAATTTACCTTTATAATAATCTGCCTGAATAATTATAAAAGATGATATTTAAAGATTGCCATATAATTTTGATTGTTTTTTTAGAAAATTACAAGTTTAACAATAAATTAATCTTTTTAATTAATTCCCAATTCCTTTAAATTGAACATTTTTTTTTGAATTTATTATGTTTTTCAAGGCTCCACTAGTCACTTGGACACTACTGCTAATCAATTGCCCTTGTCCGAATCAAATTACGTGGAAGTTATTCGAAGGCAGAAAATGCTTGATGAAAAAGCGCTGGCCATGGAACATGAATTAAGGAATACCATGTTGAATAAGGGTAATTTAGTAAAATTAGTTGTGCTAAACATATCTCAGTGGTTTATTTGGATGGATTGTTTGCAAAAATTATATTTATTTAATATCAGCTGAACTATGACTTTTTAGTTTAATTTGTTAAAATTTTAAAAGGATGATGGTATAATATTACACAGGTCAAAAAACATCAATGTCAGAAACGTGAAATTTATGAAAACATAAAAGGATGCATCCCCATGATATCCTAATCTTATATATATTTTTCATTTTTCCTAGTTTCTTCCATCTTAGGCTCCTTAGATCCATCTAAAACAAAAAATAACCTTTTTTGACCAAATTCACAGATCTATATATACCCTAAAAAAGAATTTCCCTTGTAACTTATATTTTTAATTATAAATAATGAAAAATAAATTTTATTAGTATATCAAGCTCTTGGCATTTAGGTATTACAAATTATATCGCGTTTAAACTTAAATACGACACCATATATTATCGTCGGTTTTTAAATGAAAATATTATTTGAAGTTTGAATTTAACAGTTTAACAATTGTTATGCAAAAATAAAATAATTTATTTTTGTTGATTTTTTTTTGGTTTTTTAACTTTTTTTAACAATGTTTATAACTGACTAACAAAAGTTTGATTAGGAAAAACGTTAAACGGATTTGTTATTCCCTAAAAGGGCAGGTTTGATCTCCTTAATCCATAACTCCCAAAAATTGTTGACCTGTGTTTACTATAGACATAAACCTTAACTTTAAGTATTTAAGCACTCTTATATCTCTCTCACAATTTAAGTTTATTGATTTTCCTTTTTATTTTTGTATTTCAATTTTTAATTAATTCACATATTTTAGTTTAATCCCATTAATATATTGTTTTTTTGTATTATCAACAGATAGTCAAAGAGAGAGCGTCCTTATGGCAGAATGGTTTGAGATAATAAACACGAAGAATGAACTCATAAGACAGCAAAATCAAATAACTATCTCGTACAAACTTTTTAATTTTTGATCCACGAAAACTCCCGACTTGTTTTAAAACACTTATACTTAATAGCTGCCTTTTGATTTAGATATTTTTTTTTCTTTTCCGTGTTATTTGGCTTAAAAAAAGTATTATATATATTTGGGGTTTTGAAGAAAACTTATTTATATGGTAGTAGTGGTCAATATATAAAAAAATACCAAATAAATTGTTTGTGAAGCTAAAATTTTATTAGATATATAAAGAAAAGGCATTTATTTTCTATTCTTCACCAATACTTTGAATTTAAAGTTTATTTATGATTTCAAAAAAAAACGATTTTGGCTTTTTAACCAATGTTATACCAATAAACTTAAGCCTTAAAATTTATCAAACTAGATTTTGCTATAAATTTATTTGTTATAGGGCGAAAGAAAAGGAATTGGAGTCTAAATACGAAAATTTAAAAGGCGAGTTACAATCTATCATGGAAATTCCCGGTAAGAAATTTTTAATTACTATAAAAAATGTGGTTTACTTTGATTTTTGTTGGTATTTATAGATTTTTGAGCCTTTTTAACAGCCCAAAATAGTTCGATATGGGTGAATTTTCATGTTTATAAAAATAAGCTTGTTTCCGTGATCAAAAATTAAAAAATAATTTAAAAATAAGATATTTTGAACCGTTTTTTTACATTTAGAAAATAGTTAAAAAAAAATAATATTCCTTTAAAATCTAAAATTCCATATTACGGGCCTCATTAATTTATCCTAAGGGGCCCTGAATTAAAAACATTTTATAAAATGATTTTAAACACAATTTTTAGTTACTATCTTTTAAATTTTGATTTAATCGCATTTTTATTTTTTTCCAAATGTTGTAAGGCTAATTTAATAATTTGCCATGATGTTTAAATTATATCCACAAAAATTTATCACACAAAACAAGCAATCTCCTTAATATAAGCTTTAAAATTATTTGTGTTATAAAGTCAAACCATCGTTATTACTTTTTTGAAATATAGAAAATTTGGTTGTTTTTTTGCTAGTCTTTAATTTCTGTTTGAAGATATTAGTTGCTATTTTAAACCTTAATTTTTGCTCTTTAAAATTTTTCAAGTTTAATTTATATAAGAAATAAGGATTAACAAATTTGACCTGCAAAAAATATATATTAAACACAGCTTCAATTATGTTATAATACAATTTCATTCAATCATGATAATTTATTATTTAAATTTCCTGCAATTAGGACAATTTATTTGTTCTATAACATATAAGAATATATACATTGGTGGGTTATAAGCCATCGTGGCCTATAATCCGTGTTTGGTTGTTTGGTTATCGATTGATGGAAGTCTTTTTTTCTGTAGGTGGTTGATGGCTGGTAGAGTTAGTAAAATCACGTGTGTCCTTTTATTTTGATGTCTTATTTAGATAAATAACTTCTGGTTTGGGAGAATAAATTTTTTAATTTTTGCTTTTTAATTCTTAGAATTTTTTTTTGGAAATAAGACGTGATTGGGCATGGGTACAGTATACATTTTTCAAGTCGTTAATTATGGGTCAGGCTGGTACCATATCGGTCTAATTACATCACCATCAAAAGCACTCTATCTATATTGCTATCGTGCCCGATATTTCTTCGTGATCATATTTAGTAGACCATAAAATAATTTTTTAATAGCTTTTGTAGAATACTCTCTGCGACCTCGAGTTTGGTTTTTCCCCTCAATGCCATTTTCTATGTTATATCTATAGTAAAGAAATCTAAGAAATTTCCTTAAACAATTAAATTTTTACATTTGACGTGTCTTAATTTAGAAAGTCAAAATAATTAAAAAATAATTTTTCACGTTATTTAAGATCAAAAATTGGATTATTTCTTCAGTGGCAAACATTTCACAAACGAGGTTGCGAGGTCTAGTCAGTGCATAAGCTTTTTTCTGATGCAATAGTTTAAATGTGCAACCAATTTGAAGTTGCTGAGTGGTTTGCATAGGCAGTTCGCCCTAAACGATATGCCCTAAAGTGAGGGCCTACTCTAAAAACGTAGGTCGTCGCGGCCCGTAAATTACTCTTTAACCCGTCGGCAATATAAATAGCTTTCCTCCGGTTAAAAGAGTCAAAGCCCCAATCGGGTATGGCGCCTCTAAATGGAAATGGTAGGGCTAACCTCAAACACACTAATTTTTTTCCATGAAATCCATTAATTTTTGCAACTAAATAAAATATTTTTAAACTTTTGTTTCTACTCATAAATTTTGTAACACCCTAAACCCCTACAATAAATAGTACATGGAAAAAATTCTGAGCCGTTTGTTGTAATCCTGATTATATGTATTCGTATAATCAGCACCAACCAAGAACATTAGTTGTTATAGGTTTTTAATTTTTTTAATTTTTTTTTTTTTTTTTTTTTTTTTTTTTTTTTTTTTTTTTTTTTTTTTTATTTTTCCTTTTTTTTTTTTTTTTTTTTTATAATTTTTTTTTTTCTTTTATTATTTAAAAAAAAATAAAATAAAATTATAATATTATGAGATGGCCCCCCCCCCCCCCCCCCCCCCCCCCCCAGTAAGGTGAATTATTTTAATAAAAAATATATTATTTTATTTTTATTTTATAAAAAAAAATCATATTAATATATAATAATTTAAAAAAAAAAAAAAAAAAATTAAATTTTTATTTAATAAAAAAAAATAAGAAGAAAAACAATGACCCAAAAAAAATCTTAAAAAACCCCAAAAAAAGTTTTTTAAAATAATCTTTATAAAAAATTTTTTTCATTAAAAAATAATTATATGTTATCAAAATTAAAAAAAAGAGTGTTTTAAAAAAATTTTAGTTTTTTTTTATTATATTTGACTGAAATATAGCAAGTGGCCTATTTGCTCCATCGGCCGCCCCAGTCTCCCCTAGGTGTAAGGGTGTCCAAATATTGTTATTACTAAGTTGATATAATTTTTAAAAAGGTCCCGCGACTTTAAGTGTAAAAGTTTTTGTTCTGTTCTATATTCAAGCAATGTTGAGTTTGGAGTATAGTCGGATCAATGACCACTATAGGGTCTGATTTCTTATTTCTCCCACGTGCGCAAAATCTTTGTTGACCAGCGGTGGTGTCAAAGTTTTCAGGTATATAAAATAAATCTGTCCCCAACAGGGCCAACGGGAAAATTCATTTTTTAACAGGTTAAGATAATTAAGAGTTTTTACACATTTGGGAATATTTAAGCATTTAGATGTCACTTCAAAATCTTGTCAATTTTGTTAGGGGACTTCTTCCTTATCTAATTAAATAGACCTTTTATTACCACAATGAAGGTTCGTTAATATCTCGTTTGTTGAGCACGTAACATTTCATTTAGTTTGGACCATACAATTATTGAATCGACGACAGTTTATTAAGGTCTGTGCCTCGACACTGTAGATTAAAACAAGTCTCTGTCCCCGTCTAACATATTGTTGTTCAATATTGACATTAATTAAACTGCGCACCCCTTATCTCATTTATTTAATGAGAGACAACCTCATTTAGCAATTCATTTGACGGTTCAACAATGTAAATAAATGTAAGGGGGGACCCTTATACTACCTACATAGACCTAAAATTTCAAAAAAAAATTTTTGAAAAATTCTCAGACACTTGTTAAAACATTGTATATACGTATGTAACTTCCAAACTCAATTTTACTTATTACTCCTCATATAATCAGGCCGATTTATTCATTTCGTCTCAACAGTTCCCATTTTCGTTTCCCTCGATCGTAATGTGCCTTTAATTATGATTGTTGTCCAAACTCTTCAAGAGATATGTTGTTTTTCGAAAAAAAAAATTTTCAGTGATAGTTTAATTGTTCGTCCTATACATACGTTATATAGTCAAGTGCAATCCTTGTCTAAACATTGTCATTTTCGTATTTCTACTGCTTGAGTTTGAGACAAAAAAAAACACTTGATTCATAAGTTTAGCTATAAAATTATAATTAAATATATATATATAAATTATTATTAATTTACTCTGAGATTAAGTGGTCAATAGGATATCACGATTAAGAGAATTTAATTTTGAATTTTTTTTTTCAAATTTTTACAAGGTAGACGAGTACCTTGAGAGGCTTGTTATTTGGGAATATAGATTTTTGCTTAACTTATCATTATTGATTCGCTGGAATTGTTTTGTGCACCCAAAGTGTTTTTAGGCCGTCTTTAATTTACACATAAACTATTTGAATTATTTTTTCAATGGAAATACAGTTAGCATTTTGTCCTTTTAATTAAAAAGATAATCTGGTTAGGCTTGATCCATGACCTTATGACCTATTTATGGCATATCAATTTCCCGAAACGAACATTTTCTCAAATATAATGATATTTGAAATCCTGTTATTTACTAAAGATTGCCAGGTCGCTTTCGTGGCTCTTTTGTACGAACCGGCTTTGTTTATTGACACGAAAGCTCCGTTTTTAGTAGTTCTGTTATTTTTGTCGTTTCTTATATGAGTTGTTTGCACCATAGTTTAAACTTTCCTCGAACTCCTTGATTTGATTGTTCCAAAATGCAACATTAACATACAGTTTTAATCTCAATTTTAATTCAAAACCCTTTACCCCGTGACTATAAACATCAGTCTGACTGACCCCGTTAGAACGTTTTTTGGTTTGCCATGGTGTTCGACCACGTGCTTTTTTTTATGTAAAAATTTTACGGATTTTTAGAAAATGCTAAAACGGCGGCGGATGAGTTGCGGGAGAAAGCATTGATCGACGAACTTGTCGAGGTGGTAAATCAACGGGACGAACTGGTTCAGAACCTAGATATCCAGGAACAAAGGTATGTTGCGCCTACATTTTATACTTAAACATACAAGTAAGATTATAATAACCTATAAAACCCTGTAAATATTTGTAGACACACAAAATGGAAAAATATCAGTTTTTTTTGAATTACTCGAAAAATTTATAGGTTTAAAATGATACATTTGTCTCCACTGCTCGTTATACCTTTTTAACCTTGAATATACTCAAATAAATTCTTAACCGGTATCACGTCCCTAAGGCCAAGGTGAGTAAATTTTAAAAATAAAAAATATTATAGCAATAGCATTCTATGTGCATAGACTATTTGGCAAGTTTTTACTAAGGGCGCGTTCAGACTCATTTCAAATTTTTGAAAAATTTCGAAATTTTTAAATTTTTTTTTTTTTTAAATTTTTAAAAAAACTTTTCTTTCAGAAAAACTATTTAAATGCAAATAACAAAAATTGGCAGCTTTTTGTAAAAATGCGTTTAATGTCAAAAGGTAAAAATTTTAAAATTTTTTAAAAATACGAACGGAGTCTGAACGCGCCCTAATTTACGTTTTTTTTAAATAAATATTTTTAAAAATTAAAAAAAAATAAAACGTACTTTGCACGTGCTTTATTTAGAATGAGAAAAAAATTTTGTAACGTGGTTGTTTTTTTATAAGTGAGCAACGAATTTTGCAAGCGCTTTTTTTGATAGAGAAATTATAAAAATAACTCAAATATTTTTTATGAAGAATTAATTTCTTTTTAAAATTGGGAATCGACTTTATGTTATATCACAATTTTTTAAACTTAATCTGATCGTTGCCATTTGGATTATTTATAAGGCCTGTTGATATAAACATTGAAAATATTAAACAAGTACTAACAAAATTTAGTTCGTATAGAAACTTTGATTTTAGACTTTGTTTTATTTTAAACTTACTTGTTATAAACACATTATTTTGAAGTTAGGGCGCGGACCATTTTCTAAAATCTGAACATAAACGTCTCTCGATAAGGTTCAAAATTCGATTTTAATTGAAAATTTAATTATATTCATATCTTTTGCTGTATTTGCTACTTCTACTTTATCGTATTCTAAGGGCTCTTTATTTATACTGGAAAAACGGAAAAATTAGAGATTGTGGGCCATATTTTAAGATAGCCACATTTTTATAACATTTATTGCCTTAGTTTTTTGTTGTTATGGCCTTATAAGGCTTTTTAAGGCACTTTTAGCTCAATATAGCGTCGACGTTCTTTTGCCCTAATATCTGTCCATTTAATATCCATGTGGTATTAAATATAAATTACGTGTGTCTTTTATGTATAGTATTACCGAACCCGATACCGGTCATCCTAAAACTTCTAAAAAATCCTTGTCGACATCATCTAATAAAGCTTCTAAAACTTCGGCAACGCTTCCTTCATCGAAGCTCCTATCACGTAATAACCAACAATTCCACCATCAGCATACAGCCTCACTATCGCTAAGTGGAACGCCACTCCGCTTCTTCCAACGCGCCACTGCTAATAACGGCGCCGTCAACCATTTGTCGGACGTCAATCAAGGCACCACTGATGACGGTAGTAATCTGATTGACAGCGGCTGTCAGGAGGAGGGCGACGAAAGTTTGACCGGAGCGACGTCTTTTGGCGCCCGGCGGGGTAATTGGATGTATAACACGCTCATATCGACGCCTCGGAATGCGCTTTACAACAGCTTGCCCCGGCAATTAAAGCGCACTGGGAGTGTCAGGGAACAGCAACGCCCTAGTGAAACTTTAGCTCCGCCCGGCGATTTTGAGGCGCCCAAAGGCGGTCACAATTTCTTTGAAAGAAATGCCAACGCATCATTTATTACAGCCTTTTCCCCTTATAAGAATATGCTTCAGAGAAATTTTGACGAGTCTAGTGACACAAATCCCCTAGCCCCTTACATGGTTTCTGTCGATGAAAACAACGGAGACAACCCTAGCGAAGAGGACAAGAATTGTCGTTTGCAATAAAATTCCACATTACTAATATTATCATCTTTATTTTGTCTTTTTTGATCATTTAATTGCATATTATTATTTTAATTGTATTTTTACAGCAGTTATTATTTTGTAGCCCTTTTTAAAAAGTCTATGTACAACACTTTTACGCATTCCTTTTCTTATTGAGAAATGGCTTATATCATATTTTTATAAAACTTTACAGACTTTAAAATGTTAACTCAATATAAAAATTCTGTAAGTCCGATATTTTTAATTATTAAATTCCAATTAACACTCAACAAAACTTTTAAAATTATGCTTATAATTTGCTATTGTACCCGTTGTTTTTAGCTCATTATTTATTTTGGATTTTAAACACCAACCAGAGCTGGGAAAAAATCCATTTTTGGGTCAAAACACATTTTTTTATTTTCTGAAATTCTAGGAAATATGAAGAAGTTTATCTTGAAAAAATATTCATTATATTCAAAATTTTTTACCTAAATTTTGTATCCTATTTTACCTGATTTTATTCAATCTGTCATAATAATGTTTTTAAAAACAAAAATTTGAGTTTAGCCAAAAAATGGGTTTTTTCTCGGCTCCGACAACAACATGCCCATATATCTTTATGTTTTTTCATATGAATTTATAAAACTTTCTACACTCAAGTATTAAAACTTCGATAAATTGTGATGTATTTATTTTATTATATGTAACATCCTTTTCTGTTATGGTGGGTACAAATAAAAAACATTTTATTAGTTTTATGAATGATTGAGGTCTCTAGAATTTGTCGACATACAATGTGGCATTACAGTTTGACCCGGGACCTAATTTTCCAGCACACCTCCGTCAACATATTTTTACTCTTTGGTCCAATATTTTCTGCACCCAAAATTATAAATACAGACCAGAAATTATATATTTCTTGCTTTTAAATAAAATTATCAAAGAACCTCAATAGGTCGCATCCCTTGTTTATTCTGCCACAAGCTAAAAGTTATGAGACACAAATGTCCCGTATCTTGCTTTGTTTAGTTAAGGTCTTCCCATCTGCCCAGCGCGGTTTATATATAAACTCGGCCTGTCTTCAGGTGGATCGGCATGACCCGGTAGGCCAAGTTTTCTCTTTGATGTGTTAATAATTTACATTCCTTGTGGATCTAATTTTCATTTTAACATTTTTTTTTCGTATTTTTATTATAAAAAAAATGTTTTTTTTTGGATATTTTTGATGGAGCTAAATGGTTTTGTAGTTATAGAACCATAAATCAATTTTTAGTATAACCCGTACTGTTGTCAATCGTTCCAAATAAAAAAATATTATTTTATCCTGAAAAATAGTAGAAAAGATAGAAAAAGCAATTTATTTTAAGCTTAAAAAAAAAGAAAATTTTGGTGATATTGTGTCACAGTCCTGGTTGTCTATAATAATCCTTTTGGCTCGATATTGCACGTCTGTTGCTGTCATCACCCAGCGTTAAAATAATCTTTTAAGCCTCTTAGGTTGAGATACGAAATGTAAAACTTTAAAATGTATGGTATATATATATGTCCAATAAGATTTTTTTGGTTTAATTTGAGTTTTTCGCCGATTCTATACTTTGTGAAGTATGAAAAAATTTAGAAAAGCTCCCCTATGTTTACTTTTGGATACCGGGTTTAGGTTTTTTCTCTACCATGATTTTGTTTCAGTTAAATTTCGAAAATTTTTATTAGATAAGTAGCCATTTTTTTAATTTGAAAAGAAAATTATCAAATTCTATTAACTTTAGCATAAAAACCTTTTAAAATATCTTTGTTGAAAATGTAAATGATTAAATTGATTTTGTTTCAGTGCTAGAAAATTTCGGCAATTTTTAAAAAAAAATTAGATGAGTGGCCATTTTTTTTATAAAAAGAAAATTATCAAATTCCATTTATCTTAGCATAAAACCCTTTTAAATGGTCTTTGTTGATTTTTTAAATGTAAATGAAATTTGAAAAAATTGCCAAAAAAACATGGCCAAACATTCGTAATTTTTTACAAAAATTTACCATAACATTTTTTTCGGCACCTCTACGTCTTATTAGGCCAATTTCTAATAATTGCCACTTGATTTTTATAGGGAAAATTATTGAAGCAACGAAAAGTTATTGACTAAATTAAATCACTCTCTCAAACTCTTCAAGGAAAAATTTATCCTTTTGAAGTCCGCAAAAAACTCCGACAATGAAATCGATTACATAAAGAGAATTCACGAAGCAAAAAAAATAATAATTTAATTGCTCGATTCGAAAAATATTTCATTTTTTTTAAGTGCCCAGTGATAAAAACGCATGTAAGACGCACTTATGTCACAATTATAATTAAAACAACAAATTAATTTTTGTGAAAATGGTGTGAAAAAAAAACACAAAGAAGTTTGGACAATAATAACGATACGTCTCAGAGGTGAAAAGTTTGCGTCCACAGACAACTCGTATACGCTTAAAAATTTTTTAATTTACAAAATTTCTTAGAGACAAATTAACAGATTATAAAATAAATTGCTTTGTGTGCGTTTAGAAGATTACAGAATAAGTTACCGTCTAAACCTTCTTTTAAAAAAAACACGAAAATTTTTTGAAGATTAAATTATTCTTATAATGGATTAAAAATGTGCCGACTTTCTAAACTTTGAATTCATTTAATGTAACAAAACTTTTTTTTGCTAATTAATATATCAAAATTAATCGTCCCATTTTTAGAAAGAGGTTTGTTTTTTAAACTTTTCCTTTTTTTCAAAAATTTTAGCCATTTTTAGTGACTTGTTAAGACGCTTACTAGTTATAATCTATCTATGTTTTTAATACGATGTCAAATATTTTGTCACTAAAAATTAATTTAAAAAAAATCAGAAATTCAGCGTCACCGAAAAAATCAATTAACTCACGCCCTAACCCTCGCATAGTAGCTAAAATCGAATGGTGTTAAATCGTAGTAAGATTTAGAAATGAAAAAGATAAGATAAAAAACCTATATAGGAACTCCTCTAAAATCGTTATTTTTCAAACACGTCCCCTGAAACATTAGTTAATTAATTTATATGCCGTTTGGCCTTTTTCACCATTTATCGTCGAGCTCCAACAAAGTTTTTTTAATAAACAAACTGTGATTCATTTGAGCTTAAGTCTTCCCCTGCTGGGTCACCACACATACTAACCTGAATAGTTGCTTTTTTTTGACCCATATTCGACGATAAGCAAACACCATATCTCCCAGTGCCCATTGGTATTGATGTATCTAAAGAATTTATTTCTAAAATATCTAAATTTTTAAAGAGTGAAATTTATTTATTTTTTATTTTTCAAACTGTACATGATGATTTTCTCGAACAAAAATAACTCTCATAGTTTGGCGCGTAACAAATTTAAATTTTAAATAAATATTGAATGCTTTGGATATTGTGGACTAAACATGTGATTTAAACCGGTGTAATAAGGGGGATTTAACCACCGGTGTATATTCCATAAAAAAAACTCGCCTCTTTACTTAATAACCTAGTATACAATTTGGCAATCAATAGGTAAAAAGACTATAAACTAATCTTCTTCATCCTTAAAACTTAACTTTTTTCTAAGGTATATTTGATTCGAGATCAAAATTACTTTAAATCGTCTACCCGGTGCAGGTTCGCTTAAAAAACAAATCGCAACTTGAAGAATTTCTGAATTAAAAAAAAATAAGGGTCGGGCCGATTCCTTTTTGCCCTGTTTTCTTTTTTACCAGTGTTAGCAAATAATATTAAATGATAAACTAAAATTAGGCTATAAATATTAATTTTACACGCTGTATTTATGGCAAAAAATATATATAGCTTGCAATACAAAATTTCGGGCCGTTTTTGTAAATATGAGCCGAAAATCAAATTTAAAAAACAAATTTTGGGGCCCTAAGTTAAGAAATATGTCAGACCGGAACTCTGGAGTTATAGATTATGCTGTT
Source organism: Acutogordius australiensis (assembly GCA_030555515.1). Taxonomy (NCBI): domain Eukaryota; kingdom Metazoa; phylum Nematomorpha; class Gordioida; order Gordea; family Gordiidae; genus Acutogordius; species Acutogordius australiensis. The sequence continues at coordinate 35,597,569 of CM060245.1, read as the reverse complement.
AACCCGACAGGTACCAACGTAACCTACAGGTTAGGCCTACTTTGAAGACCGCCATATATCTTTAATAGTATTCAACCAAAACTGAATTTTTACAACTTCATAATTTAAAAGCCCTTATTCAGCTAAACATCTGATTCAGCTCTTACCTTTTCCTCTTTATTCATTCTTTATTTATCAACATCATGAGAATCCGAGATTTCACCTTGAATATCATTCTTTATATTCAAAATTTATGGGCACCTTTCAAAGTGAGTTTTAATTTTCGTGAAATTTTCAAAATTTTGGAAATTTTTATATCATAATGAAACGCAAATTTTTTAGAAAATTGCCAAATTTATTTTATGCACATAAAATGTTTTTTATTAAATAAAATTTTTTTTAAAAAAATTTTAAAAAAGTAAAATTTTAAAAAAAATTTCAGAATTTTCACAATCTTACGAAAATAAAAACTAAATTTGAACGTGCCCTAAAGCAAAAAAAAAGAAAGAATTTTAATTTACGGCCATGCCATGTTAATAATAATTGGTTCGAACCTTCCAATAACGAATGACATTAAAAAATTCTTAACTACACTGTGCCAACCCCTTTACAAAAGATCCTGCTAACGGCTCTCTCACAATAACTTAATTAATTACCATTGACTAATAACCACGCTCTCAAAAAACTAAATACCAATTTGTCAAGCACAGCCCCCATTCGGTCTAGGTGACAAACAAGTTAGAGACTCCTATGAGTCTATCTAATTTGAAACTTTTATCAAAAATGTCACAGACCTTAATCAATATTGGCCTAATGAGGATCAAATTTCATTTATTGCCTCTTCTTAATTAGCCTTTAGGTCTTCCAGTAAAGGTACATTGATAGCTCTCAATTCTATAGTGATGCATATAGAGTGTGTAATTTGTTTTATTATATAATTATAATTTATTTTTTGCAATCATATATATTATTATTTTGCTCAGCAAACATTTTAATTTTTAACATGGAATTTGAATTGTATTAGGAATTATATATGTTTTTACTGCTACAACATAACTAAACCTTTCAAATTACACTAATCTCTAATCGCAAAAAAAATAATAATAGAATTATACTTGAGGTGTCTTATTTTGTCGCAATAGTTCGCTTTGTAACCCAATATTTTACGGTATTAGATCTGACCACCGCGGCACATAATAAAAGTAAAAAAAAAATTAAATGATATTATACTTATTATACATGGAAATTTTGCTAAAATGGTGGTATATATACTAACTTATATCGTCGTAAAAGCTTAGACCGAAGCACAGGCAAAGGAATATAACATGTTAATAAAGGGGCTCTAGCACTGAAGAATCCGACTTCAAAGAGACCATGATCCCTAATAGACAAAAGACCATATATATACATATTTAAAAATTATATTTATCAAATATCCCCTAACCTTATTTACTATATTAAAAAAATATCGGATATAACTTTGTACCATTTTTATTTTGGTGTAGGGCACAGCCTAAAAAAATGGATTTTGCAAGAGGCCGTAAAATCTGGATTTGCAATTACCATTACTATATTGACTAAAAGTTAATTAACAACCATGTATCATTTATATGTTAATTCAATAAATGTTTTGTGATTTAACGATTTAGATTTACCCAAATATTTGTAATGTATATATTTCTGCACGGGGGATGGGTCGGGTAATGTTGGATAGTTCGAGCTTACTATTTTGATTGGGGCACTTGCAAAGTGAGTTTTTATTTTCCAGAAATTTTCAAAATTTCGCCAATTTTTATTTTGTAATAAAACGCAAATTTTTAAAAAGTTGCCAAACTTAGTTTGTGCACATAAGATGTTATTTCTAAAATAAAAATTTTTTAATAAAAAAATTTAAAAAAAAAATTAAATTTTCAAAATTTTACGAAATTTTACGAAATTAAAAACTCACTTTGCACGTGCCCTTATGTGAAAGTTTAATGGCAAATCTGGAAATCACCTCTAACCGGAGTAAAAAATTATATTTATTGAGATAAATCAGGGGTATAGGGCCGCGAAACGCAATTCATAATTATTGGACATGTATTTAGAACGATATTTGAAATTAAATTAAAATTTGAGAAAAATAGCAATATAAATAAAGTTCAACCGAGCGAGAAAGTTTTTGTTTTATAAGAGTTCTAATAACTATAGTAATTCAATTTTTGAATGAAATACAAAAACTTTAATTATTAAAAAATTTGTATATTTAGACAAAACACCAGATTATACAAATTGATTTAGTCAAGCGTCGAATTAGCTCAGTAGGAATATTTTTAAACGCAAGTTGCTGGCCTTAAACGATGGAACATAGGCTATAAACCTAGATTGCTGGCGTGCGAACTATTCTCAATGTATCCGACGATCAATATTGTACCTGAGGATAGTTATTAAAAAGTTTGCCGGATATAAAAGGATCAAAACCATAGAGGTTTTGTGATACCCTTTATTTTAGGGCACGTGCAAAGTAAGTTATTATTTTTGTAAAATTTTGCTGAAAATTCTAAAAATTTAACAACTTTGTTTTTCCAAAATTTTTTTAAAAATAATTTTATTTCAGGAATAGCATTTTATGTGCATTATATTAATTAAGTTAGGCAACTTTTTAAAAAATTTGCGTTTTATTACAAAACAATTTTTTTTCAAAATTTTGAAAATTTCGCGAAAATATGAACTCACTTTGCACGTGCCCTTAGGGGAGAGATTCATTGCCCAATTTCTAAATTTGTCATAAATTTAACACACATAAAACCAGAGGAAAAACCCATTTTTCGACTAAACTCAAATTTTTGTTTTTTACAAATTTTATGACAGATTAAAAAAATCAATTATTAATAAATACAGAATATAAGCAGAAAGTCTTAAATTTTATAAATATTTTCTTGATTAACGCTAAAATACTTTATTTTTTCTAAATTTCGAAATTAAAAAATGTTTGACCCAAAAATGGGCATTTTCCCAGCTCTACATAAAACAAACACACATGATACAAATAAAAATAAAATAATGTACTCCGTTTTTAATAATATAAAACACATCAAGTTATATTTTGAGACCACCAAAACGCTTTCGTCCTAAAAATTAAAATTTAAAACAAATTCTTTTATAAATCAACCTTTTGAGAGTGTTTAAAAAATATTTTAACTTACCATGAGAATGTAGGTTTAATCACGGTACCAAATAAAAAACTATTATCAATATTTTATGTGGTTATTGTTGCCAGACTTGGTGCCCTATTGGCACCCTAAATCAAATCGTTTCCAATCGCCCAAAAAAATGATTTTCAACAATTTGATATAAAACTGGACAGCCCCCCGCCCCCCTAAACTTATGATGTCCATAAGATAAAGCATAAAAATTTGATATGGAAGTCTCTTCCAAAGCTTTTTCTCAATTAATGGAAAACTTGTCCCCTCAGGGCATAGACTTTTATAATTCCAACGAGCCGCAGAATCAAATTTAGCGCACGCCAATGGGTCGTAATTCTTTTTTTCTAATTTAGGCCCCGCCCGAGACTGTCATGGAGACCCGACCGGCCTGTTTTTCGGGTGGGCCGAGAACCGGATAGGATTTTTCTCTCTAATGCATGCTATTTTAAATTACGTACCTGTTTAAATTATACATTTTCGCTAAAGTTTTTAATAATTTTACAATATTAGCTAATTGAAAGGTGAAATTAATATATCACGTATTGATTTTAATATTTTTAAAAAATTAAGTAATCCACAAACTAAAATATTTCTAAAATAAAAAACTATTAAATATCCATTAACTCAAATTTATACTTTGGAAATATATATATCGGATTATAAGCTACTATTCTATAAGAGAACCAATTAGTACAGGCATTTTGGCAAAAACAAAATCCATTAGCGACGACGAACAAAAAAATAATTGGAAAAACAAGATCATCATAATCATTTCATATTGAATAACACCTGTAATATAGGTGAGATTAAATTATATGTTTAACAAATGTTGGGTAATAAATAATTAAGTTTATATAATTACTGCTAGCCAAAAATGTCTAATTCCGTTAACTACCATGAGGGGGGGGGGGAGGCGTCAAGTAGGGGGTCAAATTTAAAAATTTATACCGGTAAGTCATTTCTCTGCTTCTCTGTTAAAATATAAGAACATGAAAGGTGTGTTAGATTAGGTTAGATTTCAAAAAGTTAAAAACTGAGAAAAGGGCGGGCACACCTAGGTTTCGACCTTGTTCCCTAATATTAAGAGGTTTCGGAATATAACCTTTGAGCTCCGTTAAAATCTTGTTGTTGTTGAGAGGGATGGCATTTTTTCACTTTTATCGAAAACCATAAAATTAATGATCTCCTTTAAATAGAGCATTTTTAATATTCGTCGCCTAATATTCAAAAATCATGTGTTTTGAACCCACCCCCAACTCATTCCATGTCTTGGTAAATGGTTTTACACCGAATTTTGGATTTGGAGCTGGGAGCTCATTTTTAAACTCGTTTTTTTTTATTTTTAAATTTAGATAAAATAAAAGGTTTTCTTTAATTTAAAAAAAAATATTTATAAAATTTAGATTTTCTGCTAAGATGTTGTATATCTACTTATTGTTTAATTTTTTAAATCTGTCATAATATTAGAAAAAAAACAAATTTGAGTGGCTATTTTTCCGAGCTCTGCTTGGACTCGGACCCGAGGCGTATCGAAACAAACATCCATAGCCTATAAAAACAAAAAAAATATGTAGTGGAAATGTCAATCAATAAAAAATGATGGATGGATGAATTAATAAAGGTTAATGTGCGTGTATAATTTTTGTTAAGGGCACGTGCAAAGTAGGTTTTTATTTTCGTGAAATTTTGAAAATTCTAAAAATTCTGAAAATTTTAATTTTTTCAAAATTTTTTTAAAAAAATTTTAATTCAGAAAAAGCATTTTATGTGCATATACCAAATTTGGCAACTATTTAAAAATTTGCGTTTTATTTCAAAATAAATTTTTTCAAAATTTTAAAAATTTCACGAAAATAAAAACTCACTTTGCACGTGCCCTAAGCACAAACGTTTAACCTATTTTTTTGTGTTTTTTTTTTACAGATTTTTCAAATTTTTTTTGTAAAAAAAAAAAATTTATATTAAAAATACAACTTAATCAATCAGTGAGAGTTTACAGTTAATCCATATAATTTTATGAAAAATTTGTTTTTTCTTAAAAATGAATTTTCACAAAAAGTTGTATTATCAAAAAATTTGGATAAAATCTATTTTAAACCCCTTTTAAAACTTTAGAAAATACCTCTATAAGTAAAATTCCATAAAAAGAATATAAAACTAGTCTTGGGTTGTGATTTAAGAGTTGAATTAGCTAATAGCATTATTTGTCGACCGGGTTAGGGCCATAGTCGCTCAACTTAAGGTCCGACGAGTGAGACATAATTGTCAATATGTGTGTAATCAATAATATTTAATCAATCGGAAAAATTAATTATTGATTCTCAATTTTATGTATTACAACATACCAAACCCTATTGTCCACCCTAAAATATTTTCCGTACCTAATGTTTTCTTCACCTCACCCCTTACCCCACTCTAACCTCCCCCCTTTTAGAAAAAAAAAATTCTGATTACGCCTCTGAATTTAGCACTGAGCTTCTGATTTGAAGTTAATTGGAACAAAGAATTCCAAAACATCCCAGTTTTCCAACCGTCTAGGCCTCTCAAACTTAAGTAGTCGATTAGCGTTAATTCTTATTTAGGTCCACACAATAAAAGTTTAGGGAACATTTCATATTTTTTCGAATAATTTATGTGTATAGGCCAAACACTTAAATTATTATTAAACATGTAATTACATGCCAAAAATGGACATTTTTAAATTTAATTATCTGCCTAAGCTAATATTTTATATAGCTTAGCTAAAAAAATAATATGGAATGATATTTGCCCAAATAAAGTCTGATATTTTGATATTGGCGTGCCCAGAACTGGAAATAAGTTTATGATAAGTTAATTAAAATAACAATTTTGCTACAAAAAAAATATATATTATCTGGTAAAAGAAAATTTTCACCTACCCAATGAAGAGAGAATCGGATACATTCAGATTTTTTAGATTTTGCAACTAATATCAAGGAGCTGTTAGACCTTGCGTTTTAATCAGACCCGCTTCATCTATAAAGGCAACCCAAGAAATTTTTTAATAAATGCGAAGGTTTTTAATCTAAAATATGAAAAAATACGTATTTCTTCAGAATCTTTGGCTTAGGGGTGTTAATGAGCCTCGAACCGACCCTGGTCTTCACGTACTAATTACCGGACCTCCTACATTTTTAAAGCTTACATTAGTAATGTCTGCCAACTCATTCGCACTTTTTTATAGAAATCCAATTATATATATTTTTATAGCTCTCCGAATAATGAATGATATTAAATCATTAGTTTTTATTTTAGTTGAAACATTTTTGATATTTTAACCAACAAATAAGATGGTAGTTTTACACAGGGCTGGGAAAAAAAACTAAATGGGCGTTTTTATGACAAGTTTTTGAGTTTTTTTCCCCAAATGCCCACAAACTCGTGGGCATGGCAAAAGAAAAGCCCCTTTTCTTGCTTAAAAAAAAGGGCATGTTCAAAAAAACCCCCTTTCTTCAAAAAAACTCCTAGGAGCTTTAAGAAAAAATAATTCACCCTCATTAATATAAAGAAAAAATCAAAATTTTTTGAAATTATTATAAAAAAGAAAACCTAAAATGGGCTTTTTGAGGCTCTTTTAAAGAGCCACTTTTGGTGGGTTTTTTTGCCCCTTCTTAGTAGGGCTTTTTTTAAATTCTTATGTTGGCCCTTTATATGTAGCCGCTTTTCTTTTTTTATGTTTTGGGGGGAAAATGAGCCAAAATTTTTTGGCTCATTGTTTTCATAGGACTGGTTTTTAACACAAACCCTAAATGTCTAAAACGACTTAGTAATTATAAGAAGCTCTAATAAATTTTAACATTCAAGTATATATACTGTTTTTGCTGACACAAAAAAACAAGCCTTTATTTTTCATCACTAGTTTTTTTTGTTGTCGTCTCCAACACCATTCATTATATAAGTAATAGTGAATGGGAGACGCTAAGCATTGTTACTTATTAGACTTTGTTAAAATTTTTGTAAAGAGTCATTTTTTTCTAACATTTTTTGAGTGCTAAAAAATCAAAAAAAAATTTCAACTTTGTTTTTTTTTCATACACCCCAAATTTTTCATTTTTTGTACGTTCTGATTTATCAGCTAGTGTTTGGGCTAATTGTCAGGAAATCCCTATTTAATTAAGCCATTAAATTTTTTAACAAATATAAGTGCCACTTTAACAAAACCGCTTTTCCCTAATCCAATTTTCCGAGAACAGATTTTGGTCCTTTTTTCTTTCATTAAATATAAACCTATTATTATTATTATCATATTTATATATTGTCGCAAAAGATTAAATTTTATAAAATAATAATATAAACATTGTTTTTTCATTTTTCATCATATATTTGTATAAGAAGCCTTCACTAATTCTATAAAACCATCCTCCTCGCTTATCCGATTACAGTTATATAGCATTATATTTTCTCACTTCAGACGACACAGTTTAAAAAAATTCTTTTTGGTTTTGTCAATCAATAGAATTATAATATTAATTCTATCAAAACTGTAAAACCGTTTGTTAATTGGCTCGATTAACAATAATTTTTTGATATCTTACTTACATCGCTTGATGTCCTATTTGACTTAGGAAGAAGTTTCCCAGCACATTACAAGAACCAAAGATTTTTTTTCCACACCATCCAAAATAATAAATCCGACTAAATCCACAGAGCCAGCTCATCCAATTTAATCGTGTGTGATTATCCCACAAGATTTAAAGCGATTACAATTATATTTAGGAAGAAGGACTAAAAAGCCTAAGCATTTGTTGCACCCACCAAGGCCTCCTTCACACCAATATATGTACATTTTTTATTAACGCTCTATAAGTATAAGCTTATGACAACAATACTAAAATCTTTACTAATTCGGATCATCCTGATCAGGATTTTGGACTTATCTCTCGGCTAATAAGGGATTATCTCACACTAAAGATCCAGACACGCCCCCAACGACCCGGTAGTAAACTAAAGTACATAGAGTTATGATTTATTCTTTTATATAAACATATATACCTAACATTATTTTTAATAATTTTGATCTAAATGGGTCAAGTTTATGGCCTTTTGAACCAAACCAACCCAAAAAACGGGCGAAGAGGGGAGGAGGTGGGGGGGGGAGGGGATAGGTAGGGGGAGATGGGAATAATAAAAAAATTTTTAACCCCCCAATTTTTGTGAGGGGGGGAGCTTCCTCGAAAATTTGGGAGGAGGAGACGCTGCCTTTTATGGTTATAGGGTTATCCTGTTTGGTTAAATTCGAATTTGTCTTAAAAACTAAAAATAAAGCATATTTACCCATAATTATTGGCAGTTGTATATTAGTTTCACCCCATGAATTTTTTGAGAGGCAATTGATAGTAGTGAAATGTTAAATTAAAGATATTCCAGGTTTTAATCAAACATAAATATGAAGGTGCTTTTGAATCATTATACGAACTCGTTATTAAAGTAATTGCGACAAACTAAGCTCTCTTTAAAGAAATTAGTCCCTATAATCTAACAAAAAACTAAATAGTCTGATATTAAATCCATAACATTTGTTTTGAAATAAAACTACCCTATATGAATTTCGCCGCAAGCAATTTTAATGTTCCTCACAAAAGAATGGGAAATCAAAAAATTTGCAAACCAAAAATGAAATTTAAAAAAATAATTTTGAAAGTTTGAAAAGGCCCACCTTTTCTAAAATATAAAAGCCCTTATTCAAAATATTGGGCATGGCCTACATTAAGTAGCTAAGCATTTCTAGGTACGCCCCCTCCCCTTCCTTGCTATATGAACATTCTTGTGGTACGAGGGCCTAAGCTACCTGGGCCACTTTAAACTTTCCCCAAACTCTTTTCTACAATTACTTCTCCTCCTTTAAAAAATATGGCTATGGCCCTGTAGTTTGAAAAAAGGAAAAAAATCTTACTAATATATGTGATTATTATAAAATAAAACCCCGACGGTCTTTTTGAAGCTTCGAAAATAATTAGAAAAGGGTCAACATAAACTAAAATCAAATGAAATTTCAAAGGGCTATTGGAGGGAAATATGTGTTTTTCACCTTTGCTAGCTAATTAATTTTTTACCGCTCTCGTCGGAATAAATGCCAGATTTAAATTGGAATTTAAAAATATTGAAAATTTAAATTTTGAAAAATGGCCAAACCTTCAAGGGCTCGTCATTGGCATATTAGCGTCTCAAAGCAAACAGTCAACAGCCCTCAAAAAAAACACATTCCTCCCTAATATGGGATTTTTGAAAACTTTGATACAACATATATTAGTTTTTTGAAAAATCTATAAGAAATGTTTTGTTTGACCCTAAGTGTCCCTAAATTGCTCTTACGACTGAACCTAAAATCTTGTCCTTCGTGTACAATAATTGGCAAAAACCCGATTTTTAAAAAATAAAACACTATTATACCAACCCAAACATTTTAGATACCCCTAAAAACTACAAAAAAATCTTTCTTCGCATTAGCCCTTGACTTGAACTAGTCATTCATTTAATTGCCAAGCTTAAAGCACATTTTCAACTGTCTTCACTGCCAAAATATTCACTATATTCTACCCATAAATACCCAAAACGTTGACCATAAAACAAAACTGTCAACCCTTTGGTCATAAAATAAAAATTATTGGCATTTAAAAATACGATATCCATATATACACAGTTTTCTAAGGCAGCCCAAAAATCATAACGTGCATGAACTTTTTCATACAGTAAGAATTAGGAAATTTTATGCCCTAAAAAATCCAATATGTCTTATATGGGGGGCATCAACAATAAATTATATTACAAGAATTTTTTGGGCTGTTTTTAATGATTTAACCGTCGAAAAAGGCAATCTTGCCTCCCCCCAAAAAAATAATTACTTATCTTAAATTAATTTTTTTCGGGTTAATCTGATCAACAAGGACAGGGGCTCGGTCTACAAGCGTTGATTTTATTTTTTAAAGCAGAAACGATATTATCGTGGGAAAACGAATTTAAGGACCTTTTAAACATTAATTAATATTCATAGATTTCTAGGATCTTTATCCCAAAAAAAATGTTAAAAATTAATATTTTGCCTTATCTCGGGTTTACGATCGCGTTATGAGTTGCGTTCGTTAATGCCTGTAATATTGTATTCCTACTATCACAATATTTGTCAAGATTTTTATTTTTTTTGCATTTTTATTAGTTCTAATTAGGTTTTTAATGTTTAGGTTTTTATCATAAAATATTTAGCCTGAACTTATCTCAGGCTGGTAGCCTCTAAATTGTATAACAAGAGGTATCTTACATAAATATTGGTGTCAATTGTATTTTAGGGCACGTGCAAAGTGAGTTTTTATTTTCGTAAAATTTTTAAAAAATTAATTTTGAAATAAAACGCAAATTTTAAAAAAAAGTTGCCAAATTTAGTATATGCGCATAAAATGCCTTTTCTGAAATAAAAATTTTTTTGAAAAATTTTGAAAAAAAAACAAAATTTTTAAAATTTTCAGAATTTTTCAAAATTTCACGAAAATAAAAATTCACTTTGCACGTGCCCTTAAGTAAAAACGACACATAGGACATTTATCAAGACCAGGTTTATTATATCTGGACGCCAAAGACATTTAGGATGAGCCCAAAACATTTGTTTTTTAAGATTTCTCCTTATTTCGTAACAAATTAAAATTAAATTAGCCGCGGTAGGAATGCGCGCTTGGCGTTTAAAAAAATTATTTTTTTGCCGTTTTCAGAATCTTTTAGTTTAGAGGATATTATATACTCGAGGAGCTTCAACTCGATCGTTTTTAATTTTAGGTTAGCTTTTAGTCCTCATTTATTGATATCGAATAAGCTATTTTTAATTACTAATTACTACCTAAAGGGTCGTAAAATTTGATTTTTACTTATTTGGGAATGAGCTGTTCTCTCAAAATGAGTGAGATCACTACCCTGAGCTCAAAAATATGAACCATTGCAAGTTATATTTTTTAAAAAATTTTAAATCCATAAAATCTTTATGCCAAATTTTCAAATATACTTGATGATTTTGCCGATGAGAATTGCTTTAGGGTTGTTGATTGCTATGGCTACTTAGGGAGAATATTTTTTAAATATATTGTCACTATAAATATAAATTTTTTAGATCCTAATTGACTTCTCATTCTTTAAAAAAACAATTAAAAGTAAATTATTACCCTAATATTTATAAAATCTTCCCTCAAAATTAGGAGTCACAAAATTTTTATCCATAACCTCTAACTACAAGTAACAACCTGTACAATTGGCATAGACTAAGATCACGAATAAAAGTTTAGGACCCAAAAGAAGATTAAATAAATGGCATTTGTGAAAGGACACCCGTACACTTTCAACCCGATGTCTCATTTCCAAAATCCGCCGGCTATCGAATTATTGCACCCGCTAAATTACGCAGGTTAAATATATACATATTTATGCCCCGCCTAACTATAGAAATAAAATTTCTATTAGAAAAAAAAACGGATAATTTAAAAATTAGTTTTCTATACAAATTTAATATTACCAATTGATATTTGTTGCCATATTTAAGACCTTAAAAGGCTTAAACACATAAACCAAAGCATTGGATATTTAGGCAAATGGTTTTAAATACTCAACAAATCGTCGTTACATAACTATACCTAAACGCAATCTACATTATGTGAATTTATTCAGGTGTTAAGGCCCAAAATATTTTATAAATTGAATTATACTAATATTTGAAACAAAAATATCTCGAGTTTAGTAAAATAACAATCTTCCTTAGGGCGCGTTCAGACTAAGTTTATTTTTTTGAAAAATTTTAAAATTTTTGCCTTTGACATTAAACGTTTTTTAACAAAAAGTCGCCAATTTTTGTAATTAGCATTTGAATAGTTTTTCTGTAGGAAAAGTTTTTAATAAATTTTGAAAAAAAAATAGATTTTCAAAAAATTCTAAATATTCAAAATTTTTTAAATTATTTAATTTTAGTCTGAACGCGCCCCTATATGGCATCGTCAGGACTTTGCCTTTAAGCGAAATTTAAAAAATTGCCCAAAGCAGGTTCAAATGAGATTTAACCAACATCGGTGACCTACTTATGAACGAGGCCCCGTGACTAACAGTAAATAAAAAAACTTAAATTTTAGTATATCGGGCAATCACCCACCCACGTGCTAAACAGACTCGGCGCGGTGCTTAGCTCGAACACGAACATAATTTTACAGCACACTTCGAGGTCTCCTCCCCAACTAAATTTAAATAGCATGTATTTCCCATAAAATCCATTCAATATACATATATATTATATCGAATTAAACGACTTTAGATTTTATTAGTTTTCTTGCCCCACTAAAATATTAAAATATATGTATTTAATGATAATTCGAAAACGCCCCATGTATTTAACATTTTTATTTTAAAAACTAAACCAAATTCAAAGTTGACAAAACAAATAAAACCACAGAGGGGACCAAAGGTAAAAAGAATATTCTTTTGTTGGCAATATAATAATCCCGTGTAATCCGATTAGCATATACACATTAATATCCCGCACAATAATTTTAAATTTTTGCTTTCAATACAATTTTAATTTTGCGAGACGAGCTTAGAAATCTGTATTATTTAGTTTTTTGTAAAAACCTCTATTTTTTTGCTGTTTTAGGTTGTAGCCATAGGTCGCCTAAATATGCACATCTGTTAATGCTGAAATAAAATTTTTTTTTCTATTTTAAAAAAATATATTTTTTTTAAAGTAAGTCGAATATTATAATACTGGCCTTTTTAAAGTTTCACAAAATATATATTTCTAAAATATTAAGGCAAATACCACATAAAAAAACGAGAAAATTTTGAAGATGTAATATTAAAAAGTAATTCATATCAAAAAATTTGTTTTAAAATTTTTTATTCCTTTAAATTGCAAGTGAGTTAATTAAAATAAATTAATAATAAAAAATTATTTAGGCTTCCCCAAATTTCATACATACATGCATAATTTTTTTTAAAAACTAATTAAAAACCCCTGTCTTATTAATTGTCCATCCGTTATTAGTAATAAGGATATTGGTATAAAAACATTAGACCCCCTATCAATTACAAGGCAAAAAAGATAAAATTAACAATTGTACATAGGAGCTTTTTGTCATTAAAAATGATAATATAAATTAGAGAATTAGTCAATGTAAACAGATAATCCTTTAATCATCCATCATATATATATATTACCTTTCGTACAATTTTTCCGCACCTATTCAATTAGGCTGACTAACCTATATAACCATTAAAACGCACACCTGACTTTTGATTTGCCTATTTCACGTAAGTAAAAAATAAAATTTTTTCCCTAAAAATTATGACAAAGTTTGGCCAATAAATGGACCATAAATAGTTTGAAAAAATAAATTTCAAGATTTTTTTTTGTAACGTAAATAGAAACATCTTTCAAAAAATTCAAAAAAAAGCAAAATATTTTTTTTTTTAAATATTATTAAGGCCGGAAATGTTATGTGAAATAGGACAACGTGATAACCACCAAATTAACTTCCTGTGTTTTTCCCGTATTGCAAAAAATAAAACTGTGCTTTACGTTCTGTTTTGGTTGCTGAATGAAGAAAGTATAATTAACCAAAAAAAACTCTTTTCAAATTTTTTTTTTAAAGTTTCAATAAAAGAAGCGTCTAGTCATCTCTATTCATGATAGTTATCTAGTATAAAAAATATAATTATTTACCGCTCTCTGTTGCCAACATGTAAAAGCACTGGAAATTGTTTTTTAAAAGTTCTATCAAAACTTATATGTATATAATGAAAAAAACCAAAATTTTGGTTGGGGTAGTCCAAATACCCCGTTTTTTTGAACGGTGTATTTTTTGTCATATAACGTGGTTTTAACATTACCTTACCCCCCAAAAATCCTTATCCCCTCCCCCCCCCCCCCCCTACCCAAAAAAATTTACTTAATTCATAATACATTTGCAAACCGTATTCTATTTTGAAAATTTTGAAAGGATAAAAAGTGAAAGCTATATTTATTTATAGGCAAATGAAAATAGGCCCGTTACATATAGAATTCTTTTATTTCAGTTCCTTGGATAATAATTAATTACATAATAATGGTTCTGTTTGTCTTTGTCATGATTTTTAAGAACTTTCTCATTTATATTTACGTCCCACCATCTTTCAATTCGAGATTCCCCTTCCCTTTTTTTAAAAAAAATTTACCTGTCGTTTTAACAAGGTATAATTAAATGACAGGTAAGATTTTATTTCAAGGTAATGCAAATGGCGAAATCATTAAGCAAGGTGTTTAGATCTTCTCTTCATAGAAACTTGAACAAAACATGGAATAGGGTTGATTAGAATTAATTCACAAAAAAAAATATTTGAAATTCAAGTTTTTAGGAGCTTTTTAGTTTGTATAAAAATTACTTACGAATCTGATTTGTGCTAATTCCCCTAAACATCTGTAACTCTGCTACTATCCAAACTTTCCTGCTGAAAAAAATGCATGATTAAATGGTGTGGGCAGGTGTTTATACCTTACCTGTTTTGTATGAAATACAAAGAACAAATTTGCCATTTTCGATAACATCGTATTTAGGAATTTAAGTTTGTTCTAAGAATAAAGTTATGTTCATTGATACCGATAAAAGTTTTTTTTCAAAAACATATGTTAAGTATTTTTTTGCTTTTTTTCATAAGAATTAAATTAAAATCATGCAACTATTATGGAATCGTCGATAATATATGTCGTCGAGATTTATAAAGATTTAATTTGGTTAGCGTTCCTCTAAGGTCATGGTGCAGGTGACGTACGCAAGGTCAATCTACTAATCCTATTATTACTTACATTTTTTCATATTTGTTCATTTGGTTCACATTATAAATGTGATATGGATTAAGTATAGTTCTTTAATAATAATATTTTTTTTTTGGTAAGGAGGTGAAAAAATTTGCTCGTTTGATCCCAAAGAAGCTAGCCTATAAATAAACTTGGATTGGGATCATCAAATACACCAGTAATTTTTAAGAATAACAGATTGATCAGTGCGTAAATGAGGTAAAGGTATTTTGATATGGTGAATTAAATTAACCGCAATGATGTCCGTATTTCACCAAAAATTCATCGGTGCATGCAGGGTTAGGAGTACCTGCTAAAAAACCACCCCCTCACAGCCTCTTCTTTATTGAGGCCGCCGTACCCGTTAGGGCTATGGCACTTTTTAATAATATAATAAATATAGTTAGCCTCAGAAAGTAATAGACATATTTTTTGAAAATTTTTTGGACTTCACCCGATTTAGAATTTGAGAAACTTTTAAGATTTTTAGTCCCCTGGTTTTCGATCATTATTAATTACCTCAGTTTGGTAGCAAACATCCCTGACTTACAATCGTAGAAGGTTTGGGTTCGATGCCGTTTATAGAGGGCTTTTCCTTTTGTAAATATCACACTTTGTTTACGACCAATCTAAAGGAGCAGCTAAAACGCTATAATTTGAGAAATAATTTGTTCGCGTTAGAAGAAGCTTTAAACAGAGACACTTCTCTGACCGTCCAAACATAAGTTTAGAAATGTGTCGAAGGAACTAGCTCGAATATTACGGCCCGGGTTGAAGTCAAGATTTTCGGTGCTTAAAAGATTATGTTGGGTTTTATGATTGCGTTAATAGCGTTAGGGGCCAGGTTAGTAGTTGATTGACCGCCAAAAATCTAGGCGGTTTATTTTAGAGTTTATAGACCAGATTAGGTCGTCACGTGGGGGCCCGCTTGTTAGAGATCAAATAGGTCCAACCCTAAGCATCTCTTTCCGCCTAGTCAAAAATTAGGTTCTTTTATATTAGCATAGCTTTGATTGCCCCATACTCTGCTCTGCTTGTTTAAAAATCTAATACCGAAGTTGAATTAGGTTCATTTCCTGAGTATGTGTACTATGATATTTTCCGAGGAGTCAGGAGAAATATATGAGATGGAATTCAAACCTATCTACTAAAAAAAATCCTCATTTTTTGGCTCCTTGTTAAACACGTGAGTTCCTCAATTGCGCTAACCTACAAATAAAACTATTTTATATAATTTTTACAAGCAAAATTGATGTCACAAACCTTTTAAACGATTATATATGTATATATATATATATTTTTCATTTTGCGTGCGAAATAAAGGTTTAGAATTGGTACTTGACCTACAGGATAACGAAAATGTTTTAAGGAAATTGTAACAAGGAATGATGAAAATTTCAATAGAAAAATTTCCATATTTCTAAACAATTTCCTTTGCCACTTAAGGGTATTTTGAAAACAATTTTTTTTTGTATTTTTATTGAATGCCTTACCAGTGTCGTTTTAACTTGGAAAAATCACAAAAAATCATATTTTTTTTTTATAAACGATTTAAAGTCATATAAAAAGGTTGTATTAGGTGTCAAGAGATACAAACTTAGCTTTTTGAATAGGTAATAATGCCGTTTGTCACGCAAATATCATTATTTTTTTTTCCATTCTCGCCAATCCTAAACTGTTTGCACAATTTTTTTTATGTGTGCCATCTATGATTTTTAATATTAAAAATAATTAGTTATTTTTATTCCACGAAGAATTCTGGTTTTCCTGGTGGTTGCGAACGATGCAAAAAAGATCATTGTACCTAGGGCACAATAGATTTTAATCTGAGGTTGTTGTATAAACTAGATAATTTTTGAAAATTATTCTTCACCTAATTTTTCTTGACTCTATTTGTCAGGATAGTAAAATTCATAAATATTTAAATGCTTTGAGACTCAATTAAAATAATGTTGGTTAAAATTATTCCATTAAACTATATATGTTGAAATATTTCATGTAATGCGTGCATCCAATAAACTACGAATATTTTTTTTGGGTGAGGAGCATTGAAATTGCTAAGCGGCGACATTCATAACCCCTAGGGTCAATAGGATTGAGAGCGTCTCTTCGCCAATACCATAATATCCATTGAAGACGCCGCACTCTCCGGTATATTATAGCATGCAGGCTTTACAACCCTACTGGCAAAAGTTGAAGGCCAGAATCATTCACCTGCTAAAACAATGCCCCCCTTGCCACCCTACATCTCTTGAAAGAGACGGCATACCCGTCAGGAATTACGAAAAATTAGATCACACGGGTTTTTCGTAATAGGGTACAATATGCTACTTTATGCGCGTATATGTAATTTACAATCAGGTTAATGAGCAACTTTGAGCTTGATTAGAAGTAGTTCGAAGGGACCGCCATAGTCGCCCATTTTTCTGAGAGCCAAGGTTTAAAAGATCACCGGTGCATGTATTAAATCTCATTTACCTGCTGTGCGAGACCTGCTGTAAATACGTAAGAATTAAAGCCTTAACAAATTAGTCGATTCACTAATGGGGAAGGGTCCGGAAAAAATTTTTTTATCACATATGTTTCGTGGAGAAAATTGTCGTTGTATATAATGTTTTCGGTCATTATTTTTAGAGCATAAATCGTTTCGACGATTCTTTGCTAGAGTAGTATTAAATCCTAAAAATACCGATATTTGAGCAGCTCATCTTCTAAGCATTTTCATTCTAAACTGTTAAATAAATTTTGGGCTCTTCACTTGATTAATACACCATTATAGGAGAGTGTTCGAACACTAATATCTAACTGGCCGAAGGTCTCACGCTTCCAAGGGTTTAAATATCCCTTTGGGTTCAGCCAGTCCTAAACAGACGCGTCTAATACGCTTGAATTTCAATCAAAATGAGGATAGAGCAAAAAAAATAATAACCCAGAAATGGCAAATGTTGTAAAAATCCTGAAAAGATAGCCTACAGCTGCAATAGGCTTAATTAAAAATTAAAATTAATGATATAAAAAGCCTCTTAATATCATGTTTTAGACATTTTCATTCCTTTATATCTAAATCCAAAATTAAATGAGTTTACTCATATGCTAATTCACATACTACATTGGCTTTTGAATCTGTTAAAAACCATAATAGCCAGTAGTAGGAACCGATATATTCAGGAGAGCTTTCTTGAGCTTGCTCTTAAAAAAGATGGTATCAATTTGGCACTTTTTAAAACAATTTAAACTTATTTGTGCAATTATTTTCTACAATACTTTCAAAAAACAGAATCAAGTCGGTTTAGGCCACGTGTGAAGGGAGTTTTTATTTTCGTAAAATCTTAAAAATTCTTAAAATCCTTTTTTTTTTAATTTCTTTCTCTCAAAAAAAAAGTTTTTTTATTCAATATGGCAAATTTTTAATAAAATGCGTCCAGTTATAAAATATGTTTTTTTTTAATTAAAAAATTTAACGAAAACAAAAACTAACTTTGCACTGGGCCTTAATATTATTTTTTTTTATATCGCTAAACCTAAAATTTTTGAAATCTGATCATGACAAATAAACAGAATATAAAAAAAGTTTACGGCACCTGGTATTCCCAGGCGGTCACCCATCCAAGTACTAACCAGGCTCAACGTTGCTTAACTTCGGTGTTCGGAAGGGAACCGGTGTTTTCAACGTGATATGGCCGCAAACGAAATTTTTATACAAAATATTTTGATAATAAAATCGGTTTTTCCATACAAAATTTTTTATGAAACTAAGTAAAATACGGTATTGAGAAATAAACCTTTTTTGTTAGGCCACCTACATAGTTATTATCGTAAATTTTCATAAGAGGCCTTTTGTGGAATAAATAAATAAAAAAAAACAAAAATTCCAAAATTTATACAAAATGTTTATTAAACATAACAAATTTTTGAGAATTATGGGGTAATTACAGAGATTAAACTTGCCATTTTAGAGATTTTCAAACCCGTTTACCGTTTTTTCTAACATTCTAATATTTAGAAAAAAAGGTCAAAAACAAAAAAAAATTAAAAACAAAAAAAAATTGAATTTTTTTTTGCATATTCACAACAGCTAAACCGTTGAATTCTAACTTCCATATTAATAAATTTATTTCTCGTGTCTATAAATATAAGTTAAAACTGAAAAAAGATTCTTTTTCTAAGTTATTTTAAGATCTGTCGATTTAGTGAAAAAAGGCAATTTTTCGTTATGAACGAAAATAAAGAGCTGAAGGCCGAACTGGAAAACGCAAAGTACATATAGAAGGCTATCATATGCAATCTTTTATTTTTATAAACTTGTTTTTTGTGACATTGATATTTGGTGACCAGTGTTATAAAATTTAATTTTAATCTGATAAAAAACTTAAATTTCTTATTTATTCCCATCTATACATAGGATTAGGCGGACCTAGGAAACAACGCAGAGAAAGGACGACTTTCACCCGAGCTCAACTCGACATACTTGAATCGTTATTCCAAAAAACCCGCTACCCAGACATATTTATGCGCGAAGAAGTTGCGCTCAAAATCAACTTGCCCGAATCAAGGGTACAGGTACGTTAGATTAAAAGAAAGAGCCATTTTTTTCAAAATTTATTTTATTGTCACTAAAATATTGTTTAGTAGTCCGACATTTGGAACATATATAAATATATGTGCCTAAATTACAAGATTTCATATATTTATAGGTCTGGTTCAAAAACCGACGCGCCAAATGCCGCCAAACCCAAAGCCAACAGCAGCAACAACAACATGCCCAACATCTCGCTTCGGCGGTTAACGCAGTTAATCCCACCATCCAGTCAACAAGTAGTGGGCCTTTTTCTGGATCTGGTGGGCCACAGCGATCATCGAGCAGCCAAAATATTGAAGGAGACGAATACGATGAGGAAAATGGTGAAGGGAGCTCACCCCCGGAGCCCCGAAATAGTCGTCAAAATTTACATGGTGGCCAACATCTTATGAGTGAAAAACGAACTCACGATTTTGACATGAATCATCGATATAAAAGTAGCATGTCAGAAAGCGATTATAGGCTAGCAGTCCAATGTCCGTCATACAATAAACAACTGCCTCAAGGCTATCAACAAGAAAGCGGCATTAACAAAGACAGATCCCCTTCAAAAACAGATGGGAATAACTCCAGCTATGGATTTGGCGGGAAATACGAGTCAATCATGCAAAATCATCAACACTTTCAAGCGATTGATCACACCGAACGCATGAGACAAATGTACATGAATCTTGCAGCCGCTCATCAGCACCACGAGGTATCAGGAGGAGCCGGAGCGAACATTAATGGCTGTCCCGTAGCGTATGGTACAGCATGGCCATCAATGTACGCTCATCCTCATTCTGACCAATATACGAAAGCACCGTCGATGGACTTTGGCAAAGGAACATCTTCCACTAGCGGTGAAGAAACGTCCAGAGTTTCAAACGCATTTGTTCCGCAGAATACAGAATTGTCAACCCCAAATTCCTCGTATAGTACACGTGGTGATAGAAATAATGAGTCGAGTGGAATTGTCGAAGGTAGCTATAATTATTTCTCTAAAGCAGCTAACCATACCTCCCTGAATCGAACTTTTCAACAAAGTTCCCATCCACATCATCAATTTTCGTCACCGTACGCTACAGCCACAGGCGGAAATTTCCATCCTGGTTATTATGGAGCTCATCAATTGGTAACAAATCCACAGAGCTATGAATACGCGGCAAGCCAGCATGTGGCGGCATATCAATACGCTCCCTATGGATATTACGGAAGTAATCCCACGATGACAGGATACGAAAATTCAAACGTTTATCCAACTTCATTTATGGCTCCTACAACTTCGACGCCATTTTCACATGAAAATAATAGCGCTTCTATGTATGAGTCAACAAATCCAAATGAGCCTCAAAATAATTCAACTTTGCGATCGTCGTATTACAATATTAAAGCGGAAGAAGAGAGCGGTAATAGTTCAGGACAACAAGATCAAGTCTCTCGTTATATGAGCACGGGTCACGTCACTTTAGATACACCACCTTCAATTTCGGAAAGCACAAATCACAAAAACGCCAGCAATACTGCCAATGATAATGGTAATGTTGTTAAAGCCAATGCAAAATCTTTAAAGACTTAGTTAGCATCCATCAAAATAATAAATCAAATTAGATTAAAAATAATCATCATATGTATAATAAAAATCAAAAACTAACAACAATAAATTGATTGGGCTAGGTGCCTATTATATGTAGTTTTGTTCCAGTTTAACTTATATAATGTTATTAATAGTATTTATTACATACAAAAACAGTAGTAAAATTTAGTTAAAATTTTTTTTTACTTTTTAATGATATTTGCAAAAATCTAATTTAGTAATTTCTAAAATTTTTAAACTATTCATAATAACAAATGTTTTGAAACATTACCTTACCTGAAATTTTTTTATTATAAATATGAATAATGTATTTAGTTTAACTTAATTATAAACTTACTTTTCAATTTTTTTGTCTTCAGGCTCATTTGTATTTGCCACAAATTTGGATATCTAAATAGTATTAATTTATTTTTTTTGTAAAAATGCCAACCTGGGTTATATTAAAAGCTTACTTTAAAACATTAATCATTTGGCAGACATTTTTTATAATTATTGGAACATAATTATAAGTAATTGAAACCAAAAAATTTAATAGAATACCTATTAAATTAAGCAAACAATATAAAAAGTTACATTCGACTAATATTTTATACATTTTCCATTGTTGTTGTTTAAACCTAATTTTTTAAACAAAATCAAAAATACACTTAATCTTAAATCAAATTCCAAGAATCAAATTGCTTAAAACTTCATTTATATTGATATACTTAACTATTTAAGCATATTTATTAATTTATCATATGTTTGAACACAGATGGCTAATGGAGAGTCTTGTAATGTTATGGTAATAAATTCTAAAGCAAGTAAAAAAAGTTTTTTCCTCCAGAGGTTAAGTTTTTTAGCAGTTATAATTCATTTTAAATACTATAAAATTTGTTAGAAATTAGTTTTAAACTCTTTCTATAAACTCATAACTTATATTAAACACATATCAAAAAGCTTCAATATATTTAATTATCATTTCCTTTAAGTTATATTAGTCATCTGTGTTATATATAAATCTGGGTTTTGACCAATGAATACTAACTTAATATATAATTTGCTATATGTGGTTTATTTAAAAATAATAACAATCATATAAAAATTTATAAACATTTTGAAAGTTATTTGTCTGTGTTTTCCTTATTTAGTGGAGTTCTGTATAAATAAACATGTATAAAATATAACATAAAAAAATTATGCATAATAATTAGTTTTTATAAAAATTAATGGATTGGAAATACTTTAATTATACATTTTGCCTATAAAAACACTAAATAAAATTTTAACTTCAAAAATAATAAAAAATCAAAATAAAGAGTGAATAATAATAAAAATTACGATTTTTTCTGATTTTGCTTAATAAGTGCAACCCTATAATTATATATAATTATAAAATTAGTTAAATATATATTAAATGAGAATATCAAATAATACAATTTAATAATCTACTTATAAATAGGTATTGCAGTGACTCTTAAGCTCTTTAATTTCTGATAGATGGTACAGTATATAATAAAAAAACTTAATTTTCACTCCCTGAATAATATTGTCTTATTAATATCAAGTCACAAATACATAATTGTTTGATTTAAAAGGTATACTAAATTTTCTAAAAAGAAGGTCTCTCTGCTTATGATTGATCTTGATTATTAAATAAACTATTTTTAGAATTTTAATAACATCATATCCAATTTATAAAAAGAAAGATATAAATTTTTTATAAATTCTGAGTTGCTCATTTAAAATCTGGTTAATGTGCTATATTAATTTACTCAAAATTTTCAGTTTGATATAAAATATAACACACTAACTTAAAATATTAGACAGCTTATTCTTTTGCTAAAAAACAAAATAAAAATAAAAAAGCAATACAAAATAAATTTTTTATACTAAAATTTTGCCCCACTTCTTCAGGCCTAAAAAAAGAGTTACTTAAGTTTGCAACATATTTCTTCAAACTTTTCCTCCCAATCCGATAAACATTCTGGTTCCAACTCCTCTGGAGTATCAACATGATCTATAATTTTGATTAGCATATAAAAACAAATTATTTATAAAAATATTTAAAACCTTCAGGAACGTCTAATTCAAAATCCTCATCAAAATTTCCATTAAATGCTCTTTTAATTTCATCAGGGGTTGATGGGGCGCTAGAACAATCACCCATGTTATAAATGTTCATTTTTTAAAATACCGAAGTTTTAGGGTAAAATCACATGTCTAAAAATTACAGCCTCTAACTCAATTTTTTCATAAATTTAGCTCTCTATATTCTATTAAGATAGAGATTACCTTTACATACCGCTACAATTCTATAAGTAAATTTTGGTGGGCAATATACACTAAAGTGGAGAAAACATTTTTACAATTTGCGATCAGCACCTCAGCACTTTGCCCTAAAATTATCATTTGCCATTTTTGTAATCAAATTTAAGCTATTATGTATATTATTAGCTAAAATTTGTAATTTTTTTAAAATATATTATAAACAACTAATATTTAAAATTTGGTTTAAATCTAATAACAAAATTTGTTTAGAGTTTAGACATTGAATTAGGGTTCCTATGGGCCCCCCATGTTAGAATTTAATATGTTAAAAACTATTATATTGCCACAATGTCAATCTTAGATATTTGTATTATTAGTTTTTTTTAATATTTTTTATACATAATTTGTATTTTATAAAAAAAGAAAATATTATTTTTTTTTCGTAATATGACTAGTTTTCAGAGTCATTAATGGCCAAAAATAATTATTTATAATATTTTTTATATTCTTACAAAAAATGTCTTGCCCCACTTAAAATCCGATTTAAT
The DNA here is from genome assembly GCA_030555515.1 of Acutogordius australiensis. Classification (NCBI taxonomy): domain Eukaryota; kingdom Metazoa; phylum Nematomorpha; class Gordioida; order Gordea; family Gordiidae; genus Acutogordius; species Acutogordius australiensis. The sequence goes on along the minus strand of CM060245.1, from coordinate 35,573,640 downwards.
CAATTATATTGATACTTTAATATCTTTCATGATTTATTTATTGTAATATAGAAAAATATAAAATTCAAATTTTTTAGTTTTTTTTACATGGTGTTGAATAAAATTTGCAATATTCATAAATGAAACTTACATTAGCTTGAAATTAAAGAGCACGTATTTCTCTTTAAAATAATAAATATAAAAACTCTAACTATGAAACTTTTAAAGTTAAAGAAGTTTAAAATTGGGGTCCTTATGACACCACTATAGCATTTGCGCTGCAAACCCTACTCGCAATTGAACTCATATTATATTTAAAATTTGTGCTATGAAATTTTTTGGACATAACTTTTTTTAAAAAATCTATGCATTGCGTCTTTTTTTATTTTTGAAGCAAAAACGTTTAATCAATATTATCAGTTTTTAGCCAGAGCTTAGCATGGACCCCAGCAATTTTATTTGAATATCTATAAATACAATGTATATTATTGGCCAAAATTTTGTGATATTTTTTTAAAATTTAGTGTTAAAATTAGGTTTAAGTCTAATAACAAAATTTGTTTTGAATTAAAAATGTAATTAGGGTCCGTATGTACCCCTTATGTTAAAAAACCAATATATTGTCACAATGTAAATTCACAATATTTGCAACCTTGTTTTCTTATTTTTTCTATTCCATATTAAGTATAAAATATTTGTATTGCAATAAATAAGGATAAAAATCATTATTTTAACTTTGTAAAATGTCAAGTTTTTAAGTTGAATAGTAGCCAGAAATAATTTTTCATTTCATTATATTTTTTTTTCCATAAATTTTTCATTAAATATTTTACCCGACAAACCTCGATTAAATTAATAGTATTTATAAATTTAATTTGATATGATTTATTTAATGTGAAGGAAAATTTTATTAGATTTATTTCTACTTTGTGTCAAAAAAATTTGCGCTCATTAATGATAGATTATATTAGTCTATTAAAGAGCACGTTTTTTTCTTTAAAGCAAAAAAATATAAAAATTATAGTTCTAAATTGAAGTCAAAGAAATTCAAAATTAGGGTTCTTATGGACTTCAATATAGCAATCGCGTTACAAACCCTACCGATCGACAATTACAAAATTATATAAAAACAAAAATTATAAAAATAAAAATTTCCAAATCTGTAATATCGCTTTTACAAGCATGTTTTTAAATAAGACATAAAAAAATTAATGTCAAGATATAAAATAAATTTGACCTTGTATCCAAAACCAAAATCATTTAAAAATTAGCTAAAATTTAAAAGTGTCTAATTAAGCAATGTAACAACCCCAATTTTAATTTTCTATATCTTCTAGTGTTTTAAAATGAAAAATTTTTTCTTTTTTTTTATATTCTACTAAATAAATGTTAATTAATTAACTATATCAATAGTATTGATAATCGTGTCTCAGGTCTTAAAACATTTTGAAAGAATTATAAAAAAAGTATGAAGTGATAAATTTTTTATTGTTAATATTTACCTTAGAATCCTATTAGCGAATAGTCGTTGTAGTTTACAAATAATATTGAAGTTTTATAAATATTTATTATGTTGTATATACATTTCTATTGAAGCTTTTATATATTTGGTCAAGGACAACTATTAGCCGCTAGGACCAAATATATGTAATAGACAATTAAGGTTAAAATATGAAATCTAAAACAGTTAACATGGGAAAGGCCGTTGGCCATCAATTATCAACAAGGTCAATTAGATCAATTACCAACATGGTGGCCAAGGAGTTGAACTCGCGACCTTGTGTAAACAGTCTCGTTCTTCTCTTTGCTCACCTGTCAGTGAGGCCTGTTTAAAACTTCCCCCTATCAAATGGCATATAGATAAATTTTAGGGCCGCGATTAAGACCTCTCTTAAATTTTTACCTGACGCATGATTTTTCTCCTCTTTGTTATTTTTACCCTCATTTATTATGTTAACAAATATGCATGCTTTATTTAAAATTATAATTCGGGTGCGTAATGCCGCCCACAATTGAATGCTGTGATCACTAATCGAAGTCGATTTGTTGCCCTTAAATATCGTCCCTTCTCGAGTTGATGCCAAAGTATCACGGGGCACTATCGTATACATGCTCGTCGCCGATGACCATGTCTATCAAGTGATCATCCATCTTCCTTATGACTTGTTGCCCCATATCGTTTTTATACCCAATCAATTATCAACAAGGTCAATAAGATTAATTATCAACAAATCCAATATTTCATAAAAAATAAAAATTCATTATATTATTATACAATAAATACTTTTTTGATATCAAATATGTATTACTATGATAAAATACCTAGAATGTAGCAGTACAGGTTAAATTTTAATTGCATATAGTTTTCAACATGGAAATTGACCATGTGGCCCTACGGACCTCAATATAATATTAAATTTATAAACGAAATTTTGTTATTAGAATTAGGCCAAATTTTATTTAATGCTTTGTTTATTAAATTTTTTAAGAAAATGTCACAAATTGAACCAAACAATATTCTTAAGAATTACAAATTTTAAGATGTGATGAGATCCATATGGACACCACATTGCTAATTGCGCGTTAATAAATTCAATAAATTTCTTATAAATCACTTATCTCCAAGTATATTTACATAATATAGCTGCTTAAAATTTCAATCAACATTTTATCAACGATTTATTGTATTAGAGACAGGGGCGTGTTAAGAAAGGGGGGAGGGTCAAAAGGGGGCTATTGCCCCCCTTTAGAATTTTATTTAATTTTTATGATGTAACCAGCGGTTAATTTTATATATCAAACATGTAAAAGGGAGTAGAAATCAATAAAATTGTCATTTTTTAAAAAATATACATCCTTATAAAATAATTTTGTAAATAAAATAGCAACATTAAAATTAAATTTGTAGTTCTTTTCCTTCAAAAAAATGTCTTGCCCCCTCTCCCCCTTTTTTAGAAAAGTTTCTGCATACGCCCCCAATAAAGAATTTGTTCCAAAAATAAAATTATATTTTAAAACAACTTGCTTTAAAAGACCTTAACATATTTTTTAAAAGGTCCCAGTTGTGTTCCAGGGGACCCAAAATTTAAAACTAAAAATTTGATATGCGCTAACACATTATATAGATTTTATTTTGTTATTAATAAATATTAACATCTAATTTAAATAATCATAAAGTTTTGTTTTCTGTTCTTTTATTCAAACAGTGCTAGGGTCCTCAGATTTCCATTGAAACTTTACCCAATTCCACTAATTCATTCGTAGGAACCTACGGTTTTATATTGCCGCGGGCATGCACCTCCTAAAGTTTGCTTATCACCTTACCTTACTTGTCGGCTACATTAGGTTAAAATGACCAACATAAACTTGTTTTAATGATCTACGTTCGATGGACGATCCATGTTGGGTTGAGTGATTAAACTGACCATTACACTTCGCTCATTATTAACCGGCTCGAAACATAATCGCAAGTCAATTTCTTCAATTTATACCAAGATTTGAAACACTGTGGAAAATTACAGTTGGATTCTGGGGGTTGTTTTAAACTTGAATCTTTGCATAGGGCGCGTTCAGACTCATTACAAATTTTTGAAGAAATTAAAAAATTATAAATTTTTTGAAATTTTATAGTTTTTTTTTTAATTTTTTAAAACTTTACTTACAGAAAAACTATTTAAATGCTAATAACAAAAATTGGTGACTTTTTGTAAAAAAAGCGTTCAATGTCAAAAGGTGAATTTAAAATTTTTAAAAATTTTAAAATTAAAAAAAAGAACTGAGTTTAAATGCGACCAGATATACGTGTCTTTAAACCGGGATAAATTAAATAGTTATTCAGTTATGCGATTTTTTTTAATCTCGGTCATCGCGATGTCAAGTGTAAAATGCTTTTAATTCATAATTTTTAGGAAAATTAAACGTTTGTGCAATAACCTACAAGGAATATTAAGCTCAACACATAGCACAATTAAATATATCAAATAACTCAACTTATTCAAATTTAAATTATAATTAATATAATAAAAAAATTACTATTTTGTTTGATATTTTTGTAATTTATTTTTCTTCAAGCTTCGTTTTTTAATCTATTTAACAATTTTCCTATAAGTTTGTTAATAGGCTCTTCAACGTCGAGTTGTGAGGCCACATTTTCTTCTTTAAGAAGGATGCAAGGGCGTAGCAAGTTGTAAAGCCTGTGGGGGGGGGGGGGTTTAGCCGTTAATGACCTTGCGTTTTTGTTTTTGTGCCGATCCCTTAACACACGAACCAAACATCAATTTATATGTTTGTATATATTTAATATATGAATCAAATTAATTAACAAAAAGCAATTAGTCACCTAATGAATTGCCACCCTTTTTTCATACTAATTAACTCTATTTATATTACTACAATATATAATCTCATAACTTCTCTAAATAATATGGACTCACGGCCCAGAGCTCGAATCTCTATTAAAAATTTTAGATATTTAATGCAATTTCTTTCCATATGGAATTTGAGGTGTTGCTGTCATGTAACAGATGAGTGATATTATAAAAGGCTCATTCGTCAAAAATTAAAGAGGCAACTCTCCTGTCATTAGAAAGCCTAAATACACGTTCACTCTATTATCTCTTTACAATTTTGATGGAAGATGTCGCGAATAAAAATGAGCCAACTGTGTATTTTTAAGTTGGAAATTCACTGTGAATAGACATTATAATATAATAAAATATCAAAATTTTTTAAATTAATTTAACGGTCAACGCTGCTTTAGCATAGTAAGAAATAGTAAGTGGTTTTCTAAAATTTCGGTGATGTTGGCATTGCAGTGTTCGCAGAACCAAGCCTATCTTAAGTAAAATTTTATCCGTCTTAAGGTTTGAATCCACTAGTCTCGGGTGGATTACAACATTTTCTTAGACTATTGGCTCGTTCAATTGGTGGGTATGAAAGAAATAAAGAGGGGTTATACAATACTCAAAGAGCTCAAACTTAATTTTTATGAATTGGCGTTAATTTGAGGTGACTCCTCAGATATCGAAGTCAAATCAAGGCTGTATAATTTTTAATGTTTAAGGATTAAGAGTGATACTATTTATTTTGAATTTAAAAAATTTGCTCTTATCTTTAAAATTCTATCATCGTGCAATGAGTTGCGAACAATATATTATATGCTATTGTCCTTAAAATGAATAAACTTAAAGAGCTCAAAAATATGAATTTTGGATTGAGGTAATATTAATTAAAAAATAAACTCTTAATATTGGAAATATAAGAGGTTAAAATAATTTTTAAATAAGTCGTTTATATCCAAACTCACTATTTATAAATTTAAATTAAAAAAAATGAAATATTTTGCTCTCTCCAATCCATTCTCAATTTTGTTTGATATTATTCTTGTTTGGTCAGCCCATGAGATAACTAAATTTGGTGGAATACAATGAATCAAACTACATTTATTTAGCTAAATAACTAACGTTTGTAGTAAATATGGGTTACAAAATATAAGTTAAATATCTAGCTTTTATATTCTAAAACAACAAAAATTGCATTAACTTCCAAAAAATCAAGCAACTTAGTTTTCAATTTCAAAAATAACTTCTTATGTTAAATTTTCCACACGTAGAAAAAAAAATGTTCATAATTGTTTCATGATTTTTACAAAATTGGTATAAAACAATAACAAAATATTATTAGAAATCGCTCGTTTCCTTTATAGATTTGCACTAGGAAAAATTATCATGACTTTGAATGTAGCCCGAAGTGCGCGTCTTATGTCATGTAATATTTTTGGTAATTTTAAATGTGATAATAAGATTCTTTTTTTTTATCAAATCTCTTCAAAATTAAGTCAGAATAATTATTTTTTATTTTTGATAAGCATGGTAACATTATATTAAATTAACTTTGAAACAAAAGACAAAACTTTTAAATTTTTGTAAAAATAACTTAATATAAGACGCACTCTTAAAAAAATTACAATGATATAATTGTATATATAAATTTATATATATACATTTAAAAAAAATTATTTGCCCCTCCCTTTTCCACCCCACGTGGCCCCGTTAAAGCCCCCGTACCGGCCCCCACCCTGGCCTGACCCGTCTCTCGCGTTAAAGTTGTTATAATTGGGTACGCGTGGGGTACCAAAGCCCCAGGGCAGGCCCAAATTACTGGAGCTTGAGTAGGGGCTGAGGTAAGGATTACTGTACAGACCGCCATAATTGTAATTTGAAACGCCCGGCGCATATTGAAAGGCCCGGGCGTCTCTCGCCGGTTGACGGGGCCCGAAGTAGCGGCTCCCAATTAGAGGATAGCTCTGACTCCGTCCCGATTTGGAATTGATATTTGGACCACTTCGCTTAACGACGTTGTGAAAACCGGAGGCCAAGTTTTTCAGCCTGAGCGGATTATCAAACTGGTTAATGTTATTGTGATCGGCTGATTCTTTCGTCAACCACGATATTTTAAGAGTGTGAGATGGATTCAAGTTGACGTAGAGTGTCAATAATGACAAGATTATAGCCGACCACACAATAGGCATTTCAACCTGTGCCAATATTGTAAATATTTGATTTAAATAAAGATTCTATACAAAAATGAACTAAAATGCAAAATTTGTAATATGAAACCTACTTTAGACGCGGAATATGAATTATTTGATTTGAAAAAAAAAATTTTTCAAAAAATATAAGTTTTTGGGAGTTTTTTTGGGCAAATTTTACCGAAATTAATTGTAATAGAAATTCTTTTAAAATGTTAGGTTTGCCTTAATGTATATAGGGCTCTTTCATTCATATTTTAAACAAAAATGTCAAGGTTTACCATATTGCTTACCTTGGTATTGCAAATTGATTAAGTGCACCTTCCTATTGTATTTATGTATCCAATGCCAAATAAAATATTGGCCCATTAGCGATTGGTAGTAGTTTTGTGAGACAATTAACCACATTCCTCTTTTAATTAAAATAAACAATGAATATCCTTGGACTCGAAGGCTTTTTACCCATCGTCGAAACAAACCGTCAAAAATCTGAAGATGTTATTTTCGTAGTCGGGCAGCCGTGTGGGCCTCAATGTGCTGGCGTCGTGTTCTTAAAGCAGGTTAAATAGCCTTGGACCTGATTAGTTGCTCCGTATGTGACCCCTGAAGAGCCCCAGATCGGTCAACTCAGTCAAGTTAAAAATATGGGGTCGAAGGCGCTCGTTGAAATATATCTAACACCGAGGGCCATTCTAAAATTTGGTTTTATTAAAACAATACTGACATGAGAAAGCCTTTTGATATTGGAGAGCTCCAATTTCACAGTTACAAGAAAGCCAGAGATAAGATTACCTTCCATCAAAAAAATTTTCTCGTCGCCCAATAACTCTTATAACAAGTCAATTTTTTTTAAAACTCATCGAAGTAAGCGTACATCATGCTTATTTAAAATTAATTTTTGAAATAAAACAACTACAAGTATAACACAGTAGCTTTTACTTAATTTAGCAGTTAATGAAATACCCGAAAATGAGCGTAGACGCGACGATTACAACATTTTAGTAGTTTTTTTCGCTGGTCTCTTTTTTTTTGAGAATGACAAAATTCTTACCATAACGGTCGAGGTGGTATTTGACTTAAAAAACGGATCCTCAAAAGTTGCCTCATATTTTCCCATCTCTAATGACGCTAAGTTTCCCAGGGTTATATTTTTTTAAACGGGCGCTGGAGCTAATATCGCCTCCCTCGGGTTAAATAATAGCAATTAGGGTGACCTGGTTTTGAGCTCACACAGGGTTTTCGTTTAGAGCTTTTTGCTTATGAAGGACTTTAAAAGCTTTGAATTGGTTGCCTAAACGTTTATATATGTTGTTTTACCAACGCTTTAGCGCAATAACGAAATAACCTCGTGCTTAAGACAAGAATATTATCATTTAATCACTTGTTTATTTTTTGTTTATGACATCGATCACCGATATGGCTCTTTACGAAAAAAATCAATCTACCTTTTATATTTAGGTTTAAAAAGTTTTAACATATAAAAGATAAACTTTCTTATATTTTGGTGAATCACGATTATTTAAGTACATTACGCTGCATGTCATAATTTTTACATATTATACTTTAAGTAGCCAACTTCACGCCTGGACCCATTTTTAAATAATATCTGCTACAACTATAAATCAGCATCTGACGATATACAACACTGGCTCATATGTCCCAACCGCGGGCCTCCTATGTACCCTATAGATCCTTGGATCAATCCATACCTAGCTGCCTCAAGCTCAATCTTAGTTACCAAATTTCTAGGAATGGGTCAATAAGCAACAACAACATTAAACAACCTAATACCTTTATATTTTTTTTACATATTTCTTTATTGCCTTATAAGGAATAATCAAATTTTTTTATAAATACCGATTTTTTTTTATATAAATACTAACGTAGATAAAGGAGAATAAAGTCGGGACCCGAAAGCCAAACCAAAAGACAGGCCGAGTTGAACGGGTGGTTTAGGCCGCCCTGAATTATTTAAATCTCATATTACCCTATTTTCTTAACTATTATTATCAAGAAGTAAAAATGTTAAATTTGTTATATTAATACACAATGGTAACAAATTATTAAGCTTGTGATAATTTTGTGCCCTAATCAAATTCGAGCGGGCCAGACCGGGTTAATAGTCAAAAATATGCCTGGCGTAACGGGCTGATATATCACGGCCCGGTTGGAACTTTAATATGTAGGTAGTTTTTTTATTTTGTTTGAAGGTAACTGAAAGTTTGTAAAATAATAATCACAGAGCCAGCCAATATGGCAAATAAAAATCTTTGGGGCGTATTTCGACATCCAAATCCCTCGAGGCTGGTTCTGAATAAACATCTGATCGTTTATTTCCTGGTGGAGGGCTTTGGTATGCGACGTATCCCGAAGTAATCCAAGCGGCCCACCAACCGAATAAGCTGGGACGAGTGCCTGCCATGAGTGTGTGATTACATTGTGACAAGATGGCGAGAGTAAGGCCCGCATCTTTGAGGATAGGGTCGTCTAGTATTACTATGTTGTGAGGAAGACCCAAAATTTCGGTTTTTTGAACAGCTGACATTGGTTTTTGAGTATTAACGAGGTATATTGGATTAGGATAGTTACTAAATTTTTAACAAAAAATACAAAATTGATTGTTTTTTTAAACATCCTATCTTATAACTAATGAATAAAACAGTTCATAATAGCTTTTTAAATAATTTAAATATATTTACACATTGTAAAACAGAGTTCTAAAAATTCAAAATCATGTGAAAATTTAAAAAATTTTTAATCTCGTATCGCAAGGTTGATAAGAAAAGGTTTTTAGCAGAAAATTACCAACTTCTTAAGGTTTTAAAATGCGGTTAAATTAAATTTTTAGATCTTTAACAAAAGAAGAAATCTTTGAATTTTTTGTACAATTCTTTATATGAGCGTAGCCCGATAAAGTATTTTCAAACATATAAGAACTCTTTGTAAAACTCATAGAATTACCGTTACATTGAAAAGAACCGTTTATAAGAGTTTGTTACTTTGCCATATATTTCATGGCTCTAGTGAGCCATTCCATAGCGCTGAAACGGGCCTCATCATCAGCTGCCCTTATATTGACGCCTATGTAGGTAAAAGCTTTGCCTGCACCCCTAACATCCCACGTGGGTTCGTTCATCTCAAAATTGGGGTGTGACAAATTTTGATTGGATCTAATCCTATATTTGAATAATTCTAAATCAGAGAAAAACATTTTTTTTTAGTAAAATGAATCAGTTTAAACACGCCCTAAGGGCACATTTAAAATTAAAATTCTGCCTTTTTGTGATGATCTTATAGATGCATAATAGAAAAACAAAAATATTATACTTAAAAATTGTAAAATATATCAGACAAAAAAATATAAAATCTTTGGATAAGGAGATTCTTAAAAAATGGAAGCGAATACTGATCGTTATTATCCTGACGATCAAAGTCGTCCAACTGTCGGTAACCGCTTGGTTCGGCCAGACTTTTGTTCAGTTTAGCTGTGATATCAAATAAAATAGCCACGGCTTTCGCTTGGATACGCTTTGCGAAACGGAATTGGCATTCGACTCTTTGGTTCGAGTATTCGAAATAATGCCAAGATCGGACGTTTACCGTTTGAGCCCCTGGGAACGTAGTTGTCTGGGGTGTGCTCCGAAGTATGATGGGAGCATTACTATTTATACATGTATTTGATGCCACGAGAAAATTAATATAACCGTGAAAAATTATAAATATAATGCTTACAGGCATCCCTTGTTTTGATAAAAAAATATAACTAAAAATATGCCAAAACAGCATATAAATAGCATATCGTATAATCATAGATCAGATGTTTTATAATTGAAATATATAAGTGCAACTACAGAGCGGCTTCAAAGTTCTTACGGTTTTAAAAACTTCAAATTTTGAATATTGAAGATCGATAAATAGTGACCATTTATATTATAATATTTTCTTAATATCATGAAAAATTGCTTAAAGTATAATATAAAATATTAAATTTATAGCTAAGATAACTAATAATCACTTCAAAATATTTCCTTTTTTAACACTTAAACCTTTATAAAATTATTAATTTTTTTTGATGACTAAAAAATTAAACACTAAACGCACCGCACCTAAAACGTTCAATAATTTTATATTTTTTACATGCCCTTATCCATGCTTGATTGACCGCCAAAATTATTTTAGCTCCCGTAAATACCATTAAAAGATAAGAAATAGAATGAATATTTAACTTGTAAGATATCATGTTATCCCGATAGAATTCAGCCTTTTCCCCGAAACGATATAGGATACGTCGTTTGATTACGGATATATCACGCAGCTCAAAAATTTGTAGCAAAGGGTTGTCGTCTGCTACAACCGCGTCGCCAGAACCCTGCCAATGCGTCTGGCCCATCAGGGCAGCCAGTTCAAACATGAGCAAGCCCAGGTGTTCATGGTCGGTGTCATCTGCTAACTGACGCCGAAAAACGGCATGATCCAACATTACTACATTTTGAAAGAGTTCAACCATTCGCCGGGCGACTTCTGGTGGAATCGAGTTTTCACCAAGCTGAGGGCCGTAGATAGCTTCAGCGGCGTCGTCTGCTGTATGATCGGACTTAGGTCCACCACCGTATTCGCTAAGTATAGTGTAACTATCTTCCGGCGGCTCATATATTTTAACCGGACTGCTGAGGTAAGATTCACAGTACGCCGTCAAATTTTGCCCTTTATCTATGCCTTTATTTTCGGACAATCTTTCTAATGGCCAGCCTGGGTTGACCATAACTTTAGGTTTGAGAAATAGGGTAGATATGTTACCGTCGGTTAAGAGGGTAATTTTCGTTTTTGGGGTTATAAAAGAATCAACTGCACCTTTATCACCTACGGCAAAATTAATGTATAAATTGTCTTTCGGGATATTTAGTTGGTTGATTGCTTCAATATCGTTGGGCGTTGGTTCAGTAGTTATCGAATCCAAAACGTAAGTATCTGGTCTTTGCGCTCTAATTGATAAAAGACGGGCTGGTCTGCCCGGTGGGTTTAGAAACCACCAATATACCACAAACACCCTCAAAACGAGAAACGTGGTTAAGCCATACAAGATGCTCTTCCAAATCATTTGCATCACCACTGGATGAATGAAGACATTAGCATTGTGTGGTTTTTTCTACACTATTAAAGAAAATTATGCCATCTATTATCACTATTATATTAAGTCGGTCTCCGGTTAGAATAACTGAATACCTTATCAGTTAAAGGAAATATCATCAAAGCTTTTACAGTTTTATTACGATTCATAAAAATAATTACATCGAGTATTGAATGAATGCGGTTGTTAACTTGATTAATTTTATTATGAAAATGTCGTAAATAAGGGAATTGAAATGCGCCTATAAAGTAATTTTCAACTAATTGTCGAGATATAACTCCACTTTCACTTTTAATTCTTCTCTGGCACCATATTGAATTAAAAGTTTAATCAATCCGGCTAATGCACGTCGGTTTATTGATTCGATGATAACATTTTCAATGTTAATAAGTAAGAAAATTACGATTAAAAAGGAGTATATAAGGGATTTTATGAAAGATTTTTGTAGCTGATTATATACCCCGATAGGTTTTATTCTTTCACTAATAATATTTTGATTTTGCTGGCTATTGTAGTACAATAAAAATTAAGGCGTTTTAAACTCCTATGGAACCGTCCAATAAACACTCGAACAATAGCTATTTTAGTTAATTTGTTAAATTTTAACTCGGTGGCAACATTCCTCTCTTAAATCGAGAGATTCGGCTCGATTCTTATTATAAGCAGGTACCAAGAAAAATAGAACACATGTACAGCCCCTTTGAAGCTGGTGGGTGGCCTGTGAAGGCTGTAGGCCCTAAACGATATTCCAAAAGCTTAGGTATGTGGCGTGCGCGCTAATTTGCCATGTAGCTCGTCTCCAATGTTATATTTGTTTGGGTTAAAAGAATCAAAGCCTAAAACAGTTATGGCGCCCTTGAATGGAGAAAGGCATGAGAGAAACCTCAAACATAGATATCATAATTAATATTTTATAATCGCAGGGATAAATATTGAATTATAAAGGGGATAAAGAGAACCCTTAGGTCTCTAGAATTTAGAATATTTTGGGCTAAATTTGGTAGGATCCTAATAAAATAACATAAAATTGTAAGACTTGTTAAATGGGCACGCTGATGTCAGCCGGGAACAAATCCATTTTTAGGCTAAACTCGAAATTTTGTTTTTTTAAACTAAAACACACTTTGAGAGCCCGCTTTTATATTATATCTAGACAAACTCTTTTAAAACTATAAAAAGACAGTGATAAAGAAGTTTTCTCCATTCTCTATAAAGTAACGGCTTATCCGTCAGAGTTTTGCCTCTTTTCATTCTACAACAGGCATCGCAGTTAGAGATTTTTAACGGGCCGGTGATCTAAGATTTCAGGCCTAGGCTCTCAGGAATTTGAAGACGGATTTGTTTGGCAGTCACCCATCCAATTATTAAAAGAGTCTCAATGTTTCCTAATTTGAGGAAAGAACATATTTAGGTTTGTATGCTTACAACCGTCCGACCTTCTTTCTATCAGATAGCTCAGTGGCAAAACTTCTGCCTTAAACGCAGGAGGTTGCGAGTTCAAATCCGTGCACAGTAGCTTTTTTCTTCGGAAAAATAGTATACATGTGCAAAACCACTTGGAAGCTTCTGAGTGGCCTGCTTAGGCAGTAGTTCTTAAACGATATGTCTAAAAGTAAGATTCTAGGCTAAAAACCTGCGTGCGTGCAAGTCTTACTAATTTAACCCGTCGACAATATTAATTGCTTTGTTCAGGTTGAAGAGTCAAAGCCCTAACGGGTATGGAACCCCCTAAGTGGGGAAAGGTATGGGAGAAACCTCTAACCAATCGTTTGTTTTTTTTCCAAATATAACCTAGCTGAAGTTAATGTCAAGACTTGTGCCCCTTATTCACAAAGTTAATATAATTTTATATGCAAGTCTAGATTCCGCATAAAATTCAATCTTTGATATGTTGGAACCGACAGGAACACTGAATAAACAAATAAATTTGCAGCGGCATGGAAAGCTTTGGTCAAAAAAATTGTCGATATTTGTCATTCTTTCCAATAGCATAATTTCTGATTATCACTGAAATTAAATGAATTGTGGTTAAAAAGCATTTTATCAGTGCCTCGGTGTCATTGATAGAGCAACATGTAAGAAAAGCGTTTTGATCTCAGTTATGTGAAATTCCAATTGAACTTTATCATTTAAACTCAAAAAAAATATTACAAGACACGGCTAAAATTGAACTAATTCATTCTTTATTCGTATGCAAAACATGTTATAACAATTTATTTAGATTGCGGAAATACATATCAAAATCAAATTAAGTTGTGATTTGTACTGATTTGCACAGGTCGACAAAAATCTATGAATGAAAAAACTTAATAATGACATAAATGTAATTGAGGTTTCTCATTTTTTAAAATATTTCAATCTTACGTTATTATCTTAGATATACATCAAATAAGTGACTCAATTAAACCAAATTGAAAAATTTTGCAACTCAGAGATTAACCCTAATTAGAAATAATGTGAAAATTTTTCTTTCAAAATAAACTAACTTGTAACATTTGTCTTAAATAAGTAATAAAATCTTTAAATCAAAAATTTGTAGACCTGTGCTTTAATTGTTTTCAATTTTTAATAAAATCTTCAAAAAAATTAACACAATCAACTTAAACAATGTTTTCTAAATTCTAAAATTCACTAAAAGAGCCCTAAAATGTCTAATTACATTATTTGAATCAATACATAAGTAATAATAAAATATAATAAAGAGTTGAGCAATATTATTGATAATTCTATCCGCGATAAAATACAAAATGGTGTTTGTTTCATCGCGAAAGAATGACTAGAATCACAAGTAGTTGTTAATCAGGCCTGGTTGAAAAAAATGGCCTTTAATGGCTTTTTTTTTCTAAGTGGTTTCTCTTCTATTACAAAAGCCCACACTCAATGGGCCAAAAAGAAAAAAAAATTACAATTTTTTGTGTAATTAAGGTCTTTATATAACATTGTTTTCTAAATAAAAATGAGAATATTTCCCCCTTTTGACTATGAAAAGCGCTTTTCTATTTTTCTCTCTTAAATACTTTTGGCCTTTCTTCCTATTTTTTGGCCGTAAATGCCCGAAAAAATCTTATTTTTTATTCATTGGCCCATATTTTTCCCCTTTTAAATAGGTCCTTATGGATTAAGAGATTTATGAGGCAGGTATAGGAAAGTTGAGCATTTAAAAGCTGCTTACGCCAGCCGGGATATAAGAGTGTCTTCTATTATGTTAGACAGTGGTAGCCGGTTCCCAAAAATTTCTTAAAATCCATTTTTGCTCGAGGCCACAATATAGAAACTATAAAGTAAAAAAGGTACCCTCAAATTAATTGTTGATCATAGTTAATTAAGCATTGGTAATTTATTGTAAGAATGTTTGGGGGGGGGGGGGGGGGGAAATTATTTTTTAAATTTTTGATACCTAGATATAATTATTTTGGTCCATAAATTTTATTTGGGATTAAAAGATTCAGGGTTTAATCTTTAAATCATTACTTAGGTATACTCTTTTATATAGTGGGTGTGTATTTCAAGACCACAACTATTAACCCTATGGATCAAATACACATTTTTGTAACCCATCTTACCAAAATATTGAAATATATAAAAAAATTCAATTTTTTGACAAGGGAGCTCAAAAAAAATTTCCTTTTATGGTCTATAATGAAACTCCCGATAAAATAATGGTTAAATAGGTATCCAATGGGGCGGGAAATAATCGGTAGGTTTGATCTGCGTGTCCCACCATGTCCCGTTGATTGAGCTCTGCTTGAGGTAGTACGTATCACCGTTGGCCAGGTAGGCGGCCCACCACCCGAAGAACTAAACCCGAAGATGGAATGATTCCCTTGGGACAGGACGGCCAGATCAACTTCCGGAAGATTGTTTTTCACGAAGGCGATATTAAAGGGCATGTTGGCCGTGTTGTTGACGCACCAAGAGATATCGTCCGAACAGACGACAAATACGGGGTTCCGGTATGTGCTAAAATTAATCATGTTGAAAAATTAAAATAAACGAGTGGGGTAATTATGATACTGCGCTTAGTTAAAAACTCAAAATAAAAAATTTATAAGTTGGACATTTGGGATCTAAATTATATTATACAAAATATCAAAAATGGAACTATACATAAAAATGGTTTAAATGGGAATTTGAAAAAATCAATTTCATTTCATGATATTTTTAGTAGTAAGCTCAAAAATTATGAAGGTTTACAAAATGTAAGCAACAATCCTTAGGATTTTAAAAATAACATATGTTATTGGAGGGCATAACACAAAAATTTAGTTCGATTTGCAACTTGATCAAAATAACTTATACTCTAGGTAACTAATGTAATTCAGCTACATATTCGCATATATTCATCTGAGTGTGGCTGCGACAAACACAAATTTCAAAACTGAAAAAATAATATTTAAAAAAAAATTTCATGGCTGACATTAAACAAGTTGAATCCATGTTTTCAGGTTGTGTTAGGATATGCCTAACAAAAAATTATTGTTTAAAAAAATTTTCAAAAAATTTTTTAATTTCTTTAGTTTTTTTACACTAGCCACCTTAATGTTAATCAAATGCGCTCAAGAAAATTTGCTTTGTGATATGAAATACATTAAAAATTTCGCCTCTTTAATACCTTGAACCATTAATGCGCATGAGACTTTAGGCAAAGCTAAAAACTTACCTATTGACACGTGACATGGCTTTGTACAGCCATTCCCTGCTGAGGAGTGGACGACCACCGTTGTTGATGAAGTCACCGCGACGCACGTGGATCGAGATAAAGGTTAAAGGGTATCCCGGTTCGAAATTGTCTAGGACTATGCCGTCAACCGTGAATTTGTACACGATCTCATCGTTTTTATTTTGCTTTCTAATGTTTTTATAACTCATATTTTGGGCAGATTCATTAGTGTTGGTGGGTCCGACTCCCGGCGTCCATACTATATCGTTATACTTGGATTCCAAGGTGTGAGAACCTTTTTGGGGCAAATAACCAGTAGTTAAACGATTAAGTTTAAAATCGTGGGAAAAATCGACATCAAATTTGGCTTGTATGCCTAGTTTCACGTATGAGTTTATAAGAGATTCTTCATAACTGTGGGTCTGAGGAGCCCCTCTTGAATTTTTTTGCTCTGACAAAGCGTATGCTACCGTGTATCGGTACACGAAAGCTATATGCCTTAAAATGTCCTCGGCCCGATTCTTGATGGTAGGTTTGAACCTGAATTGACACCTAATCTGGTGTGGGATGTGTGCGAAATATCGAAAAGATTGAAGGTACCCCAGTACAATGTTTGCGTCATCCCCGTTGTCCATTTTAAGCGATTCGAATTTGGGATCGTACACGACGGCCGTCTGCTCGTGGGATCCAACCCATTTGGTGGCATTGGCGTTGTACCTTTGCCAAAGCTCAACTAATTTGACTCCCCTAACCTCAAAAATATCCAAAATCGGATTAGTAGTCAAAATAGCAGGTGTTCGGTTATGCCATTTGGCTATCCCCATACAACTCGCCAGCTGGAAGATATTGTTTCCCAGTCGGCCCCATTGAGCGATGAAGAGCACGCTGGTGTCGTAAGCTATTCCACTGGCGTTCATTTGAGCCGTAGGGTTCCATTTCTGCTTTTCAGGCAGAAGCTTGGCGCAATACTCATCCGTGAGCGAAGGTCTGGTTACCATTTCGTGCTGCTGGATTTGTGAATCAGCTAATGGTTCCCAAGAATTTTCATCTGAAGCGGATGATCTAAGGTTTTGGGCGTTTAAGGTGCTATCATTGCCCCCCAGATTAGAAAAAACGTATTGAATGTTTTGGGAGAGCCAGCTGCGGTAAGTTAAGTTATTGGCACTCGCGTTGATCGACATGTTGATGAATTGAATCGTAAGCATCATTATTAGGAAGTAAAGAATCATTTTGGGGTGACACATTTTACCGAAAAAACCATTGCCCCATGAGGTTTTGGATCGGCCTTCGTTGCCGTACGGCCCTGGAGACTCTCGTCGTATAAGTATGAGTGGGTGACTGTCCATGTCGCGTTGTTTTTCTTCGAATGCGCCCATTTTACAATTATATTATTGTTTCCCTTATAGCAATATTAGTGGTCCCGAAAATGCAGTTTAAGAATTTTAATTTTATAAAGTTTCATTAGTTGGATTTGTATTCATTAATATTGATATAAACGTATTTATGGAGACAAAGATTAAAATATTATGCTTATTATTAACATTAAAAATGTTGTGATAAATTAACGGTAATCATGGTTATTTTATCATTGGTATAAAATTCGATATTAAAACCGCTGATTGATTAAAATATTATTAAAATTGATTTATTGATTTATCACCGTTTGTCATATGTTTCTTTCACCCTCCACGTTAAGTTACGCATAGATATAATAATTAGACATTAAATTTATTTAAGTGGTGGGTGACAGTAGTAAGTATGGGTAGGTAGCTAATGTATACATCCCCCAAGACATATTTTTTGTGGTGCTTAAGGCAATGTATCTGAGTAAATAAAACGGTTTTGACATGGCAAATTTGAGGCCAAGGGTTAATACACCGTAGTTATTCAAACAATGTTAAAAGTAACCCTCTACATAAATTACCCATGCCCCCCCCCCCCCTTCCATGCGTGATTGTTTAATGTGGTTTAAAACGGACACCAAGGGCGTAATGGTTTGTTTTTTTAAGTAAATTTTACAACAATGGGATTTCTTATCTGTCAAAACGTGTTTTTGTACAAGCAATGGTGCCTTAATCCAGTCAAAAATGGTAATTGTCTATTATGTATAACCATGAATTATGTATTATACTCATTCAACGTTTAAATAAGAAAAAGACAAGTTAATCAAGGAAAAAATGATCTTTTAAATTTCTTAAGAAATAATATTTGCCTAGGGTTGAATGATATATAAAAAATATTCACACGCAGCTCATATGTTTTGGGCATTATCGCAATCTAACAGGTTGTGTAGGGTATATACCAAAATTTTCTATTAAAAAAAATTGGGTTTTATTATTTTGAAATATTTATCCTGGCTTACATATTTAAATAAGGTGGCTCTGCCTTATAAAGCCTCTACCACATTTGGCCAATAAAGTTTTCTATTTATATTTATAATAAATAGAGGGACATTAAATATGACAACGATGGAGTAAATGACGATAAATTATATATATTTTTTACTAATAGGTGCATATGATAATTGATTGGGTGCTCAAAATACCAGAAAAAAAGTGAGTTTAAGGTTATTTTTTTGGAAAAATTTAAACTTATTGTCACAGCTCAAATAGCAAATATACCCACCCTAGCATAAAATTCTTTTCTACTAGGCATTTTTAGAGTTTTGGGCATTTTTTGATACGGGAACTTATATAAATTTACATTCTCGGCCTTATCAACGTATTCGGTGGTTTTAAACATACACCACGATGTTGGGTAAAGGTTAATTTTTAATTAACAATCATCGATTAGTAGCTGTTACGGCAAAAATAAATTTAAAATATTGATATTCCATTTTCTGCCACTATTAAAATATTATGGCCGATGGCAGCTGCACATCATTATGTTACAACTGGAAATAAATATTGATTTGAGATCCCATACCTTTTACCATATGGGCCAAGGAAATTATTAAAATTTTAAAAAATCACGTGAAAATAATGGTTTTTCTTACAAAAATTACCAAATTTAATTGATTAAAAAATTAATTTGAAAAATAAATTAAATAGTGTAAAATTTATCAAAAATAAGAGTGCCCATATGATTGCCATATTATCACGTCGAGCAATGTAATTTAAATTCCCATCGGGGTTAAATAGGGAAATGCAAACAAGATCCAAGCACATCGCTTAAGCTTTGATTAATCAAGTCGATTAAGACCTATTTGCCGGTCATATAATTTCATTGAGCTAACTATGCCAACAATTCTTTGAAAATGGAATTAAATTATGTGTTTAATGCTGCGCGAGAGACACAGATAAATGTGAAAATTGTAATTGTATTTTTTTGATTCACCCTCAATTTAGATGTTAACTCAGGGTGCGTTCAGGTTTCAAAATATAAGAAATATTTATATTATCATATCATATAATAATGGGCAACAAAAAAAATGAAAAAAACCATTTTTAGGGGGTTAGAAATTTAATGATTCGGGTTTAGTTTTTCCTCAATGCCTCCAATTTTTTTCCGATTTCTTAAACTATTTCCCAAAAAATCGATTGGCATAGTCAAATACCATATGAAAAACATATCTAAAAACGGTTGTAGCTTATAATTATTACCAATTTACTTACTAGTGGTTAATTACAGATCAAAAATGATCGACATTTTAATGACGGTCACAATTAAGGCCACTAATTTTATAAAAATTAAAAAAAATAAAGAAAATTAGGTGTTTAAAAAAAAAATTTAAACGCTTTGCGTTAATTATAAATATTTCCGTAATCGAAATTTATTTTTAAACTTTTGTTACAATCCATAGGTTTTATGAAATTGAAGCCCAAATATCCGAAAAATATAAAAATATCAATGTTGACACCGAATAACTAAAAATTTGTGGCATTGGTTTAAATTCTGATTTAATATTCGTAATAATGACCAAAAATTTGACCAAAAAACGATAGTTGCTATAAATGATGCTTGAGGCTGTCTTGGTGTTGCTGCCCCGTGTTATTTTTAGATTTTGTAAGTTAAAGGGTTTAGTGTGAAATCATGAAATAGATTGTGATTAATATTATCATGTCATATTAATAAAATAATAAAATATAAATATCACAAATGTTGAGAAAAAAAATAATATTCGTGATCAAGTTTAAGAATTTATTCCCTAGGAATGATTAGAATTAAATTTTTGTAGAAAGTAATCATGGACCTTAACGGCTATAAGAAAGTCAGAAAGAAGAGCGGAGAAAAGATCAGACCGACTTTGACCGTCATTTGTAGCACCTCTTGTTGGGTTTGATGGTTCCTGCTATCTTGTGAGTTCATAATTACAATTAAAATTATCTTTGAAAAATAGAAATGGATAATTGTAGAAGACTTAAATATACCTCAAGTATATTTTTGGGAATAAAAATTTCCAATCAGTGTTGTTACCCTATAAAGTATTAACTTTAGGATCAAAAAATCTATTTTTTACGCGGATCCCAAAAAAATTGAATTTTAAAACCCTTTAACTAGTTCACAAAAAAAAGTTCTGAAGGACGGGGTGAGGGATCATTAAGAGTTTTTAAATTGGTATCCAATGGGGCAGAAAATAATCGTTAGGTTTGATCTGTGTGTCCCACCAGGTCCCATTAACTGAGCTCTGTTTGAGGTAATAGGTATCACCGTTGGCCAGGTATGCGGCCCACCACCCGAAGGAACTAAACCCGAAGATGGAATGATTTCCTTGGGCCAGGACGGCCAGATCAACTTCCGGTAGGTTGTTTTTTACGTAGGCGATGTTAAAGGGCATGTAAGCCATGTTGTTGACGCACCAAGTGATATCGTCCGAACAGACGACAAACACTGGGTTCCGGTAGGTGCTAATTGGGAAAGTAAATGCATTAATAACGTAAAAGGGGTGATAGCGTTTAGGGTAAAATAAATTTTTTAAAAAAATTCTCGTAATATTTTTCTCGGCGTAAAACACATTTTTACAAAAAGTTGCCAATCATAATTAATAGCATCGAGACAATTTTTTTAAAAATAAAGTTTTTAAAAAATTTAAGAAATAAAATTTTATAATTTGTTTAGAAATGACGGAATAAAGTTTCGAAAAAAATACCTTAAACGTGCTCCTAAATACCTAGTCATTTTGATAACATATATAAAAAATTGTTTATTGGGTGCTGGTATAATTAACCGAGCTTGACAAGTTAAGAAGCCAATCTAAACCCGGCCCTTCAGCTAATCAAAATAGACTCTAATGTCAAGTATATATATGATACCTAATAATAACATATGAATTACTGTGTTGGCTAAAAAAATGTTATGTAACAAATTGAGTTATGGAAGCTGATAAAATGAAATAAATACCTATTTACACGGGACATTGCTTTAAAAAGCCATTCCCTGGTAAGGAGTGGGCGACCACCATTGTTGATGAAATCTCCACGCCTCACGTGAATCGAGATAAAGGTAAGTGGGTAGTTTGGTTCAAAATTATCCAACGTTATGCCGTCAGCAGTGAATTTGTAAACAATTTCGTCGTTTTTGTCTTGCCGAGCAGTGTTATTATTATTATTATTATTATTATTCATATTATCATCATTATTATATTCGAGGCTCGAATTTTGATCGGTTTCATTAGCGGTAGGGGTAATGAAAACACCCGGAGTCCAGACTATATTGTTATACTTTGTTTCTAAGGTTTGTGAGCCTTTACGGGGCAAATAACCAGTTGTTAGGCGCTTTAATTTATAATCGTGGGAAAAATCGACATCATATTTGGCACGCATGCCCAGCTTAACATACGAGTTTATGAGTGATTCCTCGTAACTATGGCCCCGAGGTGCACCTCGAGAGTTTTTATGCTCCGACAAGGCGTAAGCTACACTGTACCGGTATACGAAAGCTATGTGTCTCAATATATCTTCGGCCCGATTCTTGATGTCCGGTTTGAACCGGAGCTGACACCTGATCTTCTGTGGTGATATGTGTTGGAAATATTTAAAAGATTGAAGATGTCCCATCAAGAGGTTCACCTCCTCCCCGTTCGGCGTTGTGAGTGATTCGAATTTGGGATCGTACTCGACAGCCGTCTGTTCGTGTAATATTACCCATTTGGTGGCGTTGGCGTTGAACCTTTGTGCGAGCTCAACTGTTTTGATTCCCCTGACCTCGAAAATATTTAATAATTTATTAGTATCTAAAAGAGCAGGTGTCCTGTTATGCCATGCCGCTATTCCCATGCAACTCGCCAGCTGGAAAATGTTATTCCCCAGTCGACCCCAATGAGGGATTAAGAGCAAACTGGTGTCGTACGCTAGGCCACTGGCGTTCATTTGTGCCGTGGCGCTCCATTTCTGCTTTTCGGGCAAAAGTGTGGCGCAGAACTCGTCCGTTAGCGGAGGTCTGGTCACCATTTCGCGCTGTTGAGATTGTGAATTAGCGGATAAATTCCAAAAAATTTTATCGGGAGCGAATAGTTTAGGGGTTTGCCTTTTTGAGGTATTTTCATTTCCCCCTAAGTTGGGAAAAACATAGTGAAAGTTTTGGGATAGCCAATTGCGGTAATTTAGGTTGTTAGCGCTCGCGTTTATTGACATGTTGATGAATTGGATCGTAAGTATGATTATAAGGATGTAGAGAATCATTTTGGGATGAAAAATTTTACCGAAGAGGCTGGTGCCTTGAACCCGGCCTTCGTTATCGTATGGACCCGGGGACATTCGGCGTATCGACGAGATTAGAGGTTGACCGTCCGAGTTACGCTGTTTTTTCTCAAACGCCCCCATTTTATATTGATTTCGTTATCGTAGAGTCTCAAAACTCTATTGTGTTAATAATCCCAATATGTTCAATTTATTTTAACAATTTCAGTTACCGCGGCATAATAAGGAAAAGAATGTATATTAAAACTTTGTGCTGATTGCCATAGTTAAGGGTAAAAAATAATCCTACTAAATCTGAAAACTACAATGAGATTAATGAATGGTAATGTTTAGCAATTAATTATTGATTTGTCAGCGTATAATTTCGGTTGGCTCCATTTAATAAAAAAAATTGAAAGTTGATAGCTGTTACAAAGTTAAAACCCATTTATTAAGGGACAGTCAAACGCAACTGGAAACGATAAAGGGTCGGTCATGATTGATTGAGGTCAAGGATTTTTGATAGTATTAGTTTAGTTAATGTCCTCATTTTATCTAGGTCACCACCATTTAAGCCCAAAATCATTTTTTTGGGGTTATTTAAACATCATTCGAATAATATCAAATTTTTTAGTGTACAAAATGTATAATTGGTTTGTTTATGTATATAATTAATGCCGTTTAGGTAGACCTAAAATTAGGTTAATGATGTAGTTGGAATAAAAAGAATATTTTACATAATTTCACCAATGTTAGCCATACCAATAAATCACACTCATTTTTAACAATGAATTCCAAAATAATGCTACACTTCCCCAAATAATCCAAAAATTGACATTATCTTTGAAAGAGTTCCTCCTAAATTCAAAATTGTCAAAATTAATCTCGTAAGTTCGTAAGTTAGTAAATTACATATTTGAAACTTTTTGCAAAAATTTTGCGTTTGTATTAAAAACATTCTTTTTTGTGTTTTAAAAAAAAATTATTGCCGTAATTAAGACTAAAATTGTTTGGACGCACTCAACTCAAATTTTATTTCAATTGATGTTAACTAACCACCAATATTTTCTTAAAACTCAATTAGCGGCGAATGCAGACAGAAACTTTTCTAAACGCAAGAAATTTTTGGGGAAAGGAACAACAAATTTAATTTTGATATTTTATTAGGTGGTATATTTTCCAAAATAGCAATTTAATTGATTTCTATTTCCTTTTATATGTTTAATACATCAACCGCTGGTTACATTATAAAAATTAAGAAAATTTCTAAAGGGGGACAATTGCCCCTTTTTGCCCCCCCCCCTCCATCAATACGCCTCTGGCCTTAATATTTTTCAACAATTAGCAATCTTTGTTGGATTAAGTTATGAGCTGCCCCATTAGGTTGTTTGACTCGAAAAGGCTGGAATTATCAAACGTGGCAACAATTATAACTTTTCATATTTGTGCCAAGGTTATATCACGTATTTTGGAGCTCGGCTAATGAAGATGGTAGACAATTAGTTGTATGATCATTTGTATTTTTTTTATAGTTTCATTCAGATCTTAATGAGCCCGAGGAATGCCAGTGGCGAAGATAATCAATAAATGGAATTTATATATTAAACGGTAAGGAGCCTAAATTTTTTTTAAAAAAGATCGAAAAAATTCATTTATATGTAAAAAAAAATGCTGGCCTGATGAAGTTTTTTTTATATATAACTCTACAGTGTTTTAGATTTTTACCCAGAGCGAAGGATTTATAGATGTAATTCTTCAAAAATTTAAAAATGAATATCTTTCTTTTTTGGGCAGTAAACAACTACCATTATTATTAAATAAATAATAATAATTGAATAAAATTGTTAAAAAAATATCAATACACACTTAGTATGATCTTGTTATCTTTTTTTATCATATAAGCTTTTTACCTTTTTAGAGGCAGTGAGCTCCTTAAGTCTGATTTTCCAATTGGGTCTATTCATGCCACTCCACAAAATTTATTGCTCGAAAACCGGACCGGACAGAAAATTGGTAAAATAATAAACGGGCTAACTTTTAGATTTAAACGATAAGTCGGGCGGGCAAGGTCACATAGTAAGTTCCGAACTCTATTCACTCTTAATTATATCTCCTAGATCTAGATCTATATTACTTTTTTTTGATATACACATATTTTGTTATACTATTTTAAATTCTTTACTATTTTATTTCTTTCAAATGCTTTTATTTTCCGCATTTTGCCTATTATGTTTGTTTTCTCCCTGTTTAACCTATCACTATATCTACGAATATGCTCTCTTTTTGGCCATTAAAATTTTCAAAAATATTTAAACATTTTTGATTTGTACGACGATTATTTGATTTCATCAGCAAATCCACCAATGACCGCGAACAATATAGTCACAGAAGTTTAATGCCAAAAGGCGGATGGATATTTGCAAAGAAAACGAACTTATTTAAACTAATCTTGTCGTTTAATCTTAACGGGTATTGCCAAATGGCCGGTCATATGAATGGCGTAAGAAAATTTAGAATTTTTGCCAAAAGGCGACTTGTTTCCATTGTGCCTCGCATAAATTAAATATGGCGGTGCAAGAAAGTTATAACATTTTTAATATTAAAAATAGTGTTAAATATATATTAAGGAAACTATAGAATTATAAAGGTCTAGGTCTTTAAGAAAGACTAAAATAGATTTACCTCTTCTCTACAAAACTAGAATCGTAGAAATTTAGGGTCATTAATAGTTTATAAAGAATTTGATATGATATAATTAAAATGTATAAAAATATATTCTTTTGTAGGGAATTCGAACTCGAGCTTCAGAAAGCATATTAATAAGTTTTGTAAAATCCAATTTTTATTTTGTGTTTTATTTTGGATAAATATTCAAATCCTTTAACCGATTAGTCAAATTTAACAAAGTGACATTGATTTTATTGAAACCGCTAGTGCTACTACACTAGATATTAATGGCGTTTTAAATAGCCAACGAGAAACTGCCGGAGAAATTGTTTACGATGTATTTATTTGAGGCAAATTTTAGCAAAAGATGGTTTACCTACACCTTTAACTAAGCTCAAGAACCCCGCGTTATATTGGGCTAACTATCAAACTGATAAGGTTGACATTTCACTGAGTTTCACTTTTTATTCAGTATTAATTCGCGTTAAACTTAGACATTGGGAGACACAATAATTTTCATCTTAAGCAGTTTAACTGTTTTAAATTAAAAAAAATTTTTTTTTCAGTATTTTTGTTTCTAACATTTTATTTTATAATTTTTATTGTTTATAGCTATATTAAGTTTGATTAGGAAAAACGGTAAACGAAATTGAAAATCCCTATTGAAAGTTTGATCTCTGCAATTAGCTCAAAACTGTTAAAAAAAAATTTAGTCCCCCCTTCCCCTCCCCCCTTCTAAATCCCTGGCTATGGCTATGCTCTTATGTATATAAAAACCATTTATTAAATACTTTTTATATATTGAATAGTTGTAGTTTTTTTTACAGAAATTATTGTTGTGACTTTTTTTTATATTTTGAAAACCGAATAAATATTAAAATGGAAATTTCAGGAGGACATTGGGGTTTTACATTTTTAAACCTGTAGAGTTGGTTAAATAAAAAATGAATGTAACATTTTTACACTAAGCTATAAAGGCGATATTTTTTTAGAGCTTTTTTAGAAAACCGCTTGATATTTCAGTCTACAAGCGTTTTTTAAAAACCATGATTACGCGTGCTTGAGCCTTTCTTCCGAAACAGCTGTTCCAATCGCTTTGTAAAGAATAGCTAAAGATTTATAGGTTCGTTGTCCTTGGGGGAGAAACGCTCCGGTCGCCACGAGATCTTACCGATTGTGGTGGGCCGTCAGACAGCAATTTACGCATGTTATGGTCAAAAAATGCGAAAACTAGTACGTAAAGGGAATAAGGTATCAAGCTCAACACAAAGGCCACCTGGTGGAACGTTGTAAAATAGAGACATTTTTTGGTCTGTGTTATGTCGATCACGAAAATAGAGTTTTCGGGGCGACTACTCCCAAATCCTTTCCTCCTACCAGTGGTTCGGTAATCAGGTGAAACAAGGCCACAAAAATTATTGGATACGTTTTGCACGGCCTCAGGGAGCTGTAAGATGATAAAACCTAGAATTTGGAGAATAAAAAATATGGCCTTCCGCGATGTTTCCCAATGAAGGTTGATGCTGGTCTTAACACGTGTAACGATTCTAGATTGCCTTCTATTCGTGTCCGATGATCCATTTCTGTCCGGTGGAAGCTATAAACATATACAAAATCAACATAAGACATTTTGGGCTTAGTATATATTTAGATTTATTAAAGAGCCTAAAACATACCTCTAGCCTATTTATCTGCTTCACCATATGATTGTCGGTGCCGCTGGTCAACAGAGGAGCCGAATGAAGCATACGGTGACGGATCTTGCTCCGTTCCACTAGAAATTTGATTATGCATCCGCCGCACGCTAATGTTAGGGACATTTGGAAAAAGAGATGTAAAACGCTTAAGACAAAATTAAAATAAGGCCAATGACTCGGAAAACGGAATTCGATGGCACAGGTCATTGAAATAGCCTCCTTGCTTGTAATATTTCCTTGACCTTGGCTGTCAATTATATCATTATTACTATTGTTGAGAAAAACAGGCCTCACAAAACGTCGAGTGTGAAGGAGTGGAAAGTTTTTTGCGTAAATCACAGACATGGCAAGGAAGGTAAGGTACGGAACCGCTTTATAGCATCGGGTTTGCCTCAGAGTTTGTATAACGGGGTAGCGGACGATGCTAAAATAGCGGTCTACCATGTGGCACAAGAGCATCATGTTGATGAAATTTACCGTAATATCTTTCAAGACGAACCTGACCCGACCAAAAAATTGAAGCAAGGTACATGTCAAGTCAGTAGCGTCATCACGTTTGCGGATGAGGTGTTCGACCGATATGAATACGATTAGAGAGCACCTAAGGACACAGGCGCCCAAGATCCATCGGAAAATATAGTAATTGAGTTTCAAAGTTGGGCCAGCCTTACGAGCTATGAAATGCATCATGATTAGGTTTAGAGTTATACCAATACCACACAAGGTCGATATGGCGGCGATGTAACCGTACCCGTACGTTGAGTTATCATAATTATCCGGCATCCCTTTTTTTTCACAATAGCAAAATTTTAAATTTTATTAGATTTAATTATTTCATATTTTTTTTTCTCTAATCCTCCCCTAGTGTTCATGTTCTCGGCGAAAAATGTTTGGCTTCCCCTTTCATTTACAATATACAAAGTAACAACATTTTCAATTAATTCTTCTTGACATCTCGGTATAAGTGCGAATAGTGAATTAGCGCTACACCTAATGCCATTTCTCTCCCCATCTGGGTTGGGCTTGTCAACGGGCCAACCAAAATACTTAAAGCAGTAGAAGCTGCTATATCATCTTTAATTACAAATACAATGTAAATCAAGGAGGGGGGGGTAGATAATATTGTTTTTTTTTTAAATTAAAAATATGATTTTCATTTTTCTACGCCACTGTGGTTCGCGCAGAGGCGCTCCGCCTTCCCGACTGTCCCTTATTTGAACCCAAAAATGCGTGTCTATTGGGCTCCTGTTACATCTACGGAACAATTTGTGCCTCGAGGGTAGGCTTAACTCAATTCGGCGACTAATGTTGTCTTAGCACTAATTTCGCAACAATTAAAAATGTTGTGAAGGCATTACACGGTAACAACATTTATTTATTTATTTTAAAACATTTTAACTTAATTGTGAAAGGGGCCTGTTACTACCTATCTATAAAGACAGGGGTTTGAAGTAAGAAAGGTAATTGAGTACTTGAGATATAATATTAAAAAGGTCTAAATTTTTGACGCTGGTTTATAGACAATTTTATAAAACTTAGTAGAACAAGAATTACAATATTGGCAATTTAAGAAATCTACTCACTCACCTTGGATTCCTCTTAAGCATAACATACACCTCCTTTTAAATAAAAACCTATGGAACTTTGTTTGAAATTTAGAAAGATTCGGAACATTTTAGGGTAGAGCAAAAGGTTTATACATATACACCATCAGACACCTCAAACGCTGCTTATATCATATTAGCCGAATTTGTTAGTTTTTGAGTAATGAGAGAAGCCTACTGTTTTAGATTTATTTCGAATAAATTTTAATAATGATACAAACTGGTAAAGAGTGAAAAATAAAAGTGTGTGAGCCAAGAAAATATAAAAATGTAAGAAAAATGCCGAAAAACAAATTGTAATAAATCTTATTGGATGGCTAATTAATCATTCTAAGGTATATTTGGCGGCTAAGGTTAAAGAACACAGCATTAAATCAATCAAAAACTTTTTCCTTTAAATTTATTACTAAGACACTAAATTTATTACTAAGATACCTACAAAACATGGCTTCCAATTGAGGAGGTTTGTTGGCTGTGTCATGTAAAAATTTTGGTTTTATCCTATTTAAAATATTCAATATTGGTTCCTCCGTCCAGAGCATCAACGGGTCCTATCATTGGTGGAGGACAACTCGAGAGCTCGGTTTACAATAAATCCTACTTTTTTACATTTGCTCAAAAAAAATGTAAGGAAAATGACCTACAGTCACACACAATTACAAAGGCACAACCTATCGGCTACTAAAATCGGTTTATTGGATAAAGACCACATTTTTGGCCGTTTTTTCGGGATATTATTCATTGAACACATGTAGAGCATGTCAAAACTCCGGAGTCTAGAAAAAGTCCAAAAACTCCGGAGTTTTTTATTAAAATTTGATAGTTAATATATGTCTTTATTACATAATTAGCTGCTCTTTCATTTATTTACAACTTTCATTAAACAAAAATGAGTTTTGACTACAAAAATACTAATTCCAATATTTTCAATAAGCTAATGTTTACTAGCAAATTCCAAAAAACTAAAACTCCGGAGTTGATGGACTCCTTCTCGACTCCCGGAGTTTTGACATGCCTTAAACACATGTAATACGTAAGTAATGTTTAAATCCCTATTTCACTTATCCTTATCATAACTGTATGCCCTACATTTGAAAGTTACCCAAAGATTTTGCTACTCAACCTTATTTAATTCTTAAAATTGATTGTTAGACCATAATATATATGAATGGTTTTTGAGGCAACTATAATTATGCTTTTATATGATTCTTTAAACGTTTTAATGTTAATTTAGTAATGTGATATGCCTACACGCTATTATAGGCATAGGTGGTTATTCCTATATTGGATCTTATTATTTGGACTTCTCAAATATATTGCATGCCCTACCCGAAAATCCTATGTTTCGGCTCTGGTATGTATGTATTTTTAGGTTTATATTAAAAACTACGTTAAATGAACGCTAGATAAAATTAATAAAAAAATTTGGTTTACTAATATTTGTTTTATATCTACTAAACCTTTAACACTCAACAAAAAAAACAACATTAACGAGTTTTTGAGGGTTTTAAAATTTTCTAGCGATACAATCTCGGTTTTTGTTACTTTCCCAATGCCTTCATTTTTTTAAACCGCGTCCAAAATTTAAAAAAATTTCACAAATCCCTGAAACTAATAATGTTTCAAAAAATCTATTGGCATAGATTCCTTATAAAAAATTAATGTAGCTTAATTAGCAAATTATTTTCATGTTGTTTAGGATCAAAAAACTGATTTTATGAAGGAAGCCACTAACATTATAAAATATAAATAAAAAAAAATTAATATAAAAAAAAATTGAAAGCTTTACGTTAATATTACCGGACAACAAAGTTTGGACGATCTTAAGAATCATTTTTGGCAACTATAGTTTTTGGTCAAGTTTAGGTGCCAATTATAAATATAAAATCAGAACTTTAACCAATGCCTCAGATTTTTAGTTATTCGGTGTCAAAGTTAAGGTTTTTCTATTATGGGCTTCTATATCATAAAACACTTATGGGTAGAAACAAAATTTTTAAAATACATTTAGTGCGGAAACGTTTCTTATTAACGTAAGGCTTTTGAATTTTTCGATATTTAATTTTTTTTTTTGTATTTTTATAAAATTAGTGGTTTTCGCCATAAAATCCGTATTTTAATCCTAAATAACCTGTAAGTAAATTGCAAGTAATTTCAAATTACAACCGTTTTTAGATATGTTTTTTATAAGGAATTGGAATATGCCAATTTTTGGAAAATTAACAGTTAACCAAATTTTTAGAACTTTTTTCGTTTACCTAAAAAAAAGCATTGAAAAAACCAAACCCACTTTATCCATGAAGAATCTCCAAACCCTCAAAAAATCGTTTATGTGGTTTTTTTCCAGTTTAATAATGTTAGTAATCTAATAAATTTTTAAACTATTTTATTACGTATATTTATGATATAGAGGCCCAAAACCCCTCAAATAGAAAAATCTCAACTTTGACACCGAATAACTAATAATCTAAAGTAATGGCTAAAATTTTGATTTTATATTAGCACCAGAATTTGACCAATGATGTTAATTTTAAATTTTGCCAGTAATCAAAATTATCTTCAGAATGTTTATAAAATTCAAATTTTGTAGTTTTTCAAATAAGAACTTTTTAAATTTTCTTTATCATTATACATTTTAACATACACTCATAAAAAACAATTAAGTTTGTATTCAATTTATTAGAAAAAAATTTAGAATTTAAAAATGTATATAAAAAAATTATCCATAAATCCCACAAAATGAAAACTAAGAATTGCGCATATAAAAACAACTAAACTAGACAGAGTTTAATTTTTTTGAAATATTTTATGATTAAGGACGCAATGTAAAATGTTTATAACACAGCAACAATAGTTTGAGAGTTATGAGTTAACCACAGAGATCAATTCTGCCATCTTAAAGAATATAAAATTCTTTTACTTTTTTCCTAATCAAACTCAGGTACAAACAAAAATATTAGAAAAAACAAAAAAACAAAAAAACAAAACCAAAATAAATTCTTTACAACTAAAGGGAGCAAAAATTTATATCTAAACCAGTAAGAGCTGATATAGTTATAAAAATTTAGGATAGGCACAGGGGATTTAGTTTTCATAAAATTACGTTTCGATTATTTGGGACCTTGTAATTATAATATAAGGTTTAGTTTAACCCCTACTTCTGGCAGTAAAATAGAGTAAAAAACGTATCTGGACCTACTGACATATGGTGCCTATAAAATTAATGCCAATATTTTGACTTTTGCCCAAAATTTAAAGAGAGGCTTTAAAAGGAGCCGTTTTATAGTATATAGTTTGATTTAAAAAAAAACTTTTATAAGGAGAATTTTTTATTTTTACCATTTTAAAAAAACAAATTCAGAGATACAAGACTTACCGTATTTATAAAAAACGGGGGTGAAACAATTTTTTATTTTGCCATAAAAAGAAAAACAGTATTGGACGCGAATTTTGGCCAGGGAAAAAATTTACCCCAAAAGATGGCTAAAAATAATAAAACAGGAAAGTTCAGAAAATTTGATTTGATTTCACCCAAACACTTCCCACGTTTTGGCGAGAAGCGTGGGCGATAACTATCCCCGAGATTTGCGAAGGCAAATTTCATTTTTTCAAAAAAGAAAGTAATAGAAGAAATTTTTTTTTGAAGAGAGACTTGCGAAAAAAAAAAAATTTTTGCAAAAAAGCAGTTAAAACCCGACTTAAATTTTGGAAAATTAAAAAGGGTAATAAATAGATTTCAAAGGTTGAGAAAAATTTTAAAAAAAAATAATTTTTGCCCACTCGGGCAAGCCCTTGCCTATATGGAATAGCCATGGCCAAATTTGATAGAATAAAAAAAGGGAAAGTAGACAAAAGTTGATTTATTTGATATACTATATTTAATTTACAAGAAAAAACCCAAAACCAAAGAAAGAGATTTTTCGAACGACTTCGGACCCCTTTTTACACCATTTTATAGATAAAAATTGCAGAAGAGCCCCAATTTTTTTGATTAGAGCTCGAAAAAAAAAAGCCAAAAACACAAATCGAAAAACGAAGAGCATTCGCAACAAGTTATCACCTTTACAAAATACATTTAGAACCCATAAATCAGTCATAATTTGCCGATTGGGTGAAAAAAACTACAAATACAAAAGAAGAGGTAGAAAAAACAAAAAAAAAACACCTATTTACATTAATTTGAATTTGTTATATTATTTAAAAAACGAGAAATTTGTTGAGAACCTTTGTAATAAAAATGGCAAGCCAAAACCAATGCCAAAACAAAGAGGAATACTTTTTAGCAGCGCTAATATGCTGTTTTCTGTTTTAAAAACCACGGAAAAAAATTGCCGTTAAGTTGGGAGCAAAAAAGAACAAAAGAAACGTTTTATTAGATTTAACGTTTTTGTGGCATAAATAATTAAAAACTAATGTATAAAAGTAAAAAAATAAATTTTTACAAACTTTTACCCCTAATATTCTTTCTGAAATCCCAAAATCTTTTTTATACAACAAATTTAACAAATTTTTTGAATTTTGTCCAATAAATATTAAAAATTATGTACAATTTCTAACTTTGTTCATCAAACTAAAAAGGGCTAGTAAAAGTTAACAAATGTAAGCATAACAATTTTAATATTTATATTTTACACCTAAAAATTTTAAATTACTTGGCAGATATTTGTTTTTATTTTATAAAAAGCCATACAGAATGTTGGAGAAGATTTGTGTTTGGAAGCAATGTTTTATGTATAAAATGCTTAAATTTTCAAATTAGATTGGTAATTTAACGAAAATTCCCAATTTTTTTTTGATCTGAAGTTACCTTTTTTTCTAAAATTTACAATAAGATAAATTAAATCAATAAAATTATTATAGCCTAAGATAATAACCCCAATGTCAAACTTCTTATATACAATCAAATTTGGCACTTTTAAATATAAATATAATGCAGGGAACAAATTTTTGTCAAAAATTAAAAAAAAATATTTTTTTGAATTAAAAAGTCATGTCGGTTCCATAATTTCACATATTGATCATGAATAACTAAGTACTGTATTTCAGCAATTTTTCAAGAAATTTAAATATACGTTCTTTTAGTTATATCAAGCTGAATGTTTTTTAAAAATTTTCAAAATTTACAATAAGTTAAAACAAACACATGCATGGCCTTTATTGTCTTCTTTAAAATAAAAAAAAATATTAAGTTTTTAGCTATAATACTGCTTTGACTTATAACCTCCCAAAGTAGCATCAAATGTGAAAATTCACGTTGCGATTTTTTTTTCTTTTGCCCCTGTCTCCGTAAAAAATCACTTTCGGTCAAAAAAAATTTTAAGATTATGAAATACCCTTAGCTACCTCCTTGCAAAATTCAAATATTAAGAGGTGACCTTCCCGGATTTGTTGGATTAAGGTGGAATTGACCATTTATACTTTTAGAGATACCTTGAAAGTTACAAATACGTAACGACTTCGGCCGCTACACTTATGCGCGGACCAGGACAAATCCTAATTCCATCTAATGTCATTCAAGATTTCCAAAAAATGGCGCACATTCCTAGCACAGGTAGAAATTAATTTTTTATGGAACATTTAAACGTATACACACTGATGTATTTTATGGTTTTTCCTATTGGGTCTTTGCCATCTATGGTCTAAATATGGTGAACAAAACTAAAAATGCATTAGAAACGGTCCTGTTTTATATGAAATGTTTTGCTATTTCACAATGTGCATCCATTAACGTCGAATCTAAAGTTCAGCATATAAATTTAAAATTTTTAAAAACTATTATGTGATAAAATTAATTGTATTATTCGAAATTCTTTCTAATAATTTGTTTACATAAGTATATTGGTGAAAATTATTAGCAATTTATTTCAAGTTGTTGAAAGTCGAAAAGCGAATTTTTTTAATGAAATCAATATGAAAATAAAAAATTAATCGTTAAATCAAATATTCCGTCTATATTGCGTTATACGCGAATAATGAAATATTAAATAAGATTGCCATAAATGTATGAGCAGGTGTGCTCGACGATACCACTCTCCGTGCTATGAAATGGAAGCGCTGCGGGTTGCCGGACCATGAGGTCAGTGGCAGTACCCCATTAGAACATCGTGAAAGAGTTGAACGGCTAAGGATACGAAGGACTAAACGATATTTGCTCGAAGGTGTCGAAGGCTGTATATTTTATGTTGCTAAGGCCACGTGCAACGTGAGTTTTTATCTTTGCAGATTTTAAAAAATTTTAAAAATTCTCAAAATTTTTTTTTTTAATTTTTTGAAAAAATATTTCAGAAAAAGCATTTTAAGTGCATAGACTAAATTTGGTGGCAACCTTTAAAAAGTCTGCGTTTTAATAAAACAAAATTGTTTAAAATTTTGAAAATTTTAATAAAAACTCACTTTGCACGTCCCCCAAAAAAAATTAGTGAAGCAAAAATTTTCTTATTTTCATAATCAAAATTAGATTTCTATATATCACCGCTTACTATATTTATGTTAAATTAAATGGTGTTTTTAAAACGGTCGACAATTATCAATGTGAGAAATAAATGTTTATGAAAATATAAATAAATACATCCCTATAAACTGTTTTTATTTAATTTTCGAGACTCATATGTAATTTCCGTTTAAGTAGTTTTATCCGACTTTGGCTACTTAGATTCGTCCATATCGAAACAATGGCCATTTTTTTTGCCAAAATCAGATTTTGCGACCTCGATAATATCGTAAAACGAAAAAATTTAAGAATCTTTTATTTAAATTTTTAACTTATATA
The DNA here is from genome assembly GCA_030555515.1 of Acutogordius australiensis. Taxonomy (NCBI): domain Eukaryota; kingdom Metazoa; phylum Nematomorpha; class Gordioida; order Gordea; family Gordiidae; genus Acutogordius; species Acutogordius australiensis. Next base: position 35,537,990 of record CM060245.1, on the reverse strand, counting down.
TCTCAATTAATGAGAAACAAAACTTTTAAGAATATCAAGCTTTTACATAACACCAAAATTATACTATATGATTAACACCCCAACCCTAAACCCAATTTATTACTAATTTTTAGCAAGGTTCATAAACAACTTGTAAAATGATTTTCTTCGAAAAGGGTAAAAACTTATATTTTAATAACTCCACGGCAATGGCAATTGTTTTATTCAGTTTAAAAAAAGTTTATTATGCCTATAACTATTGAAGAAGCCTTATCTTGCTATATAGATAAAGAATAACCTATTATCAAAAAAAATAAAACAGCTGAGCCAATACAAAATTATAAATACAGAATCTAAACCTTATAAATCAAAGCCTAACAATGTGTATAATTCTTCTTTTTTTTATATAATTTAAATTTGATTAATCACAAAGGAATCACACATTAGTTATTTCTATCTAATTAAATTTGATTAAGTCTTTTAATTTTTTGGATCCTTATGTTTGTATAATTTCAAGTAGATTTATTAGAGGTCATAAATTTGATATATTTAATAAGATGGCCACACATGGTGTAACCCATATAAAAAGTTACCTGCCTAAATTATTCCCGGGTAAAAGAAAAATGGGTTCGTGTATATTTGAACTAGGGGATGTTAAGAATTTATTTAATTTTTCCGAAAATTTAAAAAATTGTTAATTTTTTCTTAACATTAAAAGCATATTTTACAAAAATTTGACACTCTTATTATTTAAATTATAATTAAAAAAGAGATTAAAATTAATTTTATAAAAAAAAATTTAAAGTTCACAATAAATTTTTTCAAATAAAAAGCTAAAATTTTTAACGCACCCATATATCATATGACATTTCCATTTAACACAAAATTAAAGGTAGTCAATGGGCCTTAGGAACTATTCTCTACGGGGTAACCAAGTACACTAAAGACGAAACACGTGATCGGGTTGACAAGGATATAAGGAGAGCTTTTGATGTAAAAGCTATTACTATCAAATGTCCTTTTAAATTTTTTTTTCTTAAAACTGTTGTCAATTGTCATCGTTTTAAAGCTAAAACTAATTAAAAATTATTTTATAGTTTAGTCATCACAATTAAAAAAAATTCTATATACATAAAAATACCATATTTAACACGAATATTCAAAATATATATTTTTTCATTCTATTTTTTATAATTTTTAAGTCTAAAGTAAACATTTGTATTTGTTAAACCGCAATTAGCACAATGGGGTCCATATGGACCGCAGCATATCTAAACATTTGATTATCTTTATAAATTTAAGATATAATTGGTCGAATTTATGTGCCATTGTAAAGTATATCACAAATTAATAGTAAGTCTTAATCTAATAACAAAATCCTTTTAAAAATATAAAAACTAATTAGGTTACCTAAGTTTCCCACATGGTCATATCAAAATATATAATTAGGGTAAGGTTTTAACTAAAAAAATATAAATTAATTTTTACAACCACCTTTTTTGTTTTTAGTTATACATAAAGAACTCATGTATAAAAAGTAAAGTCAAGCCGGGCAGATGTTTTAACCCTAATTATCCGATGGTCTAGGCCACCAAGGCCTTCGGTCAGCCCGGTTTTTCCTATAATTTATATATTTGGCCCGACCTGGGCCTATTTCAAAGTTAAAATTGCGGCAAGGTATATTTTGTAATTTGAGCTATAAATTTTGTGCTATAATAATATACATCAAGTATACGTAATACCTTTCATTACATAGGTCAACAATTTTTTGAGAGTTATGAGTGCAGAAATAAACCTGCCATCTTAGGGAATTTCAAATTCGTTTACCGTTTTTCCTAATCAAACTTAGTTAGTCAGTTATAAACATTAAAAAACATAGAAAAAAAGATTAAAAAACTAAAAAAGATTCAAAAACGAAAATAAATGGAAATTTTATTTTTGCATATTTACAATAGTTAAACTGTTAATTCAAACTTCAAATAATATTTTTATTACCGATAATATATCGTGTCTTATTTAATTTTGGACGCGAAATAATTTTGCATTATATAGCCGATGTAAAAGCTTGATATATTAATAAAATTTATTTTTGATTATTTGTGTTTAAAAATATAAGTTACAAAGAATTTATATATGCAATGTAGATTTTTATATTTTTTCTTCTTAGGGTATATTTATATCTGTCAATTTGGTCAAAAAAGGCCATTTTTCGTTATAGACGGATCTAAGGAGCCAAAGACGGAAGAAACTAAGAAAAACGAAAAATATATATGAGATTAGGCCATCGTGGGGGTGCATTCTTTTATGTTTTCATGAAATTCACAGTTTCTGACATTGATAGTTGTTGACCTATGTTATAAAATAGATAATTAATTTTTATAAAACTGAGAAGGCAATAATGAGTATGATCGGCCCAGTTGGCAATTCTTTTTTTAGGTCCGATTGTAACTATGAGCTTGTTTTAATATAATTATATATATATATAAAGCAAATAAAAAAATAAAAAACGGTGTATATTAAAAATTAAATGTCATTCATTTTAGGCATTATTACATAAAAAAAGCTAAAATCTTATTAATGTACATTTTTTGTCTTTTCATAAAGTGTGTAATCGGTGGTTAACCATACGCTAAAGATAATGATGATTAGGTCTTCTAGGTGTAAGTTGTTGCTAATTGTTACTAATAGACCTATTTTGATGTATTAACAGTTTTAATTAAGGAAAAACAATTGGGTCTGAGACTTTCCCTATACCTTTCGCCATTGAGAGCGCCATGTCCGTTAAGGCTTTGACTCATTATAATAAAGTTTTCTCGCGGGCCGGCGACCATAGTTTATATGCTTGGTTCTTTCTTTAGGCACTCGTTTAGGGACCCATGCCTCAGTAGGCCACTCAGCAGCTTTAAAATGGTTGCACATGTGTTACAATCTTCCGAACTATTTAAGACACACGTGAAAGGATTCAATCCATCAGCCTCATGCCTGAAAAACAGAAATATTTAACCTTTTATATATTTAAGCCGATAACATTTTTTAAATGGTGCCCCTCTTAGGTTTGGGAAAGACACATAAACCTAACATTCGAGCAAGTTTTGAATTTTTCGGGCACCCAAAAGCTCCATATAAATATCCGTTGGGAACGAGGGGACCATGGGGATGGAGCAGTGTTTGATGAGGACGGTCTCGTCGTGGCCCATGCCTTCTATCCAAGCTCGGGGGGTGCTTTGCACTTTAACGAAAATGAAAATTGGACAACGCATACGTTAAAACCCGGTAACTCTGTTAGTTTAATATAATCCAAAACAAAATTTAAATTTTTTGGTAAGAGTGCGTTTAGACTCATATTTTTAAATAATTTTTTTAAAATTTGTAATTTTTAGAAATTACATTTTTTTTTAAATTTCTTAAAAATTTATTCAGTAAAGTTGTTTAAATGACAATAATAAAGATTGACGATTTTTTTGTTAATATGCTTTCATTGTTAAAGAGAAATAATGTACAATATTATAGTAGGGAAAATTTTTAATAGATAAAATTTTATCTAATAATATTTTTGTGCTATTTTACCTTTAATTATGTGATTATTATAAATTTGTCAATTTAATGCTTATTTTTGATTTGAAAATTGGATCAACCCTGTTCCTTTTATATATAGTTTTCGCCCGACGTTGGGGCGGACCAGCATAAAACTTAGATTTCCAGCTGAATCTCTACTGTATAGAGTAATATAAGTAAATAACTGAGCCAATTAATTTAAGGAATAAATAATTTTATTCCACCTAACGCGAATGGGGGATTTTATTTCATTATTAGGTCAAACCTCATTAGATGTGACACATACATAAACGAATATTTAATCAATTTTTGATTTAATCTCTTATATTGACTAACTAAGCCTATGCTCGTTCCAGAAAATGACTCGAATTATATTAAATTAATATGAAAGGTACCTCTAACGTGATGCAAGTAGCCATACACGAAATAGGACACTGCCTCGGGCTCATGCACTCACGACGAAAACAATCCGTCATGGCGCCTTTCTACAAAGAGTGGACAGGCGAACCTGATTTGGATGTCGACGATATTGACGGGGTTCAAGAGCTGTACGGAAAAAGTATAAATCAATTCGCTTATCTTGTCCAAACTAATCAAAATGGAAGTAAATAAAAATAAGCATGCTTTTACAAGGTGTTTTATGCACAGGTCAACTATCCATGTTACAAAAAATAAGTTTATGAAGATACGTTCTATCAAATGGCATTTTTAACAAATTTTGTCACCTCGAGAATACCCTAGAATCTAAGGATCTGTTTTCGTAAAAAAATCGTCTGTAGCTTATATTTATCAATTTAAAATGCGCAATAAAGTTTTTAGTATCCCACATCGGCATTTAAATAATACAAATTTTTACTCGCGTCAAAATTTAATAACGACACGCTATATAATTGGGCTTTAATAAAAAATATTATTTGAAGTTTGAATCCAACAATTTAATTGTTGTCAAAATGCAAACAAATTTAATTTTCTTTTCTTTGAAGATTTTTTTTTGTTTTTTTGGACGACCTTTCTGCAATTTTTAATGTTTATACCTGATTAACTAAGTTTGATTAGGAAAAATTTTGATATTTCCTAAGATGGCAGGTTTAATCTCCTTAGTTATCTTATAACATTCAAAATATGTTGACCTAAGTGAAATGCATAAAAACTGATAAATCCTTTAGCACCTTAACAAATTTAAAATACTTAAATTGATATTTTTTATGGTGTTTTTAGGCAAATATTTGATCAAACATCCTCACCCCCTCCCTACGCCCCTTATTTAACTAAATTATTGTAAAAGAATTAATAAATTCTTTAATAAGGTAAGCTAGATAGCTAATAAACTGAATCTTGTACCCGTAGTTATTTTAGCAAATTTTATTTAAAATAAATATCATATGATAATAAGGTTTATAATAATCGAGTAATTTGGTTTTGAAATATATTGGAATAGTTGTTTTTTAACATGGCCAAATTTAAAATTATTATTTTTTTTTTCAATAAAATTTTTTTTTGAGTTCTAAAAGTTATTGTTAAATAGAAGTTCGTCGCAAAGTTTTTTTTGATTTTTTTAAAAATTTTTTATTAGAATTAAAATTTGTTTAAACTTATGCGCATTGTAAAAAATACATTTAAATATTTTATTTGATCTCAAAAAAAATAGTTTATTAGAATTTTTTTCATCTTTAATTATTTTCGATAGAAAATGGATTCTGAACCCAAAACTTTAAAATTCAATTCATAATATTTAGCTTATCGCTATTTTTAAATTGACAAATCTATCAAAAAAATATGTTCGTTATCAAAATTTATTTATCAAAATCTTTAGAATTAAAATTTTTTTAGTTTTTATTCAACTTGTTTTTTTGTATATTTACAAAAAAATTTGTGGTAAAAAAATTTTTTCCAGACTTTTTGTACCGTATGGGGACGGCTTACCCGTTAGGGTTGGTCCCGTAAAATTAAATGAGATTTAACGCACACGCCGGTGATATAGATTTTTAGGCCTGTAGGTTAATACAAAAATAGACGGCATAGCTAGTTAATGATTACCCATCCAACTACGAAGCAGGCTTACCGTTGCTCAACTTAAAATTTAGAACAAAACGAAGATTACATGCGCCTAAGTTATTTTATGTTAATTTGTCGAAATAGGAAAAAAAAGAGAAATGTTTTGTTCCCTGTAAACTCATATGGCTCAATTCACAAAAATTAAATTAATTAATTAATTGGTTTTAATTTATAAATGTTTTACAATCACGGCCGAATAATTCCAAAATGTAATAAGACACAAACTAGAAACGATTTAGGTCACGAGACTTTACGAAATTTTATTATTTGAAAAAAATACTAAAACTCTATATTATTTCATAATGGTAAATATAAAAATTAACAAATTATGCGTATGTCAAAGAGAAAAAAGTTTATAATTCTTAAAAACTTCATAATGTTTTTTTGAAAAACAGAGATAAAATCATTCGACACATTTAAATAATTACAAATTTTATTTTAACATTATGTCGAAACATTCATAAAGGTTTCATTTTAAATTTCGTAGAGGCTCATAGCTCTTACCCATGGTAGCTTAAACCTTGCAACTTAAAATTTTATTTTGCATAAAAAATATTACAAAAAGTTTGCTCTCCAAATTGTTTTTAATTATATATAATTTCAAACTCGTTTCAAATCTATCAATAAATTAAATACCTTACAATTTTTTACAGGTGAGACAGCACATAAAAAGGCTGCGATTGAAGCTTCACGCAGAAAAACGTTCCAAGAAAAAGAACAGAAGCGCCTTAAACAGCTTATATGTCGTGCACCACGTATAAAAGCAATCTTCATGGCCCAAAATAAAAGTGTTTTCTCTTTCCATGGTAATTTAAGAACTGTGCCATATTTTATTTTCAATAAATTCAAAAAAACAAAGAGACTAACAATAGAATACAAAATTAATGAAAAATTATTATAATTTGCCCGTATTACGGCTTCCAAATATAATTGGCTAGTGCAAAACACAGGGACATATTTGGGGGGGGGGGGGGGTCGGTCAAATTAAAAAAAAAGTTTTTTTTTATTTTTTGTTATACATGTTCTTAAACGACACAAAACCATTAATCCTCATTTTTAAATATTAGCCGTCTAACTTTGTTAAAAAAAAGTTTTTAATTTTATAATTTGGTGTAAACCAATTCCGAAAAAAATTTTTATTTAGTTTTTTAAAAATTTAGCAAAGAGACAGAGACGTATCGAACCTTTTTTCAAAAAAAATAGAGGGGGGGGGGGGGGGCGGATTGATTAGGTTTAAAATATAGTTTAAACGAGAAACAATTGGTTAAGGTATTATAGACCTGCTTTTAATTGCATTTTTAAACTTTTAGCAAAAAAAACTTCACGAGAAGGAATTGAGTGCGCACCAGGTTCACTCTATGGACATTATTGAATGAAATATATTGAAGCTTCAGAAATTTAATTTCATATTCAAACATACCCTCTTTTTGTATTGCCCGAAGTTTGTGTTAAATGCAGACATAGAAAAAATGCACCAAGTGCATATTTTTTATTGCCCCGGTGCCAAAAACACCGGGGCAATATTACGTTCTAAATTTTTTAATCTTTTGCCCCAATGGCAAAAGCACCGACGTTTATATATTCAAAAGTGCATAAAACTCGCTATTTTTAAAATTTGTTTGCCCCGGGGCAGCACTGGGGCAATTTAGCTTTGGGGCAAAATTGAAAAATTTTGAGCCCCAAAAATTTTTTTCTTAAAAATATATAAAAGTTACTTAAAACCCGATTTTAGGTTTTAAAAGTGCATAAAACTCACTATTTTTAGAATCTGTTTGCCCCGGGGCAGCACCGGGGCAATTTAGCTCTGGGGCAAAATTGAAAAATTTTAAGCCCCAAAAATTTTTTTATTAAAAATGTCTAAAAATTACTTAAAACCAGGTTTTATATATCAAAAGTGCAAGAAACCTGCTATTTTTAAAAATTTGTTTGCCCCGGGGCAGCACCGGGGTAAATTAGCTCTGGGGCAAAATTAAAAAAATTTGAGCCCCAAAAATTTTTTTCTTAAAAATATATAAAAGTTACTTAAAACCCGATTTTAGGTTTCAAAAGTGCATAAAACTCACTATTTTTAGAATTTGTTTGCCCCGGGGCAGCACGCGTGCTTAAATCTTTGGGGCTCAAGATGTGTGTGCTTGGGGCAAAATTGAACCATACTGCGGACAACTCTTTAATATAAAATCATATAATGACTAATTTTAATGCCAAAATATTTTTCTAAAAATATCTAGTATCTAAAGTCCAATAATTTTAGCTGTAAAAGATATAACATGTTTGCCCCGAGGCAGCACAGGGGCAATTTAGCTCTGGGGCAAAATTGAAAAATTTTAAGCCCCAAAAACTTTTTTCTTAAAAATGTCTAAAAATTACTTAAACCCAGGTTTTAGGTTTTAAAAGTGCATAAAACTTGCTATTTTTAGAATTTGTTTGCCCCGGGGCAACACCGGAGCAAAATTGAAAAATTTTGAGCCCCAAAAATTTTCTTAAAAATATATAAAAGTTACTTAAAACCCAATTTTAGGTTTCAAAAGTGCATAAAACTCTATATTTTAGAATTTGTTTGCCCTGGGGCAGCACCGGGGCAATTTAGCTCTGGGGCAACATTTAACTTAAATGAAACAAAAAATGCCATATTTTGCTAGAGATTCAAAAAAAATTTTAAATATCAGATAAAATTAAACGTGTTACAAAAAAGATTTTTACACATTTCTAATTCTTCGTTTTTTTTGTTTTTCTCTCTTTTATACCTTTTTAACTATCAAAAAAAAATTTATATTTTGAATATTTTATTCTTCCTTTTTCCTTTACAATTTATCTACATTTATGCTCAAATTTTATAATTTTTGAATTTTTATTATTAATCTGAATATTTGGCCTTGGAAATAAGGAGCTAGCCTTAAGAGTGAAATTTTTAAAGGTTTTTACAAAAAAAACTTTTTTAACATATAGCCTTAAGAATCCTCATTATTTTCTTAGTATATTAAGGGATTTTATATTCAAAGACTGTACTCTTTATAATAACAGTAATAACTCTACAAATTTATATGAAGAAAAAAAAGTAAAAATGGCTTTAGAAAAAGGGCTTTTTCCTCATTTTTGGGGGGCTTCTGTTTAAAAATTTAAATTTTGCCTTTTTTTTGGCCCGAATAATAAAAAAAAGCCCACTTTTCTTTTTAGACCCATACTTTTTTCAGCATTGATAAATATGTCTTAATATTAGTTATTCAAACTCATACATAGACAAATTTTTTTTAAATTTGCAAATAATTTGTGCTTAACATTCAAGATAAATACGTATATGAAATTACTGCCACTGGTATATCGGACGTGAAGGAATTCCGAACCATATGGAAAGCGGTTCCAGGTGATTTTGATACGGCTTTTTATTGGACCGAACGTAAAAAGTTGTATTTCTTTAAGGTAAATCTACGATTAACAAATATTTGAGTTTAAGTATCATATTTATTTAATATTTTATACGGTGAAATTTGGTAATTGAAAGTAAAGCGAAAAAATTATTTAACAAACGGCATTTTCAGTGTTGCTTCTTTTTTTATTCTAAAAAAATAGATTTAAAGGTTAAAATTTTGTTGGAAAGCCTTATGTACTAGTAGGAGAATGATAATCAATTATATTTGTATAAAATTTGATAAAAATACAATATCTAAATAGATGATAAAATCTCTGGGAATTTTATCATTTTGTATGGGTGAATGAAAACTGAACGCGCCTCATACTATGGCTTAAACATTGAACGGCACTGTAGCATTATTACATTCTATAAAATACTTAATTATGATTGGCTATTTGTATACTTTTTTAAATTTGAAAAATAATTATTAAGAAAAGAACAGCTAATAAGATAACAAATAATTTTTAAATGTAATTTGTCCGTTTTTAGAGATACTTTGAAAAAAACCTGAAAAATTTTTTTTTCTTTCTTTAGCCACAGCTGACACTATACAATTTTTACACCATTTTTATCTCTCAATTAAAAATTATAAATTTATTTTATTTTAATGACTAAATATAAAATAAATATTCTTTAGGGCACGTGCAAAGTGAGTTTTTATTTTTGTAAAATTTTGAAATTTTTTTTTAATGAAAATTTAGAAGAGCAAGTAAATTTCTTTTTCTATGCCCTTTTCTGATAAAATTTTATTTTTGAATTATTTCGAAAAAATAAAAGTGTATTTTAATTTTATGATGCTAATAGGGAGGCCGGTATTGGAGATATTCGGATGATAACGGAGTAACTTTAGATCCGGGTTATCCCCGACCCATTCCCAAAGGGTTCCAAGGGGTTCCGATTAACATTAACGCTGTTTATCAATGGGACGGAAATGAAGCCGTTTATTTCATCAAAGGTAAGCGATATTTGTGTTCATTTTCTTAACACAGACTTTAACTAAAAGAAATTTGAGGGGAGTGTGTATAATATTTAATTTAAAAACAATTTTAAATTTATAATTTATATAAAAATGCGATTATAAATAATGATTAAAGCTTTTTCTAACCATTAAGGAATTTTTTAAATAAATATTAGCTATTATGGATTAAGATAACAATTGGATAAAGATTTTTAATAAAAAGAACTTTGAACATTAGCCCCGGGTGTGAAATTAAATAAAACAATAGTTAATAATTATTGTTAAAAACAATTAAGTTTTATTTAGTTTTATTGAAAAAATAAATGTGTTATAAACGTGCCGACCTAAAATATAAAAAATTTGTTAAATCGTTATAATCTTAGATATATTTTTAATAAATTTAAGATGTATAAGAGCACGTCTTACCATTTTTACCACAATAAGATCTTTTTCAACACTGTTTCGGTAAATTGCGCTAAAAACTTGATTTTGTAAATAGAAATGCCATTTCAAAATTTTGCAAAAAAAAACTCTAAATCAATTACAAGACGCGGCATAAACTTTTTATTGATATCGCTAAAGTAAATAGTACACTTTACTTCATACATTTATTCAATAGACCATCTTTACTTCCGGTATTCGGGGACGGCAAATAAACGAGTTGATCCAGGGTACCCCAAAGACGTTAAGTTTTGGAAGGGACTTCCGGCCAAAATTGACGCGGCTTTTAAATGGAGGAATGGGAGGACATACTTTTTTAGCGGTCCCGAATATTACCGATTCAATAATGATGCATTTAAAGTATTAATCTCACCTACATCTGATCGTACACCACTCAACTTAGTCTAAACGCTATTTCTTTTTAATAGGGCGCGTCCAAAATCAATCATTTTTTTAAAAAACTTTATAAAAAAAATTTCTTGTAGTAAATCACATTTTTAAAAATTGTTATTCTTTTTTTGGGGGTAAAATTTTTTAAAAAAAATTTAAAAAAAATTAAAATCTGTTTTTTTAAATTTTAAAACAAGTGAATGCTTCTAATTAATAAACTGTAATCTAGGACTTGCATTTGTTTTAGGTGTCGGAATCTGTTAAACGGTAATCCAATATTGCAATCATGAAGAATAAGCTGAAATAGTCGGGCCATAATTTTTTATTATTTATTGAGCCGTGATGTTATGGCCCGCTCAGCTAATATAATTTTTAACTAAGGCCCAACCTGGCTTTCCTGGACCTGCGCTTGGCCTTTTATTTTTGATATGGCCCGGCCCGAATTTTTAAATACGGTTTATAAATTTTTTAAAATTTTTTAGTTACACAGATCAACAAATATCAATGCCAAAAAAAATAAGTTTATAACCTAAAAGAGGGCATTATGATAGCCTTATCTATAATTAAAATAAAATAGAATATGAATCTCAAAAAAATTGGTCCGGCCTGTCTTGGGCCCGTAATTTTATTTTCTTATTAACACCGGCCTACGGCTCATTCTAAATTTTTGGTCAACCCGATCTGTTTTGCGGGTTGGCACTTGGGCCGGCGAGTATCGCATATGACCTCAAATTTATTGTTGTTTATTTGAAAAGTATTCGATAATTATATCTTTTATCAAATATGCAATGATTTATTTAATGCGTTAAAAAAACTTACTTAATAGCTTAGCCAAATTAGCTAAATTAAAAGTCGTTTCAGCACTAAGCGAATTTGTTCCCATTTAAGTTATGCTAGAAATAAGAGCCTGTTTTAGATAAGTTTGTTCAGATTTAATTTAATTTTTTTTTTCAAAATTTTTTTTAGAGTTTACTATTTTAAAATGGGTTTACTTAGAAAGGTTGTTTATTACAAAAAATGATATTTAATCTTATTTGAATATAAGGACAAAATTTGGTTTTTCTAATTATTTCGATGAGAGAAGAAAAATATGATCATATTATTTTTTACAAAAGGCCGTTTTAGAACTATAGGATATCCAAAAAATCATTATTGGAATATATAATGAAATAAAACTACCACATTAATTATTATTTTCTAATTATTTATGTTAGGGCACGTGCAAAGTGAGAATTTAGATTTTCAATATTTTATAAAAAAAAAATTTTGTAATAAAACGCAAGTTTTTAAAATGTTGTCAAATTCAGTTTATGCATATAAAATGCTTTTTCTGAAATAAAAAATTTAGAAAAAAAAATTTAAAAAATTAAAATATTAAAAATTTTCAGAATTTTCGAAATTTCCCGAAAACAAGAATTTACTTTGCACGTGCCCTCAATAAAAATATATAAGTTTTTTTTAGATGCAATTTTAAACCAGTTTATCTCTCTAGTCTGATTGGTTTTTGAAATTGAATAATTAGATATGATCATTTAGAGCAATTTTTCTCCGGTTTATACTTCAGAAGTTTAAATCACGTAAAACCAAAAAAATTATTTGGTAAACTTTTATGTCTCATACATTGACACAAATAAGCTAAGTCCAAGATTTTGATGCTGTTTTTGAAAAAAAAATTAGAGTTTTAACCCCATTGTTATATAATTCATCGGTACTATAAAAGAGTTTTTTTTCTATTACCGCACACGCGGACTCTTATAAAATTAAAATGTAGGGTAGAAACAAATTTTTAAAAAACATATTTGGATAAGAGATCTACCTAAGGGAAAAGCCTGTCAAGCTCGGTGCCGGTCAAAGCGCCAAAGTTTTTATTCTCGTAATGCGCAATTTTTTCAAGCAAAAATTGGTAAATTTAAAATCTCATATTAAATACTCTGTATTTTACTTTTTTAAACCATTTTTTTTAGTTTTTTGTTTGATTATTATATTATTGCCTTTAAATTTACAGGTTGACAAAACTTTCCCGAGGAATTGGAATACCTGGTGGTTGGGTTGTAGAAACAGAATGGATGAATTATGAAACCAACAACATTCAATGAAACATTTTTAAATTCCACATTTTACCATTACTAGATCTCTTTGTGCCAAAATTTAACATTTAACGTATTACATTAAATAAAGATTTGACCCTTATAAAATAGTTCAATTTTCTCGTGGTCTAGGTGGTTAATTCAATGCCTAGTTCCGATGGAAAATTTAAAAGGGGCTAAGGCCTGACTGGTATGCCGACTCTTTTAAGAAATGTAGGGCAAGTGTGGGCGTTGTTTTAAACTAGCCTTCGAATTGCCATGGTTATCAAGGCTGCAACATGTGCTGATTCTGGAGAATGCGTCGGCGTCATTTCAAAGGATATCATGCTGAGACCGAGATTGCCGGGCCCCAAATGATAGTTATTTCAACTCACGAAAACAATAATCAAAAAGGGAACTCATGAAAATTAACAATATTGAGATGAAATTAGCGCTGTCCAAATTGTTTTTTCTTTCTAATTTTTGCCGCTCATAGTAAAATTTTTGCCACCGACCAGTTTATACGGGCAGACTCTTGGGCTTTTTTTATAGCAGTTGAAATACAAACATGATACCTATAAAAAAATTCTAAATCTGCCCCTTTTATACCAAATGATTCTTCTATGTAGAAGCATTAATATTTTAATTATTACTATACCTATATGAGGGCTTTATGTCAAAAATTGCGTTTCAGCGCTATAAAATACACGGCTCAGATAGCTTAGTGGCAAACCTTCTGCCTTGGACGCAGGAGGTGTCGAGTTCAAATCCGAGCACAGTAGCTTTTTTCTTTGGAAAAATAGTATACATGTGCAACCACTTAATAGCTTCTGAGTGACCTGCTTAGGCAATAGGTCTTAAACGATATGTCTAAAAGTAAGAGCCTAGGCCAAAATCTGCAAATCTTACTATTTAACCCGTCGGCAATATTAATTGCTTTATTCGAGTTAAAGAGTCAAAGCCCTAACGGGTATGGCACCCCTAAGTGGGGAAATGGGGAAACCTCAAACCAGTTGTTTGTTTTTTTTTAAATAAAAACGTTTTAGTAATATTGGACGTTAAATGAAAAACAAATTAAAATTAAATTTTTTGCGTTATATGTTAGTTTTTAAATAATTAGTTAACTTGATTTGTTTGAAGCTTTTGACCTAATAATTATTGTCTCTTATTAGTTAATATAATTTTTAAAACTTTAAATGTGTAAATAATAAAAAAAAAGCATGAATCTTAAGGTTTAAAACTATTTTTTTTTACGTTCGCTAATTAAATTTAATATATTTTATTAAATATACTTTACACATCAATATTTAGGTATATAGTTTTAATTCAAAAAAAAAGAATAAATCCTATATCTTTTAGAGAAATATTGGTTGATGTTAATGTGTAAGGCAGTTATGTTTGTCGCGAGACGCATATGAGTCGAGGAAAAGTGCCGAAAAGAGAACAAATTGCTCGGTTTGAGGTATATTAGGCGATCAGTGGTACTTCATTGATTTACACTGTTAATGGGCTACTGCTCAAGCCCAGACTTGCGTTTGGTGATGCGATGTCGGTCAATGCAAAAAAGGATATTGTTTTTAACTGAACCCTCTCTAAATCATACAAACGTAACTGTTTTATTTTTTACTCTGACCCTTGATGTGGAATTAAAAAGTTTTTTTGAATGGTTTTTTGGTGACATTGGTGGATGTAAAATTCGATATTGCCGTTGATTATCATCATCCACGCACGAAATAAAACTGCACCTTTAATTGTAACGTTAACCAAACCAATATAACACCTTTCTCGTTGTTTGGAAATCGAAACGTTTTTCTTCTGGCATTACAATGTATTAGCATAACGGCCTTAATATTTGCAAATCTAAAAACTTAAATTTTGAGTGAAATGCATTTCTATAGCCTTATTATTTTGATTAGTGTCTAGAACTGGGCGATCAGTATAGGGGGTAGGGAGACTAGTATTATTTAGCGTAAACATTTTTATATTTTCAAATGTTTTTAGACTGGTTAAACAACTAGCTTCTGTTCACTTCGACCTTTCAAGACATTTTATTCCCATACGAAAACTGTAATTAAAAAAAAATCATGTATCCTGTATCTCAATCGTTTTAAATAAACGCAAGTTTGATTTTACGAAAACAAAATAATTAAAAAAAAATATCCTCATGAAATTTGGAAAGTCAATCATCATGATTGGCATTTAATTATGAAATAGAATTTTACAAAAACTAATTTAAAACCCAAAAAAATAATTTTTTTTTAATTAACTGACACCTAACGCGCTTTAAACAAATAAGGCATATAATAATTTAAATGAGAGCAACGTATTTATATATTCATTACTATTAAAAAACACCGTGGTATAGAAGTTTCTTCCAAACCTTTCTCTTCATGATGGCTTATCCGTTAGGGCTTTGCCCCTTTGACTCTACAGCAGGCCCCGCATAGAACATTCGTGTCGATAATCTACGTTTTTAGGCCTGGGCTCTCAAAAATGGATGGATTTGGGATTTGTTGACTAGAACATCCATCCAACTACTATAGTTAGGCTCAAAACATTGCTCAATTTGAAGTGTATAAAGCATAACCGAACATTTAACAATTTTATCAGTAAATAGCTTACGGTATAAGCCTTTAATTTTGTGGGAGGCCTCAGTAAATTATAAAACTGAATTATGTTTTTGCTTCATTCTAAATGTTTTATCAGAGTAAATTTGCTTTTAAATCACCAAATAAGACTATAGCTAGTGAAAAAAGAGTTGTTTTGAAGGATTGAGCGCATTTAATTACAGTGCTCACTTCAATAATTTGGCACATGTTAGAAATAGAATGATCAATAGACACATAAAATGTGGCCATCAGCTACTATATTTTTGATCGTTGTCACTAATTAAATGATCACGATCACAATTGAATGATCAAGATCGCAATTAAATGGCCAAGATGATGTTTTCATGTAAATATCAGTATGTTGTGGCTAAATGGTCACACAACTTAGTGATGTTTACCATGAAATCATCATCTTGGCCAATTAATTGTGATCGTGATCATTTAATTGTGATCGTGATCATTTTATTAGTGACCGCGATCAAAAAAATAGTAGATGATGGCCACATTTTATGTGTCTATTGATCATTCTATTTCTAACATGTGCCAATTTATTGAAGCTAGCACTGTAACATGAAGGTGGCTAGTGTGAAAGAGAAATCAAAAAAATAATTAAAATTATTTTGATATTCCCAACCTAAAACGACCAAAAAACATTTAATCTTGTTTTTTAATGTACCGTTCAATTTTTTTTGAATTATTTTGATCATCAGCCGTAGTCAAAAAATCACAATTTATTATATGCGCATCCTCCATCACGCCGCACTCTAAAAATAAACTGAATTAGGAATTTGAAAACTTAGTTATAAATATTTTTAAGAATATATTTATTCGTGCTATTAAAGTAGTTATTTATATTGATTAATATTTTGGACGTAATATAAAAAAATTTAACCGCTCTATTTAATGTTTTCTACATAAGAACTTCCCTCACTGTATCGGTTTCAAAGGTCAGATTATATTAAAATAATTCCGTGAGAGTTTTAATTTTATACATGCCATCTATGTATCTATCCTCGGGCTAAATTTATGCCTTGGGGCTAAAAATAGGTTCAAATAATATTTTGCAGGTGGAACATAAATTTTGGATGAAAAGCGAAACTAATTTAATGATTTTAAACCTTATATACATACCATTTCTTTCCTTCTTTACGGTTATTTTACCATAAGTCGTTTTGCAAATTTTTTTGCAAACAACAAATCCCATTTGTAAATGAATATTGCTAACTCCTATAATTTCAGAACCTGTGGTAGAAAAGTTTCCTCGGCTGGCCCGTTAAAGATTTGCTTTTTTTAATTCAAAGAAATGAACCCCGAAGCAATTAAAATGAGATCTAACCCGCGCCGTTACCTAGGTTTTAAGCTTGGAATCAGAAAAATTAAAACGATTTTGGGATTTGTTGCCGTAACCCACATTAAACTAACCAGGCTCAAAGTTGCTTAACTTGGAATGTTCAGCACAATAAAGTTTACATAAGTTGCCCGACGACCTATGATGATTTAACCTAAAAATTGACCAACCATTTAAAATTTATTTTTTGCCAATTTTTCTAAATGCCTTCTTGAGTTCTCCACAATATACAAATAGCGAGGCTCTGTTCTTAATTCGATTCTCAACTCTTTGGCTCGGTCGCGGTAACAATAATAAGGTCATACCAATAAAAGTTTCCATTTAACTGAGTAAATACATAATAAAAAGGTGGTTTTGGCTTACTTGAGATGTATAGCACAGTTAAGTCGAGGTATAAAACCCTTTTACATATATTTGGATGTTTCTAACCCAATTAGCCACAAACAATGCTTTTCTTGATTTTACCTTTGGACGGAAAAGAAAAATATTCGTTTTACAAGGTAACATTTTTTTTAAGCAACATAGTAAAAGATTTCGTTAAAAAATTGGGAGAAAAAAAATGGGGAAATGAGACAAATTAGGTTTATGTCAGCTTTCTAATTAAATTCCTATAAACAAAATTACATGAGGACGCGTTCAAACTTCTTTTATAATTTAATAAATTTTTAATAAATTTTTTATTTTTTCAAACAATTGGTTCAATGTAAGAAAAAATTTTTTGTGAGATGTATAAAATTATTTATCAGCTATGTTTATATATTTTTGGATATAAATTTATTAAATATACTTAGAACATCTTTTCCGACTGTTACAAAATGTTGTAAAAAAATGGTAAATGATTTTATGCACAAGCCAAATATGAAAAATCATTTTTAGTATTTTATTTTTTTGTAAAAATCCATGAAACCTAAACGTAGAAAGGCGTGAACACATAAAAAAAGTAATAAAACACAGGTCAACATACTGTTAATGAGCTTACATATATCAAACCTATCTTAGATTTTTAAATCCGTTAAACGTTTTTTCTAATTAAACTTTATAAGTCAGCTATGAACATTTAGAAATTTTTAAAAAATGTTAACAACAACATAAACAATAATAATTAAATTTCTTTTTTTTTGACATTCACAACAGTTAAACTAGTAAATTCAACAATAATATTTTTTATTAGAATCGATAATATATCATATTGTATTTAATTGGTGTAATCAAGAAGCTTATTTAAAAGCTTGATATACTTAAAAATTTAATTTGTCTTTATTTAGGAGAAAAAACATATGTAACGAGTGATTGTGTAATGCAATGCCAATTTGGTTAAAAAGGCCATTATTGGATGTGAAAGGATCAAAATATCCGAAGTCGAAAAAACAACGAAAAACGATAAATGTATATGAGATAAGTCTATTATGGGGGTTCATTCTAATGGTTTTATTTCTTTTTCTAATAATAGTATCTGTCATGCAATATAAGAGTATCTAAGTATCTCAAATTGACAAGCAATTAATTATTATGCATTAGAATGCTTTTTTTAATTTAAAAAAAAATTTATAGGTTTTTGCAAAATTATTTGTGATATGTATGAGATATTGTATAAAAAGTGGTTTGTAACCAACCCGTTTGTCCAAAGGCTGGCAGGTTAAATATTTTAAATTTGAATTATTTGGCGCAAAATACTCTAAAAATTTATTGCGAGAGTTGTATTAAGAGTCAATTAACTGTTGCCTTAAGAAAATTTTTTTTCTAATGGGCCACCACTGTACTATTTTAAATTGTTAAAAACCTGTCCATAACCGGTAATTAATTTAATGTAAATGTAGCCCGGGCTAAATTAATTCATCTAATTTAATTCTTTACCATTTAAAAATTCAAAAAACATTATTTTTTAACAATCAAACCCTAGGAGGCATAAAGGATCGTTAAAATTGCAAGAATTAAAATATTGTGTGCAAATTTGATTTGATATTTTCACCAGGTGCTTGTTTTTATACAAGTTAGCGTATTATTCAGAATCAGTTGCAAAATATCATAATTCGGCTATAGAAACAAGCATAATTATAAAACCCATATTGGTTTAGAGCTGAGATAGTCGAAAATCTCGCCAGACAGGTGTTGACCGGCCAGTAATTACGCAGGCAAGAAGTTAAAAAAGTTTTGGTCGGCTAAAATAGTTGATAAAAACAGGACAGGCCAAAGATTTAAATATCGTATACCCTAAATATTTTTTATAAGATTGGAAAAATTTAATGAGTTAGATGGGAAGCTTAGTGAAGGGTGAGTTTTCTGATTTTAAATATTTTAAACAAGTATTAAAAAATATGTAAATTAAGATTTTAAATAGGAATACCTTTATTTTATTTAATTAATGAACTTTTTTAATTTCGCAAAATACTGAAACAGATTATCAAAATAAAAAAGTTTTTTTTTGAATTTTAAATATATTCTACGAAAACACACAAATTTGCAACAAATATATAAATTCATCTAAATGTAGTCGGACTTATAGAAAATTTTTTTTTATAGAAATAAAAATTTTTTAAAGCCATACTGTCGCTTTTAGCATGCATGAGTATCAAAATCAGACATAGAAAAAAATTGTATAAATATATTTAAAAAATAATAAATTAATATTCTTAAAATACTAAAAATCACCCACATACACTCCTGAAATTTCATATCAATTAATTATTTTAAATATTTGATAATTTTGTTAAAAATCTCCTATTTTTCCGCATAAATTCCACGTCAATATTTTTTAATATTGTTTATTTCAATATGTATTGTTCTAATTTAAACTTGAATGCATATTATATGAGGAACGTGATACAATGGGCCTAAAAATGGAAAAGTCATAATGGGGTACCAGAGTACCTCTATTTTACTTTAAAAATAAACAGCTTTAATAGACCTTATTAATTTTTTTTTAAATATTTGGACCTAAAACACATAACTTAAATAGTCTAAAGTTTAAAAGATCTGTGATCAAAAAAGTGATGCAAAATTGCATCGGTATATATTGTCAAGGCTTTTTAATACGACGAAGGAGCCAAAGTCGGAAGAAACAACAAAAAACGAAAATTAGTATAAGATGTATTTTCATAAATTTTTTTCCTTCCTTTGACATGGATCGACTTGTGTTATCAAACAAAATTTTAATTATTATTATTATTATTATATTATTATTATTATTATTATTATTATTATTATTATTATTATTATTATTATTATTATTATTATTATTATTATTATTATTATTATTATTATTATTATTATTATTATTATTATTATTATTATTATTATTATTATTATTATTATTATTGATATTATTATTATTATTATTATTATTATTATTATTATTATTATTATTATTATTATTATTATTATTATTATTATTATTATTATTATTATTATTATTATTATTATTATTAATAGCTAATGGTTAATACAGGATAAAAACAGCCTTTACCACTGTTTCACTATGCGGTCTCATTATTGCAAAGATACTGATGCTGACAACCAGGCCAGACCCTTGTTACCATGCAGTAATTCGAGCCATGTATTGCAAAAATGTGCAAAATATCAACTCGTGGTGGCAGTCGACAATAATTCCAATTATCGATCGAGGTCGGATAGCACGGGCCATCATCAGAGCCGCCGTTGGGACTTTCTGAGATGGACCCCTATTTGCAATCTGCAAAATGTTTTGCTTGTCTTAATCTGTTTGTTAAGCCTTACGTACCTCATGCGACTATTCATCGTTTATCGAGGCAGCTCAGACAAATTCCAACAGCTCTTTTACGACGCAAGATCTCCTCATGGCGTCCATATCAATTTTCCCGCTTTGGCCTATCCACCAGGTTAAAGCGCGGTTCAGTTTTTGTTTTTGAAATACAATGTTAAAAGCTTTTAAAAAAATTAAATAAATATTTTGATGTTTTAAATTTTTAAGCAGCAAAATTAGCCTTAGAGTTTTAAAAGGAGTGATCTTAAAATGCTAAGCCTTGTTTATTTAGATTCAAATAGAAATTAAGTAGAGCCTTTTTATATACTTAGAACAGCTACTCACAATTAATTGTAAAAAACAGTGGTTGATAACAAGTTTCAATATTTCAAAAAATTTTAAATTTGATTTTTTTTAAAAAAGAAATTAACATTAAACGCGCCTTTAACTCGTAGGATAAAAAATTTGTAACGCGAATGCTATGGTAGGGTCCATACGGACCCCAGCTTTAAATTTCTATAACTTTACGAGCTTTAAAGCTGTGATCTTTATTTTTTAATTATTTTGAAGAGAAATACGTGCTGGTTGAAATTTTTTTTAATGTAAATAGAGGCAATACCATAACTTTCTTTATTGAAATTGTGAAAAAGGGGTTCATATGTACCCCAATACATCATCTAAATACTAAACATATTTGTTATTAGAATTAGACCAAATTTTAATTTCTACTTTTATTATCATTATTTAAGTAGAAAGTCACAAAAATTTAGCCCATAATATATAAAATTTTTGAAATCCAAACTTTAAAAAGTGCTGAGGTCCGTATGGACACCACAGTGCTAATCGCTGGTTAACTGATCATCAATTTAATATTGAAAAATTTAGAGTGCAAGTTTGTGGGCTGCAATAATCATCAAAAAAACAAATTTTAAAGGCAAAAGTTTACTCCTTTGTGTTTTGGATATCAAACATATTTCTAAAAATTTTATTTATTTTTTTAAAACTAATGTAAAAACACTATCTTTTTTTAGCTAATAATAATTATCAAGTTTTTGTAAAAGTTTTTTGTCAAGAGATGTAAATTTTAAGTTGCCAAATATATCTAAAAAACTTATACCTAAACGCAATTTTAGGCATGGTGAATAATAATTTTTGATGTTGCAATTAGAAAAAGTTTTTTTTTCCTTTTTCAAAAAACTTAATTACAACTCAAGAATGTTTTTTTCAAATTTAAAACTTTTAATTTCAGTAAAATATTTTTTAAGTGTGAATGATTATTAACAATCGCATTCTATCCCAAAATAAAGGAAATTTTTGTGCAGAACTCGTTTAGAGTTCATTGAAAAATTAATATAACTTTTAATGATTTATTATTTTTATTATTTAGGTTGAGCATATATTAACCTTGTTTGCAATATTTAACTCTTTTACTCGTTGGCAGTAGATTAAAAAATCTTGATAAATTTAGATCTAAATCTATAACGTAACAATAGCAATATAATCGTTTCAACATTTCTTTTACTAGAGCTAACGCGTCAAACCAAATAAATAAATTACCGTTGAACCTTTATAAAGTTAATAAAATTTTTGAAAAAGCTGAGGGTGAAATTTGAAAGGTTTTTATACCAATTTTAGATATTTATCAATTTTCTATACCACACAAATTTTCAAACACTGGATCCAATTATTTTTTTGAATTTTAAAATTTTTTAAAAGTTTGAATAAACTCTAAACGCCCTTTACCCTCAATTTTTAGACATATAAATTTAAAACACTATTACTATTAATCGGTCTGAACCCCAATTGTAAAACTTAATTACTCAAGAATTAAGGGAAAAAAATTCTTAAAAAAGATGTTTTTAGAATTTAAAAATTATTTTTGGCAATTTACCTTAAAGATTTCATATTTAATTGAGCGAAACATTTATTAGTTAGTTTTACAATAACAATTATCTTAATTAATAGCCTATTATATAAGATTATTTTAAAAAATCAGGTTGCATTTTGTCTGTTTCTAACATTGTGGCTATAACATCTCGCATTTAAATTGACCACGTGGGATCTATACGGACCCTAACAAATATTTCTAATTCTAAGCTGTTTTATGACATAGACTAATTACAAAAATCTAAATTATTATAATATAAATATAATTTAAAAATGTGCTGAGGTATATATGGACCCCACAGCTGATCGGTTGCTATGTCACAACATCGACGCCGATATAATGAGTAGTTTTGTTGATAGGCAATAATGCTCATGGAGGCATTTCTAACGGTGCACGCGTCGCCCCGAACACTCGCCAGCCTTCCAAATTGTGTATAAAAAAAGTAATCACTGAAATTTGCATTACACTGTATTTTTTCTTAAACAATAATAAATGCAACTTAACCTATAATGAAGGATTGGAACTAGTTCCAGAACTTGGAACTCGGAACTCGAAGAACTCGTCTTTTTTTTGAAATGGAACTCGGAACTAAGTACCAAGCGATTTATTTCAAATACCTAAAATTCAAACTTTTTTAATTGAATAAAAACGCATTAAAATTAATATTTTTTGAAAAATATATAAAATTTGAATAAAAAAAACCTCATTTATTGTTTAAATTATTATTTGATTGCACACAAGCCTTCTAAAATTATATTTGTTAACGTAACATTTTGTTTATACATTCATAAATTTTCCTGCATTTTTAAGTTTTCAAGTTTTTGAATAAATTCTGGCATACCATGAAATTCAGCGGAATTTATAAATTTTATGAACCTCAACTTGTTAATGACCAATATCAATGTTCTTTGTGGAAGTCGTAAAATAAAACAACCTATATAACGGTAATTAATTCTATTTAATATTTTAAGAAATTTACTTCCAACCTTAAAAAACACGTAAAGTGTGTACATAAAGCAGAATATGAAAAGTTTTTAACTGTTACAGAAAGAAAAGAAAAATCCAAAATTACAACTCAAACCAAATTTAAGCAGACAAAAATCTTTAATAACTCCGTGCATCCATGTATGGAAGATTGCGTAGAGTTGGTTACTGTTCATGGCAGACCATTTGAACTATTTTCAGATGATGCCATGATTAAAATCATAAACAAAGCAAGCCCATCAGGAACTAATTTTAAACAGATTAATCCAAGTAATGTTAGAAATGAAGTTGAAGAAAAGGCCAAATATATGCGAACAACTTTAATTGATGATATCAAACATAAAATACTAAGCATAAAATTTGATTTTGCAAGTGTTGCAAACAGATCCTTCTATGGTAAATTAATTTTCACATTTAACTTTTGTACATTTTAATATAAATAAATTATTTTTAAATTTTAAAATTATTTAGTTATACAAACTAAAAATTTAGACAAATTAGCCAAAACCAGTTTTTTAAGAATGTATTAATTTAAAAATTCTAAAATATTTATAATTTTGTTTTATTAATTTTTATAAGGCAAGTCAGTTTTTTTTTTCTAAAATAACCTAGATATTAACTTTTAAAAATTAAATAAAATCATTTTTATGAACATTGTTTACATTTTTCTCATTTAAGTACAAAACAAGATTAATTAACCAATGCATTTAAAAAGTAGATAAAGTTTAATCAGATAATGAGGTAAAGAGAAAATATGTTTAAAAAGCTTTTAAAAAGTTAAATTTAATTGTGATTTTGGCTACTTAGTGTAAAACTTTTTATTCAATTTTTTTAAATAAATTTACTTTTAGCTATAAATTGCCAATATATCCATATGGATAAAATTCAAGTCCGAGTGCTGGAATGCAAAGAGGTCTATGACCAGCATAATGCAGTTAATATTTCCAAATGACTTAAAGAAACTGTTTTAAATTACAATATAATGAAAACCCAAATATTATAGATAACTTCAGACACAGCAAAAGCTGGAATAAAGAATTTTATGGAGCTTGAAACAAGTGAAGATGACATCTTTGACCCATTAGAAGGAATGTTACAAGATGAAGATGATTTAAATTTTATAGAGGATTCTTACGAGGTTTGTGAAATATATGATTTCAACTCATCAATCATCATTGATCTCAACTTTGCTGCACACGTGGTTCAATTAGCAGTTAATTCATTTCTAGTCAGCACACCTGAAATAATTATGGCAATTAAGGTAGCAAGACAATTGGCTACTAAGCTTAAAAGGCCTATTTTATCAGCAATGTTAAAATCTCAAAATCTTCCTCAATTAATACTTATGCATCAGGTGAGATGGAATTGGACTTACACCTGCATTGAAAGATTGCTCAAACTACGACCGTTTCTTGATAATCACAAAAATATTTTAAATGAGTTGGAAGTTTCCAATGATATTTGGCATATGTTTCAAAGATTAGTCGAAACACTAGGCCCAGCCGCAATTTTAACGAAACACCTTCAGGCACAAACTTTAGACATCTGCAATTTTTTTACAAAATACTATTTCTGCAAAGCCGTGTTAAAGACCCATTCAACCGACTTTTTATCCCTTTTGCATTTTATTGAACAAAGAGAATTTTAGCTTTTAGATAATGACATAGTCAATTGTGGGCTGTTTCTAGATAAAAGATTCGACTATAAATTAAATAATAATAAATGCGAAAAAGCCAAAAAGTTTCTGAAAATAGTTCAATCAAAAGCATTATCTCTTTAAAGAAATGATTCAGTAAATCACGAGGAAGAAATTATTTTAGAATCTTCTGGAAATATGTCAGATCAATTTTCATTATTAGAGGATGTCTTAAGAGACGAAGAAACATTTTATAAACACGATGACTCAACTGCCCCTCTAATATATGAGCAATTAGATATAGAAATTTTAAAATACGAAAATTTATCGAGGTTTAAGGCGGATGAAAATATTAGAAGCTGGTGGGTAGCTAACAAAGCTGAGTTTCCGCTACTAGGAAACTTAGCTTTAATTGTTGTATCGGTCCCCTTGACCGAGGTGAGTGTTGAAAGATTATTTTCCTATTTAAGCTTTATTTTAGATTCCCAAAGGAATCGACTTAAGGATGATCTTTTGAATGATATTCTTTTTGTTGGAATGAATTTTAAGCTTGATAAATAAATGTTTCCATTTTATATAGTTTAATAAATTTTATGTGCAATGTCAAAAAATTATATGTGCAATGTGTAATATATCTTTTTTATCTGTCTAGTAATTGTTTAATTATAAAAATAAAAAAAATGGAACTCGAGTTCCGATATTTGGGAACTCGTCGGTACTTCCAAGAACTTAGTTCCAGCTATTTCAAAAATTATCCTAAGAACTCGGAACTTAGTACCAGCTTTTTTCAATAAGTTCCAATCCTTGTCTATAATAATTTGACTAGGGGGTTTGCAGGCACAGCCCGGCTTGGCTGATTCTTTTAAGTAATGCCTCAAATCTAAATTTTGGTATTTTACTATCTATCTTTATTTTTGGGAATAGCTTAAAATTTAAAATAAATTTACGTTTTTAGTTAGATAAGAGTTAACATAACATTTTTTGACTTCTTTAATTGCAGGGACAAAAATTTATATTTCGGCTCCATTAAACTTCAATGTTTGGCAAATCAGCCTGATAACAAGATATTGTATTTTAGGTTGCGGCAGTTTAGTTTATAAAAAAACATAGATAAATCTTTATAGACAAATCACACAATGACCATGAACGATACGTCAACTACTTTCCCTGCGACTTTTAATTTGATAAAAATACGAAGTAGCCAGGATACCAATTTCCATTTAAGGGATTTAAGCGATAACAACGGGCTTAATTACGACGTTTTCACGCCCCGATGCAAAATTCGAAGGATAAATCCGTTTGATGCCAGTATTTTAGGATACGTGGAAGGGAATCCAGGTGTTTTAACCTGTAAAAACCCGAGACCACCTGCCATTACTTACCTGGGGATCAATCATTACCTCCGACTCGATTATAACATTCTGCGCAAATATTATCCGGGAATTCAATTTTCGCATTGCACCTACCGAGTTGTCATGCGTAATTACGCGGACTATAAGGTGGACGATTGCACTGTCTTGAGTCTCGACGTGGTGACCTTTAAGCGATCAGCCCTAGTCATGGACGACTTCGTAAGGGTAGATTGCTACTCTGTCAGAGAGAGTAATATCACGGAATACCAGTTATTTTACAGTAACCTCCACTTCAACGGGTACATCGATGCTGGCTCATTTATCGCTACTAAAACATTGCTCAAAGCACAAAGAACAACCGTACAATCGTATTGTCATGAAAATGAAAGCAGTAATAGAACGCGTAAGGGTGCGTTGAATATTACACCGTACTTGTGTAAAATGAAAGAGTTAAACGCGACCACGTTTCGGATCGGACGGGATTCTCGTTACCAACATAATAGTCATAACACTCCGAGCCATAGCAAAACAGTTGAAATTGAGTCTTCTTTGATAGTAGAAAATGGAAATACCTTATCACCTTTCGAAGAAATGTCACCGCCAAAAATGGAATTGCATAACAAAGTGGACAAATCGACAAAGTGGGGGCAATAAAAAATTTGCCTCTCGTTTCAATAAATGCCCCTGTAAAGGAGAAAAATGTTATGAGTGTCCTTATGCTCGGAATCGATTCAACTTCCCGACTAAATTTTATTCGTGGGCTACCCAGAACCAGGGCTTACTTATCGGCCCAAAGACCATTGAATTACATATTTAACGGGTACATCAAAATAGGCGATAACACCTATCCTAATATCGTGGCTTTATTCATGGGCCAATTTATCGGTGAATATGGGTTGGATTTCGGGAACCATTATTTTGATAACTACAGTTCCTTTTTGTGGACCCGCTTTGAACGAGACAGGCGCCACACCTATGCGACCATGTTTTTTGAGGATTCACCCAATATGGCAACCTTCAATTACTTTCGTAAAGGATTTTACGAGCCACCTACCGATTTCTATTATCGTCCCTTCGCAATCGAGTCCCAAAAAATTCCAGGGCGGTTAGATAACAGTCACTGCCTGTGGGATCGCCACGAAATTTATTCCCTTTTAAACTACTCCAGACAGTTGCTGACTTCATTTTCGGGGTATCCCTATTTTGCGGTAACTTACACGACACAAATTACGCACAGTTATTTAAATGATCTGAAATACCTTGATGAATTGCTGCTCGATAACTACTTTAAACCGCTATTTAAATCGGGGGCCTTAGAAAATACCTTGATAGTTATATTTGGGGACCATGGCATGAGATACGGGGATTTTCGAAAAACTTTTATCGGTATATTTTTCCATATTTTTTTTATAAAAGTATTATTATTTCCTTATTAAACGAACATCAAGCTACAGAACCGGTTGGTATAAGCTGAGAAATTATTCCTCAACTACAAAGTTATAAATAACTAAAACCGAATTATTTTAAAGCGGAAAAGATGAAAATAAATTAAGCTGCTCAGTCATCGGCTCAAATAGCTGAGTGGCAAACATCGTTGCCTCACATGTAGGAAATTAAGAAATGATTAAGTGAATAGGCTCTTTCCATAATTCGGCACAAATTCCCAACAACTTTAAAGCTGTGGATTTGGGTGTTTGGGCGAAGGGCCCTAAAGCACACCTAAGATGCAAACCTAGGATAAATAGGACATAAATTGCCGGTGTGAGCAAATGTTACTATTTAATCACACGACGTATTGCTCTGTTATCAAAACGTGACCCATATGAGGGGGTTTATCTAAGAGGGCCTCGACTCTTTTAACTTTAAAACAGCCCCGCCCTCCCTTCTACCCTCTTTCCTCACAGTAAAATAATATTTAGCGAACGTTGGTGATGACCTAAGTCTTTAAGCCAAGGCTCTCGGAAAACATTCAAAGTTTATATGCTCCGAATGTATCACATGAAGTGTTAAATATAATATTAGGAGCTTATCTGCTCAATACATATCAGTTGTATAAAAAAATTACGTCCTTTTAGTTTTCATAACACAGGACAACAGTTTTTTGAGAGTTTAGAAGTGACACAGAGATCAAACATGCCACCTTAGGTAATATTATCCGTTTACCGTTTTTCCTAATCAAACTTAGTTAGTCAGTTATATATATTGGAAATTTAAAAAAAAAAAAGGTCAAAAAACCATAAAAGATCTAAAAACAAAAAACAATAGTTAAACTGCTAAATTCAAAATTCATATAATATTATTAAAAACCGATAATGTATCGTGTCGTATTTAAGTTTGGACGCGAAATATTTTGAATTATCTAAATGCCGATGTAAGAGCTTGATAATTAAGAATTTTTTTTTACATTATTTGTGATTAAAAATATAAGTTTCAAGGAATTTTTATATGCAAAAAGATTTATAATTTTTTTTTTGGGGTATATTTAGATCTGTTAATTTGGTCAAGGCCATTTTTTGTAGATGGATCTAAGGAGCAAAATACGGAAGAAACTAAGAAAAACAAAAAATAAATATGAGATTAGGCCATTATGGGGTTACATTCTATTATGTTTTCACAAAATTAACGTTTCTGACATTGATAATATTTGTTCCTGTGTATTATCGCTATTAACATAGGTATGATGGAAGAACGTTTACCCTTACTGTATTTATTGTTGCCGAATTGGTTTAGCCAACAGTATCCCGCTATCGTGAAAAACCTTGCTGCAAATACCCGGCGCATGGTTACTCCCTTCGACGTTTACCAAACTATGCTGCACGTTTTAAGGTTAAATGCTGACCTTAAGTACGGCAACATTCCTTTCCATCAGCGACAACGAAGATACAGTCAATTTGATAAGGTTTAAATCAACAAGTTTACGGTTTCCCATTGGGGAAATACTCGATTAGGTTTTACTCTTTTAACCCGAGCAAAGCAATTTATATTGTCAAGGGGTTAAGTTATTCTTGCGGGCCAGCCACCGACACGCGACATAAGTGAAAAAAAAATATAAAATATTATTTTGAACGAGCCAATAAGTATAATTGGTTTTATACCATTTGTTGTTGGCATCGTTTGTTGGCAGAGAAATTGATTTCTGTTTTTTCATTTTAATAGCATAGGATAAATATTGTTTAAGAAAATTCAATTTTAAAATTCAGGTCTTTTAAAGTGAAAAGCGTTTGCCATTTGATTTGGCCCAACTAACATAGCAAATAAGTCCACCCCCACTGCCCGGCTTATCCAAGTTCGACATAAAATTGTTTTATTACATATGATGCAGATTAAAATATATTTTTTTTTAAATATTAAATAGATTTGCGAGAACCTAAAAAGTGTTTCCATCTATTAGCACATAACGAATGTTTGCCCATTGATGGACAAATTAATTACCGAAAAACAGATTTTCATTTTGCATGTCGGCATTTATTTTATCATTTCCTTAAGGTACCTTTAAACAGGAGCTGCAAATCAGCCGAAATTCCGGATCACTTCTGCCCGTGCAATGTGGTTGACGGATTTCAGGATATGGAAGCCGGAGGAAGTGATATAAGAGCCATAGAGGTAATTCTTTTTCAATAAAAAGAAGCACATTTCTTCGATAATATGGACCTAAGAGATCAAACCTGCATCTTAGAAATGCAAAATAAAATGTTTTCCTTTGTTGATCTTTTTTTTTGTAGGTTTTACACAAATAAGAGTAAAAATTTTACTTGATAAAATTTTTGAGGATTGATTGTTTAATTCAAAATTAGCACAATATTTAAAATAATTCCAGCTATTAATAGGTTGGGGTGCGAGGCATTTTAAAATTTAAATATGAATATTTGAGCTTAATTTTTTTTAAATATTTTATATTTCATTATTACGTATGTAAAGAGTTAGAGTTGATTCCATATTGAAAATACTAATATTTACATTTTCTACCGGAAAGTTTTTCTTTGTCGTAAAAATTAGTCATTTTTTAGCCTTTGTCCTTTTTTTAAGATATCAAAGGAAACGAAGGGCAAAATCTAATATCAAAAATCATATGTATTTGAAATTTGTTATTTTGTCGCAGGTTAACAAAATTTATAGATGTTCTACACACTCTCAAGATATTGCCTCAATGTAAATTTAAACTCAATTCATTGCAGCCCGATTTTTAAATTATTTTCTCAATAGTTCATTTACATAGAAGATTTGCATTGTCTAATTATGATATAAATTATTTTTTTCTCCTTTTTAAAATTTAGAGATTTTGTAATAAATAAAAATAATATTTATTTCAAAGTTTTTTTTATGAAGCTTTCTATTCAACTAGACCTAAAAACACAATTTAATCTTGATGCATTTGAAGTAATAGAGGATTAAAATTAGGGTCGGAATGGATCTCACTATAGCATTCGATTTACAAATTTCTCACCCTACCATTCGCTGGACAAACATTATCTAGGCTAGAAAAATTGTCTCACATTTTTTTTAATAGCTATGCTAAAAAAATGGGATCTGTTGTTTCCCCCATACCAATTCCAAACAAGGGCTCCATACCCATGTTAAGCTCCGACTATAGTGAGATTTGCTTATATACGCCATGAACTTAATTTTTCGTCTCACTCGAGGTATATCCTTTGGTGCCAGCAGCTTTAAAGTGACTTTATACTATGTATCAGAAGTAAATAAACGCTGAATTTACCCCAAGCCTCCTGCATTTCAGGACAAGTTATGATTTTTTATTTTCGTAAAATTTCTAAAATTCTAAGAAATTTTACTTTCAAGTTTTTAAAAAGCTGCTAGATTTAAAATTTTTAATGAAAAATTAAAAAAAAAATTTTTAGAATTTATAAAATTTTACGAAATTATAAACTTACTTTGCACGTGGCTTAAGACAGGGTTGTTAGCCATTTATATTAAACATGCTTTTGTAAAAAGTCGTAAGTGTTTGAATCAACTTAACATTATATAAAAAATATTGAATTGTCCTTTTGTGATTTTCAAATTATATTAATTTTTTTAGGGCACCTGCAAAGTGAGTTTTTATTTTTGTGAAATTTTCAAAATTTTGAAAAAAAATTTTTTTGAAATAAAAAGCAAATTTATAAAAAGTAGCCAAATTTAATATATTCACATAAAATGCTTTTTCTAAAATAAAAAATTTTTTAAAAAATTTAAAAAAAAATTTAAAATTTTCTGAATTTTCAAAATTTTACCAAAATAAAAATCACTTTGCACGTTCCCTTAATAAAATATATTTTTTTTATAAAACTTTTAAACAAAACATTTTATAAAAATTGTCACGTTAATGGGGTTTTTTATACATAAAAATAGTTAAATTTGTAAGTCAAAAAAATAGGATTGGGACATAGATGTTTAATACGTTCCTTTGATTTAGAATCATTTTTTTTACACCTGTATAAAACATAAGGCCATATTTAAAAGTTTAAAATAAAATATCTTGATGAGGTTATATAGGGCGCGAAGATCATCTCATGAATCACCTAAATACAATACTACTTGGAGGAGACGAATATGTTTCGAAATGTGCCCGATTAAGGCTCGATAATATAAAAACGGTCCGCATTTTTTCGGATTGTTGGGACGACTATCATGCCACTAAATTGAATTACAGTAAGAGAGAGTTTTTTCATTTAACATTGTTTTTACCCTTTGGTGTTCTGGTTTGTGTGAAACACCTTTTTACCTGTAAAAATTACTACAATCTTTAGATGAATTAATATCTTGGTTATGGTTTTAAATTTTAATAATACGTGAAATATAATTATTTTGTCGGCCAAAAATTCTTAAACTCCTAGCAGGGGCGTATTTAGGGGGGTCAAAAGGGGGCAATTATCCCCCTTTAGAAATTTTTTAAAAATTTTATGATGTAACCAGCGGTTGAATTTGTTTAACAAACATATATAAGGGAATAGAAATAAATAAAATTGCTATTTTTTTGGTAAATATACAGCCTTGTAAAATTATTTTGCAAATAAAATATTAATATTAAAATACAATTTGTAGTTCCTTTCTTCCTAAAAAATTTCTTGCCCCCCTAAGTTTTTTTCTGCATACATCCCTGTCTCCTAGCATAAGTTACTATGTTGTATTTTTTGGAGGGCTAGGTTAAAGCCAAGGCTGCTGCTTCCTTAGGATTAGAGGGCAGAATTTAGCATATGGGTTTTTTTGTATTTCCAGAGGTTGTAAAGCCTGCCCATTGTAGAATGTTTTGTGACAGCGTCGTTATCATTGATATTAAAATATTGGAGGGGGTGGTGAGACGCTCTTAATTTGGTTTTCCTCGAAGAATATGAGATTAGCCGTTTAGCAGTTTCACATCTCGGTCCACAGGGCAACATAATATTGCGCAAAAACTTTCAAGGCTTTTTAACAATTTATAACAAAATAAATAAATCAATTTAATTTCAAATAATAATAGCGTTAGGATTAAATGATTTCCGCCGGGACATGTTGCGCGTCATGATTACAATCGAAGTTAACCCAAGTAAAGCTATTTTCGAGACTTCTCTCGATTACAACAATCGAACGGGTAAGTTTATGATGACGGATGCCGTGAAGGGCAAAAATGAGACGAGCACCTCGAAGCTCGAAATTTCGCGTCTCAATCTGTACGCGAATCAATCAGATTGCATACACGATGCCGAAATAAAACTTTTTTGCTATTGCATAAGGCCGTCATCCTCGGTGGCAAGTCAAATCAACTCGAAGTGTCTCGTCCCTGTCACCAGAGGCTACATCTAACATAACCGAGGGTGCAAAATCACATTAATGATTAAATTGACATTCCAGTTAAATGTCTGTTTTTTACAGATATAAATATCTTAGCTGTTTCAAAAATTTGTTTATCCAGTTTTTAATTAAGGGCACCACGTTTAGTCATATGTTGAAACAATTGTATTTATATATATCTTTTTATTCGTATTAGAAATAAGAACAAAAAAATTTGATGTCATACTTGTCACCTATAATAAAAAATTATAAAAAAAAATTATAACTTTAGTTTTAATCTCACTTAAAATTAGCCTTTATTCTTTATTGTAATTTGCACAATAGAAAATCTTAGAGAAATTAGCAGAGCTATGGGCAAATTAATAAAAAATATTAATAAGTTAGGTTCATTGCCCCCGTTAACGTTCGTGATAAAAGTGCCAAAGTCCTAATGGGTACGGCGGCCTCAATAAAGAAGAGGCTGTGAAGAGGTGGTTTTTAAGCAGGTACCCCTGCATGCGCCGGTGAATTTTCAGTGATATATGAACATCAGTGCCGTTAATTTAATTCAACATATCATCATTCCTTTACTTCATTTACGCACTGATCAATTATTTTTAAAAATTAGTGGTGATCCCAATCCCAGTTTATTTATAGGCTAGCTTTGGGATCCAACGAGCAAATTTTTTCACCTCCTTACAAAAAAAAATATAGTTATTAAACTGAAGCATTATTTTAAAGCTTACAAAAAACAATGGTTTTAAGGTTTTCCCCATACTTTTCTTCATTTAAGGGCGCATTCCAGTTAGGGCTATGACTCTTTTAGCCAGTGCAAAGCATAATATTTCAGACGGGTCTTCTAGTAGGATTTGCTCGCACGCCGACGACCTTCTAGGCTCTCACTTTAGACATATCATTGAGGGCCTACTGCCTGAGCAGGCCACGCAGCATCTTTAAATTGCATTATTCTACTCATTACAAAGAAGCGAGCTTTTTGCGCAAGGATACGAATTCTGAACCTTCCGCGTGTAGACAGAAAGGTTGGCCACTGAGTTAGAGCCGACTTTGGAGTTCACAGTTGTTAAATAAAAAAAAGAAATTTAAACATTAGTGTGGACACTTAACTTTCTGTTTAGTAATAAATCTACTGTTTTTGCTTTTATCGATTTATTGGTAAATTAAAATGAATTGATCTTATATTCAAGTACAATTTATAAGAAAATGTAATGAGTGTAAAAACCGATATTATAAAAGTGATATTATGATTATTTGATGATTAAATTCAGGGTTTATATATCGGCAAAGTCGTAAGTGAAAAGGTTAGCTAAAAAGAACAAGCAATAAAGAGCTAATTAATCAAAATCTTTTTTTCTTATTAACTTGGTTAGATTTATTACTATGTCAAACTTTTACTTTTTAAATTGATTAGATTTATTACAATGTCAAACTTTTACTTTTTAAATTGACTAGATTTATTACAATACATTACTAAGACACTTTCTCGTTCTGTTAAACTTTTTTTTTATTATTGCGCATTGATCCTTCTGTTCTACCTTAAAAATTTCTAGTGTTTAATTGACCAGGTTTGAAATCAAATGAGCAAAATTTTCCAAATTGGTTTAAACTACAGCCATAATTTTTTCAAACACTAGAAATTTAATGGTTTGTGGATCCAATTTTTGTTTCTTAAAAAAGCTTAGCAAACTCATTGATCTCGCATAGGTCATTCTAATCATCTAGAAGTTCCAAATAAAACTCGGTGCTTCAGTGTCGTTTTTAGCCGGTTCAAAAACCATAAGCAGTTTGAAAAATACACCAAAATTAGTCATAATTTATTAAATGAAAATTTATTGAATATATGGCTAATAGTGTACATTCAAAAATGTTTAAATCGAGATAATAGTTAAAGAAACTTTGGCAGCTAAAACCGTAACTTTATTAGTTTAACAATTATTGTTGTTTTGTTTGCATAACCCTGTAAATTATAAACATTTAAATTTTAAAAACTCCGCGCATAAAAGCACGTGAGGAAATTTTGTGTTTGCGTTGCAACTTTTAGAAGACGCATAATTATTCAAAATTGAGACAATGGGCTTACACATCAATTGAGTTATTTTAATCGAACCGTATAATGCAAATTGCTTTTAGATAACCGTAAATCTTGTGTTTTGTTTTTATTCATTTTTCGGAAAATAAAAAAAAATAGACATGGGATGGAAATTTGTGTTGAATAAATTTCCTAATTTATACTTTTATATTTTTTTGCTGTGATTTTATAGAATATTCTCTATATCTATCTAAGATTATATTTATTTTTACTCAACTTAATCCTAATAAAATATAATCATGAGCAAAATATTAAAAGCGTGGGAGTTGAATGGCTCAATGTAAATAAACAAAAATTCTATTAGGCCATTTTTCTACGAATTGAGCTTGTTAAAAAATATATTTGATACATAAAAATCCGAACGTGCTATTCATTCTTATAAATTTTTATAAGGTACCCTCCATAAAATATCAATGATATCTCCATACACTTTCATTACCTTTACGATTATCCTTACCTCAGGTAAACCGTTGCAATATATCTATATATCCTATCATTCTTTCCTAAATTTTGCCAAGTTCAAATTGCTCTCAATATAAATAATAATTAACAAATTTGTCATTTTCTGAATGGATGAAATTAACAATTTTTTTTTTTCATATAAGAAATTTGTCTTAGCATATACTTCTGAAATCTAAAAGGTCGATATTAAGATCGTCAATATTTAGTTTTGTAGCAGTCAATGTATAAATGTTTCACTTAAATTAAATTGTAAAAGTTTTAATTTGCTCTGGCACTGAACCGGTACTTAGTACTGTGCTAACAACGCCCCTATCTAAACCATTATCTGCCTTAAATTCAATAATTTAAAAAAAATAAAAATTAAAGAGCACGAATACGCTAGGTGTTTATATGGGCGGGGCAGCAGTCTATGCCTTTACGAGGCCTAAAATTATCTATTGATTGGCTTTAGGATGAAACCCAAAATCCTTTGAGTACCTTAAGAAAACTCAAATTTATGATCATTAGTTGCGAAAGATATTTAAACAAAAAAATTTTTCAGTCAGATAAAAAACCTTAAATTGTAAAAAGGGGACCGTTAATTATCATCTTTGCATGGTTTAGAAAATTATAAATGCTGAATATTTCCTTTGGTTGTGGTCCTTTTTAAAGACTCTTTTCGTGTACCAAGTGTCCTTTTTTTGGACATTAGTTTATTAAACGACCTAAAGTCATTCTCTTCCTAATAAAAATTTTATGGGCCAAGCTCATTCAGTACCGGCTGATGATCACAAATTTTCTGTCCTGCTCAACAGATATCTAAATCTATTCCCTCACCCACTTTGCTCTTTAACCAATGTTTGAAATTAATAAAAACACGGCTTCAATAAGATTTTAGATGAATGGAGTATGTTTTTGATAGAAAAAAAAGGTGTATAGAGTTTTTATTTTATAATACGTCAGATTTTAATAATTTATCACGCTGCCTAAAGTTTTTTTTTGATTTGGCTCGCCCTGGTTAATTAAAAAAGGGCCCAATAACAAAAAATCCTATTGCAGGCTGGAGTTAAATTTGCAGTTATACCATGGCTTACCCGACATATTTTTCAGTGTAAGACTAGGCTTCATCCGTTCGCATTTAGTCGACCCAAACTCGGCCCTGGAACTTATGATCGGCGCCCCACCCGGACCGGCCTAAAGTCATAAATGAAGAGTTATTGTGAATATTATTAACAATCATACACTGTGTTGAATCAATAAACACTATCGAGGTTATAAACAAACTTTGTGACAATAACAACAGATGGTTTTGAGGCTTCCCTCAAAACCTTTCCCCATTTAGGGGGGCGCCATTTAGGGCTTTGACTCTTACCAGAGAAAAGCAATTAGTCTTGCCAAAGGATTAAATAGTAACATTTTCTCGCACGTCGGCGACCTAGGTTTTTAGCCCAAGGTTTTACTTTGGGCATACCGTTTAAGGCCTACTGCCTAAGCAGGCCACTCAGGAGCTACAAAGTGGTTGCACATGTATACTACTATTTTTCCGAAGAAAAAATATTCCTCCTGTGCACGGATTCGAACTTGCAACTTCTGCTTGTAAAACAGTAAGGTTTGCTACTGAGTTATCTGAGTCGGCAAACAAAATTTGTAATTTTAGTCCTTACTTGATAAAAACTTTAAGGGTTAAAATAGGCTACCTGACCCAACCTGGAAATATTTTTTTCTATTCAGGCTTGGCCGTCATGCCCGATACCGGCTTATTGGTTCCGACATTGATATCTATTGCGCATTAATTATTAATTTTTTAAATTGGAGGCAACATAAAACGTACCTCGTGGAACCGAAACATCATTTTTATCATCGGTGTATATAAGACCCCAAAAAACACATTCGAATTCATTTCTTTATTTGTATAATAATTGTCAGAAACAACAATTTGTTGAAAAAAATGTAGGCTGGAGAAAGTGAATTACACTCTATACCCCTATCATATTTTATTCGACATTATATATACATGAAATATAAAAAAAATGTTTGTTTGGTAAAAAATAGAAAAATAAATTGCGTTCACGGGACAAGGCTATGTTACTTGCGACGGAAATAAGTCTCAAAGATTAAACGTGTAACACTTTAAATCTGCAAATGTAATCTATTATTACACAGGTCAACAATTTTTTGAGAGTTATGAGTTAACTACAGAGATCAATCCTGCCATCTTAGGGAATATCAAATCTATTTACCGTTTTTTCTAATTAAACTTTGTTAGTCAGTTATAAACATTGAAAAAAAAAGATTAAAAGACCAGATAAGATTCAAAAACAAAAATAAATTGAAATTTTATTTCTGCATATTCACAATATTTAAATTGTTAAATTCAGACTTCAAATAATATATCGTGTCGTTTTATTATCTAAATGCCGATGTAACAGCTTGATGTATTCATAAAACTCTTTTTGTTTGTGATTAAAAACATAAGTTGCAAGGAATTTTTATATGCGAAAAAGATTTAAAAATTTTTTCTTCTTGGGGTATATTTAGATCTGTCAATTTGGTTAAAAAAAGCCATTTTTCGTTACGGATCTAAGGAGCCAAAGACGGAAGAAACTAAGAAAAACTAAAAAATATCAGATTAGCCATCATGGGAATGCATTCTTTTATGTTTTAATAAAATTTACGTTTCTGACATTGATATTTGTTGACCTGTGCTATAAAATAGGAATACACTTTTTGAAATAGTTCCTATATTCATGTTTTCGCAAGTTTGTAATAGAGTTTTATCACAATCAAAATTAAATTTGAAATTAAAACTGATATTGGTTAATAGTTGGACGGAGAATCATCAACGTATCGCAAAGCCTTCTTCCATTAGATGCCCTAAGTTTTAAATTATAGGTCGCTGGCGTGTTATGAATCTCATTATATCCTACTGGCCATAAAAAAGCTTTACTGGATGAAGAGTGGTGGCCCATTGATATGAGAAAAAGGTATGGGGGAGCTGAAATTGAGTTATTTTTTTTAACCCCGTCAAAGAAACTCTTGGCAAAATTTTTGGCTAAAAAAATGATTGGCACATATCCCTGATTGATAGCTAAAGCTTTTATACACCAACGAAGGATGGTATTTTTGTAGAGGGCGTTACATTATTCTATATTTTTCTGTAATAATAATTTTTTTTGGCTTGTTTTTCACATTCTCGAGATGTTAATATAATATATCAGCAAAGAGATAGTAGGAGGAAACGATTATAGGTAAACATACATCGCTCTACCTGGCCAACTACGAATAATTCTATTTTTTTCGTATATATTCGTAAATATTTCGATCCGCCCTACATAAAATATCAATGAGCTAATGTATTTTTGCTAACGCCCTTCTTATTTTTAAAATACGTATGATGTATACGTTATAATATAAATTGTATATCATTAATTTTCTCAATGGCTCTTACAATGATGTAAAATCTCAAATCTGGCTAATATCTGGCTAGATACTCATAACACAGGGTCAACAAATTTTTGAGTAACTACAGAGATCAAATCTGCCATCTTAGGAAATATTTAATCTGTTTACCGTTTTTCCTCTCAAACTTAGTTAGACAGTTATAAACATTGAAAAATTTAGAAAAAAAAGGTTAAAAACCAAACAAAATTTAAAAACAAAAATAAATTAAAATTTTATTTTATTTGTGATTAATAATATAAGTTACAGGGGATTTCAATATGCAAACAAGATTTTTAAATAATTTTTTTAGGGTATACTTAGATCTGTCAATTTGGTCAAAATAGGGCATTTTTCGTTAGGATCTAAGGAGCCAAAGACGGAAGAAACCATGAAAAACGAAAAACATGTATGAGATAAGGCCATCATGGGAATGCATTCTTTTATGTTTTCATAATAATCTCGTTTCTGACATAATTATTTGTTGACCTGTGTTATGAAGGCAGGGGCCCGGTATGATTACTATGCCATTTATAACTCCCGAGGTCAAAATTACGTGTTACTCCTAACGATAAAACTGTTGTATTTAAATGACCCCGCAAATCTTCAGAATGTTACAGAATGCAGGCTTTACAACCCAAACAAAACCCTAAGATCGTAATTATCCACCTGCTAAAATAAAGTCCTACTTCCCCCCCTATTGCCCCAATTTTATTGCAAATAAAGGGCTTACCTGTCAGGTTATAGACCACTTTATATATATTTAAATGGACATATTCACAATTTGAAATGTTAAGTAAACGGCATCACTATAAGTGGGTTCAAAACGGTGATAAAACAAAAATATATTTATTTTAGGTTAATAAAAAACGATATTATTTGTTGCTCTAGGTTGGAATTCATCTAGTTATAATTAGTATTATTAAAGGGGTAATTGATGCTCTTTTTTCCGTTTTTTGATAAATCTTGTTGACACGTGATGCTAAATCGTGAGTTATATAGCAAACTCGAGTTAAATCAAATTTTAAAAAGAAAAAATTATTTTCTCGCTAAAAAAATTAATATCCTAACTTTTTTATAAACTTAAGTTCTTATATTACACAACAGCTTTAGATTATAAAAATCTATCATTTATTTTTGAAAAGATGTATCCTGTTAGCCATTGTTAAATAAAATTATATATCGTGAAAAAGATAGAAAAATGTTTAATTTTATAAAATGACCAAACTGATAATTTTAAAATTACATAATATTCTAATATTATCTCTTCAAATCTCGCATTTATTTTTTAGGGAATAATAAAGTTGTGGCTTGAAATATTCAAGTTGCTATTAATTACACTAAACAACAAAATTTAGACGACCCTAAGCATCATTTATGACAATTATAGTTTTTGGTCAAGTTTTTGGCGCTTATCACGAATATGAAATCAGAATTTTAGCCAATGCCTTAGATTTTTAGTTATTTGGTGTCAAAATTGAGATTTTAAAATTTGGAGGGTAAACTTCTATATCACATAACCTATGGCTAGTAACAAAAGTTTAAAAATATATTTAAACGGAAACATTCATTATTAACGTAAGGGGTTTACATTTTTTTACAATATTAAATTTTTTTTTATTTTTTTATTTTCATAAAATTAGTCATTTTCTTAATAAAATCCGTTTTTTGATCCTAAATATTTTGATAGTAAATTGGTAATAATTTTAGGTAATAACCTTTTTTAGATATTTTGGAAAATTAATAGTTAAAAAAATTTAATATTTTCTTAACTTTGAACACGGTTTAAAAAAAAGAGGCATTGGGGAAAAAACTAAACCCAGGATCGTTATCGCAAGAAAATTCTCTACAAAACCCTCAAAAAGTTGTTGATGTTGTTTTTTTGTTGTCCAGCGTTATTAAAGGTAAAATAAGGCAAACTGATATTTATGGATAAAAATATTCGCATTTGATTATTCTACCTAAAGAAATTATTAGAAGGTCCCATAATCAGTAATTTTTGCCTAATTTAGCCATTTTTTAATTTTTTCCCTCAAGCACGGTCTATATAGCAAATGGTAAAACGTTAAAGATAAGGCTATATTGTAAATTTTTTCTCATAATTTCGATAAACTTCTTTGAATTTTTTTTGATGTAGACCTGTGTTATAATTAGGTGAAAATTATGAACTTCAAGTGACCCTGTTTTTAAACGGTAAACCCTTTAAAATGAGTAATATTACACATGTAAACAAATTTTTGAGAGTTTTGAGCTAAAGAGATCGAACCTGCCATCTAAGGAATTAACGCTTCTGTCTACAGTTATGTCTAATCAAACTTATTAAGTCAGCTATTGTTAAAAATTTTAGAATGTTGTTATAAAAAAACGAAAAGGACAAAAATAAATAGAATTTGTTTTTTGCATATTCACAACAGCTAAATTGTTAAATTCAAACTTTAATTTGTTACACTAAATATTCTGTATTATCTAATGCTAATGAAGTTGCTTAATATGCTAAAAAAATTGTTTCTCATTATTTGAAATAAAGAATTTATCATATCGAAATATTTTAATGTGGCCACATAAACATCATAATTTTTTATGTGTGGCGCCGATTACCGGCACCACTAACAATACTATTCTGTGGGTTTTAAAATATATTCTTCTTCAATTGCAAATTATTAACTTTTAAATAAGAATTTAAAAAAACTAAAAAAATCTATATTTTCTTCCCTTTTATTATTTCTTTTTGGTAATTTTTTCCTTTTAATAAATATCAACGTTTCTCGTGATCACGACAGAATATAAGTTGCAATGGAATTTTATATAAAAAGTAAATTCTTGAATTTTTTCTTATAAGCATATCCTCGAGGTTGGAAAATCTATCAATTTGCTAAATATTGCCATTATTTTGATGGACCGAGCTGAAGGAAGGGATTACGAAAACTAAAAATGTATATGAGATAAGGCTATCATTTTATGTTTTTATAAACTTATTTTTTCTATATTGATTTTTTTTGACCTCTGTTATATACAGTAAATTAATCTATTGATATAAAAAACAGAATTCTGAAGTGTTAAGGACATACAAAGTTTTAATTTTTTTATTTTATGGCATATTTAAAAGAGTTATGTGGTTGGCAAAAAACAAGAATGATATTAGACTTAATTAAATTATCTTGCTCCGTTTAAATCAAAACACGCGTATTAAGTATAATCATACAGATTTGTGAAAAGTGAAACAACTTTGAACAGCATATATACGAGAAGCCAAATTATTTTAGGTCATATGATGATGTTGTTAAATAATTATTTGATATGTATTAAATTAATAATTAATTGATCCAAATGAATAATAATATTATAGAAACATAAATTTTAAAAGACATGGGCTATTTGTTTTAAAAAATGAGGCATTTAATATGAAGAATTTTGGTGGGCGAGTTAAATTAATTCAGATGGTAAAAAAAGTCACTTTTAAATTTTTAACCAACTATAAGCAATTTCCGTATAACAATTTATAATTCTAACAAATTTTTATTAATCAACACAAAAATAATTTTATTAAAATAAAACACTTCAAA
This sequence comes from Acutogordius australiensis, assembly GCA_030555515.1. Classification (NCBI taxonomy): domain Eukaryota; kingdom Metazoa; phylum Nematomorpha; class Gordioida; order Gordea; family Gordiidae; genus Acutogordius; species Acutogordius australiensis. Next base: position 35,495,309 of record CM060245.1, on the reverse strand, counting down.
TTTGTTTTAATAATATGGCATCTATCTTAAAATGCAAAATTAAAAAAATCTCTTGGATCAAATATATAGTTGTTAAAGCTGTTTTTATATAAATATAAATTTAAACAAAATTTAAAAATTAACTTTTCTGTGACTAAAGTTGAATTATATTTAATTAATTTGTAGGCATTTATTTAATTTTTGTGAAGTTTTTAATCTCATATGTATGTATTTGTCAACTTTTTAATGTTTTGGAGACTTTCCAATTTCAGGATAAGGAGAAGGATTATATGAATTGTCGTGCACACGCACTCGCCTTACGCGCGTGCCTTACGCACGCACGGTACCTTAAATAAAAAAGGATTATTTGGAAAGGTTATTACTCCGCTCCATTAAGTTAGGGCATATTTAATCATTGGGTCGGAAAAGGATCAATTGTTAACATTCATTTAGGGAAATGGGGCAAAATAAGGAATAAGTACACTTGTAGACTTTTATAATAAAACATGAATATTATAAGTATTCCTCAAAGGCTAATAGTTTAACGTTTTAGAGGCCTCAAATTTTAAAAACAGATTTATTTTATCCGTATAGATTTATCAAGCGTCGAAGGAATTTGCAAATTGAATGGCGGAAATAATCTCCCTGTACAACGTATGTATTACAATCAAATTGAATTTTATATAAATATTTATAATCCTTACTCATATATTAAATCAGCACTTGACACAGTGCTTGAACCATTTATTTAAAATAATCTGTGAAGCTATAAAACTTATTAGCAAATACATTTTACAAATAGATGAATTTTTGACTTCAAAAAAATATTGTTTTTTTTTTGCTACATTTAACCACCTTTTCAATTTTTAATAATATCTCTGCTATTTGTAAATTTTACTACACATTCGTTAAATATTTTGAATGAATGCATGCGCCGTTTGCAAACTCTTTGCTCAATAGAGTTTTGTTAAATAGTATATCACTAAAAGAAATTATATAAATAAGTTTTTGAAAAGTATAATACTCATTAAACGAAATGTTAAAAAACCTAGAAAGTATTAAAGTTATCCAAATAAAAAATTTGTAAAATGCAGAAGTGATATGACCTTTGACATTGGTTGTATAACAAAGTTTTAGATATTTTCATACTTATTTACCTTTTTTTCTAACTGAACTTTGTTAGCCAGCTATAAAATTTCTGGAAAAAAAATTAAAAAAAAACTATTTAAAACGGAAATAATTAAATGTAATATTTTTACCGTTAAAGCAGCTAAACTGCAACATTTAAATTGCAAATAACTATTAATAACCGGATACCATGTTCTAAGATATCGAGTACTTTGTATAACTTAAATGTGGATGTAAAAGCTTGATCAGTAAAATTTTTATTTCTCATTATTTAAGATAAAAAATTTTACAAGTGATTTAGTTTGAAAAAAAATTTATTTTACAATTTTTTCTTTAAGTATAATAGTAGTCAAATTTTGCGATTATGATACATCAAAATAGCCATATATTAAGACCAAAGAACGGTTACATTGATAAAAGTAGCATAGGGATTATTATTTTCCTCCAATGTCAAAATTATCTTTTTTCACACATTGATTTATGTCGACCATAAAATATGATATAAATTAAAAATAATATAGGCCCATAGCAGCTTTTTATTAGACCAACAAGAAAGTATATTTAAAAGATTTTATTATTAATTTTATATATTTTTTTGCCTATTAGCTGTGCCCTGTTTTGTATTTTTTTGTTCTTTTTTATTCGTTAAATTCTAAAATTGTTTTATTTTACAGTACCCAATTTGATTTACCGGTTTCTAATGTTTAATTATAGTGCTTAAGTTAATTAGCTTGAAATTTTACAAGAATAACAATTAGTTAAATTTTTTTATTTATAAATATTGAAATTCTGTCAAATTAATGCCATTTTTTAGTGTCATAATTTTTAAAAAGGCTTGCTATAATAATGAACTTATTTTTAAATGTAAGAAATATTAAAAATTCATCATTCATCTAGAAATATATAATTGTTCTTGTTTTGCAACCCATAAATAGCATTTGTGTTCCATCGAAAAAAAAAACTTTAAAAAATAGTTTTTGCAAAAAACGGAAAAAAAATTATATGTTCTCTGCCTAAATTTTTAGTTTGAATTCATATTTTTGTTTTTACTATTGGACATATGCGTAACCTTATTGACGCGAAAGACATCCTTAAACAAAAAAAAGATATCGATGAAAAATATATATTTTAAAAATTTAAAATAAAAATACTTCATTTTAAGGTTACAAAATTGCTCCTAATGTCTTTTGATTTCAGGTATTTTTAAAACCTTAAAATTCCTTTTGATTGAAATAGTTTTTGAGAAATCACACAAGGTTAAAACAAATAACACAGATCATTTTATTTGTCTAAAAGAACGGCTATAAAAGGGTTTAACGTTTGACTAAATACATATATTTTGATAACTCTTTTATTAAAAAAATTGTTGTCTAAAAATTTAATTTTATTTAATATACAGTTTTGTTAAGTGAAGCCCGTATCAGCGCTCAAGGAGAATGTAATGTTTTCGTTAACGCACCCAATTTTTGCAGTAAGCATTTTTTAAAATATATAATGCATCTAACTCGGGATTAACACTGTGATGTCTATATGTACCCCAGCACATTTTACATATTAAATAAATTAAAAAAATATTATATATTATGGGTCAAATTTTGTGACTTCTTTTTATTTAAATTTGACACGATTGTTGTTGACTAGTGTTTTGGATAAAAAAAATCTATAATAGTTTACATTGAATAAAATTTTGATGTTAGCAAAATTAATATAAGAGACATTGAAAAAGATTACAATAAAGCATAAAAAATATATATCGAATACAGAAGATAGATAAAATATATAACCGAAAATAAAACTACAGAAAAAATGTTTCAAATAATTTAATATTTTTTTTGTGGTAGGTGAAAAAAAATGAGATCTAAGGGCACGCGCAAAGCAAACTTTTATTTTCATAAAATTTAAAAATTCTAAAATTTTAAAAATCAATTTAAAAAAATTTTTTATAAAAAATGTTTTATGTGCATAAATTAAATTTGGCGATTTTTTCAAAATTTGCGTTTTTTTACAAAATAAAATTTTATAAAATTTTGAAAATTTCACTAAAATGAAAATTCATTTTGCACGTGCCCCAACGCATACCAATGCAAACAATTAGGGTCCTGAATCTGGAGTATTTATCGATTTTTAAATTTTTATTATTTGGCTAATTTTATATCACAGATAATTTTGAATGATTCAGGGCCTCAAAACTTCACTAGTGATTTGATGTCGCAAGACTTTATATAACACTGGTCAACAAATATCGATGTCAGAAACGAGATTGTTATGAGAACACAAAATAATGCAATCTCATAATGACCTATATACTTTTCGTTTTTTTATTTCTTTCGGTTTTGGCTCCTTAGTTTCATCTACAACGAAAAATGGCCTTTTTTGATCAAATTAACAGATCTAAATAAACCCTAAGAGGAAAAAATATAAAAATCTACTTTGCATATAAAAATTCCTTATAACTTTTTCTAATCACAAATAATGGAAAATAAATAATATATTAAGCTCTTACATCGGCATTTAGATAATACAAAATTTTTCGCGTCCAAACTTAAATACGACACGATATATTATCGGTTGTTAATAAAAATATTATTTGAAGTTTGAATTTAACAGTTTACCTTGTGTGAATATGCAAAAATAAAATTTCAATTTATTTTTGTTTTTGAATCTTTTTAGTTTTTTTTACCTTTTTTCCTAAAATTTTTATACCTGACTAATTAAGTTTGATTAGGTAAAACGGTAAACGGATTATATTCCCTAAGTTGGCAGGTTTGATCTCTGTAGTTAAATTATAACACTCAAAAAATTGTTGATCTGTGTAATTATCAGTCAATTTATCCGGCTTCAGTTGACTAAAATATTGATGTGAGGCATTTTCAAAAATTAAATTATTAAAGTTATTTGTCTCCAACCTTCTAGTATTAATTTTTTTGAATCGGCCTAACCCATTAGAATATCAAATTAAAATAAAATAAAGTAAATTCTATTAAATTTACAAATTTTTATATAGAAAAAAAGGCTTGTGGCAAAATATTGAATATTATTTTTAACGATAATTTTTACAGGCTATTTTAGGTAAACAAAAAAATTACACCTGAAGATTGGTGTCCTGATTACTCAACACATTTATATTTTAATTTTTCATCGTTACACTAAAAGGTGTCGTTGTAAAAGATCCTAATGGCACAGTAATTTATGATGTGCATCCCAAAAAAATGGGGAGAAAATTAGATGGCTTGGTTGGAATGAGTGCGTCAAATTCTAGAGATGCTCCACTCTCATCGACAAATAATGACACTACAGGGATACAAGGCGATGATAACGGATCATCTCAATCAACTCCGACCGGCATGGACCTAATGACCACTCTATCTCCTGAGTTACCAATGTCCGGAGTTGATTTATCGTTCGATGTTACAGGAGATCTGAATGAAGGAGACGTGACAAACCTTTCAATCACATTGTCCATCGACATCAATATAGTAGAAAATGGTAGTGTGGCTGCAAATAAATCTAATTCCGGCTCTGGAGCCAACGATATAACGACTCATCAACCTTCCTATACCGAAGATAAAGATATCCCTACGGAAGTAATTACAATTATCCCGAGTGTAAATCCTACTAGAGATGTCGATGTGACTACGGTCATATTGCCAACGCACACTAATGGCTCTGTTGATTCCGGTACCGACGACGTTAATACAGATGGAACTAACCTTACTGTTCCACCTTCTCCACCAGTCGTCATGCCTTCTTCAGTTGACTCAACTGGTAATTTCAGTTCCGGAAATGAAGCCACCCTTGGAATTGATACAGATATTATGACATCATCTACCCCAACCGTTTTAACAAAGGCATCCTCCTACAACGATTTGGGCATCAAAACAGATTCGGGTGAAACAGGAGTAACTATTGAAGGCAATGGCTCCACATTGAATTTCACAACTCCTTCTAGCCAAACTTCAGATTCTGGTTTTGTTCAAACTGAAGGAACAACCATGTACAATTCTCCATCGACGAGTCAAACTACCATTCCTCCTATTGGTATTTTTAACGTTGTTGCGCTCTTATTTTAATCTTCCAAATTCGCATTATTAATATATTTTATTAATAAATGTATAAGATTATGCAAGTTGTCTTTTTTTGCCTAATAACACAGGTCGACAATGTCAGAAAAAATAAAATTTATAAATAATATAATTATATCCATCATGATGGCCTTTCCTAATACATATTTTCCGTTTTTTGTAGTTTCCTCTGCCTTCGGCTCCTTTGATGCTTCCATATAGTAAAAATGTGACCAAATTATTTTGCATAAGACTACCCCAAAAAATTTTTTTTATATAAAAATTTCTTATTTCATATTTATTTTCTCAAATAATTAAAAACATTTAGGTACAAAGCGACATCAACATTTAGCCTATACAAAATATTTACTACCCCAACCTATATATAATCTAATTTTATCGTTTTATTATTTTAGGTTTAAATTTGATAGCATATTCGTTATATATAATAATAATTTTTTCAATTTTTGTATTTTTTTGTTGTCTATTTTTAAATTTTTATAAATTTTCTAATGTTTATAGAATTACTAAGTTTGATTAGGAAAAACGTTAAACGGATTTGAACATCCCTCAGATGGCAGGTTTAATCTCTGTAATTAGCTCATAAATCATAAAATTTTGCCGACCTGTGTTATATGTTATTATGGTAAGAAGAGGCTATTTTATATTTTATTGTCATATCATTGTTTCTATAATTCTGTCCTTAGAGAAGCGAATTAAAATGGGAAAACCGTTAACCGGCAGTTATAAGACACCTATTAATTACACAATTGCTAAAGGAGAATATATGGAAATTAAGGTAATGCCTAAATTTTACGTCTAGGTGTTTGAAAAACTTGTTTTTAAAAACAGAAAGCTGGCACAAATCTTTAAAATTAAATGAGTTAATAACTACATATTATTTTTTTTTTGCTTAATGCGTTCAAAATTTATTTGTTATTTACAGAAATTTTAAAAATTTAAATTTTTATATTATTATAAATTTTTATAAATGTATACATCGAAGCCATAGAGGCATAAAAGATTACCTTTACTATATAATTAACACTAATAAATATTTTCTAATTTACTTTTTTTTTTAAAAAAATCATAGAAATTTTTTTAATTTTTTAATGAATGAACTATGAACGCGTCTTTAAGTGTAGAGGAAATAGTTAATTTATCGCTTCATTGGCTGCGGCTAGTGGAAAAAAAAATTTTGATGAAAAAAAAATCGCACATTTGAATAACATTGAGGCGGCTATTGTAAAAACATTTAAAAAATTAAAAAAATTTTCAAATATTTTTTGAAATTTTTTTTTAAAAATATTTAGTTAGGCATATCCTAAAACAACCAAAAAACCTGAATTTCCATTTTTTTATATTAGCCGCTAAAAAATTTTTTAGAAATATTTTTTTACAATTTTAAAAAAAGTATTAGCCGCAGCCATATATGAGTAGGAATTTATCAAATTAATATCTGTCAATAATATTTTTTACCATTTTCTTTTATATATTGATAACGGTAATACCAATTAAAGAAGAACAAAAATTAAAAATTATATATGAAAAACAAATTTTAATTTACCTTTTTTTTTAAATTTTATATGGATAAAATTATTGCTATTAATTTAAAATTAACAATTTGCATCTTGCATAATGTATATTATTAAATGCTTATCATAGGTCAATAAATTTTGTAAGATGTAAGTTAACTACAGAGATCAGAGGCCTCTTAGGGTTTTTTAAATCCATTTACCACTGTTTACTAATTAAACTTTGAAAGTTAGCTATAAACAATGAATATATTTGATAAAATTAAAAAAATAAACATAAAAAAAAATAAATTAAAAACTTTCTTATAATGTTTTTTCAATGTAACTTCTTTTACCTGAATGTTGAAGTTGGGCTTGATGTTCTTACAAATTTATCTTTTTTTGAATTTGCAAAAAAAAATATTATTGCAATTATTTCTATAGGGTATTCTCGAGGTCGCATTATCCGTTTTCGTCAAAAAACGTCATATTTTAATTTGGACAGAGCTAAATCTTAGTCGAAAGAAATTACGAAAAACGGAACTGATATGTAAAATAAAGCCATCATAAAAATCCAAAACTTTTTTTGACATCAAACTGTCAGTTGACCTGTGTTATGCTTAAATATTAAAAATAAACAAAAAAAGGGTTAAAAACTCGGTACAAAAGTTTACAAGAGCAAACTAATTAATTAAAAAACTTTATGCAAATCTGTCCTTTATTAAATCAGAAGTGATTATTTATACTTCTATATAAATTAAATTATAAAATTATTATTAACGATATAATGTAATTTCGACTACACTCACTTTTTATGTATTTTATACACATGGAACAACACTTGTTTAATCAAGGTAATAATTTAAGTACAATAATAATTGGTTTGAGGTTTCCCCCATATCTTTACCCATTAAGGGGGCGCCATACCTGTTAGAACTTTGGCTCTTTTAATTCAAACAAAGCAATTTTTATTGCCGACGGGTTAAATAGTAAGAACACACAGGCGACCTAGGTTTTTAGTTTAGGCTTTTACTTTTAGACGTATCATTTAGGACCTACTGCCTAGCAGGCCACTCATAAGCCCTTAAGTGGTTGCACATGTATATTTTTTTTCCGAAAAAAAAGATACTGTACACGGATTCGAACTTGCAACCTCCTGCGTCTAAGACTTAAGTTGCCACTGAGCTATCTGATCCGACTAAATACAAAAAAAGGCTTGTGGTATAGGAGTTACCTCCAACCCTTTTTAACTAAACCGTCAGGGCTTTGCCATTTTTAAATCTAAAGCAGGACCGGAAAAGTTAAATGAGATTCACAAGCGCTCGGTGATCTACGTTTACAGACCTAGGCCAGGAAATTGGGCGGTTTTGGAATTTGTTGGCAGTTCCCATCTAACTACTGATCAGGCTTGCCGTTGTCTAACATGAAATGTGCACTACAACAAAGTTTACATGCACTCAAGGTCGTTTGATAAATAAAATACAATCATGGCACAAGTCAACAAATTTTTAGTAGTTATAAATGAGCTAAAAGATCAATGCCAAAGATTTTCAAATCCTTTTACTGTTTTTTTAATTCAAACTTAGTAAGTCAGCTATAAACAAAAAAAAAATTTATAAAAAGTTTTAAAAAAACCAAAAAAAAATTTAAAAAAAATGAATTGAATTTTTTATCAAAAGTCACACAGTCAATCGTTTAAAATTTTTATTGAAACTCGATAGTCGTCATTAAGTTTGGACGCGGAATATGTTGTGTTATTTAAATGTGTATGTAAAAGCTTGGATATACTAAAATTTTATGTTTCTCATTATTTGAGATGAATATAAGTTACAAGGAATAAATAAAAAATCTTACATTTTTTCTTTTCAGACAATACCCGAGGTCGTAAAATCTGGCAATTTGGTCAAATAAGGCCATCGATATAGATGAATCTAAGGAGCCGAAGTTGGAGCTAGAAAAATGGAAATTATGTGTGAAATGAGGTTATCATCAGGATGCATGCTTTATCATAAACCTTTTTTTCTAACATTGATTCTTGCTGTCTTGTAATAAACAGGCAGCAAACATGAAATAAAATTTAATTTTAGACTTAATTCACAACTTAATATTAATTTCTTCACAGCATGGCTACATTCATGATAACGTAGCCTCATAAACGAAAAAAACTATCTTCATTGGTATAAAAAGAAAGATATTTTAATTTTTAGATAAAAAGATTTTCTTTCAACATATATAAAAATAAGAATTTAAATTTTTTTTAAACCCCCTAAAAGCCTTTTTAACACCTTTGCCATAATATACGCCACAATATAAATAAATCTTGTAAATGTTTTAAACCAGCTAAGTCTACTTTACTAAGACAAACTTTTTACAACTCGTATTGGTAGGACCACAATGAACGCATGTAAACTTGATTGTTTTCAACACTCACTTTAAGCAACGTTCAGCCTGGTTAGTATTAAAATATGTGTAACCGCCATTAAATCCCAAGGCCATTAATTTTATTAACTTTTGCCTATACACCTCGTGTGTTAAATTTCATTTAACTTTATTAGAATTGATGTAGAGTTTTTAAAAGAGGCAAATCTTTAACAAATAAGCCGTTTAATGTGGTAAAAAGTCTGATAGGAGGGAATTACTCCTAAACCTGAAGGGACTGTACAAATGTTTTATGAGCATAAATCATAAAAATATGTGATAAATTAACCTTTGGTAACCTTAGAAAAATATATGCATTGCGTCCAAATACAAATTTAGGACAATTTTTGACATATTATGAAAGTGATACCTGCAGGTGTATTAAATAATATACAAAAAAACGATTTATCTCCAATAACGCACAACAATTGTCTTATTTATGTACCTGTAATAGCAGAGCTTACAACTCTTTTTAAAATTACTCCCCTTTCATGTAAAAATATTATAAAAAACAATGAGAAAAGAAAACAATTTTATAAGCAAAAAAACACAATGAATAATATTTTCCTATAATAAAACTACTATCCTAAATAATTAAAAAGGAATACGAGAGCTAAGCCCAAAAACTTCATTTAGGGCCTGTCCATAGCTAAAAACAAAATTTAAAGTTATTTATTTGGGTTCACTATTACCCCGTCGAAGACTTAGGAAGTCTGATTGGTTTAATTTTGTGCACAGGAGGCTTAGAGCACGTGTCAAGTCACTTTAAAGGTAGTTTGTATAGGCGTATATGACCCAAAACAAAATGCCCCAAGAAAGAGACTAATCTAAATTGCCACTTTTTTCTTATTTTAGTGCCAAGGGAGCCGGATAGTTTATTTTACTTGGTCAAAATAAATGTCACACGTGATATCACAGAACAAATTAATGTTGTAAAGGTGAAGGGTTTTGCGTTTTATGCTTTTTAAAAAGAATGACTTAATAAAAATAAAACTTTTTGCAAAATTAAAAACGAGTTGGTAATTTAAATCGTTATAAATATGTGTATATGTCTTCGAAAATGTAGTTAGAAATAATAATTTATTATTTTTTTTAGCGGGATATTCCTTTTTTTAATCTTTATCTATTTCCTTACCAGAAAACTTTAGAGAAAGCAATTCATTATATTTTGCCGCAAGAGTCTATTTTTTTGTTTAATTTTAAAAATTAAAATATGAAATTTGACAACATAAAAATATAACCAATGTTTTTTACCATATTATCCCAAAACCGATTGCTCTTAGTGTATTAAAATAAACACATTAGTGTATTCATATTTAAATAAATATAAATATAAATTAAAATTTATTTAAAACCCCCAACGTGCATAAAATTTTAACGCTGTACAAACATTTATTCTTAGTTTGACCGCATAAAAATTTTAAAAGTAAGCACTGTAAAATGCTTATGTTTTTTTGAATATATATTTTTTTAAATATCATATAACGCTAGCTTCTCCCATAGTGTTTTGAAGCTTGGTTAAACATTAATCTTACTATTTGAGCTGGAACAAAACCCATCTTGGGTAAATTCATATTGTTATTGTTTCAAAAATTTTATGATAAATTTAGAAAATCATCTATACAAAATATAAGCAGAAAATCTTAAACTTTTTTAATATTTTCCTAAGTACTAGAACCCTTATTTTTTTTCTTAATTTTTAAAAATATATAAAAAAAAAACTAAGTCTTGCTTAAAAATAAGTTTTTTTCTCAGCTTTGTTTATTATTTAATATTTTTAGAAAGGTAATAATAACATAAAAATATATAGTAAGTACAAAGAAGGTCAAATGGAATTTACCATTAATATAGAGAAATTTTAAATCAAAATATACGTAATTTTTTTAAAAAAAAAGCAAATTAATCTTAGGGTCTATTATTATTACTTTTAAAAAAAATAATTATTTTAAAATCATTTTATTTTTTTTTGTCTAAACACTAAAATTAAAGAAAAATAAAATTATTTTTGATTTGGTCTCTGAAAAAGCTTTATCAAAACTAAGACCTAAAAATCTATATGCACAAAGGGCGTTGGTGCTACTATAAAAACAATATACTTTTTCTTTTCTATATTTCATATAAAAAATTAAAGTTAAATTAAATTAGTAAAAAGAAAAAAATTTTTTTTAGGTATTAGGTCATAGAATTAAGCAATTTGTCTACCGGCCATTTTTTTTTATTGTAATCCGGATTGCCGGAATCATGACAATGTTTCGAAAAAACGAAAAAAGTGCTAGTGATCAGGTCATTATGTGAAATATTAAATACCTAAACATCGAACAAAATTGACAGATTTTTGCTGACCTGTCTTGTTATAAATAATATATTTTGCTTAAATAAAGTCTCAAAGTGGAGTGGATAAAAAGCTTTGGGAGGTAGAATTTTCATAGGTATTCAAGATATTAATAACACCATGGCTTATGAAAAGTCAAATTAAAAACTTAATAAAAAATTAATTTTTACAATTTAAGCCAAAACAAAAAGAAATAAAAAAAATTAATTTAAAACCAGGGGGAAATTATTGTTAAATAAAGCATGAGAGGATGTTGAGAGGAGAAAAACACTAAAGGCAAATTCCTGCTCTTTAATTTAACTCAAACACAAAAAAAAAATTAATTCGAAGCTAAGAAATTGTTAAAAAACATTAGTTAATAAAAAACAAAAAAAATATTTTTTTTAATGTATTAAATAAGTCTTCACAATTTATAAAAAATGTCATACATATTCAACTGATAAATATTAAAATGTTAATAATAAACTTTAAATTTACAAATAAAACTTAGTGTTTAAATTTCATAATTTCAATTATTTGCTAAAGGAATTTAAACCACGATTTACACCTTATTAACTTCTTACGCAATTCATCATATTTAAAAATTTATATAAAAATTTACTTGGGTAGAGCTTAAACCGGCCCCTGTCGGCCCAACTAGCCTGTGATATTTTTTATACAGACCTCGAAGCCCGTGGATATTCAAAAATAAGCAAAAATTTTATAATGCAAAATATATAATTTTTAAATATTTATTGTATAGAATTATAAAATTAAAAAACGGTGTGTGAAAGTTATACCCTTTTTTGCATAATAAATAAATTTTTCTTACCTGATTCTTGTTAATAATAATGGTCAAAAATAATAAGGAAATATAAGTCTGTGATTTTTATTTCCTTTATACCCAATCCGCGTGGCCGATTCTAAATTTTGTCTCTGCCCGTTTTTAAGGTGGAATTTTGAAATAAACCAATCCAACTCTATTCCTATATTTTTCTTTTTATTTTAAATTATTTCCCTGAAAATTATTTTTTATTTACATTTTTTATACCTTTACAATTATATAAATTGTTTTTATTAAACTAACCCCGATGCTTTGTATTTGGTAGTATGATGGGAAAGGACCTTTGATTTAAAAAAGGAGATTATAACTTTTATCATATCTGTATTACAAGGATAAAATCAACCCAGAAAAATATTTATAAAAATATAATTGAGCACATCCCTATGATGGCCATTTCTCATATATATGTTTAGTTTTTTTGAAGTTTTATCCGTCTTCAACAATTTATATCCGTCCATAACAAAAAAAATGATCTTGATATAGATTTTGCGACCTTAATACCCTAAAAAATAAATAAATTATTAATTATTACATAATAATCCCTTTTAATTTATTTTTTATCTTAAATAATGAGTTGAAAATTTTTTGAATATATCGAGCTATACAATAAATTTGGCACCCCAAACTAAATATGACACAATTATTTATCGGGTTTTAATTAAAATATTATTTAAAGTTTGAAAATAGCCATTCAATTGTTTTAAATACAAAATAAATATTTACCCTTTTTAAGTTTTTGTTATATTGTTTTCCGACATATTTATTTTCATAGCTGTCATACCAAGTTTGATAAGAAAAAACTGTAAGCCAATTTAAAAATTCTTAAGATGGCAGTGTTTCTATAATTAGCTAATACACCTCAAAATGTGATGAACTTTGTTATTTATATAAGAACAGAAGCGCTTAAATGAGATTTTTGTGTTTGGGTAAGCATAAATTGAAATTATCAAACGTTTTTAATTTGAATTTATGCCGCCTTTTCAAGAGCCTATGGGTAGAATTGTATATTATTAAAGGTGCATCAATAAATCAAAGTACATATGAAATATATTTCATAATGGTAAGCGAATACGATGTAAAAGGAAAATAAATTTTAACAAATTTTTGTTGAATATTATACGCCATCTTTCCGAATTGTTTGATCAAATATAACACTCTTTATAGACTGCTACTAGTGAAAAAAAAATTGAAGAAATAAAATTGAGCATGTCCACATGATCAACATTAAAATGCTTAGTGTAAAATTTATAAAAAAAATACATAAAAGATTCTTTTACTTTAATATTGAACGCCAAATTTTTTTTTACAATTTTGAAATTAGGTTTAGCCGCAGCCACTCAAATAAATAATATCCATAAAATAGATTTTCCGCGTTAGATAATATATTTAGAGATGAGAACAACACAACGAAATCCAGGTAACGTCGTATAGCAAATATTGTAAGCAAACAAACTCATCATTGAAGCTAAAAATTTTCAATAATATTGCAAATGCGGCTATATTAAAATAGGAAGGGAGCTAAGGCCTTTGTTGTTGTTGTTTATTGCCCCATTTGTTGAAACTTGGTTAGTAAAATTGAGCTTGAGGGCAGCTATGGATTGATCCAAAGATCTAAAGGAGTGGTAGGCCCTCGCTTTGGGCATAGCGAGTGTTGTATATTGCCAAATGCTAATTTGCGGTCTATTATTTAAAGATGGGTCCACAAAGTTTGCAAATAGACGGCAATTTCCATATAGTTGAGCCAGGGAGAACGTTTCCATGGTATTTATCCTACGCCATAACGCTTAGGTCAAAAAAAGACCTACAACCAGAGCTGGGAAAATGCCCATTTTTGGGTCAAACTCATTTTTTTATTTTTTGAAATTTAGAAAAAATAAAGGGTTTTAGCTTTAATCGAGAAAATATTTATAAAATTTAAGATTTTTTGCTTATATTCTGATATTATTAATAATTGATTTTTTTTAATCTGTCATAAAATTTTAAAACAAAAGTTTGAGTTTAGTCAAAAAATGGATTTTCCCCAGCTCTGCCTACAACAATCGGATTATACTAATATTCATCAATGTATCATGTGGATGTCTGTTTGTATTTTTAGGGCGCGTTTAGACTTGATTCTTTACGCAAAGTTTAATAAATTTGACAAAAGACTTAAAATTAATATGCTTTCAAAAAATACTTACTATTGATAAAAACTTTCTAACATTTGGAGAAGTTGTTCTATTTTATACCCAAAGATAGGCTCTTTATCGAACATACAAAAGTTATTTCAACACAGGAGCAATTTTATTATAAAAAGTTTTTTTAATTAAGTCCAAACCAGTTCTTAAAAAATATTTGTTGCATCTATTAAAAACTATAAATTGGCTGTTGAGCTATTTCACTTTATAAAACTAATGGCTATATAAGCAATTTGTAGTTAAATAAAATACGTTTAGCATATGGATGTGCCCTTTTTATAATAAAATAATTTTAAAATATACAAATACAGTTTTTCGAGAGTTATGAGTTAACTACAAAGATTAAACATGCTATCTTAAGGAATATAAAATTCGTTTACCATTTTTCCTAATCAAACTTAGTTAGTCAAGTATAAACATTAAAAATTTTAGTAAAAAGGGTCAAAAAACAAAAGAGAATAAAAAACAAAAATAAATTAAATTTTATTTTTGCATATTCATACAAGGTAAAATGTTAAATTCAAACTTTAAATAATATTTTCAGTAAAAACTGATAACATTTCGTACTATCTAAATGCCGATGTAAAAGCTTAATATATTATTAAAATTTATTTTCCATTATTTGTGATTAAAAATATAAGTTACAAGAAATTTTTATATGCAATGTAGAATTTTATATTTTTTCTTCTTGGGGTATATTTAGAACTGTCTATTTGGTCAAAAAGCCATTTTTCGTTATAGACGGATCTAAGGAGCCAAAGACGGAAGGAACTAAGAAAAACAAAAAATATGAAATAAGGCCATCATGGAGTTGCATTCTTTTATGTTTTCAAAACAATCCCGTTTTTGACATTTATATTGACCTGTGAATACAAGGCGGTAATAAATTATTAAAAAAAAAGCAAAAAAAAAATTTAATATATTTTTTACAATTTTTTTATTAAATTTGCAATAAAGTTTTGATTTAAGCAACAGAAAAAATAACTTTGATTTTTCTACGTTAGGCTGAGTTCAAAGTGAAATTTTATTGGCTTAAAATTTTAAAATAAAATAAAAAGTTTTTGAAAGTTATTTCTGTTACCAAAATTATTTTATATGCTTAAAATCAGAATTAGCAAATTTCAATTGAAGAAGTGAATATTGACAAACCTAATAATTTTTAAATACGAAAATAAAAACTGAGGCCCCTGGTCTATAAAACAAATAAGAAAAGAAAATGGTAATCTAATATTTCCAACACAAATAGGGACAAAATTATACTAAGTCTTTGATCAAATGTAAAATTTTTACCGACCACCATCTTTTTATTTCAACCGTTTGTTATACCTGACGCGCTTTGATAATTACTGCGGCCAATGAGACCAAAAATTTTAAGAATTTAATTGAACGCATTCAATTAACATCATTAATTATTTAAAAAAAAAATTTAAATCAACAATTTATTAAAAAAAAATTTTTATATCAAATATATTTTATCGGCAAAATTATTTAATGAATTCTCATATGATAATTTTCGCTCGCATTTTTTTTTCATTATTTTTTTTTACAATTTTGAAATTAGGTTTAGCCATAGCTAATTAAAAAAACATTATTTATAAAATCAATTTTACGCTTGATATTATATGTTTGAAGATGAGAACAACACACAAAAATCCAGGTAGCGTCGTAGAGCTAATATTTTATGTGAACAAGCTCACACTTGGATATAAAAATCCAAGAATATAAATGCTCGATTTGCTTTAGTGAAATAGATGTTGTTGTTGTTTTATGCCCCACGAAATGAAGGGGGGGCGATATATTTGATACCATTTGTTATAGAGAACATTAGCTCCACGGCGTAAACGCGTAGCATTAGAGCCAGTGAAATAGATAATGGAGCCATGGCATAAGGCTTAAGCTATTGCCCCTAGGTCAAAAAGCATATTACAACATTTGGATCATCGTGATTCATGAAGTGTATCATGGAAGATGCTTGGATGTGAATATCTCAGGTTCTAAAGACGTTTTACGAAAATCTTAATAAATTGCATACCCTTCAAAATTTAAAATTTGAATTTTTACATCAAAAATTTGACCAATATTTTATTTAAAAAATTTCCAACACTCGATGCAGTTACTTTAAGTCAAATTAATTCTTGATAAAATATCTAATTAGATATAAATATAGTTAATATAAATAATTTCGACAACCTATAAATGGCCAAGAAAGTTTTCAAAACTGAAACAATTTTTTTTTAAAAAGTGTTTGATAAAATCTGAAAGCACCTACAAAAAATTATTTATTTTTTGTAAATCCAATAATGAACAGCCTAAGAGGGCTGGTGAATTGTTAGTTTTAAACTTTATGAAAATTGAATAGAAGCAAATATAATTCAATAAAGTATTTATGGTATGCATATATCTATGCCCTTTGTATATTCGAATTTCTTTGAAATATACATATAACACAAGGTGCCAAAATTTTTTTCAAAAATACTTTAAAAAAAAAATTTTTTATTTTCTTACCATTTTTCTTTATTTCAATTTTGCAGGACGTTAAAATGAGGCTTGCCCTGGGTATCAATATACATGGGCTTTCGGCAAAGATTAAGGGACTTGTCTTTACTGATGACCTCGTTCTATGTGCTGAAACCCCTGATCAACTAAAATGCATGATCAGTCTTTTAAAAAAATGGGCTAATAAATGGGAAATGGTAATCGGTACAAAAAATGCGGAATAATGTTTTGTTAAGAAAATTCTGATCAAAACCTAAAATTGATTTCAAAGGTTGATGACTATAGATATCTTGGGATACATTTTAATAAAAATTTAAGTTTTGAAGAAATCATTAAAGATAGAGCATTTAAAAGTAAAAAAATATTTATCATGTATGGACCTTTTTTTCGCTCTTCCTCTATCCCCATTCTCGTTAAGAGACACGCCTTACATGTGTTCTCCCAATATTAACATTTGACGCTGAACTGTTCGGTCTTTATAAATCTGAACTTAAACCACTAATTAATTCACATGACCAAATTACCAGGTGTGGATTGCTGGAAAATTTGACAAAAAACTTTTTGGCCCAAAATTAAATTTGCTCAAAGATTTAAACATTGAACCTTTTGATGCTTACGCAACTGAAAAATCTTTTCGTTTTTTTAACAAAGCTCCTATTTTAAAAACATTAATTAAAAATTTAGTTAAATCTAAGACAGGCTCTAAAAAATGGACATGGATCTAAAGATGTAATATAACTATAAAAAAAACTAAATTTAATTTTAATGATAACATAAAAATATTTTAAAAAAGTTAGGGGTTTCATTTCTAATAAATTTCTGGGGCGAGATAAAACAAAATCAAAATTATTATTTTCTCGTAGTGTTAAATTTGCATCAGGAATAAATCTTCTTTCACAATTAAAAATAACTGGTGAAATCTGAAAAAAGCTACACTGGCCAAACAGGCTTTATCACTGTCAAATTGCCCCTGCTGTCATGACAAATTCGTTGACTCAATTCATCATTTTCCATGTGTATGCCCAGCATTCAACGAATATAGGACGCAATACATAACTCCTATTTTGTCAAAGTCTTTTTCCAACTTATACCAGGATTCACAAATTACGCCATTACTTTCACCTATAACACAAGAGCATTTAGATAATTTAATTAATTATATTTCTAACTCAGGCAAACTATATTTATCTCGAATGGGTGATATCCATTGCCCCGTTTACGTTCGTGATAAAAGTGCCAAAGCCCTAACGGGTAAGGCGGCCTCAAATAGGAAGAGGCCGAGATGAGGTTAGCAGATAATCCTAACCCTGCATGCACCGGTGAATTTTTAGTGAAATACGGACATCAGTGCGCATAATTTAATTTACCATATCAACATAACCTTATTTACGCACTGATCAATCTGTTATTCTTAAAAATTACTGGTGTATTTTATGATCCCAATCCCAGTTTATTTATAGGCTAGCTCTGGGATCAAACGAGCCATTCCATCTCCTTACCAAAAAAAAATAAAAAAAAATATACCGCAAGCAAAAAAAAAGATTTAATTTCGTTTTTTCTAAGTTTAGCTACGTTCAAAGTGAATTTCTACTGGATTAAAATTGTAATAAGACATTGCTTAAAACTAAAATTAACAAATTTTAAAAAAAAATGTGATTGTTTACAAAATAAATTTAAATAAATTTTGAAAAATTTTACAAAATTTAAAACTCAGTTTGAAACGTGATCTATATAACAAATAAGGGAAACCTCAAAAGTCATTACATATTAACCACAAAATATTCAACAAAATTGTTGTGAATTAATTAATTATTTAATTGAAATAAACAAAATTTGCATTGTATTATTCAATATAAGTTTTTGCCCACCTCTGGTAAACATACTGCAATATAAGTCCGACCCGTGGCGTTTAAAGGTAAAAAAATCTTGGGTTGAATACAAAGAAGAATCCAATTTGGTCTCAAATTTCTCTTCGTACTATAATTTCTAAGCATCCACAATTCATCTTTTCGGATTGCTTTACCGATCTAGCAAAATTTTTTCATTTTTGGATAAAATTATTTGAAAATTTTTTAGTATATTCCTCCGTATGATGGGTTATAAGGATTTCCTTTAGGAAGAATAAAAATAAATTTAGTTTGCATCTTTTCGCGTTGCTTTTGTCGATTACAATTTAAAGCTTGAACAAGCATACCGTGCCTCCTCCGACATATTTTTCATCATATGGTCCTTTGGTATACTGCCGGGCCTGAAATTCATTAGACGGCCCAGGAATTCAAAATTGCCAGGTAGACGTGTTATTATCCATATATTACAGCGTGTTAATTTAAGATCAAATAACGGGACCCGAATCTCGTTCCGCCCGGTGCCCGCCCGCCCAAAATAAGGATGTCTGGGTCACGGGCCGGTTTGGCCAGGCCTGCATTGATAGCGTGACGATCTTATATATACAAAGATTAAAAAAGATTAATTGATCATTACGAAGTTTATTATATTACTTCAACACTTTGTATTTTTTTTGCTAATAGTAAAGAAAAATTAATAGTTTCGAGAAAGGTGTGGGCCAAACAGGATATAGGCTCTATTTTAGGGCTAAAAAGGGGGGGGGGGAAGTTAATATTAGTTATAAACCCCTTTTAAACCTGAGAAAAAGCCCCTTTTATTCTTTTTTGGCTTAACTCGTATTCTTTTTTTTTCAAATATTTCGTGAAATATTAAAAATGAATTAGAAAAACATACAAACGCTTTTGTAAAAACATTTAACAAACAGTTTCTTGATTTGAGCTAAAACTCTTTATTTTTTTGTAATAAAAATAAAAAAATTAGTTTAGCTTAATATATAAAGCCCACAAAGCTTTTTAAATTAAAATCTTAATTGTTATAAAAAAAATAGGGCTTTTCAAAAAAGATCTTTTTTCGCGTAGAAAAGCGTATATCTTTTTACAAAAAAAAATTTTATAAAACTTCCGCTGGCTATTTTTGTCTCAGATTTGAAATGCATAGCTTGCAACGGCCGCATTTGTAAAATCGAGCCGGGCTTAAGTTGAAAATTAGGTTTGGTGGGCCCGTGATATAACGGCCCCCGAAAATCTAATGTCTTCAATACCTTTCGTGTCGTGTCGTGTAATACAATTTCGGTATCTCTTAAAATTTAAAAAAAAAACATTATTTTAAAAGTTTTATAGGAGGCGAAGTAGGTTACTCTCCGTTTTTTTAGGTCGGGGTAGATGCGTTTGAACGGTGTAAAACCTTCCACGAGGTTTAAAATAACATATGATTGTGACTGAGACTTAAAAAAAACCTTGAAACTTAAGCCACATCGTTTTTACCATTGGTTGATTAATATCTTAAGTAACATTGTGAGTGTAGGGAGAAAATGCAATTTTTCTCTAAGGCATTCCAGGCGGAGCCAAGGAAAGTAGGCGGAAAATATTAATTATGATAACGGTTTTTACGTGAGTTATGAATTGAAAAAAAGCTGAGAGTTATAAGCCGTAGTGATTACGTTTATTGATTCTCTATTAAAGCATGCACGCTTTAAACACAGAAAGTTATTCAATTCATCGTACAAAAATGTGACAAAAGCAGCGAACGCGTTGAGTAAAAGTAGTTGAAAGATACAGTTTGCTCTGGCAAAATCTCTTGATGGGGATTTTAAGGCATGAGCTTGGAATTTGTCCCCAGCCTCATACGTCTATTTAACTTGAATTAGGGCACAAACTAAGAATATAAGGGTTAGCTTTTGTAATTACAGATGATTCTATTTTTTTATTTCGATTTATGGTCGGAGTTTGTTTTTTTAATACTGTGTCATTGTTATAGTCGAAACATAAAAAATTTTATTAATGACGATACCCATAAAGTGACCCGAATCTGGTATCCCATATCAAGCAAATTATAAAATATGTTTTGTACATACGAAAATTATGCCCAAGGCTTACTTGGAATCATTGTACCAACATGTTACACCTGATGCCCTGAATAATTTTTATTATCACAAAAAACGGCATATAAATATGAAGCAAGAAACAGATTATTTTTAACTTCATTTTCCAAATTTAAGAGAAATTCCCGTCAGGCTAGCGACAGTGTTTGTGCTCTTACCGCGGTAAAGGTGAGTTAGAAAAAATTTGGTGTGTTTCAATCTGACAAATCTACCACTGGTATTTCTAATTTTTTAAGAATGTCGACGAAAAACTATTTACGGGGCAAATATAATTGTAATAACACAGTTTAAAGGGTCGTTTTTAGGCCAATTTTTATCGTTCGAAGTGTTTTAAATGCAAGTTCGGATTGTCGGCAATCATTGTTTGCGTTAGGTTATGGACCGAATAACTTTGTGATTCCAGCTAAAACGTGGTGAGTATAAGCCCCACAAAATATATGTTCCTTAGATACCGTCACTCCACGGGCCGTTAATTTGCCCCAGAATCTAAACACTTTAAACTGCTGTTTGCCCGGCCGGGAATTTTTAATTTTAGGTCTGACCCGGTCTGACTTGTTTTCCGGGCTAGTCGACACAGGACCGTTCGGGCTTTTGGATCTTAACTTTGATCTCTAGTGCAGACTCGGTCCCTGTATATTGGAGTCCCGAAGCAAGTTGATTCCAGATGCCTCTAACCGAACATTTCTTCCTATCGTTTGGTGTAAAAATCTGTTATTTCTTAAAATCTGAACGCCATCAAGCATTTGAATCTGAACGGAATGACTCTGTATAGATATGCAAGGTAGAAGAAACGAGCATCAATTGGTGTAAATTTGCAAAAAAAAATAGTTAAAAGGGAGGGATAGTTAATTTAAAATATAGGTTACACACCTCCCCCCCTCCATACCCCCCTGTTTCCTCGCCCCTCCCCATTCGCAGTTTCCAATACCAACAAATGGATTCATGGTGAAAAGGATTAGGCGTAAGGATGCATCAAAAATCTTTCTTTTTATGTGAAATAACTCTTCAATATAACTAAAATAACTAAAATAATTTGTTTTTTAGAAAAAAAAGTTTGGATAAAAAAAATTTAAATATCAATAACAACAAGATATGTCACAAAAACCTTCCTGACAACGCCGATAACATTGTTTCCAATTATTCCCCACTACCAGCTTTGTTATTTTTTTTGTGTTAATAAAATCTCGGTTATTTAAATCAGTAAAAATCGAGAAATCCCTTGGTCTATTACTAACATTTTAAACTTTTATTTAAATTAGTATATTGTATTTATATGTAAGTTAAATTGAATTTAAGAGAGGAATTTTTTTTTTTATATTTCTTACGTATACGCCTTAGAGGACAAATACTTCAATCGACAAGATAAAAAACGAACGAATTCTCGACATTTTTTTAATTAAGAGTTCTATTCAATATCTTAAATTTATATAAATTTTGCACAAAAAACAATTTTTTTTAATTAAATTTTTTTATATTCACCAATTTTGATTGCATTATTGGTGTCGTAATATCGCGCCGATTCATCCTTTCAACAATCATTAACATTTTTTTTGTCAGCTGGTAAACATTAACTTTGTAACTTTATTAATTTTGAGTCCGCCATTAGAAAAAATAGATTTTTGTGATAATGATTTGATTGTTAAATAATACACAATTTTTAGTTATATTTTAATGCTATTTTTCTTACCATTTATATATGGGAATAACTTTTTAATGGCTATGCAATCACCAATTTTCGTTAGTTTTTTTTAAAACAACTAATTTAATCGGTTGGTTATTCCTACAATAAAAACGACCTACAAATTATCATTATCATTATTATTATTATTCTCGTTATTTAACATCCCGTTTTAATTTTGGTACTTCACATCCCATACGAATAATTATAATCATCAATCAAATTTTTTGAAACATGGAATGTGAATCCTGTAAAAAAGACTTGATGGGCAAAGAGTATGTGGAGAAGAGCAACAAAAATTATTGCTTGGCCTGTTACGATAACAAATTCGCTAGTCGGTGCAAGGAATGTGGGAACGTCATATCCGCCGGACAGAAGGTAAAACGATCCTTTTGAATCTATAATTAATACATACCGAACATTATATTTAATAAAATTTTCTCCAAAATCCATAACATATTTGTCCGGTGTGTAATTCAATAGCCCGTGATACTATAAATTTGTGAGACATTTTTTTTTTAAATATTTTTTTTGTGATTTTAATAGCTCAAAAGAGGAGTGTGGTATATATCAAATAAAATATGGAATAAAGAATTTTGAAAAAAGGAGCGTGTGCTAGTTATCTACAGCTCTACTCTGGTTTTTAAGAAATGATTATTAACGGTCGGTCTCTGCCATTAAAAACAACTTACACTGTGATTGAGGCCGAGCAAATTACGAGGTAAAACAAAAAAAAAGGTCACATTAGAAGTTTTAACAGAGTCAAATTTTTTCTTAATTAACTTCCTTTTTTTTAACATTTAGGGAGGTCTAATACAAACATTAAAAGGTAAAGGTTTTTAGAGCATAAACATAAACATTGTATCTGTAAACTAGATATTATAGTCAAAACCCAAAAGTTTACGAGGCGGGGGCTGGTCCAACAGAGATCCTGCCCAAAAACGTAACGGGCCTGGCAAAATAAAATGTAATGCACCCGATGAGCCGGTACGTCCCGGTTTATTTTTTAATGTAGATTCTTAGCATTAAATTCAAATAATAAGCCGTGGCATAACCCCCCAGCTGCCCATAAACCTTAGGCTTGGCGCGAAATACTGATACAGTTCGCTAATAATTAGATATTGCAGGCCTATGATATTTTTTTAAAATCAATCAAATCAGTTTACGATGAATTACAATTTATCGATTAATAACATAAAAAATTTGTTTTTTTTTTTTAATATTTAATTTTTTTTTTTTTTTTTATTTTTAAAATTTTTATTTTTTTCATATTCCCTTTTTTAATATAAAAAATAAAAAAAAATTATTAAAATTTTAAAAATTATTTTTTTTAATTTTTTTTTAAAAGGTAATTAATAAAAATATTATTTTTTTTTAATAAAAAAAAAAAAATTTTATTTTTTTTTTTTTTTAAAATTGGGTAAAAAAAAAAATTTAAAAAAAAAAAAAAAAAACACCGGGATCGTTAACAAAAAAAAATTCTCCAAAAAATTTTAAAAAATTTTTAAATTTTTTTTTTTGTTATCCAGTGTAATTACTTCGTAACCACTTTAAAGTAGTTAAAAATTAAGACAAATAAGGTTAATAAAATTGGCGTCCGGCCCTAAATTGCTTGTTATTCGATTTGGCTAGCCCAGCCTGAACGCGGGCGGGTGGGCACAGATAAAAGCAGGTCTGTGAGCCCTGATTTGGATTTAGAATTTGCATTTTGCCATCGTCACATTTGGGCATGGTAAAATTATTGACAAGTTTGTATTTAAAATAATTCAATTGCTTTCACAGTTATAAAAAATAATATTTGAAACGGACCTTCATCTGTTTGTTGCTCTCCAGGTATGTTAACCTTTAACATCGAGCAAAAGGTAAAATTTCAGTGTTAACATTGGGGAAAAATCCTATATTAAATTCCTCATTCATAAACGAGACATTTATTTATTCAATTAAATATGATGACCATTTTTTTCCAATCATTCCATAATTTTGGTTAGATATTTGGACGATGGATTTTACCTTTTATCCGTTATTTAAGAGGTTTTGGAATACTTAAAAGCAGCAACAAATAATGAGGTTAACGTCAAAACCTTGGAGTAACTGTTAGTTGTAATTTGAACCAAAAATTTTGTCATCTTATCCATTCTTCGTGCTTTTCACATGAATCCTAGGCTGTGATTTATTACATTTTTAGTTCATAAGGGTACTATTTAACGTTTCGGGACTCGAAAGCTGTTTGATTTTAGCCCAAATTAAAAAAATGCCAGTTTGATATTCTCCACATTAATTGTTTTATTCTAACGTAAAAAAATTAATCAAATTGGATCAATTTATTATCAAACAATAGAGGGTATCACTTTATTTTACTCAGTGTTTGATCCAATATTTTATAGCAAAAAGGATTTGCGATATGACAATTCCCAGGTCTTGTAATTTCGGGTCGAGTCAAGCCGGTTCGCATTAAAAAAGCTTAATTTCAGCTGTGGCGGATTAAAAATATGTCCGGCAAGGCGGGCCGTTGAAATCTAACTTTGAATTGCTATTCATTATTATCATATTTGCAATTAACAAGAATCAACATGAAATTTTTATATCTACAAATTCAAAATAATTATTGACCTCAGTTGTGGGCTCGTAAGTTAGTTTCAAATGGTGTCAGCGGCCAAACTTGGTTAACAATAAATAACCCTTTTTAAATTTAATCTCTATTTTCTATACAAAAGGCAATTTTTAATTCCCCTCCCCCTCCCTCGCATTCAACATGGAAAATTTTAAATTTTTTTATGTCTTACATATTCATTAGAAAAAGTAGGTAACATCATGTATTTTGAACGACCCCTTTCTTTCCCTCAAAACTTTTTATGGCCCTAACCGTTAGGCTTCAAGCTGGGGCTGAACCGAACAAAAAATTGTTTATTCATTTCCTTAAGTTAAAATGAATGCCTTTTGACTGTTTTCTCTAAAAGTTCAAGTTATAATATTTTATGGTTTCACCACGCATTTTTAAAATCCTTCAATTTATTTTTATAAAACTAAACTCACAAAAAGAATTTATTTAAAAACAAAATTTTTTTATCCGTATCAAATTTCATTCCACTACCTTATCTCTTAGTTTACAAATTTCCTTAAGTTGTAAGAAGGTTCATTTTAAAACATAGGTATTTAGACCTTTTAATTTTGAAATACCCCTCCGTTATTATTTGTACAGATCAAATAATTTTAGCTGTGATAGTTGCTGAAAATTTCTTCTAAATTAAAATTAGGCTATAAATTACAAAAGAAACTATCTTTGGAAATATTAAAATTCATGATAATTTTATTAAAATTTTGTTTTATCAAAAAGATAAGTATAAAACATTTTGTTCCGAACAGGTTACCGATATTAATCGAGTCCCTTTACCTTTGGATCACATGAAACTTTTTGACCTATGAAAGTAACCTAGACCTCTCTTCCGTTTAAAAGCTTATCCGTCAAATACTCTACCTCTCCTAACTCCTGAGGATGGATTTGTAGAGTTAAATGAGACTCCAAATAGTCCTCTAACCTAATTTTAAGGTCTATATTTCAAAAAAACGGGGTTAGGATTCGTTGATGGTCATCCATTCAAATAGCAACCAAACTTAACCAATGCTGCTTCACTTGAGTGTAAATCACCATTGAGCCTATATGCTGTGTTTTAGAATGTCCGAACTTTTTTTTAAAAGTAATTTGACGCAAAATAATTGTTAACATTTCAAAATAAGACTTTAAACGTGCCCTAATAGGTATTTGTAACTGTTTTACACAGGAACTAATATTCGGTGACGAAGGTCATTACCACGAAAAATGTTTCAGATGCTCCCAGTGCAAGGAATATCTGGACGTCAACAATTACGAAACGCTCGACAAGAAACCTGTGTGCCAGAAATGCTACGAGGCTCATCTGCCGGGAGGGGGCGTGTGTCCCGTATGCAATGAAAGCCTCCGATCTGGTACTTATTATAAACAGAGCTGGGGAAAAGCCCATTTTTTGGGTTGGGGGCAGATTCCTAGAATCTTTCATATATGAGAATGGGCTTTTTCGGTCTGATAAAACAAAAAAAAGCTTTATATTAGAACACTTTGACATTAAGCAACCATTTGGTTGCACTTAATTAAGAGGAATTTGAAATTATATCTATAGGCATATATATACACATTATAAGATGTAAATTTTGAGATCTATCAATAAAATTTAAAATCCATAGGTAATTGACAAAAGGATGTGGAAGAAACTACTAATTTCACATGCAGATAAAATATAATATTGCCATTTGCAAATATAGGCTTCTTCAACCATATTCAAAACATATAAATTTTATTAATATTAAAAATTCATAAGGGATTTAATATAGTTTTATTGTAAAGCTACATATGTATACAACCCAAAATGTTGAAAATATTAAACAAACTTGAATGATATAAGTAACTTCGTGATTTTACATTGTGAGAGCTGTATTTCCTTTTAAACGAAATTTACCAAGTCCACCTTAGACTCAATTTCCAAAGTGTAACAAAAATTTTTGTCAGTAACAAAATTATTTTCTGGGAATATCACGATCTCCCATTGCTAAACCCTTTTTTTGTTTTCGAAAATTAAAGAAGATTCTAGCTTTAATCGAGAATTTGTATTGAAAAACTTTCAGATTTAGTTTTGTAAAAATGATTATAATATTTATAATTGATCAACTACCTAAATTTTTATAAAAATTTTGGAGGAGAAACCAAAAATGGGCTATTTTCTGCTCTGCTTGAAATTTTTTTTGTTAAATATACTTGGGAAAAGATTATTTAATTTAGTTTGGATAGTGGAGTATTAGGGAGGCTACGATTTGGAAGAGTTTTTTCAAAAAAACTAAAAATTTTTTTGAAAACAAAAATACAATTATAATCACAAAAATATATTTAAATTCAAAAAAAAAATTAAAATTTTGAAGAAAAAAAAATTACAATTTTGAATACGAATAACTTATTTAATTTTTAAACGTCGCCTTATGACAGTAATATTTGTATTTGATTATTTGGGAATAAAAAGTAATTAACGTATGAAGGTAATCTTAGTTTGAAATTGATTACTAATACAAAATATAATTGAATTTTTTTTTGGGGGTGAGGAGCATAGAAAATGCTATGCGGCAACGTTCATAACCCCTAGGGTCAATAGGATTAAGCGCGTCTCTCCGCCAATACCACAATATTCATCGAAATGACGCCGCACTCTCCGGAATATTATAGCATGCAGGCTTTACAACCCTACTGGCAAAAGTCAAAGGCCAGAGTCATTCACCTGCTAAAACAATGCCCCCCTTGCCCTACATCTCTTGAAAGAGACGGCAATACCCGTCAGGGCATATCCCTTTTTAGCCCTGCGGGTACTAAATAAAAAACACTTTTGCGGATTGTGATTTTATTATTTATAATTATGGTAATTAAAATTTTGCCTTAAAATGCTAATTTCATTCAATGTTACAAAAATTATATATAAATATTAAAAATATTTTTCTTTTAAAAAGCGCATTTGAACATAAAGTTACCAATTTGTTTTTTGGCATTTAAAAACTTTTTCTGAAGAAAAAATTTTTTTTTACAAATTTTGAAGAAAAATACAATTTTTTTAAAAATTGTAAAAAAAATTTGTAAATTATATTCTGTTTATAAACTTCAGAAAAAACTGTTATTCTCTAGACCTGAGTTAATGTTCATGTAAGTAATTAAATTCATACGTTAAAAAAATATCTGGATCTGCCATTATTAAGAACAATACAAAATATTAGTTTAGATGGCGTACTTTGTAGTAAAAGACATATATAATATCTTAATTAAAAACGTTACATTTGGTCATTTATGTTGGGTGCTGATTGTATGATAAAACTATGATGAAAATTATGTGGCTAAATGTATTGTAACAAGCCAAGTTGATTTTTGCGATCGTATCACGACATTAAGCTTCATATTAACGACCACTCTTTTAAAATCCGTTTGCATGCGTTAAGCGGTAACCATATAATTTTTGTAACCTTTTCCTAAGGAAATAGATACCGTAAGATTTGTGTTTGCAACGATATGTTCTTAAAATATATTTGGTAAACCAATTTTTCTAAAAAAGCTCGAATGTGCCTACGAATTTTCTATTACTTCAAATTTTGAGAGTTATGAGCTAACTAAAAAGACCAAACGTGCCATATATTAGGGTATTTCAAATCCGTTTGCCCTGTTTTTCTAATCAAACTTAGTAAGTCAGCTCTAAACATTGAAGATATTAGAAAAAAACAAAAAAATGAATTTAAATATTATTTCCCATATTCACAACAGCTAAACTGTTACAAATATTTCTATTAATAATATATCGTGTCGTATTGGACTCGAAATATTCTGTATTACCTAAATGTTGATTTAAGAGCTTGATATATAAAAATATTTCTCATTTTTTGAGATGATAAAATTACAAGAGTTTATATTAAAAAAATTTTGATTTTCTTTTTAGGGTATTCTCAAGATCTCGAAATCCTTTTTTTCGAGACCGTTTTAAGGAGCCAATGGCGGAACGAACTACGAAAAATGGAAAATATATACAAGATAATGCCAACATGGGGATACATGCTTCAATGTTTTCATAAACTAATTTTACTGGCATGAATATTTGTTGACCTGTGTTATAATAATAAAATTGGGATTTTAGAAGCATTTAACTTTATGTTATTTTAAAAATTGTGATCCATAAAATTTATTGACTTAAGAATATAAACAACTCGGCAAATATCTTTTTCAAAAATTTGACTTGATTATATATCAATATGACCAATTTAGTAGCCTTACTTTAAATCAATATTTGTTAGGTTAGGCCCGTAACTTATTGGCGCCCCTATTTCAGTGTATAATCAAATATGTAAATTTTTGAAACTTCTGTCCACTTCAAGTTATTGCACCAAAATTTTAAAACCTATTCAAATTCGATAATGCATTAAATTGAAATTTGAAAATTTTTATTTTTGCTTTGTAATAATTGTTATATATTTGTCAATTATTTAGTTAATATTTCAAAAATGATACTTGTCGTAAAACAAAAATTTTTAAATGATTTTTGTAACAAAAATATGTAAAATTTTTCAAAATTAATGAATTATTATTTACGTGCATCATAAATATTTTTTAAAATTTAATTTTTTTGCATAATTACACATTTAATTTTTTTAAAACACTTTCAGGTCAATCCAAACTCGAATACAAAGGCCGACAATACCACGAGAAATGTTTCGTATGTTCGTATTGTAAAAAACCACTAGGAAACGAAAAATTTTACACGAAAGACGAGAAAAACGTGTGTGTCCCTTGCTATCAACTACACTACGCTCAACAATGCTCCAAATGTGGCAGGGTTAGTATCCCTATATTTAGGCCACGTTAAAAATAAAGTTTTGAGTGAAAAAAAATTCTTTTTCGGATATTTTTCTATTTGTCGAATTACCTTAAATGAACATAGAGATTTAATTTAATTTAAATCAACTTATAATTTAACTTAAATCAGTTTAAATATTTTGTCGTAAATAAACTTCGAGTTTAAGCCATTTTTCCCGCTAAATGGCTCAATAAAATAGCGACAAAACAAAATTTGAATTTAAACATGTGGTCTATAAATGTTAAAAATTTTTAAACGTAGCATTATAAAAAAACCATTTGGTACTAGAATACCCCCCCCCCCTTTAAATTTTTGATTGCCCCTAATTAATTGCTCTGCCTCTTTAAATTTCAGCGAAAGTTTCAATACCATCCATTGTTTAACAGAGTCGGCGACCTAGGGCATTTTTTTTTAATTTGCTTTTTTTACAACATAAATTTTTTAAAAATTGCACAAAACTAAAAATTCAATTTGCACGTGCTTTATTATATATTTATTGAGTAAATTATCATTTTCTAAAACTAAAAATTAAAATTTCATATATATTAATTTTGTTATTTTTGGAGACTCGAAGTTGCAAACAACGTCACATTTTTATGTTTGTTTGTATATTTTAATTAAATTTTTAGGGCCAGAATATATTAATGGCACTTTCAGAATTTAATTATTTTTTTTCAAAATTTCAAAAATTTCGATATTTTTAAAAATATTTAAAAAAATGTATATAATTAAAACTATTATTGTTCGAAATAGTATTTTTAATGTTATTGTTAACTATGATTAAAAATGCGTTTTTTTGCCAAAAATTTTATTAGACCGATGGAGACCACGTCTTAAATAAGTTAGACAGTTAAGGTAAGGGTGTAAATAATTTATTTCACCTAATACTATACTATTTTTACAGGGTCTTTCTTTAATTTAATGTACAGTCTGTAATTCTAATTTGTCTCATCCATTAATACGAAATCTTAACTTTGTTTATCTATTTCAATCCTGTTTTTATAATATCGGACAACCTTGAGCTCATATAAATGTTATTGTTGTTGTTCTACACTTCAAGTAGCTGTCCATTTTTGTGAGAGCCTAGGGCCTACCTAGGTCTCACCGACGCATGTTAAATCTTATTTAACTCTCCGGGGCCTATTGTAGAATTAACAGAGGCAAAGCCCTAACGGGGGGCCGTCTTCTAATGGGGATAAAGATCTGGAGAAAGCTCCTAACCTTCAGGTTTTTTTAGATAACATTTTTTAAAAAAAAGGCTTGATATTTACATGACACAAAATTACTTAAAAGTATTTTAACTGTTTTTCCGGTTCACCTGTCACAGGTGATTATATATATTTTAATAAATTTTCAACAGTTATGGCCTTTAAAATTTGGGGGTAATTGTCAACATTATAAAGACAAATAAAAGAAAATATAGTGAAGGGTTACAACTTGGAAAATACATTACAATCGACTACCTACATAGATTTAGACCAATTAGGGGGCTCTAGATGTCCGTTTGACTATAAATAGTTTAAAGTATAATAATTTTCCATAATAAATATATTTTTAAATAACCTTTAAACAAACATCCTTATTAGCCAATCACAGACGTGGGCGTGAAATCCAAGGGTGAAATATTCCACAAGGAATGCTTCACCTGTGCCGGTTGCGGAACCGAACTTTCGGGCAAGAGTGTAGCCGCCAAGGACAGCAAACCCTATTGCGTCGATTGTTACGGGAAAATGTTTGCCCACCGGTGCGCCTATTGCAAACAGCCCATCACAGGTTCCTTGAATTTAAAGGAGCAATAATTATTCCTACATATGGCTGCGGCTAGTGGTAAAAAAATATTGACGAAAAAAAAATCACACGTCTTAGAATAACATTGAGGCGGCTTGTGTGAAAAAAAAATTTATAAAACAAGGCATATTCTAAAACGACTAAAATAACCTAAATTCTCATTTTTTTTTGCTAATTGCCGCTTAAATTTTTTTATTTTAGAAATATTTTTTTACAATTTTGAAAGAAGTATTAGCCGCAGCCTGTGCACCATTTAATTGGACTTGCGCACAAATGTATATGTTCAAATCGCAAATGACATATTTTATTAAAGGCCGCACTTGCAAAATGAGTTTTTATTTCGTATTTACAAATTTTTAAAAATTTTATTTTGTAATTGAACGCAAATATATTAAAATATGCCAATTATAGTATATGCACACAAAATATTTTTTCTTAGGGCACGTGAAAAGTAAGTTTTTTTTTCGTAAAACTTTAAAAATTTTGAAAATTTATTTTTTTAAAAATTTTTATTTCAGTATCATTTTATAAGGCGCATATATTATATTTGTCAACTTTTTAAAATTTTGCGTTTCATTACAAAATAATATTTCTCAAAATTTTTAAAATTTAACGAAAATAATAACTGACTTTGCACGTGATCTTAAGTAAAATTTCAAAATTTTTGAAAAAAAAATGAGTTTTTTTAAAATTTTACGAAATCTTTTTTTGAAACCTAACAAAAAATTTTTATCAATCCTATTTTTTAGGAGCTGGCGGTATGCAATACGTGACCTATCAAGATCGCCATTGGCACCCGCAATGTTTCACGTGCTCAAAATGCGGTAAAAATCTCGAAAACAGCGGATTTAATCTCAAAGGCACCGACATAGTCTGCCCTGAATGTTACAGGAATAATTCCTAATTTTTTGGAAAGCTCTTCTCCTGAATACTTTTATTTCGTCCTTTTATTTTTCTTGTAATTGAACCTACACGATATATAATGTATTCTGCCAAACAAAATGCAATATTGTAATAAATTTCAAGAAATAGTAAAGTTTTTGATTGTTTGGTGATATATGGATATTGATATGAATTTTACAAAGAAGTTGTAACATAAAAATACTATGTATTCTCAATTCAAATCTTTTCCCCGTTTCTTATAGACAAATGACGTTTATTCGAGTTAATAATACATTTTTATCTTTGTAATTCAACTCAGATAATTAAATACCTAAAAAAACATTAGCTTTACACTCAAACTAGATGTTTGATACAAGTTTGAAGGCAAATTCAAACGAAAAATTGGGGGATAAAAAAACTTGAAGATTTAAGTGATTCACGTATAACTTGTTTTTTCGTTCAAGTCTCGAGAGATCGCAATCAATTTTTGTCATTTTTTCGACTATTAAAAGGTGATTTGTAAATACATGTGAAATATAAAGTTATCCAAAATTTAAAAACAAACGATTAAATTAGGACATTTATTGTAGAATATAAGTAAAAAAAAGAATATCATTGGGTATTAATACAATACAATTATAATATAATGTTTCATAAAATACAACCAAATTATGGATATTAGTCGTGTTATTGAGGCATATACAATTAGTAGTTATAAAGCTTCATTCAAGTTGGCAAATATATTTTTAAACATATTATTTAATTTGTCGTCCCTCTCCTAATCCTACCAATATCGAGGAATATAAAATTGTAGCGGTATACATTCACAAAGCAAAATATATATATAAATATAAAAATAAGGTTGCGGCCAAACCTGCAATAATTTTTCAAAACAAAACATATATCTGCACAAATTCTTTTTTTTTTGATATTTTTACAGGTTCGTTGGCTACCTATCAAAATAAATATATTAATATATGAATCACCAAAATCAAATAGTTTTTTTTTGAGTGCGATAATATAAAGTTAATTATTTTGATGAAAAATAAAGGGTGTAAGTATAAAAAAAAATCAGGAAAACTTAGAAAAAAAAATTGATCTTAAGATTAGCAAGTTAAAATTACCAAGGGTATGGGTTTATAAATAAAATTGACATAAGGACCGTTGTAAGCCATACCCCTGACTAAGAACTAAAATTTATTTGTTAAATTCAGGGCTGGGAAAAAAACTAAATGGGCTTTTTTTTAACAAGTTTTTGCGTTTTTTTTCCAAATGCCCACAAACTCGTGGGCATGGCAAAAGAAAAGCCCCTTTTCTTGCTTAAAGAAAAGGAAAAGGGGCATGTTTAAAAAAAGCCCTTAAAAAAACTCCTAGGAGCTTTAAGAAAAAATAACCCACCCATCAAAATTTTTTGAAATAATTATAGAAAACATAAAATGGGTATTTCGGGGCTCTTTTTAAGAGCCACTTTTTGTGGGTTTTTTTTGCCCCTTTTCTTAGCAAGGGCTTTTTTTAAATTCTTATTTTCGCCCTTTATTTTTGCCCCCCTTTCCTTTTTTATGTTTTAGGGGAAAAAATGAGCCAAAGTTTTTTGGCTCATTGTTTTCCCAGCCCTGGTTAAATTTACTAAAAACTTTGTAGAAATAAATAATGATCTAGCGGGAATGATATTCAAAGTAGAGCGTCAAAATTGAATTATTATCATAAAATTAAATCTGACTTAAATATAAAAAAAGAGAAATCAAAATTATATCAATCCTTTAAAAAATCGGAGGCGGAAAAATTAAAGACAAAATATTTGTGAGAGTTGTGAGCATCCATTAATCTATTAAAAAGCTAAAACATAAAATACAAAAAGGCAAGGAAAAAAATATTAAATCACATATAAAAAAATTGCGATATTGAAGATAAAGAAATAAAAAGCATATCTTAGGCTTATTTATAATAATAATTGATAATAATTGAACAATTAATAATAATAATAATAATAACAATAATAATGACATAATAATAATAAAAATAATATTAAAAATTTAACTTATTATAAATAAAAATAAACTGCAAATCAAACAAATAAATAAAAAAAAATTAAATAAACATTTGCAAAGTAAAAAAAGATTATAATAATTTCATTGAAACATCTGGCTTACAAAAAAATAAATTTAATACACTTATAATCTCAAAATTATTATATAAAACGATATAAACACTTGGATTAGATGAAGTATTAAACTTTTTAAAAGCAGTGACATGTAATTAAACGAAAAAAATGGGAAAAGAAAAAAAGAGAAAAAATAAAATAAATTTTTTTGGCTTGAATTAAAACAAAGGTAAAAAAAATATAATATTAAATACTTTGTTATTAAATCAACAGTAAAATAAATAAATAAATAAATAATCATGAGTGGCAATAATTAATAATTTTAATCATAATGACGATAATAATCTAAAGGCTTAGATTTTAGTTGTGCCGCATTGGCTTTATATTAAAAGAAGGGAATAAAGGGCAGACCTAACAGCAACCTCCGCCCGAAGAGCCCTGTTTTACAGCTGTTCCGCCCGTTATTTTAACGTTTTGTCCAGACTTGTCGCCCCCAGGTCCAGTTGAGAGGGTAGAGGCAGCGGCGCCCATTTTGTGTTTAATGTCGGCAGCCATGGTCATGAAGGCCTGTTCGACGTTATCGGCGTTTTTGGCACTCGTCTCGAGGAAAGGAATACCTTTTTTCCCCGCGTATTCCTAATACAATACAGGTGATTGAATGAATGAATAAATGAATGAAAGAATTAATAAATGAATGAATAAATGAATAATTGAATGAAAGAATAAATATAGAGAAGCAAATATAAAAATGGTCAATTAAATCGAAAAATAAAACATATAAGAATTTAAAAATTATTAAAAAATACAAAAATACTCTTATTAAAACCATAACATTATTCACGGCCACAAAGTGAATTTATTTTATTTGAACTTCTTAAAATTTACTAAAACAAAGTTGTTTAAAAGTATATATGTTTTTAAAATAACATTTTTTTAGATATATAAGCTACTTTAGAGACCAAGCTTGTAGATTTTTATATCAGTTTACTGTTTTTTTAATCATACTTTGTAGGCCAGCTATAGATATAAAAAACAATGTTAAAAAAAATTGCGAAAAAATATAAAAAGAATAATTGATATAAATAAATCAGCTATGACACTATACAATAAAGTCGTGTCCAATTTAGGTTAAAGTGCCAAAAGTTATATGTACAATCCGAAAGTTGATGTAAGAGCATGATGTACTTACAAATATTGGTTCTCATTATTGGATTTAAAAGTAGAAATTAATCTTGTTTTTAAGACTAATTTAAGTGCCAAAGCCCTAACGGGTACGGCGGCCTCAAAAAAAAGAGGGTGTGTGGAGGTGGTTTTTTGCAAATACTCCTACTGCATGCACCGATAAATTTTTAGTGAAATACGGACACCAGTGCGGATAATTTAATTTACCATATTAACATACCTTTACCTCATTTACGCATTAATCAATCTGTTATTCTTAAAAATTACTGGTGTATTTGATGATCCCAATCCCGGTTTATTTATAGGCTAGCTTTGGGATCAAACGAAAAAATTTTTCCACCTCCTTACCAAGGAAAAAAAAGCTAATTAAGTTTTTCAAATACAATATGAAAGTATAAAGGTTATATACCACATGTCAACAATTTTTTGAGTGTTTTAAGTTAACTACAGGGATCAATCCTACCATTTTATGGAATATCAAATCCATTTACCGTTTTTCTTAATCTTAGTTAGTCAGTTATACACACTGAAAATTTTAGAAAAAAAAAGGTTAAAAAACCAAACAAGATTAAAAAAAAGTAAATTGAAATTTTATTATAACATATTCACAACAGTTAAGCTGTTAAATTCAAACTTTATATTATATTATTACTAAAACCGAAAATACATCGAGTCGTATTCAAGTTTGAATGCCGATGTAAGAGCTTAATATATTGATAAAATTTATTTTTCATTATTTGTGATTAAAAAAATAAGGTACAGGGGATATTCACAAAAAAGATTTTTTAATTTTATTAGGGTATATTTAAATCCGTCAATTCGACAAAAAAGGCCATTTTTCGTTATAGACGGATCTAAGGAGTTCAAGATAGAAGAAACTAAGAAAAACGAAAAACATATATGAGATTAGGCCATCAAGGGGATGCATTCTTTTATTTTTTTATAAAATTCACTTTTTTGACATTGATATTCTTTGACCTGTGCATTCAGATTAAAAAATATATGGTGAAAATCAAAGTTTCAAATAAGTTAGGTAATATCAAGGCTCAAGGAGCTCAAGAAGGCACATTGAGCTCTATATTTACCAATAATCAATTAAATCTCATTTTTAATCTTTTATGATTTTTAAAGTAACGAACAGTCAAATTTGCCCATTTTTTTTAATTCATCGATTTAGTCAGCGGGAATAAGAGGATGATTTGAAGACGGATAAATACTAGTTGGGCAATTAATTTCGTATATTGTTCGCCTAAGTTAAATAAATTTCGCCAAAAACATATTTTATTGTAAACTTAAGTAATATTAGATTTGAAATAAAAATTAACATTAGGGGAAACATAAAAAATAAAATTTAAATAGCAATTTTTTTTTGCATAATTTTGCAAAAATATCTGCTCTAAAATTATCATCTTTATGGGTTTTAACTAAACCTGCCATATAAAATTGATTCAAAATTTTTTATATTTTAAACCTCGCTTTTGCACATTTATTTTTAAAACGCATTCAAAATTTATTAATTTTTTTAAAAAAAAAAATTAGAAATCTGTTGTTTATTTTGCAAATTTAGGCGCACCTAAGAGACTGTTTTCACAATAAATATCAAAATATGGTGCGCAAATGCACATAAGGCCACCTGCAAAGTGAATTTTTTTCTTAGAATTTTAGAAATTTTTAAAATTTATAAAATTTTACGTAATAAAACCCACTTTGCACGCGGCCTTTGAGTCAGAGAAGGTAAAATTAAAACTTTAGCTTCAGATTCTTCCACGACCCGCTTGTTAGTCATATCGTTTTTGTTGCCGACAATGAGTTTACAAACGTTGTCGCTGGCGTACCTTTCAATTTCGCTTAACCATTGTTCAACGTTATTGAATGAATCCTAATACACATGTTTTGCACAAATTCATAAGGCATTTAATTAAAACGTAATTAATTAAAAGGGCGCGTTAAAACTTCATACAAAATTTAAAAAAAAAATTCTTAAATCTTAGTAAATGTTAAACAAAATTTTGAGGGTTAGAATTTAAAAGACTTGTTAAAATGTTTCCACTGAGAACATCAAAATTTAGAAGATTTTAAGTTTATGGCATCTATGATCAAGGTGCTAATTACGAGAGAAATTAGAATTTTAGTCAATGCCTCCGATTTTTGGTGTTTAATTGATTTTTCTATTTTTTGAGGTAATATAGGCTTTAATAAGATTATGTAAATATGCAAACAAAGATTTAAATTTATGTTTATTTTCAATTTTTTTCCTTTTCTAACATTTATTCTAAAATTTTCAATGTCTATAGCTGACTAACTATTGTTTAGAAAAAATAGTAAAGGAATTTAAAAATCGAGATGGCAGGTTTGATCTCTGTAATTAACTCATAACTCTCCAAAAATTTGTTGACCTAAGTTATATTAAAATCTAAAAAGTAATTTGCATTCTAAGAAACACAATTGCTAATTTTTAGTTGTAATAGAGCCAATAAAATTAAGAATACAATGTCAAAAGAAATAATAATATCATGTGATTTTAATTTTATAACAACAAGGCAAATTCAGAGTTTATATACATTTAAAAATCCAAAAAAAAATTCTAAAAAATATATGGATCAAATGTTAGAAATTTTTTTAGGTGCAGTCATGTTTATGATTGTATGCTTAAATGGGTTAAGACATATCTTTAAAGTTTTATATCTGCCTAAAGCAGACTAGGTAAGACACTATTGGTTAAAAAATGGTAAATGATTTTTGAATTAAAACCCATTATATTAAAAAGTTATAATATAAATTGAAACCTAAACATGCCCTCAAAAGCATCAAACAAAAAAATGAAAAGCAATTTTAAAATATTATCTGTAAATATACCCTATCTGTAATATCATATACCACTATAATGCCATGTGCACCTCTGTAATAACTAGATGTGATAGTTCTAAATCTTTCTTGACCTGCTGTGTCCCACTAAAAAATGAATGAGCCAAAAAAATTTACAATTTGTAATTTGATAATTTTCCCATCAAGCTCTATAGATCGGATTTTCTATGAAAATATTTAAGCATCAAAAAAATCTTACAAAATCGACGCCAATCGTACTTATGTAGCTCTCAGTGTATGTGTCATCCTACAAAATATGAATGTATGACAATTTATATAAACCTGATAAATTTATTAATGATAATTATACAATTGTTTAACACCAAAGGCCCCAACAGGTTATAATACATTAATATCAAACCTAATTGCATATAACTTATTGTATTAAGTTTCTATAAAAATTTGCCTGTTCTTAAATGTTAAAAGAAATTAAAGTGTTAAATAATTAGAAATATTTTATATTTGTAATCACTTTATAAACATGTTACTAAATAGCCTAAAATTTAAACATTAACATATTTATTTATAATAGATAAACAATCTGTTCAATGACATAAAGCATATCATAGATTATAATGGCTTAGCAGCTATCTTAATAAAAAAAATAGTAGAATTAAAAATTCAGAAAAAACAGAAAATTAATAATTATTGCTATATTTCTTTTGGAATATAAATTATATAATTTAATAGAATTAAATTAAATTTATATAAAATAGTTGTTGTATTTTGTATATTTAATTTTTTAAAAAAAATCTGTCATATATATGTCATCAATTTAAAATGTTTAATCGAAAGAATTATAATAAGTCTAATATTACTAGTTGAAATTAAATTCAAGTTTACACAATATCTTAACTTATAGATACCATAACAAAAATAAATTAAGTGATTAGGTCTACAACCAAATGGCAAAAAAATAATTATAAATATAGTATAAATTAAAATAAAATACAACAGAGGATTTTAAAAAAATATATAAATTTTTGCATATCTAAATTAAAAAATAAATGTTTATAAAAAAAACACTTACTAAAAATAATTGCTTATTTATAAAAAAAAATAATCTGGTTAGTTTTTTTTAACATTCAAATATCCAATTCATCAATGCAATAATAAAATGTTCAACATTAAAAAACTTACTGCAAAGCGTATTAGAAGACAACTTTTTCCAACACCTGAATCACCAATCAACAATAATTTAAAAAGGTAATCACTAAAATATGATTATAAATAAAAAAAACTATTCAGGATTTAAGGAATGCATGGTTGTATTTGATATAGAATTATTTAGCGAGGTTGACGTATCAACAAAAACAGAGTGAGAAAATATAATGAATGGTAATTAATATGATCAGATGTTACAAACCGTCTTATTTTATACTAAAATGCCTCTTTTTCAAATTTAAACTGTAAAGTTTAAAATTTTCAGCATAATTTATTGTTTATATATTACATGAAATGCACATATTTATATTTTATAAATATTATTGTCAAGGACATGTACACAACAATACAAGATGATTATAGCTGTAACTTTTCTTTGTTAGTTTAAAAAACCTAAATATATACTAATCTTAATTGTTTAGTCCTAGGGTTAGGCATGCCTGACCCTAGCCAGACCTTACAGCCCAGGCATGTAATTATGTCATAGAAATCAAAAACTTTTCGCTATAATTAATTTGAAAATACTATCTCATGTTCTTCAAAAGCAAAGATAATTAATTATAAATAAGAAATTGACATTGTGACTTGACGTTAAAATTTGTTAAAAACGTTGATATTGCAGAAAATAATTGTTTTTTATATACATAAAAACCAACTATTTATATATGGTGAGCCCAAGATCGGGTAATTAAATATATATAATTCTCACATTTTTGGTTAAAATATTTTTTTAACAGATAAATAAATTATTCAAAATTTTATTACTAATCATTTTCATGTTTTTAAAGAACGTAAATAAAAAACTAATGATCAATATATTTTTGCACATATTTGATTTATTAATTAATTTAAAATCTTCAGAAAATACAAATAATTATAAACAAAATTATATCTTTTATATTTTTTGCGTGTATATAATATGTTTCCATGATCTAAAAATAATATTTTTAATATATTGATACATAAAAATGCTGAAAAACTGAAAATAAGGCTGCGGCTAAAATTTTTTAAAATTTTGTAAAAAAAATATTTCTATAATAAAATAAATTTTAGCGGCTAATATCAAAAAATGAAAATTTAAGTTATTTGGTTGTTTTAGTATTTGCCTAAAAAAAAAAATTTTTTTTTCACTAGTCGCCTCAAAGTTTTTCAAATGTGTGCATTTTTTTTTTCGTCAAAACATTTTTGCCGCAGTCTATGCTGTATATAATTTTAAAAATTGTTTCATAAACACAAAAAAAAATTAAATGCCTAAAAATGTAAAGTCGTAATTAAATTTTTTGGCTGTTTAATGATTATTACTTTAGAAAAATGTAATGTTTGAAATAATCTGAATAATAAGTTTATATCGAAATTAATGCATCCTAAAAGCAATATGATATAAAAATTTATTAATTTTATTTTCCTTAAATATTTGTCACATTGTTTATGCACACATTTAAAGGCGCGTTCAAAATTCATTTAAATTTTTTAAATTTTATAATTTTTTGAAATGAATTGGAATTTAAGTGTCTCTGCTCTAAGCAAAATAGGGCATAAAAAAAAATTTTAAAATACAGCAATTATATTAACTATATCTATACATATCTCAAATAAAGGATGATATATGGTATAAAATAAATCTAAAGGGTGATAATCAAGGATTGGAACTTATTGAAAAAAGCTGGTACTAAGTTCCGAGTTCTTAGGATAATTTTTGAAAGAGCTGGAACTAAGTTCTTGGAAGTACCGACGAGTTCCCAAATATCGGAACTCGAGTTCCATTTTTTTATTTTTATAATTAAACAATTACTAGACAGATAAAAAAGATATATTACACATTGCACATATAATTTATTGACATTGCACATATAATTTATTAAACTATATAAAATGGAAACATTTCTTTATCAAGCTTAAAATTCATTCCAACAAAAAGAATATCATTCAAAATATCATCCTTAAGTCGATTCCTTTGGGAATCTAAAATAAAGCTTAAATAGGAAAATAATCTTTCAACACTCACCTCGGTCAAGGGGACCGATAAAACAATTAAAGCTAAGTTTCCTAGTAGCGGAAACTCAGCCTTGTTAGCTACCCACCAGCTTTTAATACCGCCTTAAACCTCGGTAAATTTTCGTATTTTAAAATTTCTATATCTAATTGCTCATATATTAGAGGGGCAATTGAGTCATCGTGTTTATAAAATGTTTATTCGT
Source organism: Acutogordius australiensis (assembly GCA_030555515.1). Lineage (NCBI taxonomy): Eukaryota > Metazoa > Nematomorpha > Gordioida > Gordea > Gordiidae > Acutogordius > Acutogordius australiensis. The sequence goes on along the minus strand of CM060245.1, from coordinate 35,453,171 downwards.
CTCTTAAGACATCCTCTAATAATGAAAATTGATCTGACATATTTCCAGAAGATTCTAAAATAATTTCTTCCTCGTGATTTACTGAATCATTTCTTTGAAGAGATAATGCTTTTGATTGAACTATTATCAGAAACTTTTTGGCTTTTTCGCATTTATTATTATTTAATTTAAAGTAAAATCTTTTATCTAAAATCAGCTCACAATTGACTATGTCATTATCTAAAAGCTGGGATTCTCTTTGTTCAATAAAATGCAAAAGGGATAAAGAAAAGTCGGTTTAATGGGTCTTTAACACGGCTTTGCAGATGTCTAAAGTTTGTGCCTGAAGGTGTTTCGTTAAAATTGCGGCTAGGCCTAGTGTTTCAACTAACCTTTGATACATATGCCAAATATCATTGGAAACTTCCAACTCATTTAAAATATTTTTGTGAATATTAAGAAACGGTCGTAGTTTGAGCAATCTTTCAATGCAGGTGTAAGTCCAATTCCACCTCACCTGATGCATAAGTATTGATTGAGGAAGATTTTGAGATTTTAACATTGCTGATAAAATAGGCCTTTTAAGCTTAGTAGCCAATTGTCTTGCTACCTTAATTGCCAAAATTATTTCAGGTGTGCTGACTAGAAATGAAATAAATGCTAATTGAACCACGTGTGCAGCACAGTTGAGATCAATGATGATTGATGAGTTTAAATCATATATTTCACAAACCTCGTAAGAATCCTCTATAAAATTTAAATCATCTTCATCTTGTAACATTCCTTCTAATGGGTCAAAGATATCATCTTCACTTGTTTCAAGCTCCATAAAATTCTTTATTCCAGCTTTCATATTACGGGCTGTGTCTGAAGTTATCGATAATATTTGGTTCATTATATTGTAATTTAAAACAGTTTCTTTAAGCCATTTGGAAATATTAACTGCATTATGCTGGTCATAGACCTCTTTGCATCCCAGCACTCGGACTTGAATTTTATCCATATGGATGTATTGGCAATTTATAGCCAAAAGTAAATTTATTTAAAAAAATTGAATAAAAAGTTTTACACTAAGTAGCCAAAATCACAATTAAATTTAACTTTTTAAAAGCTTTTTAAACATATTTTCTCTTTTCCTCATTATCTGATTAAACTTTATCTACTTTTTAAATGCATTGGTTAATTAATCTTGTTTTGTACTTAAATGAGAAAAATGTAAACAATGTTCATAAAAATGATTTTATTTAATTTTTAAAAGTTAATATCCGAGTTATTTTAGAAAATAAAAAACTGACTTGCCTTATAAAAATTAATAAAACAAAATTATAAATATTTTAGAATTTTTAAATTAATACATTCTTAAAAAACTGGTTTTGGCTAATTTGTCTAAATTTTTAGTTTGTATAACTAAATAATTTTAAAATTTAAAAATAGTTAAATATTTATATTAAAATGTACAAAAGTTAAATGTGAAAATTAATTTACCATAGAAGGATCTGTTTGCAACACTTGCAAAATCAAATTTTATGCTTAGTATTTTATGTTTGATATCATCAATTAAAGTTGTTCGCATATATTTGGCCTTTTTTTCAACTTCATTTCTACCATTACTTGGATTAATCTGTTTAAAATTAGTTCCTGATGGGCTTGCTTTGTTTATGATTCTAATCATGGCATCATCTGAAAATAGTTCAAATGGTCTGCCTTGAACAGTAACCAACTCCACGCAATCTTCCATACATGCACGGAGTTATTAAAGATTTTTGTCTGCTTAAATTTGGTTTGAGTTGTAATTTTGGATTTTTCTTTTCTTTCTGTAACAGTTAAAAACTTTTCATATTCTGCTTTATGTACACACTTTACGTGTTTTTTAAGGTTGGAAGTAAATTTCTTAAAATATAAAATAGAATTAATTACCGTTATATAGGTTGTTTTATTTGACGACTTGCACAAAGAACATTGATATTGGTCATTAACAAGTTGAGGTTCATAAAATTTATAAATTCCGCTGAATTTCATGGAAGGCTTGTGTGCAATTAAATAATAATTTAAACAATAAATGAGGTTTTTTTATTGAAATTTTATATATTTTTTGAAAAATATTAATTTTGATGCGTTTTTATTCAATTAAAAAAGTTTGAATTTTAGGTATTTGAAATAAATCGCGAAGGAACTCGAGCGGAACTCGAGTTCCACGAGTTCCAGTACCCTGGTACTTAGTTCCGAGTTCCGAGTTCCATTTCAAAAAAAAGACGAGTTCTTTGAGTTCCGAGTTCTGGAACTAGTTCCAATCCTTGGTGATAATTCTTGAGCACAGAAATTGTACGCACAAAATTTGTAAAAAATAATGGCAATTTTATACGGGAGTGCTATACAAATCTAATAAATTTATTAATTTAAATATAATTAGAGCAAATGCCAAGTGTTGAAGAAAAAGGTAATCGAAACTCTCTTATAAAAATGAAGTTTTGTACAATTTCCGTGTTTACAATTTCTGTGCTTTTTCTTGGTTTAAGAACTATCACCCTTTAAAACTATTTCAAAATCATATACCATCATTTTATTGAAATATGTAAACTAAATTATATAATTTTTGCTGTGTTATAAAGATTTATTTTATGCGGCATTTTGCTTTTTAGCACAGAGACACTCCAATCGAAAAAAAAATAAAAACAATAGTTGAAAATTTCAACAAAAAAACTCAAATATTAAAAATTTTTGACACTCCAAAATTTTCAAAATCTTCGTAGAGAAGAATGTAATCTGTGAGCTCCCCAAAGACATAAATGCGTTGGTCCAAATTTTTAACTGGGTGTATGTATTTAAGGGCGCATTCAAACTTCTTTCGTAAAAATTTTTAACGACTATCAAAAAATGAAAATTAATTTTTTTTATTCGTTTAGGATACGCCTAACAAAAATTTTGAAAAAAAAAAATTAAAAAGATTTTTGAATTTTTAATTCACAAGTCACCTTAATTTAAATCAAATGCTTTTAATTTTTTTTTGTCAAAACTTATTTTTCACTAGCCGCAGCCAATTTATATCAATATCCGAGAAATAGACAAAAGTATAAAAGTGTAGAGTGAGTTAAGGTGTCATATAGAGGCTTACATTTATGGCATTATTTAAATACTTGCGCATAAGTGATTATAATCAAAAGATGAAGGTTAATTTCCACCCGGTTTTGGCCAATGCAAGCAACCTAGAAAACGGTTTGCAGCATTACACTTAATTTTAATATGCCAATAGTTACTTGCATAATTTAAAAGGTGTTGCTTAAATCCTACGCTTCCACATACTTTAGATTTTAAACTTTTGCTCATTACATTTTCTAGCCTTCCGTATACCTTTGAAATTAGAAGAAAAAATTAATGACATTATCGGCCTAAAGAATTTTAAAAAACATCAAAGGAATGCTGTACAAAAAATTATTCAAACTTTTGAGTTTGTCCATGTTAGATTTAAAATAAAAAATTGGAAATTGCACATTTATCTGTTTATTTTAAATTTAGAAAACTCTAAAATTTATAATTATAAAAATTTTTTACATCAAAAATTATTAACCATTGTTTTTAACAACTTTTTATGGAGTAATTCATGCTACTTACTCAAAAAATTTAAAAAGTCTTTGAAAAACTATCTAAAAAACGAATGAACTCTAATTACAAAATGAAATAATTGGTAATAAAAAAGCCTGAAATATTTAATATATTTGATTCAAATGTAGATGTTTTAAGATTTACTTGCCAGCAATTCTCTGCACACATCGGAATATTTTAAATTTTAAAATGTGACTCATTTTAAAACCTCGAGACTTAATGTTATGGTTTATGAAAAGAATTTAACAAATAAACTTGATTTTGTACCAGAAACAAATCAGCCATGATTTTTATTTAATAGCAAGGTCACGTTATAGAGGTTGTATTCAAACCTAAATTATTTTTTTGCCAATGGTTACCTGCAAAATGAGTTAACTCTCCTTAAATTTATAAATTCTACCTAAATGCTATTTATATGCGCTTAATTTTTTTTCTTCAAAAATTTTTTTTAATTAACCGCATTTATATGCACATTGCTCACAAATAAAATTCTATATTTTAATAATTTTCTGAAACCAAACTCTTTGCACGGAACCAATAAATTAAATAATTTAAGTTTGATTAAAAATTCTATTTTAAATTATATTTTGAGTCTCAAAAGTAACATTTTTGGATCTATAAATATTAAATTAAAAACAGTCTAAAGACACTTAGATTAAAAAAATGAATTCAAAATATACAAGAAACCTATATCATTTAAAGACTAATAGATTATAAAAATTCATTTATAATCTAAATACGATGACAAAAAAATGTCATTGTTTCATAATTTTATTGGAGATATCTACAATCTTAGGTGCATTATTCTTAAGAAAGTCCTTAAGATGGGCTACGTATATACCACACTTTTCCATTTCGGCCTGAATTTGTCGGACTAACATGGTGGCACTTTTAGGTGAATGCACATAAAGGGGCGTCCTTACCGTTATCCCGTTGAAGGGATAAATGGTTCGTGATTCACAGCCTATTATATCCAATTGCTGGCTCGCTGAATGGGCCAAAACCTGCGCTAACAATTTCCACGCCTCAAGGTCAAAGAATTTCAACGTATTTATCGGGAAATAGAAAATATATGCCGGTTTCCCTAACATTTGAGCATCGAATTCAAACTTCTTCTTCTGATTCGTGAAAGATAATTTGAGCATATCGAGAGTGCTGTCATCGGCAGTCGGACCTGACGGGTCCCATACGAAAAAATCTAACCAGATTGTCACGCATGTGGGGTACGCGTTGAGAACTTCAACGGCGCTAAATTGCGTGGCATTCTCGGTGGATGGAAAAAACATATTTTCCATAAGTTTTCGGTAATAGTTATTGAAATCATCTGTTAGGGCGTGAAATACGCTGAGAAAGTCAGGAACGACTTGTGCCAATTTCTCATACATTACTTGTATCCTCATACCGCCACTGGCCAAGTAGTAAATATCGATATCTTCCATGAGTGGAATAATCTTGAGAGCTTGCGCGCACACCCTAACACTTTCAAGTTTGCCCTTGGCCCGAATGTCGTGAAGATTTCTATTGTCGGACGGTTTCTTCAAGTAGCACAAGATAAGATCAAACGCTTTGGGGTCACAGTCGAGAAAGGGTGGGTTATCATTCGTGCTGCAAGCTAATGAGTAACCAAGTCCAATCAAGTCTATGGAGGTATTTGATTTTACTGCACCTAAATCAGTGTTTTTGTTTTGCGAAGAAATAATTTTAAGCAAAATGCTCTCTTGCCCCAAAGATCCCTTCAATTTTTCAAAATTTACATTAAATAAATGACCGCCTACATTGATTATGTCATAATTATTTGTCGATAATCCATCCATTTCAACTTTTAAATTTAAATGTGATTGCCGAAAATAAATCAACAACAATTTTTTTGCAATTCATCATAATTATTAACTTTTAATTGTTGAAATAAATTTAAGCAACCTTTTATGTGTAGGCTTATCAAAATTAAATGAGATTAGCTTAAGTTCGTTGCAAAATTATTTGTATTTGTATATTTAAACGAATCGGATCTTGGGAAGCTTAATTACATACACCATGGATAACCTAAACGAAGTAATGCCTCTTTACCCGGGAACATCCGTTCCGACCTGGCTCAACTCCGCTCTGGACACTGACATCTACTTGCAAACTTCAAAGCACGTCTGAAACCATCTTTAAACAATATCTTCTACGACGGAAAAACAGTCTGACGATATACAAAATTGGCTTATATGCCCCAACAGTGGTCCTCCTATTTCTCCTATAAATCCTAGGATTAATCCATCTCTAGCTACAAGCTGTATCTTACAACTAACTTAAAACGGTGGGGCAATGAATAACAACAAAATAATGCATATTAATTAAATACGTAGCCTTTATCAGATTAAATTATAAGGTTGGTGGGGTTAAAGACATAAGTAAAATACATAGTTACACAAAATCATCCATTGGCCGAGGATGGTTTCTTTGCTTATTATATCATCATTAAAGTAATATAATTAAAGCGCATCCAGAGCTAACAATCCTATTTTTTCCAATAGAGTGAAGATTATATTAATTAAAATACAATAGAAAGATAAAAAAAAATCTTAGAAATATATTACAGAATCTATGTAAAAAAATGGCTTCGAAGTTTGGGTCAAGTAGTACACAAAAGACGGCTTAACTGGGTGCCGGCCCGCCCGATAAACAGACCGGTGGGGCTCAACTTTAATTAGAAGAAATAATATCGACCTGGGTCGTTTAAAGCCAACATATCCGGACCGCTCCTGGTAACCTAATATTAAGTGGAAAAACGTATCGGTTGGGTTGGACCGGAAAACCACGGCTCGGCATATTTAGTCCAAAATAAAACTCTAACTTTAAATAATTACCCTATTTGCAATTTAAATCTAGCACCCTAGTACAAATTTAATCATATGGTAATATAATCATGTTTTTTAAATTTTAGCCATATTTGTTTAGGGCAGGTTAATGTTTAATTTCAAAATAACAAAAAAATAGGCATTAAGTAGATATAAAATTTAGGTAGTTAAAAAATAAATTAAGTACAGCATTTAATAATAATAATTGAAGAATAATTTTGCGGTGCGTTTCTTTTATGAAATTTACACGTTTTGAAACATCATAACGTACCTTCAAAATGCTTAAAAAAAGCTTGATATATTATTTAAAAAAAATTTTCATTATTTGTGATTAAAAATATAAGTTGCAAGGGATTTTAATATGCAAAAAAGATTTTTAAATAATTTCTTTTTAGGGTATATTTAGATCTGTCTATTTGGTCAAAAAGGCCATTTCGTTATACACGGATCTAGCCAAAGACGGAAGAAACTAAGAAAAACGAAAAAGATGTATGAGATTAGGCCATCATGGGGATGCATTCTTTTTTGTTTTCATAATAATCTCGCTTTCGACATAAATATTTGTTAACCTGTGTAATAAAATTAAAAAATGATAAAACTATTATTAAACAAAAATAGAATAATATTGATTTTAGAAAAAAAAATACAAATAAATATTTAGATTCTTTTGTAAATAAAAATAAGTATAATATAAACAAATAATAAATCGCTTTAAGTTTTTTATAAACATAATTCTCGGGATTGGAAGAATTAATCTTTTGATAAATCACTATTATTTGTAATTGGGAAGGTTAGTTTGACCACGGGTCTTTTGTAGATATCGTTAGCTCAGGTTGTTGTCGCATCACAAATTCTCGAATCCTTGCCTGGGTGTAAGTTAATTACTCGATCGGGTTCCACACCAATAAGATATATTGTCTTCGGCAACTAGTACAAGCTGGTCAAGTTCAAAATTTGTAGATGCCCTTTTTCATTTGTTTCGACTTTGTAAATGCGATTGGCCCAACCTTCTAGACCAAAAATGGCTACGCATTATTTCAATATGCTGCCACCGCATCAGGTAAGAAATTGGGTTATCCGTTACTCCAGTGCGGATGTTATTAGACGTCCGTTCAAATAACCCGGTGTCAGCGTGCTCAAATTATTAGGGTTTACTAGGATTGGGCTGAGAATTGAGGATTGTTTCGATTTGGGTTAAAATGTAGCTACTCTCTCTAATGAGTTTAACTAATTATTCTTTTAAAATGGTATTTGGTTGACTTGGTAGCGGCTTTGTTAATCCGCCAAAAGTAAAAAGTGTGAATGCCTTCGGTTGCTAAAGTGTTTGCAGCAAATATATGTATAAGTTTATAAGAGCCTTGCAAGAGTCGCTTGACCTCCTTGTTGGCCTCGATGAAATGGGTGCCGTTGTTAGAATAGATTTTAATGGGCTTGCTCCTCCGAGACATAAAGCCCTTTAGAGCATTTAAAAAAGCCCGAGTTGATAAATCCGACGCTAACTTCAAATGCATGGCCCTGGTGGCAAAACAGACAAATGTAGCTCCGTAAACCTTAATCTGCCAGTTTTTACTTCGTGTGCCTTCCTTTATTGAAAGAGGACAAAAGTTAACGCTGGGAATGGCAAACGAGAGAAGCTCACTTACTCGATCGATAGTCAATTCTGTGTGAGTGAAACGTAAAGGAGCAGCGATCACTTTTATCAAACGATCAAAACTTGAGTAACGAGAAAGCAATTTTCTACAGATATAAATATGGTTAGCACTTTATGCTTAGTATAGAGTTGAAGCAATGTTATAAATCCGCTTGTCCTCTATCTTTGGTGAATGTCATTGGACACGCAAAAAGACGAATAATGGTAGGACCTGGGTGATAAAACTAAATTTGGGACCGATTCACCACAAGGTTTTATTTAACTCAAAGAGCAGCTTTTCGACAACAAATCTGCACTGTTGTCTTGGGACGATACATGCGTCCACTTCCATCCTTTATTTAAAAAACTGCTGAATTTTAGAAACTCTATAAAATACAGAAATCTTTTCCAGTAATGGGGCTGCGATGCAGGCTAAAACGATTGTGGAATCAGACCAATAAAATACATTGTCAATTGGGACTGCTCGTATCAGGGGCATATGCAGAAACTTTTCTAAAGGGGGGCAAGAAATTTTTTTGGAGGAAAGAAATTACAAATTTAATTTTAATGTTTTTTATTTGCAAAATTGATTTATAGGCTGTATATTTAAAAAAAATAGCAATTGATTTTTATTCCCTTTTATGTGTTAATTATTTAAATTCAACCGCAAACTACATCATAAAAATTAAAAAAATTTCTAAAGGGGGGCAATTGCCCCCTTTTGACAACCCGTATACGCCCCTGGCTCGTATAGTTGTTGCGAACAATCTTGTCAAAAGTATTGCCCTACACAATATCTAGAAATGGAAGCGTTGGTGCCACAAGCAATTTTGAACAAATTTGAACTTGACCATTCCATAAGACTTCTCATTGGCATCCAAAAATCCTTAAATTTCCATGCATTGTTGGCTGAGATAAATGATTTTGTCGCGGAATTATTTATCATATTAGGATGCAATAATGATTTCGTAATTTAAGATCAGTTTTAAACAAAGCTAGGTATGGAATCACCCCAATCTTATTTTAAGACCCATAATTTCTTTATTATTTGAGCTCGGGCCGTGATTGTTTCTACCAATCCAAATGAGTCGAAAACCTGAGCCATGGTCGATAATATAACACAGGTCAACAAATATTTATGCCAGGAACAAGATTATTATGAAAACATAAAAGAATGCACCCACGTAATGGCCTAATCTCAAATATGTTTTTCGTTTTTATTAGTTTCTTCCGTCTTTGGCTCTTTAGATCCGTCCATGACAAAAAATGGCCTTTTTTGGCCAAATTGACAGATCTAAATATACCTAATAAAAAAACAGTTTAAAATTTTTTTGCATTTTAAAATCCCTTGTAACTTATATTTATAATCATAAATATTTGGAAAAAAAATTTATTAATATTTCAACTCTTCTATGGGCATTTAGATTATACAAAACATTTCGCGTCCAAACCTAACTATGCCACGATATATTGTCGGTTTTTAATGAAAATATAATTTAAAATTTCAATTTAACAGTTTAACTATAGTAAATATGCAAAAATTAAATTTAAATTTATTTTTTGTTTTTAAATTCTGGTTTTTTAACCTTTTTTTTAAATTTTCAATGTTTAAAACTGACTGACTAAGTTTGATTAGGAAAAACAGTAAAGGGAATTGATATTCCGTAAGATGGCAGGTTTAATTTCTGTAGTTAACTCATAACTCTCAAAAAATTGTTGACCTGTGTAATACGTTTGGTTACTGGAAAGATTGTGTTTGAACATATATTGAATCTAAAGGTATCGTGGGAATCCCAAATCAATCCCAAATTTTAGTGACGACGGGTCCGTCGCTCAATTAGATCGGGCTTGGCTTTGCTCCGTTAGATTTATGCAATATCAAGAAATATCCCCTGGTCGTTCGACATCTATTTGCGCAGAGTGAAACCCCCATGGTTTAGGTTTTAATCTACCGTATGATCTTGAGAAATTCAAATACCAGCCCCTGTCATGAGCTTACCAACGTAAAAACCTCTCAGAGTGTTTGAACGAGGAACTTCTTTGGCATCCTCAAATGCGAGCTGATGCGGAGTTTTGATCGTTAAAGAGGGCGCTGAAGAAGTATCATAAATGACTGTCTTAAAATTATAAGAAACTAATTTTTCTGACGGATTTTTTCTCCAACAGATTCGCTGTAATTGGCAATGCGACTGGTGCCTATGAATTTGGCGAAACATCTGTTTTATGTAAGCAACAATCAGAACCTTTGCGCCTAGCCGTTCAAAACCGCTTGTTCGCGATCACGTAGTGATAAATTCTGGAATGAAATGCATCTTTTATGGTTTGGGTGCCCTTGATAATTGAACTTTCAATACCTGTAATATTTTGTGGGAAAATTGGTGAACATGTTATAGATTTATAGCAGTCGTGGCAGGATCCAGAGAATGTTGGAAGTTGAAAATTAGGAAGCCGTGTTGTTCGAAATATGATGCTACCACAGATTGCGTTTGTATTAATTCATAAGTCTGGACCAGCAGAAAAAAAGTGGTTTTTAAGCTCCTCTATTAGATTATTCTTCTCCTCCTCCCCTTGCGAATACAATTTAAATTGTAATTTTTCAAATTTTGAGGACGAATTTTTGGTATATGCTCGGCTTAGCTTTAAGATTATCCAATTAATATCAGCTGCGTCGTTTTGACATATTGCCACAAATTTTTCAAATCGAAAGAATGAAGCACGTTGATCTGTCGTCCCGTGTAAAAGGAGCACAAATCCGGTGTAGAAAGAGGACAAATCCTGTGCAGAAAGACCAAAAATAAAGGGGGAAATTAAAAATAGTGAAAAAATAGAATAATGAAAAATTTATTTTAGAATTACAAAAATTGTAATAGAATATATAATATTATTGTACAAAAATAAGTAAAAATGAACAAACAGTAAATTGCTGGTCAAGTTTTTTATAAATAACTATTTAAAAATTTGCTTATTAAAATAAATTTTGAAAATTACACGATAAAACTCATTTTGCTCGTGCCTTTAAGGAAAAGATCTATGTAACGCTTTATGAGTTTTAGTAAAAAGATTACAATCAGGGTTAAAATTAATTATTAGCCTTTTCAAAAGTCTAGATTAGAGTATTTTAGTAAAGTTTGAAGAAGTAGAGAAACCTTAAGAAAATTAGAATCAATAATATTCTAAAAACTTACATAACAATGTTCTTTCTAAAATTTTAAAATAAACGAAAATAAGTTGATTGATTGTCTTAGTGTCTGGTGAAAATAGCTATAAAGGAAAATGATCCCATTTGATTACCAAAAAAAAATTTTTTTTTAATTTTTTATTTAGCGTGCCCTAGTTTTAAAAACAATAATTTTTATAATATCAATCGCCAAATTTTCTATTTTTAAAATATATTTGCACAATTAAAATTAACATTTGTAACCAATGGCTCCGGAAAACGTCTAATATTAAAAAATGAGAATTAATGATTTTTAGTCGATTTACAGTGTGCCAATTTAATTGTATTACACCAGTTCCCTTATTGTTGATCAATAAAATTAATTTTTATCTCTAAAACTGTTTATTTAATCAAGCAGCTTTAGGTAAGTGTTTAACACATATTCCTCGTTAAACGATTGTGTATATACCTAAAGTCGCATAAATCTCGCATAAATATACAATGGCGTTAAGTTATTAGTAAATAAAAATTGGTCATATAAACCAAATGAGTTGTGAAACAGACGTATTAAGTATAACAAAAAGGCTTGAATCAATTGTTAAAAATGAGGAAATTGTATAAATTTTTTTAAAATATCTATATATGCATATAATAAACCTTTATTAATTTATAAAGGGTGAAAGTGGTATAGATTTACTCAACACGCTTAATGATTTACCCATAACGCTCGATATTCTTCAAGTACCTATTTTTAATTTATGTTCTTAGAAAACTCGTGTTGGCATGACTGTAAATTCACTAAGGAAGCACACAAAACAAGATGACATAGCTAACCTATCCAAATATTTGATAAAAAAATGGAAAAAGTTATTATCTGGTAAAATTTTAAAAGTTATTATGCTTTAGAACAACATAATGGTAAGGACAAAAAATCCTCTAGAAGCTCCATATCTGATGAGCAATCACAACAAAGTTTGCCTGAAACCAGTCCCTCCAATTCTCAAGATTCATTTGTTTATGAAAACACTAGGGATCCTGTTAGGTTAAAATGCCAAGAGCTTTTAATTAATGCACTAACAATTGAAAGTAAATTTATAACAATATAATTTTTTTTAGATATGCCCCAAGGTCCTTTGGATGTAAAACAAATTGCTATGCGTATAGAAAATAATATCCTTTTTTAATAAATTACTTTATAAAATTAAAGTCAATATAATATATTCCTTAACCTTTACACGTATTTTTAAAGAATTTAGAAATACAGAATTTAAGTATAAAACAAGAATAAGAAGTAAAGTAGCAAATTTAAGGGATGTCAAAAATCCTAAATTAAGGGAAAATGTATTACTTGGTCATATAACACCTGAAAAATTTGCTATTATGACCACTGAGGTAATTAAATCACTTATCTATTATTAGGAAATGGCTAGTGAAGAAATGAAAAAATTAAGGCAACAATACACTAAAGAAGCCATAAATGATCACCAGATGTCCACAACAACTGGAACTGCCACTGATTTGTTTAAATGTGGTAAATGTAAAGGAAAAAATTGCACTTACACACAAGTTTAGATTGACTTATAATAACTTAATAGATTCAAACAAGAAGTGCCGACGAACCAATGACTACCTTTGTATATTGTCAAGATTGTGGTAATAGATGGAAGGTAATTAATGAATTTAATATTTTTAGTTTTGACGAATATGACCTCACAAGGAAAATCGTTGATGTATTATTTTGCTTCAATATAAATATCTACCATTAAGTCATTTTGTGCTAATATAATTATACTATATATAAATAAATTTCACAAAATTTACTATTAAATTTGCTTTTTATAACCTCACTCTACCGTGTGTCCTGTTTAAAATTTATGTAAGGCTGCAGTTACTGGGAAAAAAGTTTTAAAAAATCGCACGCATTTGAATACCATTGAGGCCGCTAGTAAAAAATTTTTTTTAATATTTTTTTAGGCATATCCTAAAAAAACCAAAAACCCTGAATTTTCTTTTTAATATTAGCCGTTAAAATTTTTTTTATTTTAAAAAATGCATTGTACGCAGCCTGGGGTCCATTAATTTCTATAGTAAGGTAAGAAATAGCTACGCGATGCTACAATTTAAGGACGTCAATTTTAAACTTAATATGAGCTTTATATTTTTTGAAGAATGCGTGCTTTTGAACTCCAGTACATTTTATATTTTATTAAAAATATCATATATTATAAGCCAAGTTTCTGTTTATAACAATAAACAAAATTGGGTTAGTAATATATGGACTAAATAGCAAAATTTCTTTTAAAATTAGAAATTCTATTGGTGTACATATGAACCCTAAACTCTTAATTTCAATTTAACCATGATGTGGCCTAGAGTTGCAACTTTTTTTTTAGATGTACTTTCAAATGATTTTACATATAAAGAATATTGTTTGTATTTTAATCATGATCTAAATTTTTCTTTATAAATTATCTATATAACTTCTGCTAGTGGAAAAAAGTTTTGGCACACGCATTTGAATATTGAGGCGACTAGTGTGGAATTTTTTAGGCATATCCTAAAAACCCATAAAGCATTTATTCTCATTTTTTAATAATAGCCGTTAAATTTTTTAATTAAATATATTTTTGTTACAATTTTTATAAGAGTATTAACCACAGCAGGAGAAAAACAATCAAAAATTATTTTTATTTTACAATTTTTTATTCATTAGTCTCTTTAAAAATGTTTACCAGACATTTAAACACAATTTGATCATTAAATTGGTACAAGTCTGTAATTAAAATATATTTAATAATGTTTTTTTTTTTTTAAAAATTTAAAAATTTTGAGAAAAAAATTTTTTTATAAAAAGCAAATTTTAAAAAAGTTGCCAAATTTTTTTATTCCAAAAAAACCTTTTTTTGAAATAAATTATTCAAAAAATTTTAACCAAATTCATTTTTTAGATTATGTACCTTGTGTTTAATAAAATTTATAATCAACATCAATGATAATTGAAATTAGGCACGTATTTTTCCTTAAAACATATTAAAAAAACAATAGAAATTTATAAATGGAACAGCATTTTCGCTACAAATTTCTCGCCCTAACATTAGCGGTAGGGTACGTATAAAATGAGTTTTTATCCTAAAACTTTCAAAATAAAAAATTATTTTTAATAAAACGCAAATTTTTTTACATAGGGGCGCGTTCAGACTCATTTTAAATTTTTAGAAAATTTTAAATTTATGAAATTTTATTCTTTTTTCAAAATTTTTTTATAAACTCTTCTTTCGGGCGTGTTCAGATTCATTTCAAATTTTAAAAATTTAAAATTTTTAAAAATATAATTTTTTTTCAAAATTAAAAACTTTTCTTTGAGAAAAACAATATAAAGACTGGCAATTTTATGTAAAACGTTCAATGACAAAAGGTAAAAATTTAAAAGTTTTTTAAAAAAACGAAATGAGTCTAAACGAGCCCTTCAGTAAAACTATTTAAATGCTAATTACAAAAAATGGCGAATTTTTGTAAAAACTAGCGTTCACTGTCAAAAGCAGGGATTGGAACCGGTACCGGAACCAAAAACCGCGTCTTGGAGGTCGCTTGGAAATTTAAAAAAACGTTTTCGCGGAACCAAAATATATTAGTAGCTTAAAAATATTAAAATGTTAACATAGTGCCTGTAAATCTACAATAAGTAGTTTAATAATTGCATTCCACGCTAAATCACCTAATTAGCAATATAATCTTAAGCTTAAGCTCAGTTATCAAAATATTATTATAATATTGGTTGAAGCAGGAATTGGCGGTACCGGAACCGAAAACCGCGGTACTTAAAGGGTTCCTCGACACCGGAACCGGTTCTTAAATTTTAAAAAACGGTACCGCTGTACCAAAATATATTAATGGCTTAAAAATATTTAAATTATAACATAGTGCCTGGAAATCTAACTAAATCACCTAATTAGCAATATATTAAGCTTAAGCTCAGTAATTATATTATAATATTGGTTTGATGAAGATGTATATCTTATATAAAATTTAAAAAATTTGATTTAATTATGAAATAAAATATTTAAGCTAAAATATCAATAAGTTATATATTTTAGTAATATTTATATTTTATCAATTTTAGTGTAATTTTTTATCAGAGATTGAATAATTGTTGTATCCCGTGGTACCGAAGCCATTACCAGATCCGGTACTTGAGCTAAGCTGCTACCGGAACCGGTACTAAAAATTTCAGCCAATCCCTGGTCAAAAGGTATTTTAAGATTTTTACCGTTTGACATTTAACGCCTTTTTACAAAAAGTCGCGTTGTTTTTATAGGGTTTATATAGTTTTTCTAAAAAAAATTTTTTAAAAAATTAAAATTTTTAAAAATCAAAATTTTTAAATTTTTCAAAAAATGAAACGAGTCTGAACTCGCCCTATTATGCTTTTTCTGAAAAAAAAAATTTTAACAAATTTTTGTAAAAAAAATAAATTTTCAAAATTACGAAAATAAAGATTTTTTTTTGCAAGTGCCCTTTGTAAATATCATTTTTATACATTATAAATATTGTTTAATAGTAGGAGGATCTAAATAGTGAGAGTTTTATATTTTTTGATACATAAAATAAATTTTGTCGATAAATTATATGTACCAACATTATTGACCAAGTGGAGTTTTTACTACTAACAGTAATATTTATGAAATAATAAATTTTGAATAAAATTAATAACATCCACCTTACCAGATTTTAACCGGCGATTAGCACTATAGGGTACAGCGAATCTCAGTACATTTTGAATATTTTTTATATTATATATGGTAATTCTTGCGGCTTTTTTTAAATATTTGTTAACAAAACTAGTAATTAAAATTTACAAAATTTGTTTAAAAATCCTATTAGGGTTTATATGGACCCAACGCTTCAATTATAATGTTAAACAACTATGACATTTCAACCTCGATTTCTAGCTATTTTCATAATATTTTGTTGGTATTTTATGATAATGAAAAAAGATTATATTCTTTCATGAAAAATGTTTAAGATTTTGTTTTTATAGATTTACAATTTGATTAATAATGTTATTACATTTCATTGACATGACTTATATTTGGGGCCACCCCTTTTTTTTTTTTTTAAATAAAATTTTTGTTGGTTTTTTTTTTTTTAAACCTTTTTTTTTTAAAAAAAAGTTTTTAACTCCCCTCTTTTTTTAAAAAAGGGGTTTTTTTTTTTTTCCCCCCCGTGTGTGGGTTGAAAAAACCCAAAAATTTTAAAAAAACCCATTTAATTTTTTTTCCCAGCCCTGCTTATAATATTGTAATATAGAATAATGTAAATTTCTAATTAATTTTCTTTGTTTAATAAAAGTTGCAATATAATGATAACTTATTGGTCTATAATTAAAGAGCACGTATTTTTAAAATAATATAAAAATGAAGTTCAAAACTTTAAACCCCGTAAAGTTGTAGAGGTTCAAAATAAGGGTCCTTTTGGACCCTACTGTAGCCCAATTGCAAATAATCTCTAGCATTCGGGGGTTTAAGAAAAAAAAACTTTATTATTTTTATGCTCTGAAAACATTTTGTTATACTTAATATGTAAAACTATTATTAAGAATATTTAGAAAGTAAGACTGCAAATAATTTAGTCTAATTTTAAATTGAGGCATTATAATCGTTTTAGAAATTCGTAAGGCGCATCCACTCCAATAAAATTTTTAATTTTTAAACAAATTTCATTATCAAACTAAATTTAGTGTTTTTCATATATTTAAGATAACAACGGTCTCAAAGTTTCGACCAGATATTTTTAAATTTCTAAATTTAAAATGTGATGGGTTCCATAATACAATAAAGGTTACGGAAGCCTTTATCAAATACAATTGCGCTATGTGGAAGAATTTTTTGTAAAAAAACAAGTCGTTTTGACCAATTCATTTTAAAAAGTGGATGATTTCCAACCTATTCTATGTCAACACATTTAACTCCCAAAAATATGTTCTACACCACTAATTAGTTGAAAATGCATGCCACACATATAAAAAAATAAACTCCTTGTGGAAAGTTTTTAAAATTTTGTAAGTGGGGTGGTCACATACCCCACCTCTATAAGGCTCTAATCTTTTTTACGACATTTTACAACGGGATAATAGACTTGCATAGTAAAAACTTGAAGTAAAATGGACAATATCAATTTCGTTATAGGAATTATGGCGAGGAACAGTAAAATTGGTATGCGGCGACGTTTATAACCCCTAAGGTCAATAGGAAAGCGCATCTCTCCGCCAATACCATAATATCCATTGAAATGACGCCGCATTTTCCGGAATATTACAGCTTGCACGCTTTACATAGGCAAATATTGAAAGCCAGAGTCATCCACCTCCTTAAACAATGCCCCCCCCCCCTGCCCTACATTTTAGAAGGCATACTCGTCCATAGCCCTTCACAGGAATAAATTTGTATGTATTGATTAAGTTTGTACTCATGGAGTTATCATCAGTAAAAAATTAAAGGCTTGCGCACAAAAAATTGATCCCGGACATATATGATGGTTTTGTGACCTCAAGGTTAGGTAATTAAATTTTTTTTAGCTAATAACCTAAGTCTACAATTTTTTAAGACCTAAAATTTTAGAGACCAGACCTAGCATATGGATTCAATTATGTCTACCGATTAAGAATTTGGCCGTTTGTTTACTATAAATTAATATAGATCGTCGAAATCTGAAAAAAACTTTAAAAAAAGTGAAAAAATATAGACAATGTTAATTTTTTCCCAGTGATATAACTTATTTTATCTCCCACTATATTTTGTAGACCTGTTTAATACACCAGTTCCTATACACAGTCGCCCAAAATGAATTATTTTTTTTCCAACGTTTAGGCCAAATTTTCTTTATCATAGGCATATAAACAGTAGGGAAAAGGGTAACAAAATGTTAAAAATTTATTTGAAAAATTCTATTTTTAGGGCTTAGTGTTTTTTGAACCAAAGCAATTGCCGTCGTGTTATGAGATTGGTCAGTATTCCAGCTATCTACATATATACACAATCTTTTACTCTCACTTTAAGCATATTCTTTAGATCTAATGCCATAGTAGTCCAATTAATCAGCTTCAACGTGATTGTATATGTTTGCTAAATTGCAAAAAATTAAAACCAATCATCCAATCGAAACTAAACCTCTTACATAATGGGACGCAAGAAATGATGTTTAAGTTTTTTGAATTTATTGAATATTATTTGGGCTGATAAATAAAATGTTTGCGTTATTATTCGCTTTTAATGAGCTAACTGAAACAAATAATTTTTTAAAATAATAATATAGGAAGATTTATTTGTTTATCATAAATATCCATTTACTTCAGTAATCTCTATATTGACATACACAAATTAATCCCGTTATTTATTTTTATGCTATATGTATTATATATGTATCAATCAATGAGTTTTTTGGCTTTAAAATAACG
The DNA here is from genome assembly GCA_030555515.1 of Acutogordius australiensis. Lineage (NCBI taxonomy): Eukaryota > Metazoa > Nematomorpha > Gordioida > Gordea > Gordiidae > Acutogordius > Acutogordius australiensis. The sequence goes on along the minus strand of CM060245.1, from coordinate 35,434,509 downwards.
CCTGAGGTACAAAACTTGCCAGGTAGCTAGTATGACCAAACAGATCATACCGAATACGCTGAAATAGAAGACGCGATTGCTGGTTGATTCTTATATATCAAAATAATAAATATTATATAATAAATATTTAATAATGTAAAATACAATAATATTAAATAATAAATATAAATAATATAAACCATAACATTTTTGTGCTCTAAAAAGGATATAAAATGAGTTGAACCGCGTTTATATTTTATTACAAAAAATATTTTGTTTTCTAAGAATTTATTTAAATTGTTAATTAAATTTAAGCATTTGTACTTCTTTTAAAATAAATAAATAAAAACTCATGCGAATGTGGCAATCATTAATATTGTTGTAAAAATGTATAAGAATTTTCTTGGCCGCTGGCGATCTAAAATACTCTGTTGCTTAAATAAGACACTAGCCCTTCCAGACGGTGCATATGTGCACATTTAATATTAATCGTAATAGAATATAAAAATTTTGCCTCTAGGGCACGGAAAAAATGCATTTTTATTTTTGTGAAATTTTGAAAACTAAAAATTTTATTTATTTTTTTTTAAATTTTTTAATAAAAATTATACTTCGGAAAATGAATTTTATGTGCATAAACTAGCAGCTTTTAAAATTATTTGGGTTTTATTACAAAATAAAATTTTTGGAAATTTCACAAAAATTAAAAACTCAATTTGCACGACCCTTAATGTGAAAAAACATTGAACCATTTAAGCTGATCAGCGGAAAATATTGAAAAAACAATTTTGTATCAGTAAAACAATACATTTTATTACAAAATTTAATGGGCTCAACAGCTCAGTGGCAAACCTTCCTGTCTTACACGCAAAAATGCGAGTTCGAATCCGTGCAAAGGATGCTTTTTTCTTCGGAAAAATAGTATACATGTGTAACCACTTTGTAGCTGATGACTGATGAGACGCCTGCTTAGGCAGTAAGTCTTAAACGATATGTCTAAAAGTAAGAGCCTAGGCTAAAAATCTAGGTCGCCGGCGTGCGAGCAAATCTTACTATTTTACCTGTGGGCATTATTGATTGCTTCTCTTGGGTCAAAAAAATCAAAGCCCTAATGGGTATGGCGCCCCCTATATGGGGAAAGGTTTTGAGGAAAACCTCAATACCAATTGTTTTTTTTTAATAAATTTGAGCAATTGAGCCATTATATAAATTTTAAGGATAAGCGATTGATTAGAGACAAATCACACCTAAAATATGTAACATTTTGAAATAAGTGGTGGCTATTAATATATTTAATCATCAAAAAAAATTTTTTAAATTATGTGCTAATGAACTTATAAATAAAGGCTATAAAGAAAATATCTAGACCTTATAAGTAGGTCTAAACTCTTATTTTTTGTATTTTGGTAAAATTTGGGGGGGGGCAAATACACTCGTAAAAAAACAATTTTTTGTACAACGATTTAACCGCAAAATTGTTGCATTCGGTCACGCCATATTAATACAGTTGAAAATTCTGAAGTAGACCTATTTTTTAAATTTTTAAAAAATTGAAAGGTAAACAATTGTTATATCTGATAATATTAGTAAGAAATACGATTATAGTTTGGATATCCTGATTAAAATTAATTGTTTTCACTGATATCAATTGCTTAAAAAGATAGATCCTGAAATTTATTTTAAGTCATTTTAGCAGTTTGGTATCAGAGCGCATGCACAATTAGAATATTAAATTAAAATGACAAAAATATGTTGGTTGAGATTAACAAAATTTGGATCTTAAATTAAGTAACCAACTAAAATTAAAAAATTGATTCTGAAACATATTTGTATAAGTATGGGCTACAAACATTTAAAAGAAAAAACACACTTAAATATTAGTATTTAATATTAGGCTAAAAAATCAAATAAATTTTTTAACAACGTTAATTGCGCATAAAAATAATATGAAAGCCTTGTTTCAAAATAGTAAATAATTAGCTGATTATGAACTTTGTAAGTCTACTAAATCTAAATTTAAAAATTTAAATCCTAGAGGTTGTATAATTAGATATTATAAATATTCTTATCAAAAATTTCTTAACGCCCACAGTTAATGATTAAAAGTGTCCTTAATATACTAAATCTACCTAAATACGCAGGCTTTCACACCTAACAGTAAGAAGTTATTAGCCTTCTTAAAGAAGAAAATGATATACATAATAATTCAATGTTTAAAGAGCCAATTAACAAACTTATAGGAAAAATGTTAATATAGATTCTAGAAAACCAACTTATTTAATTTGTTTATATAAAAATTTAACAAAGTTGCAAAAGTAACACATTCTTTGTAAATATTAAGTTTCTTATTAAAAAATTTTTGGCTACTTCAATATCTTTAGATAATGAATTTTCATCAATTTTACTTATTTTTAAAATAGGCTATAATTTATTTATATCTAAAATATTAATCAAATTTATAAAGGGAATCTAAAGATTTTAAATAACTATTATCGGTAAAATCTATTATCAAAATATAAATAAATCAATATTATTAAAATAAATACTTTTTACTTTATCCTTATTATTTAAAATATTTTCAAACTTATGAGTAGAAAATAAATAAAAATCATAATTTTTAGATTTAGTTTTTCTTTTATCCAAAGATAAATTATTGTCATTTAAAAAAGTATTAATATCAAAATAATTTTTGAATAAATCTTCAAATGTATTTTAATTTCTTAATTGTTTAATTTCTAACAAACAATGGTGTATTAAAACAGAAGTTTTAAAAACATAAATCGTTCTGCATTGAAATTGATCTATAATTATTTTTAATAAATAAAATATTTCAATTAAATACAAAAAAATAAATAGATGATTATAAATATGGTCAAAAAACCCCGATTCGGCCCTGTGACCTGAAGATATAAAAGTTTTTTTATTTTTAATTTTTAAAAGAGTATTAATTTTTGTGTAATTTTAAAAAAAAACAATGGGCAGGGAGTTACCACACCACCAATGAGGCAACAGCCGGGGTATGGTCCCGCATTCACTAACTACCTTGATTGCATCATGTTGAAAAAATTTATGAAGGGATGAAAAATTAACAAAAAAATCTTTCCCTTCACTTAAAATTTCAAGACAATTTTTTACAACAAGATGCAATCGGTGGAAGCAGTGAATATACGGGACATGGTGTCCAGCTATTTTGCTTAGAAATACTTGAACACCACCTTTTCTCCAGTGCATTAGTTCGCCCCATCGTAGCATTGTGAGATCAGGTTCTTTGGTTCTAGATTATATTCTAACAATAGATTGATGACAAGTGAGAATTTTTTAGGCATCAGAGTTATAAATTGCTTTCACAAATATAAAGCTGTCTGTAAAATCAAATTTTTCTATATATTTCTGTGTTAGTTTGATCTCTCTTGCGGATGAGAAGTATTAATGAATAAAAACACTTTTAAAAAAAGTAAATATTTTTAAGATAGTATTTTTAGATATTTTTGACGGAGCAAATTTTATTATATTATATGGAAGAAATAAAATTACTATATATTTGGGGGGGGGGGGGGGGCAAATTCAATTATTTGGGGGGGGGGGGGGGGCAAACAAAAAATTTTGGGGGGGGCAGTGCCCCCCCCAAAAGGGGTCTAGAATTGTGCCTGGTCTAAACTCTTATTTTTTGTATGGTAAAATTTAATAGCAAATACACTTAAAAAAACAATATTTTGTACAACGATTTAACCACAAAATTGTTGCATGTAAGCCATTTTAATACAGTTGAAAATTCTGCAAATATAATGTTGACCTATTTTTTGAATCTGTAAAAAAAAGAAAGAAAAACAATTGTTATATCTGATAATATTAGTAAGAAATACCATTATTGTTGCGCATGTCCTGTTCCCTTTTCTTCATATCTATCAAATTTTTCACGAGTTCGGAGGAAAGGTCCTCTAGCCTTTTCATCTCAATCTCAAGCGGTTTTAGGTGAGAGGCTGCACCAAGCTACGATATTAAATTAAATTGGCAAAAATTATGTTTCGGTTGAGATTGACAAAATATATGTAAAAATTAAGTAAACAGCTAAACTTAAAGAATTAATTCTATCGTATTTATACATATAGCAGATGGGCTACAAACATTTAAAAGCCGAGAAACATTAAAATTAGCGTTTAATTTAAGGCTCACAATCAAGTATTATTTTTTAACAAATATTATAAATTCAAATATTAATATGAAAGCAAATTTTTATAGTGCCGTAAACTGTTTTTTTTTGAACTTTGTAAGTCTGCTAAAAACATGAAAATTTAAAAAATTAAATCTATGAGATTTAAAAAGTAGATAATATAAATATTGTTATAAAAAAATTTCTTAACAGCAAACTGCTATGTTAAAATTTAATAATATACTAAATTTATCTAAATAAAAAAAAATTTACACCTGGGCAGAATATTAGGTGCTAGAAAGATGAACTTGATATACATAATAATTCAATATTTAAGGTAAAAAAATTAGGTAAGAGTTGATATAATTCTAGAAAAAAAAGTTATTTAATTTGTTTGATTTTAGAATTTTAAGGTTGCAAAATTAGTGACTTTTTTCAGAATTTGCCACATGTAACTTTTTTAGAATAGGGCGCCAGTGAGAAAATCCAATAGAACAAAGATAAAAAGATTTTGAAATATTATAGTCATTAGTTTTATGAAACAAAATTAATAAACTCATGATTTAAGCTAGTAACTTACAATTAATAATTGAAAAAAAACAAAGCAGAAAAAAATATTAAATAATTTTTCGAAATTCTAGTGCCAACATAAACATCCTAGGCCAAATTCAATATCATATTTAAAAAAAATATAATTTTTTTATATTTTTTATACGTCATATGGCTTATAAAATTAAGTCATATGACAATTATTAAAATGAATAATTATTAAATATAATTATGTTGCATAAAAACGACGTTTTGTCGAAAATATAAAAACTTTGCACATATTTTTATTTTCTCATTTAAATGACATAAGTGAGCCAATTTTCATATTTTTTTTTAGAAAAGAAAAACAAAATTTATATTTGAAAAAGACCTTAACTTCAAAAATATCAAGGGATTAATAACATTTTAAAGTTAAATTTGTAAAAAAATTGAAATATTGGAACTTAACAGTATTTGTTAATTGCCTAGCATCTGACAGGGCTATGCCCTTATGGGTATCCCGTCTCCATCAAGGGATGTAGGGCAAGGGAGGGGGGCATTGTTTTAGCAGTTGAATGACTCTGGCCTTCGACTTTTGCCAGAGTTGTAAAGCCTGCATGCTATAATATTCCGGAGAGTGTGGCGCATTTCGATGGATAATATGGTATTGGCGGAGAGACGGACTTAATCCTATTGACCCTAGGGGTTATGAACGTCGCCGCATAGCAATTTTAATGCTCCTCACCCAATAAAAACAGTATTTGTGTAATAAATATACAATTAAATCATTACTGCTTCAAAGTTTTTGGCTTCAACTCCTTGTTTTACATCAAATAAAATTGATGCTGGATGCTGGATATCTATAAAAAATAGAAATGAAGTTTTATCAAAAAATTATTTTAAGAAAGAATGGTATTTATAACCAATTAATCCTTGACTCAGAATTATTTTAGAAAATACAATTACTCACATAAACATTAATATTACAAAAAAAAGATTATGAAAACTTAAAAAAATGTGCATCCACATGCCTTATCCATTATATATTTTTGTGTTTCTAGTTTCTTCCAACTTTAACTCCATAGATCCGTCTATAACAAAAAATGTTTTTTGACCAAATTAACAGATCTTCATACACCCTAAAAAATTCAAAGATCTTTTTACATATTAAAATCTCTTGCACCTTATACTTATCCAAATTTATATCAAGCTCTTACATCAGCATTTAAATAAAACAAAATTTTTTGCATCCAAACTTAAATACAACACTATATATTATCAGTTTTAAAAAAAATATTATTTAAGGTTCAAATTTATGTGACTGTTGTGAAGATGCAAAAAAAATTAATTAAATTTTAAATAATTTTAAAAGTTTATACACTAAACCTGATCGAAACTTAAACCTAACATTAACCCTAACCCTAATTTAACTAACACCAACCCAAACCCTAAACATCACGCCCTAAGGCTAACCTAACCCTAATACTAACCAAACATTAATCTAACTAATTTTCAAGCTGCGGCTGGATATTGTGATTAAGCCAAGATTAATTTTATTATAAAAAAATTGATGTGTAACAATTCTTAAAATGCAAAAAGATATGGTATATTTTATTAAAAAAACCTAAAAATTAAAATTATTACATAAAAATTGTAGCAAATAGATATAAAATGGAAAACATTTTAAATCATAATCAATTTATATGTGTTATATATATTACGTGGAGCTCTGGAATGGAAACAAATATCACAAACATCATATTCATCACTAGTGAAAGAGAAATTAGCTTGTTTAGCTTTATCTTTTTTATAAAAAACATGATCCTTTGTATTAGACACCTGCAATATTTTATTTAATAATAAATAAAATTATTATAATAATAAATCTTATTTAAAAATAAACAATGTTGTTTTTAAATAATTAAAGCTACTTACTAATACATCAATCTCATGACCATTTTCTTCAATCATATAACTTCCAATATTTGCTTGATCTTTGTGAACCTCCTCTTGAAAACATTTTTTTGTATTTGGATGCAAATCAAACCATACTGGATGACAAAACCCAAATAATAATAAAATAAAATTAATATAAAAATTAAAATATGAAACGTGCATGAAGAACGAATGTTTAAAGGCTGTAAGCTGTGTCTTATTTTATATTTATAGAAAAAAAAATTGTTAATGTAAATTTTAAAAAAAATTTTAGTTGAAAGTATTGTTTAGACTATTTCTAACACTAATATTTTTATTGACTTTATTTTATTGTTTTTTAATTAACATTCAAAAATTTTATTTTAGGAAATATCAAATTATATTAAATCTATTGTTTACAAAACACAAACTCTATTAACATTTTTACGTTGTGTATTAAAACAAAGCTAAAAATTAAATTTAGCTTAAATTATTAGAGGCTTAAGCTTATGATAGGGTTAAATTAAGCTAGCTTATAAATAAAATTTTTTTAAACAGTTTAAACAAATCATATTTTAAATAAAAATAGCATGGGGCAGGTTAAATTAATAATGTATGTTTGCGGTTAAGTTTTTAATTAATTCTAATTTGTATTTTGATGTCATTGTTGAAGATTCGTGTTTTAAAAAATGTAAAACTCTGTTTTTTCTTATTTTTTTATTTTAAAGCAATAAAAAGCAAAATAATATATTGAGCATTATTTTAAAATTTAGGGTCGCTAGGGCTGTGGCTAATACTTTTTTCAAAATTGTAAAAAAAATATTTATAAAATAAAAAAAATTTGCGGCTAATATCAAAAAATAAGAATTTTTTTAGTTTTAGGATATACCTAACAAATAATTTTTAATAAAAATATTTTTTTTTAACAATTTTAAAAACTTTTAGTTTTTTAAATATTTTTTTACAATAGCCGCCTTAATGTTATTTATATGGGTGCAATTTTTTTTGTCAAAAATTTTTTCCACTAGCCGCAGCCTAGGTAACCAAATAAACTTTGTGATAATAACTTTGGTCTTTTTTAAGTTGCTTGATATCTCAAATATCGGCAAAAAAAATGACAAAATTGAACAAGAAAACCTGTATGGTTTAAAGTCATACAGTTTATCTGCCAAGCTTTGCACTATTTGAGACTTTTATTATTTAGCCAAACTTTTTTTTCAAAAATGTAAAATATTCTTTATATTAAACTCAAATTAACCTACTTATAAATATAAAAAAATTATATGTAAAATCAATCTTTTCCTGTGCTATTAAAAATATTTAGAACTATATTTTTAAACAATAAACCTAATAATTCAGCTAATCTTAATAATAAATTGCAGAAACTATGTTGAAGTCCACTTGTTTAATAAGTGAAAAATATTGAATGATGGCATATGTCTCTCTTGCCAAATTACTGAATTATCTCGACCGATCTGAACGCGCCCTATTGCAAAAAAAATATTTTATGTGAATGTATTAAATTTGATAACTTTTTTATTAGCGTTTTTTATTACAAAATAAATTTTTCAAAATTGTAAAAATTTTACAAAAAAAAACTCACTTAGCACTGGCTCTAATGAAAAAATTGAGATAAGGCCATCATGAGAATTATTTGGTTTAATTATCAAAAAAAATTTGAATTGGTATTTCTCAAATGTAAATGTAAGAGAATTGCATTTATGAAGCAGTCCTATTTCACAATTTAATTTTAACGTTTTTAAACTTTAAAGCATCTTTTATAGGAAATTTTATATTGGGTTGTCTGTCACATTGTCCTTATAATAACTTTTGCCCACGTTTGTAAAATAAAGTTATACATTAAATTTCATCACCAAACATTTTTATACAAACCGGTAAAATTTGTTATAAAATCTTGTGTGCCTAATATTAAGCATTCATAAAAAATATATTTTTTGTAAAGCAATTTATCGCCAGTCACATAAATCTATGACAACAAAAATGTCACATTTAGCTACCACTTATACCTTTTTTTGTACTTGTCAAATTTTCATATATTTTATGAAGTTTGTTTTAGATAAGGTATGTGCTCGGTTATAACTCGACCATTATAATTCCGAATTATATCGCAAAATTGAGTAGAAATAATATAACCTTGATGTATAGGGTTTATAAATGCGTCAAGACTGTTGTATTTTAAGAGCTAAAAACATAATAGGTTATGTCATTCATTTTTCTTCAAAACACTAGAGAATGAATGCATAAAACTAAGGATATCGCCAAATTTTTGTATTGATAAAGAAAAGCGAATCATATTTATAAGACACGATCATAAAAACAAACCGCAAACAGAAATAGTCAAATTTAGCCGCTTTCTTAATATTTTAAATAAAATTTTACATGCATGGCAAACAATGGTATGAAATTAAATCAAAATCCATAAAATTATACTAATATGTTACTAATTTACAAATTTTACAAGCATATATTACCATTAGGAGAGCACTTAACAAGCTATTATATTTACAGCTTTCCAATTTTGGCTTAGTGGTTAGAACAAAATTTGCCTAAAAGTTTAATGCAAATTGCCCAATATCTTATTTATGCCACAAAATTAAACTTAACATTTTATGTCCTCTACTGACCAGGGATAAATTCTTGTGATCTTCTTCCCAAAAAATTTCTCGAAACCCAATTTACCTTAAATTCATACAATAAAAGGTTCTAGTCAAAGAAATATCAATCAATTTTTTTTAAACCTGTATTAGCACACACTTTGTGAAATACAGTTAATCATATTATTTAATCAATATTAACTTTAGACATATATATAAAATTGCCAAACTTCCATTTTTTGTTAACTGCAATAGTTTCAATTTTGAAGTTTATGTCTTAAAAAATCCTTGAGACAATTTCCAAGAGCATTGGTATAGCCTTACAATAAAAAAAGAAATTTTTAAAAAGGTCACGCCCATAATATTTATTCGTATATCTTTGGATATATAAGTACCGAGGTCAACGGGACGTTTGAAATTGCATAATATCACTACAACGACGGAGTTCATTTCAAGGAGTAAGCGAAAAGATTGTGAGGGTTCAAACTTATTAACACACCTTTACAAAGGTATACCCTATCAATTACACGTCAAAGAATATGTTAATTGGCCCCACATTCTTTATTCTTTACAGAAGATTTTGGGGCTCACTAAAAGTTCTTTTTGAGAGGGAATGTCCCATAAAATTCCTTACACACACGTACAAACTCAATATGAATCCTATATATGTCACGTTTCCATATCTCAAAAATGGTTAAATAGTATTACATTATATAAAGGATCATATTTAATTTAATTTGAATAGAAATGTATCAGCTTATATTATTTATATTTGTAGTAACGATTACTATTATGTAAGTTTGCCAAAAACAAATAAATTTTTACAGAACACATTTTAATTTATTAATTAAGGTAACGTATATATTATAGAGGTCAAAGTCGAAACCTGGAAACATGCCTGCCCAAAAAACGAGACGAATCGGGCCGAACTTGAGTTTAAAAAAAAGAATTGTTGGCCTCGGGTCGATTTTTAAAATCTTATTTTATCTTTCTTTTAATTTAATTTTTAACGAATACTAAATATGATAAATGTATTATCACACCCTAAAGGGTTTATACACTCTATATTTTATTAATAATTCAAAAATAAAAATATTTTAGCTCATAACACAAAAATTTTTGAGAGTTATGAGCAAACTACAGAGAGCAGAGGTTTTTATATTCGTTTCTCGTTTTTATAATCAAAATTACTAAGTCAGCTAAAACATTTAAATTTATAAAATGTCAAAAACACAAAAAAGATTTTAAAACAAAAAAAAAATAAAATTTCACTAAACTTTTAAATTCAATCAAATAATGATTTTAATTAGACCCGATAATATATCGTGTCATATTTTAAATTGGACGCAAAATATTTAATATAAATGCTGATGTAAAAGTGATATATTAAAAAATTTATTTCGCCATATTTGAGATGATAAAAATTTATAAAGGTTTTTATATAAAAAATTTTTTTTCCTTTTAGGGTGTGCTCGAGGTCGTAAAATATGTCAATTTGGTCAAAAAAGGCCATTTTTTGGATGTAAACGGATCTAAAGGAGCGAAGGCGGAAGAAGCAAACGGAATATGTATTTATGAGAACACAAGGGATACATTCTTTTATGTTTTCATAATTATTTTTTATTACATTAATTTTTGTTGACCTGCGTATTATTAAATTTTCGGGGTTATAAATTTGGGCCGGTTAATTTTTAGTCGAGCTTAAAACAAAAAGCCCAATCTCGGACCGGGCCGGGTCGGCTCGGGTAGAATTCTAATGAATCAAGAGGCGCGTTTAATGTTAAAGTGTATTTTATATATTAAACTATTTTTTTATAAATTAATAAAGATTTCAACTTTATAGCAAAAAAATTATAATGTAGATATTCGGTTATACTCTATGTCTTACAAAAAAAAATTAAAAAAATAAATTTTGGTAATTTTTAAAATTTTTTTCACATATTTAATGTTAAAATGTTTTTTTTTAAATAATTTTTTACTTGCCACAGCCTTAGCAAGGAAAATGTTTTTTGCTGAAACAAAAAAATTCTGAAAGAAAAGAATGAAATTAATAAAATAATAAAGCACCAGTTTAGACGTAATGAAAATTTAATGGAACTATTAACAAAAAGCTTTTTAGACTATTTTATCGAGTACCTTTAAATTTTTTTCGTCGGTTAATTAAATTAAGAACATCTTTATACTGTTTTATATTTTGACAAAAAATTTATTATCTGTTATATTATGCAATGCCTAAAGTCGGAGCTCAGTGGTGAAGTTCGTCTCTAGAAACAAGAACCTAGGTTCGAATCCAGAAAGGGGCTCATATTTTTTAAATGTAACTACTTCAGTAACTACCCACTAGGCGGAGTTCCTTAAACGACGATGCCTAGGGAATCCAAAGTCATATCTGGGTCAGTATATCAGCCCTCAGAAAGCGGGTGTCAAAACCCCCAAAATTTTAAACAACCTTAATGAAAACGACAAACAAGAACGAGTTAATAAATAGCATACGATTGGTAAATCACGTTGAAGGAGTAAAATCACACTGAAGGAACAAACTAGCTCACCGCCTTTAAAAAGGCCAAAAGCCAATATAGGAATAAAAAAGCAACATCTAATTATTTTCAAATTGTTTAATGTAACTATCGCAAATAATTTTAGAGTTTTGACAGCTGTTTAATTAAGCGGTCTATAAAGATACCATGGGGCATTTATTATTCGCTAAAATGTACATACAACCTCCAAATAATATTCCGTGGAATAGTTTTAAATTTGATAGCAGCTAAAATAATGGAAATATTTCAGAATACCAAATTTAATTCTGAGCGACGCGCCCTGAGTGAATTATTACCGCCTACGAGATTTTTGGCTTCATAGTTTCATATATGTGAATGTCATGGCCGTAGCTAAGCTCATCTTATTTTTCTTTAAAAAATGAATATAAAAACAACCGATTGGCTGGGTACCTATTACCAGGGCTGGGAAAAAAAACTAAATGGGCTTTTTTTTAACAAGTTTTTGAGTTTTTTTTTCCAAATGCCCACAAACTCGTGGGCATGGCAAAGGAAAAGCCCTTTTTCTTGCTTAAAGAAAAGGGGCATGTTTAAAAAAAGTCCCTTTCTTCAAAAAAAACTCCTAGGAGCTTTAAGAAAAAATAACCCACCCATCAAAATTTGAAATTATTATAAAGAAAACATAAAATGGGTTTTTTGGGGCTCTTTCTAAGAGCCATTTTTTGTGGGTTTTTTTTGCCCCTTTTCTTAGTAAGGGCTTTTTTTGAATTCTCATGGCCCTTTATTTTTGCCCCCCCCTTTCTTTTTTTATGTTTTAGGGGAAAAATGAGCCAAAGTTTTTTGGCTCACTGTTTTCCCAGCCCTGCCTATTACTACTTTGAATTACCCAACGCCATATGTAAGAGCATTTGTGGACGCCCTTGTGCTTTTGAATTTTCATAAAAACAAAAACTGGCTTTGAGATTTTTCCCTAAACCTTTCCTTATCTTTAGGCACCATGCCCGTAAAGGCTTTGACTCTTTTAGCCCGGGCAAATTTTACCCCAGGCTGTCATATTAGGCATCTGGTTTCCTGCTGCCTAAGCGCATAACTCAACAGCTTTAAAGTAGTGATTTTACAGGTGTGCTAATTTGTCTAAAAAGTCGCCTATGCTCGGAATTGAACTCAAATCCTCTCGGGGTCATCACAGGTAAGTAAGAATCCCATTAAAATTTATGAATTAATATTGATTATTACAAAAAAAATGGCTTAGTACTCTAAGGGAAATATAAGTCATATGTGTTTTTTTGATTTTATATCTATGCATTACTATATTACAAAAATAGCACTGGAAAACGCCAATGGATCGCATGTAGGGCATGTCAAAACTCCGGAGTCTAGAAGAAGTTCATAAACTCCGGAGTTTTTTATTAAAATTTGCTAGTTAATATATGTAATTATTACATAATTAGCTGCTCTTTCATTTATTTACAACTTTCATTAAACAAAAATGAGTTTTGACTACAAAAATACAAATTCAAATATTTTCAATAAGCTATTGTTTACTAGCATTACAAAAAACTAAAACTCCGGAACTCAGGAGTTGATGGACTCCTTCCCACTCCCGGAGTTTTGACATGCCTTAATCGCATGGCATCCGGACCAACGTATCAATTAAGGTCACCAAAAAGTCTTTTAAATTAATATTATTATTATGTGATGTGTCTATCAAGCTTTCGTATAATCAATACTAAGAAGAAGCGGACAAGTTTATTTATATTTAAATCACATTCTTATCATACTTTTGTAAAGCTAACTTAAAAATATATCATTTTATGCGTCATTTTTACCACACATATTAGAGTAGTTTAAAGAGAGGTTCAAAAGGTCAATCAAGTAAATGGATTCAAGTTCACTGTGTCACTTTGTACCAGTCGTCGTTTAGAGTCCCCCCCCCCCCACTAATCACAAAAAAATTGACCTTTAAAACTTAGTAAAATGTTTTTGAACTCTATTCCCTTATTTGTAAACGATAAAACCAAGAAAAATTATAAAAACTTATATTGTTTGTAGAGTAAAATGTATCAAGACGATTTGATATTTGTTATATTATTACATGTAGGTAGATTGACTTTTTAAAAACATTTTTGAAAAGTTTCTTTAAATATTCAAGTATTTATGCACAAATCATAGTCATTATTTGTTATATAGGAAAAAACCGAAATTACAGTTAATATATATAGCTGCTCCAAAAAATGTTTAAATGTTATAAAAATAAGGTTCCAATTAAAGATAACCCAAATCAACAAATTATTGATAGATAAGAGCTAACTATTGAGCTACAATATAGATCATACTTGTCATTTTAGGGATTTTTAAATCCGTTTACGGTTTTTTCTCAAACTTAGTAAGTCAGTAATGAACGTTGAGAATTTTATAAAAAATATCAAGAAAACAAAAAAAATACAAAAATTAAAAATAAATGGAAATTATTTTTGCATGTTCAATAAAAATTACTTCTAATAATAATATGAAAAAAAGATTCTTAAATATTTTCTTTTATCGAAGTCTAAAAATCAATTTGGTCGAATGCAATTTTTTTGATATGGATGGACCCAAGGAGTCGAAGTCGTAAGAAACTTCGGAAAAGATTTAATAAGATTTTTATGGAGATGTATGCGTGTCTAAATTTTCCTCAACTTATTTTCCTGAAATTGATATTTTGACCTGTGAATTTGTTATTATAATAAACATTTGCCTCTGTCAATTTCTGAGTAAATTTTTTAAATGAAGAAAAGCATTCATCCAACAAGTTTAGAAGCATTTTTTTTAATTCTTCCCTCCTTTTTTTTCTCATGTTTAGGGCATAAGTGATACCTTTTCAAAAGATATCTTTTTTTAATTTTAGATAATGTATTTTTGGTACATATAATACGGGTCAACAGATTTGTTAAAGTTGAGCTAACTATCAGGGGCGTATGCAGAAACTTTTCTAAAGGGGAGCAGGAAGAAATTTTTTTTAAGAAAAACAACTACAAATTTAATTTTAATATTGATATTTTATTTGCAAAATATCTTATAAGGTTGTGTATTTCCAAAAAAAAATAATTTCATTGATTTCTATTCCCTTTTATAATATAAATTGGCGTATAGTCAACGACCAAAACGCATTTTCGCCGGCGGAATATTGTCTGGACTTGAGCTCAACGTCCAAAGCTTATATTCCGCCGGCGGAATATTAATTGGCGTATAGTCAACGTCCAAAACGCATTTTCGCCGGCGGAATATTGTCTGGACTTGAGCTCAACGTCCAAAGCTTATATTCCGCCGGAAATTTTTTGCAAAATTTAAGGGACAAACTGAACTTTATTTGATCAATTTTGAAATGTTGATTATTAGACGTTTTTGATTTTTTATGCTTAGAATATGAAAAGTTCAATGAATAGAGTTCATGTTGAATTTAAAATTAGGGTTAAGGGTTAGAATAGTGCTTAAGATTTAAAGATTCGCTGACCGGTGTATTTAGAAGCGCTTTAACTCCACATTTAAAAGCGTTTAGATTTTTTGGATACCCTCAGAAGTGCGCTAATGTTATAAAACCCGCGCATTTTTTTTGTTTTTAAAATTAAGCGAAAGACTCTAAAAAAGCCGAGGTATTTTTGTAATGTACCTGTAACTTAAAATGCACCAAGAATCGTAACTCGCAATAAAGATTCAAATCTAAGCAGGTATTTAAAAAACGTACTAAGGTGCCTTAAAACGCGTAGGTGATATTGAGAGCACGCAAAAGTCCTATAATAGTGCAGAAAAATGAATTAGGACATCGCACAGGTGTCAAACTTTAGGATCAAAATGATAAAAAATCTACAACTTTAAGATTTATATAAGCCTTATCTAACCCTTTGTTAATATTAGGGCATTCCCTATCTAGCTGGCCGTTAAAAATGCGATATTGGAATTAATGGAAGGTATATAAGTTATATCTCCGATTTTAGTCCAGTTGACGAACCGGCTTTAGACCTTCCTTACAATTTTTTTAATTCTGGTCCCATATATATTTCGTGGACCGATTAAAAATTAAAATTTTTTAAAAGAATAAAGAAACACGGTTGAATGACTATAGGCTCAATCTAATTACAAGTTTGGAGTATATCTAATATAAGTATTTTGACAATCTTATTGGATTCCCTGACAACATTTAAAAAGACTTCCCCGCATAACTAAAAATCTATAAAGTTTTGGTTACCAAAAGCGCACCAATGAAGGCTCAAAAGCATGAATCCTGAATCCAATGGTCCCAATTGTTTTGTAAAGAATTAAGTTATCTTAAACTTGCGCGAAACCTCTAACGTGCAAAAAATAAATTTGAAATTTTCAAAAGCGCAACAATTAAATTGACGCTGAGTATTTTTTCAGGCGGGCATTTAGATCGGGCCAAATCTAGCAAAACAGCCAGATCGGCCAAAACCAAAATTTGTTTTTTTCAAGTTTAAGGTCTCCCAATCCAAAATAAGGCCCGAAAATTTTCAAAAAAGTTTTCTTTAAAAAACAGAGTGTAAAAGTTACATTATCGTGTAAAAATATATTTATCGTTTTAAACCTTTAATAGTTACAAATAGAGCATACGTAATTTCCATTTTTAAATTTAAGCCCCGCGTTTGGCCCCTTATAAATTTTGACCCGTTGGCCCTTGTTTCCTGGCGGGCCGGGGCCGGACTTTATCTCGACTTTAATCTCTAATGTGATTGTAGGCAAATCTATTAAGAAAAAAATGAATAGCGAAGTGAAGAGGGCTTTTAAGAGGAGCAGGGTGATATGATTATTATCGAATTTCTTTATTTAAATTTATACATTTGTGTGGACATTTGACATCCTTTTGAGGGATAAATAAAATTTTATAAAATGATAAAAGCACATTTTTTGGATTCTAGTAAAATAACCTAGTATCCTCATAAAAACTTCTAAATGAGCTGAAAGCCCTGGGTCCAATTTATATATTTTTTGGGTCAAATAAAGATTAAAACATATTAAAAATAAAGAACTATGGTTGGGTGACATTAGGCTCAATGTGATTGATTGAAATATATTGTTTATATTAAATAATGATTTTTAAATTTCTCTTGCCGATAATTGAAAATAAAAAATCTAGATAACCCAAAAACGTATTATTATGGAATTAAGACCGGACGTTATATTCCCGCCCAAACCGTCTTACTTATTATAATTTAGCTGCCCGCGTAATCGCATTTTCATTCCCAGCCCGATAAATTTTTCTTTTTGACAATATACCAGAGAAGCCAAAATATGTGCTGTTTAGAAAATTTTGCTTACCCCTTGTGGAAAAAAAATGCTTGACGTATAAAAGTTATATACCCGAAAATTTAAAAGATTTTTATTATAAGCGGTCAAATTTTCCCTATTTGCGCATGTTAGAAAAGTAATCGGATATTGAGTATTAGTAAGGTTAATTTATATGTAGTGGCCCGTTAAGCTTTTTCAATTTTGTAAGGGGTAATTAAAACAAATTATTTCAAAAATTAAATGTCCTTTATTTCTCCAATCTCACGAGCAAGTTATAAGGGCGCGTTCAGACTCATTTCATTTTTTGATAAATTTTAAAATTTTTATTTCTTGGCATTTAACGCTTTTTTACAAAAAGTACCAATTTTTGTTATTAGCATTTTTATATTGTTTCTGAAAGAATTTATAAAATAAAAAAAATAAAATTAAAATTTTTTAAAAAAATGAAAGGAGTCTGAACGCGCCCTAATTTAGAAAAAAACGTCAAAAGAAATAAGTTTTTTTTGACTGACACTCGTTACTTTTCAAATCCAATTAAAAACGCATAAAATAGCCTTGATTTTGAAGTCCCCAATTGGATTCTATAGACTAAGTGGCCCTTAACTGGAAACTTATTTTTTCCGATTTTTTTGTCATTTTTCGGCTATCCTCTTTAATAACATTTTCAATGTTAATACCATATTTTAATGTTAATAAATTTTCTATTTCACATAAATGGGTTGCATAGAGTTTTGAGAGATAGGCAAAGAAATCAGTAGGATTTTTGTTAAATATTTTTTTTGGCGGCAACATCTGCTATTGTGTTGAATTATTACCGAGTCTTGGTAGCCTTTACTAATAAAAAAAAGTTTTTATGAGGATACTAAGTTAATTTACTAGACTCGAATAAATGCGCTTTATCATTTTATAAAATTTTATTCAACTAGCCCACTTCACTTCGCGATTTTTTTTCTTAAATGATTTGCTTACAATCACATTAGAGATTAAAGTCGAGAACCAAAAGTCCTGCCCCCGGCCCGCCAGGAAACAAGGGCCAGAACGATTCATTTATAACGGGCCAAACGCACTGGGCTTAATTTTAAAAATAGAAATTACCGGCCGAGATGGGCCGAAGTTTTGAATTTCATTTGCTCTATTTGTAACTATTATCAACAAGAACTAAAAACGATAAATTTATTTTGACAAGATAAAGGATATAACTTTTACTCTTTGTTTTTACTCTATTTTTAAAACAACACTTTTTTAGCTTGTAATTAAAAATTTTCGGGCCTTATTTGAATTGGAGCCGGTTTTTTAAAAAACTAATTTTGGTTCTGGCCGATCTGGCTGTTTTGCCAAAATTTGGCCCGATCTAAAATGCGCGCTTTTATAAATATTCAACGTCAATTAAATAACGTTGCGCTAATAAAAATTTAATGTAATTTATATTTTGTACGTTCGAGGTTTCGCTCAAGTTTAAGATACCTCAATACTTTACAAAATGATTGGGGCGATCTTAAATTCAGGATTCGTGCTTTTGAGCCTTCATTATTTCCCTTTTAATAAGCAAAAGTTTTTAGTTATGTGGGTACGAGTCTTTTCAAATATTGGCTGGGAATCCAAAAAGATTATCAAAATATACATATTAGAAACGTTGAACTTGAAATTATATTGAGATTATAATAGTCCAACCGTATTTCTTTATTCTTTAATTCTTAATCGGTTTACGAAATATATATGGGACCAGTGAAATTAAATTGTAAGGAAGGTCAAAAGCCGGTTCGTTAACTGGACTAAAATCGAAGATTTTAACTTATAAATCTTCCATTAATTCCATTATCGCATAGGGCCAGCTAGGCAGGGGATGCCCTAAGATTAACAAAGGGTTAAATATGACTTATATAGATCTTAAAAGTTGTAAATTTTTTATCATTTTGGTGTTCTTAAAAGTTCGACACCTGTGCGCTGTCCTAATTAAATTTTTTGCACTATTTTAGGAGACTTTTGCATGCTCTCAATAACACCTACGCGTTTTAAGGCACCTTAGTATGTTTTTTAAATACCTGTTTACATTTGAATCTTTATTGCGAGTTAGGATTCTTGGTGCATTTAAAGTCAGTGGTACATTACAAAAATACCTCGGCTATTTTTAGAGTCCTTCGCTTAAAAACAAAAAAGTTGGGCCGGTTTTATAACATTAGCGCACTTCTAAGGGTATTTAAAAAATCTAAACGTTTTCAAATGTGCAGTTAAAGCGCTTCTAAATACACTGGTCCGCGAATCTTTAAATTTTTAGCACTATTCTATTAACCCTAATTTTAAATTCAACATGACCTCTATTCATTAAACTTTTCATATTCTAAGCATAAAAAATCAAAAACGTCTAATAATCAACATTTCAAAATGGATCACATAAAGTTCACTGTTTGTCCCTTAAATTTTGCAAAAATATTTCGGCGGAATATAAGCTTTGGACGTTGAGCTCAAGTCCAGACAATATTCCGCCGGCGAAAATGCGTTTTGGACGTTGACTATACGCCAATTAATATTCCGCCGGCGGAATATAAGCTTTGGACGTTGAGCTCAAGTCCAGACAATATTCCGCCGGCGAAAATGCGTTTTGGTCGTTGACTATACGCCAATTTATATTCCGCCGGCGGAATATAAGCTTTGGACGCTGAGGTCAAGTCCAGACAATATTCCGCCGGCGGAATATTGCGTTTGGACGCTGACATATATACTCAACCACTGGTTACATCATAAAAATTAAAAAAAAATACAAAGAGGGTTACCCCTTTTTGACCCCCCCTCCCTTCCTAACACGCCCCTGCTAACTACACAGATCGAACATGCCATTTTAGTGATTTTTTTATAAATTTGTTTACCAATGTTAAGATGCCAAATATTCTCTATTACACACATAAAAAAAACAACAAAACAATTTTTCGAGGGTTTTGTAGAGAATATTTTTCGCGATAACGAGCCCGGGTTAAATTTTTTTCCCAGTGCCTCCAATTTATTTTAAACCGCGTCCAAAGTTCGGAAAAAAATTTACAAAATTTGAACTATTAGTTTTCCAAAAAATCTATTGGCATATTCAGTTTAGACACTGAATAACTAAAAATCTGAGGCATTGGCTAAAATTCTTTCATATACGTGATCAGCGCCATAAACTTGACCAAAAACCATAGTTGCCATTAATGATGCTTAGGGTCGTCCAAATTTTGTTGTCCAGTGTTATCTAAAGATTAATGTAAAAGGTAGATTTATCTAGGCATTTTTTTTTCTTATTATTTGGGCTAAAAATCTATATAAACTGATTACAATACACCGAAAAAATGTGTGGGCCATTTTTTAGATATGGATGGAGCAAAATAAAAATTACGGAAAACGGAACATTTATATGAGATAAGGCCATCATGGTTATCTATACATTTCATTGGCAAAAACATTCAATTAAATAAAAAGGTCATTTTTAATTGGACCAAACAAAAAATTAAATATATATTCTTTTATTCTATATATATATAAATATTACAATAATAATAACAATAATAATATATAGTCTGAGAAAAAAAATTAAAAACCATTTATAATGTCATAAAAAAAATCTAAAACTAGTTTGCTTTCAAAGTGTGGTCTGCATTATTCTTAATTCCAATAATATTTACAATTAATAATAAATAATAATATATGCATAGTTGTAATATTTGTTACTGCCACCTTTTTTTACGTAATTAATTGTATAAATATATTTAAATAACATTACATTTTATCATCAAATGATTAGAATGTTTTGAAAATTGTTTTTTAATCCTTTCATGATTTTAAGAATAAAAATACAAAAAAAATGCGATTGAATAATGTATATTTTTTTTGAATATTTTTCAATTTCAAAAAAAAACACTATATTGATAGGTCAATTTAACACGGTACGAGCGTGTTTGAGCAAATAAAATTTGTGGCATCCCTTGTGGAATCAAGATTTTTTGAGGGAGACTTATAATATGTGGGATGTAATGGCAGTTTTGTTGGTGAGGTAGATACAACGTTTAGTGAGTTTTTAATATCTTTCCGATTGTCCCGTGAATTATTTATATGACTACGTGTTAGTGTGCTTTGGGTATGAAAAGTTTGGTTATGACTCTTAAAATCAGCTGTTTCAAATTCACATGCTAACGAGGAGTCGCTATTAGCCGATCGAGAGATTATTGATGTCTCTTCGATCAGTTCGAAATCGAGTTTGAGGTCCGTATGCTTCCCAATCCTTTCCTCATACATTCTCATGAATGCTTCGTTGTCTTCTCGGTCAAAATGATTTTTCCAATCGCCCACCTCGCCCTTCCTCATAAAGCTGCCTTTAGTTTTATCGAACAGCGGGATCCAGTCCCGATTTGCTCGGGCGTTTTGTTTCATCACGTCGAAGGTGCAATGGTGTCGGACTGTTTGGATTTGTGGTTCGGAGAGAGGTACGTTCAGGTAACCACTTAATTTCTCAATATTTTCTGTTAAATTCTAAAAAAAAATATAATGAATGGAAATAGTTTGTGTATGACAACTTTAATGAGCAATATGGTAAGAAAAATTATATAATGATTTATTTAAAAAAAAATCAAAAATTTGTAATGCTTTTTCATTTTAATTAGAAAAAATAAACCATAATACAATTTTTTGACTACCTTTTTCATGTCTTCATATCTGAGAAATAAAATGTCCTTTTCCGTTTGTTCCCAATATCCGAGGACGTGATCAAACCAAGATCCACAGACAGCTGAATTGGATGAAAAACATAAATCATTTGTAAAAAAAAAGAATTATCCATATTTCACAAATAGCATTGTCACTCACTATAAGATTAATTTATAAAATTTTGTTTACTGCAGAAAAATTTTAAATTTTGCCGTCCTTTATTGATAAATGTAAATTTTTTTAAAGAAGAAATTAATCTTTATAATTTTTATATGAGCATGAAGGCTTTGAAAAAAAATTAAAGCTTCCTATTGCATTCGGTTGTATTAGGTGTTGTATACATTTGTTATTAAAAAGTTTTGCGTTATTTTTGTATTGATTTAAGTTACACCAAATCAAGGCAGAAAAAATAATTTTTAGATTTTTAATTTTGACCGTAGCTATGGCCATGATTTGAAAATTGAGAACAATAGGGTTCGTTATCAATCAAAATTTGTTTTCAACAATTTAAATGAATGGCGTTTAGATACAAAAAATACCCATTCTATAACTATGATTTATGTGTTTTATTTTGACTCATTTGAATTTGAGAAAAAAAATGAAAACGAAATGAGACATGGCCTAATATTGATAAAGGTGTCACGTAGCAATATAAAGGAATGACATACTTTTGCCTGCCGTGAATAGGGCGAGGAAATCTTTGAAGGTCCCATCAAAATTGCCCAAATCTTTGGCCATACGATGGTGATGGTAAAAGGAAACGGCAACATCTTTCGGGTTCCTCATAACATAGATGACCTATATTAACAATTTAAAGATACACTTAATCCCATTCGGATCATTTTTATAAACGGCTAAAAAATTTCAGTTTAATTGCAGTTTTTACGTGGAGTTAAGTAAAAATTACAGGGTTAAAGGCTAAATTGAAACTAAAATGCGGTCTTACAACTTCTTATATTTATATATATTTAGATTTTAAACAATGTAAGCAAGGTAACCGACCATTAAATACCTTTGTGAAAAACGTGATGGTTGTCAATTAAATTGCGAGATTTAAAGAGAATTGTAACAAATATTAACAAAACTTCTTTTTTTTTAATTTTTTATTACGAAAGTGGAATAGAGGACTAGCAACAAGTGACACCCCTTAAAGAGTAAAATTAATTTAAAAATTCAAGTTTACTTTACAAGCGCCGCGCCGGATGGTCTCAGGGAGCAGGTGGTATGGGAGATGCGTTCCGAAAATCCGCGGAGATTTCATTTCCTCTAACATCTGGATGCTAAATCTCGGAGGTGTTTCCAAATGCACGACTCGTTCGGAAATATCTACGCTCGCCACATAATCTAGGTTGACTTGACTCCGGATTAGAGACACTAGCTCGGCGGTCCAAGTGGTACCTATCGTTGAAAAGATTTTAGATTGATGGAGACTCGATATGCAATAAATACAAAGATGTGAGTTGTAAGTTATGTTTAAACCATGTGCTTTACAAAAATAAAGCATATACCTGATTTGGGAAAAGTTGCTATGAATATATCGTCGGGTCGGACGTGGAAATTTTTGATGTCGTCGAGGACTTGAGGCTTGAACAGGAACCCGGGATAGAGGATACCCTGCCAAACGTGGCCTTGGTCAATCTTTTTCACGTATTCGTCATACTTTTCGGCTAGCGATGACGTCCTTTCCAAGAGAGATTCCATTACTGCTACAGAGGTACTGCCAGAACTCATTTAAAAAATTATTCGAAAAAAAATTATAATTGGGCAAGTTTTAGGAATTTAGATGTATAATAAGGTTTACAAAAAATTTGTAATTGATTTCTTAAATTTTAAAGTCACAAAAATAAAGAGAGGTAGGTATGGTAAAAAAAAGTTTTAAATGGCTAAAAGTTGCAGTTTGAGGGCCTTTTATAGGTGGAGGTAGAGGCCATGATGCGAAGAGGTGAGCGAGCTAAGCGAAAGTACTTTCGTATTTTTTTTTTATTTTTTATTATTTCGTGATGTACATCGTTGATTGTAGTTAGTGTTGTTGCTAATAAATTGATAAACTCATCATCATCATACACAAGACATAATCTTTACTTCTTTCTATATCGTAAGGGACACATTTTATGTCCCAAAGGTGAGGTAATACTGCTTGAGAAAATAATTTATATTGTCAAACGTAGTAATGTACATTATAACGACGAAACTAACTACTAGGTAAGAGATGATGCGAATGCTAAGTTAGTTAAAACATGTCGTTTTTGTAGCAAGTTAAAGACAAGAATTAAAGCTCCTGGCCTCTTAGAATATCGGATTTGTATTTGAAATAAAATTGGAATAATTTTTTAATCATATATTATTTAATGAAGCAGCTGAGATTTAAAAGCAGACGATATTTTTTTAGCGTGATCGTCTGCGTTAACTGAAACGACGTGTAAAATTGAAACCGGATAAATGGGTACTATTTCACATTTTATATCAATGTTTTTTAAGGATATTATACTTGATACATTTGATGTGTGACATCCTGGTTTGGCCCGAAGGAAAGTACACGCAGAGAATTGCTTACTCATTTCCTCCCATTAATGCCATAACGGCAAGGCATTTGGATTAAACGATAAACGGTAAAGTACAAGTTAGCAAAACAACATTGAAAAAAATTGATATGCGATACAAATACCATTATGTATTAGCATCTTTTGCGTTTTTTCACCATACTAACAACAAGTGAGTGTTGTCTAGCGAGCGAGAAAATCATACGATGAGATAGTGGTGCTGGTAATTAAAAACACTAAATTGTAGGACAAAGAACTGTTTTACCTATATATATCCCGCAAATGGTTCTTTTTTTTATTACGTAATAACAACCGGCACACACAATTCGACAGGTTTACGTGAATCAATTTTCTAGCCTAATGAGTAAGTTTGTATAAAATTCCCTGGTTCACGAAAAAAAATCAAAGATTTACAGATAGCCCATAGTTTTAATAATTTTAAATTCGTATATTTAAAAGGTTATATCATCATTATAAACCAAAATAATGTTTAGAATTTGTTTACAAATGTTTAACACCTTTAAAGTATAACTATTATTAAAAATCTATTAATTAAGCAGTGTTTCAAATTGAGAGCTGAAGTTCAGGATAAATGAAGCATTTTACCCAAAACTAAGGCTCACTTTTTCCGCCATTCTAATCACTCACCTTAA
Source organism: Acutogordius australiensis (assembly GCA_030555515.1). NCBI lineage: Eukaryota > Metazoa > Nematomorpha > Gordioida > Gordea > Gordiidae > Acutogordius > Acutogordius australiensis. The sequence continues at coordinate 35,409,687 of CM060245.1, read as the reverse complement.
AAAAAAGAATCCTATTTGTATTGTAAACCAAAATTCTCAAATGAAAATATATTTTAATAAAATATATGTTTTTTTTTCTTCTCACTCCAAACCCAATTGGTATTTTCAAGCAAGCAAAAAAAACAAATTGATAATAAAATTTTTGTCTCCAACGTAGCAGTATTTAGCTAATATAGGATTTAGCAATGTTGTTGTTGTTTCTAACCCGTGCGCTTGAAAAATGATGAGGGAGGCTCTGAGGTGTGAGTGAGTTTGGAGGCTGGCTAAGATGGAGTTTGTCCATAGATCTAGGGGATTTATGGAGGTCCCACGTGAGGGGCACGATAGCCAATCTAGAAGATTGTCAGTCGTTTCCAGTCGATGCACTTGTCGTCTGTTAAATAGACGCGACTACGGAAGTCTGCTAGTAAAGACGTTTGTATCATCATTTTTTTTGTTGGCCAAACTTAGAATTGGAACCTAGTTTGGAATATTATCTTTTGGAAATATGTTAATTTATATGCATATTCTTTTTAACCATTTGACTAAAATTTTTTTAGAGTTAGTCCAAATTACCATATATAATTCTGATGGGGTTTCTGTTTTCTAAAAAAATCATTTTAAAAAAAAACTTAAATTTGCTTTGCTTTTTACATAATATATATTCATATAAGGGCACGTACAAAGTGAGTTTTTATTTTCGCAAAGTTTTCAAAATTTTGAAAAAAAAAATTTTTGTAATAAAACGCAAAATTTCTTTAAAAGTTGCCGATTTTTGAATAATGCATTTTAAAATGCTATTTCTGAAATTTGACAAGTTTTCAAAAAATTTTGAAAAAAATAAAATTTCTCAAAATTTTAAAAATTTCACAAAAATAAAAACTCACTTTGCACGTGCTCTAATATAAAATATTTTGAATTTTATACAAAAGCTTTTTTGTCATAGGGTAATAGTTGTTTTATTAATGCGATTCATAAATAAAAAATCTTTATTTTTTCGAACAATATAAAGAATTAAGGGAAATTTTAGTGGGTTGCCAATTAAATCACACAAATACATTATAAATATAAAGATGTTTTTTTTACAAACATTTAATTTTTAGCTAGACAAGGGCACTCAAGAGCTCATTCAAGAATTTTTTATTTCTAAAATATTAAAATTTATTTTTTGTAAAATTTATTTGTTAACAATTTTTTTAATAAGATTAATATTAATGTTAAGATATGATATTGACGATTAGCAAAAATGCAATTTATAAAGTTGTAAACAAATGGAGTTTGAACGCGCCTTAAATAAAGGTTTGATTTAATTTAAAAAAAAGGGGCAAAGATGTGACTAAATTTTTTGTGCACATTTGATATAGGCCAATTATCTCAAAATCTAGTGTTTTATTGAACACAATTGGAGATTAATAAAATAAGGCAATAACGTTTCACATGTTATACCTATTTTCCGTTCAAATAAAGGTAAAATTTAAACAATTTTTGGAAGAGAATTTTTCAAGTTTTAATAAAATGATTCCAAGATCATTGACATAAAAAAAAATAGTAAGGGTATACAAAAAGATCCTAATTCCATCGTTTTGGTCCAAAGGTCGGCCGGCAATACGGCACTAAATAGGTCCGGGTTCATTTCGACTATACGTAATTTCTACATTACGGTAGAAATGTTTCATTTCTCATCCGTTATCATTATTATTATTATTATTATTATTACTACTATTATTATTGTCACACACGAGATATAGAAGTTTGTGTTTATGTTAACGGTTTTATTACTAAACGGGGCCAACACAGGACATCGTGAATCGGGAGCGGGACTAATAATAATACATATATTTCCCCCGCCTTCGCAAAAGGTAGAGCAACGGCCTGACTTGACACCGGCAAAATAGCTTATCCCTTAACTCTATTCAGTATTTACTGAAACATCAGAACGGATCTTTAAGCCAACGGTCAAAAATGAACTTTATTTTTTTTATGTGTATAATTTGTTAAAAAGAATTTTTAACAAAAGGCATTTTACTTATAGAGTTAGTTGACATAGGTAAGAGTACAGGATGAACTTTTAAAAAATTTTTTTTAGAAATAGAATCGCTCTTATATGGGCTTATGCGGGGGGTTGGGGGCGAGGTCAAAAACGCAGTAAGATAGTATGATCGGGAAATACTTTGAAACTGATAACAAACGCTGAAATTTGTAGTCCTCGAGGGACGGCATTTTTTGTTTTTTTAATCATCACAAATTTGAGTATAGCGAGGTGAATTATAGAATTAAAAAAATTCCTAAAATTTTAATTGTGCATTTTTTTTTGTATTTCGTGAATGTTGTTATGACCATTTTGTCGAAAAGTTGTTGTTTTCGACCATTAAAAGCCACACCATCATCTCGTGCTAGTTAGTAAGATTCCTGAGAGAGAAAGAGATAAAGTTCTTTGTCCTAGTTTCCATTTTGCCCCCATTTTTTTCGCTATTTATTAGGGCGCGTTCAGACTTCATTCATGTTTTTTTGAAAAATTATAATTTAGGAATTTCCAAAAAAAAAATTAAATAATTTTTTTTTGAATTTCCAATAGTTTATTTTAAAATTATTATAAACACTGATATAATAAATATATTGACAGATTTTTGTTGAGTCCATTTAATGTCAAATAATAAAAATTAAAAAATTTTAAGTTTAAATAACTAAATGGGTATTTATTAACATTCTGGATTTCTGTGCAAAAGAGAAATAGATAAAGTTAAATTTACATTAGTAGTGTTTGATTCATTTAGAAGGATCTAGCTAACAAAAAATATGTTTAATCACGTGTAAAATCATAATTTTAAAAGACTATTCAAGTTAGATACAAATTAAGATAGTATTTCATTTCCTTTGATTTAAATAAATTTTATCAACAATAATTTTTTTGTATTTTTTGATTGCACGAAGTTTTGTTAAAAATATGAAAACATCCTAAATATATCTTTCCTTTCAATTAGAAAATATAGCAAAATTTTTTTTTTGCAAAAAAAAAAATTTATTTAGAACGTGGCCAACAAATTTAAAAACGTTTACAGAACCGTTGGCAATTATTATTCTAAGGGGCACCTCTAGAATGTGTTTAGATTTTCCAGATTTTAGATATTTTAATAACTTTAATAAAAACAGCTGATATTTAGCATCATTTTTTTTTATATTATACTTATTCATTCGCGTTAAGCGTTTAACTTGGCACCGTGCTGTGAGCTGTAAGGTGAGAACATGTTCTCACAGCAACTTAAAACCTACGTAATATACATTATAATAAATGAATAAATATAATAGGCAAGATAGGATAGGATAATACAGGTTAAATGGTCAATAGCCTGGGTTGGACTACTTTTGCTCTTAGTTAATCTAGTTAGTTTTATTAGTGAGAATACCTTTTTTTTCACCTTTATCGCGTTGGCCTTTTTAATATGTCTTTCTTTTCTTCACGTTGCTGAACTCTTTAGAAGACGAAAACAAAAAATATATATTTAAAGATTAATTTACATTAATAATAATCAACCAATCGTTCAAATATATGTGGAGTCATATGTTACACATGTAAAAACATCCCACTTTTTTTATTTCCTGTTTGGCTCTCTTGATAATTTGAGCCGACATGAAAAATAAACCAAATTGATTTGGGACCAGGAATTCTAATTTCAAAAGGTAGTTCACCAAACAAGTATGAGAGGCCCCCGTTAGCTTAGTTTGGTTTTCAGTTGTTCTTTAATCACCTCTGACTAAATGGCGGAATTGGTCAAACATTTGTATACATTGTGTTTTTTTAGCAAAATAAAATAGTCCAAGCGAGGTAATTAACCTTTTTAGTTGACATACTTTTGTGTTGTAATACAGATATAAACTATGTTATTCGAGATAAAAAAGGAAGAGTTTGATGACACGAAAGAATGACCGGTCAACTAACTCTACAAGACAAATTTTAATTTTTTTTTTTCAAAATAAACATAATACATGTTATTCTTTTCACTAATTTATGGTGCATACCAATTGACATTTAATATAAACTAAAAATTGTCCACAGATAAACATAATAAGGAGTGTGAATTTTTGATATGATAATACGAAAAATTTGTAGCGCCAATGTTACAACGAGTTTGGTACAAACCCCAAATTAAATTCTCTAAAATTTCGTGATTTTGATGAAGCTTTAGATTTTATTTACAGTATTATTTTTAAGAAGAATGCTTGTACTTTTATTATAAACTAAAATAAGTTATCATTAATGCATACTCTAAATTTATTAATAATGTAGAGAAAAAAATTTAACAATGTGGAATTTTTATATACAACATTAAAAGTACTTAATAAAAAAAGATATCAGCTTTATTGATTTATTTATTTTTTCAGACTTAGTTGCAAACATTCGTGTCTTACACACATGGCCTGGGTTTTGGATCTATGCATCTTTATTAAAATAAAATACATGAAACCACTTTGAAGTTGCTGAGCGTCCTATTAAGACAATGGGGTCCAAAACAATTTGAAAGTGGGAGCAGGCTTAAGACCTAGGTCGCAGGCGTGCGAGTAAATTTTAATCTGGATCAAGTTCCTAATTGTATTATATGGGGAAAAGTATGATAAATTTTCAACCTTAATTGTTTTTTAAATTGTGTTCATAGGTGAGCATTTTAACATAAAATTATTTTGGCCATTTAACACCATAAATGTTATTTCTAACTGAATACAAACTTTTTAGATACTTTTAAGAAAGAACATATAAAAGATAGGGTTTAGTTTTTTCAAATTTATTACTGAGTTTAATTATCATGGTTACAACAGTCAATTTATTGAGAGTCCATGCGCATTATAACATCTTCTAATATCTAAACAAATTTTTTTAATGAACCATGATCATATTTTAATTACTAGTTTCCTTTAATACATTTTTAAGTAATATATATTTTAAGTAAATTGTTGGAGATATTCAAATTTTAGGTGTAGGCCCATATGAACCCCGAAGCTACTCACGGGAGAAATCATTTGTCCCTTTACGGGGTTGCCACCCACTATATAATTTTTAGGCCCGGTTTGAGCTAGCATAAGAATAAACATTAATAATGATGCTAATCACAGCCTAAAAGTATAGAAAAAAAACAAATGTTTTAAGGTTTCCCCCTCCATTTAGGGGCGCCATACCCGTTAGGGCTTTGACTCTTTTAACCCGATCAAAGCAATTAATATATTGCCGACGGGTTAAATAGTAAGATTTGCTCGCGCGGCGACGTAGGTTTTTAGCTCTAGGCTCTTACTTTTAGACAAATCGTTTAGGATCTACTGTCTAAGCAGGCCAATCAGAAGCTTAAAATAGGTTGCACATTTACACTAAGTTTCCTAAAAAAAAGCTACTGTGCACGGATTCGAACTCGCAACCTCCTGCGTCAAATACAGAAGGTTCGCCACTGAACTACCCGAGCCTACATTAAGTATAGGTAAGAGTTCACCTAGGTAAGAACGATGTATTTTGAAAATAGAATTGGATAACTTATTTAGGTTGCACACTACATCTACTTTAAAATTTAAACCGAGCCTGTTTATTTATGCCTGATTACCTGTAGGTGGCAGATTTTCTCAATGCAGATTTTACAGCCTGGCGATAACAAATTGAATTGATGCAGCACATATAGGCCTAAATTCAATCTAAAAAATATTATTATTTTATGCATAACCTCATATATGATGCCTTTACCTAGCTAAAAAAGATTGTACCAGGTAAACATGATTAGTAGGTCTGGAGTATTCTTTTAAGAGCTCAAAAACCCTAAAGTTTCGGGCAATACACATTTAAATAATTTTGGGTCCATGAAAATATTCATTTACTCAGTTAAGATTTATTTGGGATTAAGGATTTTATGTCTAGTTTATAGGTTTCTTTTAGCAATTCTAATAAATTAGAACTGAGATAGAGATATTTTCAAAATTTAATCAGTTGTTTGGAACCTGTATAAACGGGGCGGGGCAAGCGTCATATATGTTTAATAAGTCAACCCAAAAATAAAAATTACGCCCCTGAAACAATTACGTTTTCACAATGATTAAGGGTAAGACTAATTTTTAAAGTTGTAAAAAATTAATTTAAAAACAAATTTTTAATATTAAATAATGAAAGTTGACGTGCTACGGCCGTTTAAGTATACGCCCAACAAAAATTTTATTTTATTTTTTTTACATTAGCCGTCTTTATGTTAATCAATTCAATATTATTTCTTTAAATTCTTATACTTTAGTCGCATCTAATAGGGGTTTACGAATCAATAAATGGTTGAAAAAGAAACTTAAGAAACATAGTTCAAGTTTATGCCTTAGTATTTCGACATTTTAATCTTATTTGGTTTTATTTATATAAATTTCCAATGTTAATAGCTGGCTTATAAAATTTGACCAGAAAAAAAGGGTAAACCAATTTTAAAAATGAGTTAGCTTATACATATATATCATGAAATTTGTCGAATTGTGTTATCAGCACATCTGTCGATGAATGTGTATATCTTGAACAAGACATTATTTTAAATCAATTTGCACCTACCACCATTATAAATTATATAAACTTAACGGTTGTTTCAAAAAACCCCACTGTGAAGAATAGTTTTTGTAAACTTGAACTGCTCTCAAGAGACTCATTATAACAGCTTAAAAAAAATGTTTTTTTGGCGCGCGAATAAATGTAGAGTCTTGCCTTATAATTTGAACTAATTCAAACGAAATTTCAATGTAACTTTAAGAAAAATTAAAAATTTTTTTTATTTTGCTAAATTATCACCTCTTTACGAGGCTTAAATAACGGTCAAGTTGACCCCTCTCGAGATTAAAAGTGTTGAAAGTGAACTTTGTAACATTGATATTTCACAAAAAAAAAGTTAGTTTTTTTGGCGGTAAATTTTGTTAAACTCTACAACAAACAGCTTGATGACCGTCCAGACAAATTATAATTTGTTGTTTTACATTTAAACCCGATACTCAAAACTTATTTAACATTTTTTTTTCATTTAAATATAGCATTTAAAAATAGATTCAAGTACATTAAACTTTGTCATACCCTGTGACTTGGAGAGAGACATCAAATTAATCAACGTCTCCTATAAAAATGGTAATAATATATGATACTAGTAGTTATAAAGAGATAGTTATGTCCGAAAGCATATATATATAATTATTTAGCGATAATAAATTTAATAAAGATTATTATTATAAATGTGTAAATAAAGGTCGTCGTTTAAGTAACGATCTACGATCAACGATCCTTCTATCTCCATGGTACTAACTGACACAGTGAACTCTTTCCATTAAACTTACGTTTGTCCTTTCTTGTGTAGAGGATATGACACAATAAGTTGAGATAGCGCCACCTCTTGTGTTACATAAAAAAATCGTTGCTTGATTATATAAGAGGAGTTTATGAACTTTATAACAAACTATCTGAGTTATAAATAGTAGGTGTGGTTTGTAGAGACGTACCCAGGATTTTTTCAAAGGGTAAAGGAGAGTGGGGGGGGGGGGGGATAAATTAGGCGGTGGAAACTTTTCGGGGAAACAATGGGGTACATTGTTATAAAGGCCTAAATTTTTATTTCAGTTTTAAATATTACACAAAATAGTCATTTAACAAAGGGGTGAGAAGTCACTTGAGATTAAATTTCCCTTTGGTGTGCCAATGATGTGCCATTTTAAAATTGAACAAAGTCGAAGGAGCATAATTTGACAATGTACGGATACTGCGGTGGGATAAAACACTTGTTATATTAATCATTTATGGGTTTAACTAAAACAATCTAATTTCTGATAGGAAGGCGGATAAGGAGTGGGGGGGGGGGGCAGTTTATTTCTGTAAAATTTTTATAATTTTAATTGGCACTGAACCAAGTTTTTAACGAGCTTAGTTATATAATAAGATTTAAACAATAGTTTGTCATGTTTGTTCTGATGCCATATATTAAGCTTGTATATTATATAAAAATGTTTGTCAAGATTTTAGGCAATTAATACTTTTACCAAATTTAAGGCCCTATTGGTAAATGCCCTTCGTTTTTAATTTATATATTTTGCATAATTAGATAGATATGGATATCAACCGATATTCAGAATTTATTTAAACTAATTAACTCTTTTCCCGCAAATCGTTTCGAAGTTAGCTTACCCCGGCGTATACTCGTCTCTCGAGCTCAATTTTAACTGGTACAAATATCATTTAATTTCATTGCAAAATCTAGAAACATTGCTATCTCTTTAAATGTGCAAAAAATTAATTCTTACAGAAATTTTAATTTGCTTGAAATGAACTTTGTGTGACAAGACATTTAACATAAGGTTAACGACATCATCCATTTTTAAATCATCGAAATATTTAAAAAAAAAAAATTACCCGATGCTATAACCTCTTATTCGTTAAAAAAAATTCAACCCCGTTTTGGCAAGTATAAAAAAAATATTTTTTTTAGCACATATAAGAAAAATATTATAATTATATGTGTAAAAATTTTGAAAGGTACGTTGTTATAAAATAATGACAGGATTCTCTTAATATATGCAAAAAAAAATTTTTTTTTGGTTTGAATGGCGTACATTGACACGAGTCCCTTCAGATCAAATGGAAAAGTTCATGAAACTTGTTTGAAGTAGAAATTGAACGGAGTTCTGCTTCACTGGGTCGGCTAATGTCCAAAATCATTTCGATAGAAAGGTAGATGTATAAGCAATTAGTAGTTTTTTTTAGGTAATACAATAAAATGCAGATATAGATTTACTTTTATAGAAACTAAGCTGTCTGATGACTTTTTTATAGAGTTTGAAAAATATGAACTTTTATTTAATATGCTCAATTACCCTTCAGCCTAAAAGCTTTTTTTTATTGTTATCAGTGCTGGGAATCATTAAGCTAAAAAACTTTGGTTGACTTTTCCCCCCAAAACTTAAAATAAGAAAGGGAGCTTCAAATAAAGGGCCAATATAAAATCAAAAAAAAACCCCTCACTAAGAAAAGGGGTAAACCCCGCCCCCCAAAGGGCTCTTACAAAGCACCCCAAATAGCCCATTTTTTGTTTTCTTTACAAAAAATATCGAAAATTTTTGATTTATTCTTTATTTATAATGATGGGTGGGTTATTTTTTCTTAAAACTCCTAGGGGGGGTTTTTTTTGAAGAAAAAGGGTTTTTTTTAATATGTCCCTTCCTTTAAGCAAGAAAAGGAATCTTTTGCCATGCTTACGGGTTTGTGGGCATTTGGGAAAAAAACTCAAAAACTTGTAAAAAAGCCCATTTATTTTTTTTCCAGCCCTGATTGTTATAAAGATTGATTAATATAGAGTAGACAGTGTTCAAAACGATCAGTATTGGTCTTACCCTGACATATATATCAACTTAGGCCGTGCCCGCCCACCTAAACTTGTAATTCGGCCTAGTAGTAAATTTGTTAGTTGTTTTAGGACCGGTGGAAGTTGGCCTGAATAATTTATAAACAAGGCCCAAAAACTTTTATAATATATTCTAAAAAATTTTTGCTTTAAAACTATCAATAAAATAGCATTAGTAATAGTTAATATTCGTTGAGTGATAATAAAAACTTTAGCTTTTTAATTGTTTAAAAACAAGGCGAATTGAGATTTAAAAAAATGAACTGCCCCGTAATTCTTTTTTTTATATTGTCTGGACTTGTAACTTTTTTCTAATTAAGAACTCAGCGCGTTCTAAATTGACCTAGCCTGGCCCGTTAAGGGTGGACCGCCACCGAGCCGAATCGGTTCGACCCCGGTTTCTGCAGATTTGTCAAAGTCAGATTGAATTTTTATAATTTTTAATTTTAAAGTTACCATAGCTCAAATCTCCAGCTTCATAATTAAACCATTGACAGTTAAATCAAATAATCGAAAAAATTTAATTTTTTTTGTAAAAGCACGTTCAACTTTCGATTTTTTTCTATTTTTTTTAAAGATAAAATTTAGTTAATTTTTATTAGGGCACGTTCAAAGTGTTTCATTTTCGTAAAATTTTAAAAATTATGTGCATAAACTAAATTTAGAAACTTTTTAAAAATTTGCGTTTTATTATAAAACAAAATTTTATAAAATTTTGAAAATCACCAAATATAAACTCACTTTGCCCGTGCCCTTTAAAAAAAATTGGCAAACGGTAAAAGAATAATTTAACAAATAGAATAATTTTAAAATCCTTTTGCTAAAAACCTTAATATGGAAATATTTATTCTTGCAATGGGTATCCGATAATTAGCTCATGGTTAGATTCTAAAGAGCTCGATTGTTCAAATGTAGGAAAAATACAAAATTTTAATGTTTATATATTACGCCCTTATAAAAGTATTCTGAATGGTGCTAAATATTCTGCTTTTCCTTCAATCAAGGACTGAAAGAGTAAAATAAGACCAAGATACTTAGCCACCTTAAAGGAAGGCCGTTGTTTAATGTTAACGTTTCTGAGATACTATAATAGAAGATGGATGGGTCTTTAGACTTTAAACAATTTTATCATTAGACGGGATCCGTTTTTTCGGGCAATCCTAGATATCACGGTCTTTCAAATAAGTTTTTCAGAAGCGTCTTGGAACACCTTTATACAAAAACGTTTTTCAAAGTAAATGAAGATAAAAATTAAGGCTGGCAATTTTTTTCCAAGCACAAAATGTCAAGTTTGTACAATTTTTTTTTAACTCGACTCAAACCATGGATTAATAAAAGGCTTATTACACAGGTTAACAAATACTAATGCCACAAAAAATAAGTTTATGGAAAAATAAAAGAATGTAACCTTATGATAGTCTTACATATATACTTTCTGCTTCTAGGTTTCTTCCGCCTTCGGTTCCTTAGGTCCATACCTAATGAAAAATGGTCTTTTTTGAATAATTTTACACTTTATCTGTCCTAAAAAGAAGAAATGTACAAATCTTTTTTTCATTTCTTCCCTTGTAACTTGTATTCATAATCACAAATAATGATATTAATATATCATACACTTACATCAGCATTTTAAAAAAAACAAAATATTTTGCATTCAAACTTAATACGACACAATATATTATCGATTTTTTAATAAAAATATTATTTGAATTTTAAATTTAGCAATTTGGCTGTTGTGAATATGAAAATATAATTTTGTTTTATTTTAAAATCTTTTTTGTTTTTTTACCCTTTATCTGAAATTTTCTATGTTTGTAGCTGATTAACTAAGTTTGATTAGGAACGGTAAACGGATTTGAAAATCTTTATAATGGCAGGTTTGATCTCTGTAGTTAATCACTCTCAAAATATTTGTTGACATGTATTATTAGACAAAATTTTATGCAGATTTATATCTCTAAATCAAACCAACGCTGCTCTATCATTTGTCGTTTAACTTTTTCTTAATAAACTTTGTAAGACTTCTAATACGATTAGAGTTTAAAAAAAATAAAAAAGGTAATAAGCAAAATTAAAAAATTATTGTAAATAAATGTGTTAAATGTTAATTTCAAACTTTGAATAATATTAATTTTGACCTGCTTCATGCCATTAAAAAGTTAATACAAAAAATTATGAATGACATACAGAGCTTGATAAATTAAAAAAACACATTTATAATATCAGATAGTTATACAAACAAATTGAAATTTTTTCTATTAATGTGACTCTAGGTCGCAAATATATGTTGTAATTTTGCCTTCTCTTTTTCTGTACGGCTAGTCCTAACATTAAGAATACCTTACAGAAAAGACCGTATTGTAAATTATTTAGATGATAACTCCGCCGAACAACTTTCATAAATATTTTTAGTTCTGCTGTAAATGAATAAGGGGATTAAGGTAAAAATTTGGTAAACTGAAAATTTATGTAATACCATTTTGACAAAAACCTAAAATAACTACGGCTAAACTCACGTCCTAATTTTAGGCTGAAAACAATTTTGCAATATATTTGTGATAATACCAATAGATCAATAGAAATCTCTAAAAAAGACCTAGCACAAACCAATTTTTGTTTCGTCATAATTTTTCTTTAACAAAAGAATTAATTTTTGGGAGATAGTCTATATCCTTTCAATTTGTATACGTGTTTAATCTTTTTTGTTCTCTCACATTTTATTCGTTCAAGGGTCTTTCCCCTTTATGTCCTTTGAAAGAAAGAAAGAGAGAGAGAGCAAAAAAGATGAGGTTCGTACATTATCCAAAACCTAATTAACATATAATTGCAATTGTTTCTTTGTATCTCGAATTATAGGGTCGTCCCTAAAAACTATAGCAAACCCCATCTGAAAAGCCTTTTTTTGAGTCAAATACCCAATGAGGGGGCTACCTATGACAAACGAAAAAAATGAACACGTTGATGAATTCTAGTATATGAACCTTTGTCAATTTAAATTTATTCATCGCATTAGATAAGTATGCGTTATATGACCCCACCTTAAGCGATATACGACTATGAATATGTTTTTATTATAAAAGTCATAAGCCAAAAGTTGATTTTATTTGTGCTGATGCCTTTTCTTTTGTCAACATTCTTTAAATATTCTTCCCATCGAAACTTGATTGTGGCTATTATACCCATAATCTGCTAAGACACCTTTCATGATGTGACCTTTTATATCCTCCTGTTACACCTTTTTATTTCACAACCCTTTTGCCCGAAACGCCTCTTCTATTTAATTATATGCGAACGAACTTTTAACCTTTCGTAAATTTATTCCAGAATAATAAATAAATTTTCGCATGGGTTAGGGATGGTGTGCTAACAAATGATTAATAATTATATTAAGGCCGTTTCTTGTAATAATTTGGATTTTTTTTTTGTAAAAATGATGGTCTTATCTATAATTACAGACCTTTTTTGACATGTTCTATCAATGGCGCCGGAACGACAATGCAAGCTTCTGAGTTAACATAAATTATGTTTTTCTATATTCAGTTCGATAAAATTATTGATTTAAAAAGTATATAGTCGCATCTTAGGGCACGTGCAGAGTGACTTTTTATTGGAAATTTTAAAAATAAAAATTTTATTTTGTAACAAGACGCAATGCCAAATTTAGTATATATACAAAAAATAATTTTTCTAAAATGAAAAATTTAAATAATTAAAAAAAACTGAAGTTTTAAAAATTTCAGATCTTTTAAATTTTTACAAAATTAACTTTGCACATGGTCTTAGCTTGGTTTTGGCCAAAATTCATTTAAAATACTTCAAATGTATTTTAATATCAAAATGTTTTTTGCCGCAAACATCTCTAACTATATAGGAATGAGAATGATCAAAACCCTAATTAATGAACTAAAAGAATTCTTTTTATCTTCAAAATAAACTAGGAAAAAACTACTTTCTGGGTTGTTTTGCTTCAATATTAATTTAAGTTAAAAAATATAGGTTTGGCTAAAAGTTTTGCCCAGCTTTGTTTAACATGTTATAAGCTCTACGTTTATTTTATTTTAGGGCACGTGCAAAGTGCGTTTTTAATTTCGTAATATTTTAAAAATTCCGAAAATTTTGAAAATTTATTTTTTTTTAATTTTTTCAAAAATTTTTTATTTCAGAAAAAGCATTTTATGTGCACATATTAAGTTTGGCAACTTTTTTAAATTTTCGTTTTATTACAAAATATTTTTTTTCAAAATTTTGAAAATTTTACGAAAAAAATTCACTTTGCACGTGCCCTTAAATACCTTTTCAAATTATTTGAATCATTGCTACTTTCAATTTTTAGCTTACCGTTATTTCTCTTTTCCCAAGCCTGTTACAATAAATTATCACGTAAAAAAATGTTAATGCATTTTATTAACATAAAAAAATTATTTTCATATATTTAATAAACGACTTGGCTGTCTATATTTGGAAGGTTTGGTAAAAACCAGTAGACAAAGTTACAAAAAAATTCTATACTAATTTTGGAATGCGATACAGGAATTGATATTCAAGTTCAATTAAAAAGGTGAGTATTTCCTATATAAGATATAAGTAACAGTATAAAAATAAGTTTTTATATTACACACAGGTCGACAAATACCATTATTTTTAACACATGCTTAACGCTTTATTCAGGTTTATGCTAAAATACTTTTCAATCCCTACCAACCGCCGTAGATAACTATTTCTGTTTACCTATTAATTTATTAATTTTTAAGGATTTAGACAGCGCTTCGCTATCGCGTTTTAAAGATTTTTTCGGTTTTATTTAAATGTAAAAATTTATATACTGTTGTTTGGTGACTTCTTAAAAATTGGATGAAAATAAAATTATTAATGTGCCAATAACTAGAATAATAAGCAAGTATTTCAGCCACCTTTATCTGATGACCATGGTTCAGGCTTCTACAGGCACTTAAAGATCAATTCTTAGAGAGATAACTGTGACTAATAGCCTAGTTATACCACTATTGAATTAAATTGAAAATGACAATGTTTTGACGATACATTTTTTTTATTTTAAGATTTTTATATAAAAATTATAAATGAAGGCGAAATGACCTTCAAAGATGGCCAATCACATAAAGGTCTTGTTATAGATTGCGAGTTATTGGTTATCTCATTGTATTATTTCATTAATTTTAATTATTGTTCTAAAAAATAATTTTCAAGGAAAACAACCAAAAAGAAATGGAATTTTCAATTTAATTAGAAAATTGGTATTGTCAAGGTCAATTTTACCATACATATATTTATTGGAAAATTTAATTTACATATCATTAATTTTTTTTAAAATAAAAAGGTAATAAAATAATATAGAGAAAATAAAATAAAAATATTTAAACAATTCTAATTTGATGATGAAATATTCCTTAATATTTGGGGTGATTTGCCTGGTATGCTATTACATAAATAATTGATTTGAAGATGAGAGTTTAGCGCATTTTTATTACGGCTAAAAATATATTTTAATTAAATGACAAAATTTTTTAATATTTTTTTGGGCTTTTAAAACTTATATATTATAAATCTTTTTCTTAATTGGACTTTGTATCGGCCGATTACATAGGTAAACAAAATATTTAAGACCACTAACTCTAAAGACCAGATTGGACATTGTAGGGATCTGCAGATGACAATTTCAATCAATTTTGGTAAGCCAGCTATAAAAATTAAAAATTTATTGTAATAATTAAAAATATATTTTTACATTTAAAACACTTAAACTTTTGAATCCAAACTTTGAATAAAATTTTTACATATAAAACATTTATAATTTTTAATCAAACTTAAAACAATATTTTTTTCAACAACGATAATATACATCGTGTTTAATTTAGTTAAGAGTGCCAATTATTCTATATATTTAAAGTGTTATTGTAAGACTAAAATACAAATTATTTTTCTCAATAGATGAAATGAAAATTTAAGTTGTTAATATAAAAATAACTTCGGGTAAAGAAATTGCGAAATATGTCAATTTGGTCATTTTCTTGATAAAAAGAAGATACGAAAGAAACTACTGATAAAAAATATATATGCTTTAAGGACATCTTTGAAATTATTTCACTCCAATGTCATATTTTTTAAAAATTATTTTCAACCTGGGTTATATGTGTTAAAATAGAAAATGCAAACCAAATAAAACGATTTTATATATAAAAAAAACATATTTATAGCTGTTTTAATATCTAGATACTTAATGGGAACTTGATTGGTAATTTAATTTGTAATATTGTGTAAATATAATAAGAGAATGTTGAAAAAACAATAAAAATTTACAAAAAATTTGAGCACCTTAGGGAAAAATACCATAATTTCTCATATTAAAAAATAACTCAAATAAAAAAATATTAAGTTTCCATTTATTTTAATTTGTGAATATATAAAACATATCTCAATAATTTAAAATTAACAATTAATATCAATATATAATACAAACCTCTTATATACATATTAAAAAATTTATTAATTTTTAAAATAATTATAAATTTTAATTTATTTTTATAGTATAAATGTGCTAATTTTAAATCCTCATAGACCCCAATTTAATTTTTAATTTTAAAACATATTTAGAAGCGCGAACGCAGGATAGGACAAGTAAGCTAAGCTTAAATTACTGATAATTATTTCACATACATGATGTAAGGTCAATTCAATATAAAGAGCTGGATATTAAATTTAACTTAGAAAAAAATTTATTTTAAACTAATGAATTTATATATGCAAATTAATAAAAATATGATATTTCTAACAATATATTTTTTGATAAAAACGCATGATAATATTTTGTGGGAAAGTTTGAGCGCGTTTTAGAATTAGAAAATTAAATAAACGTATTAAGTTTATAGACACCTGTTTTTTTAACCCACAATTAGGGGTTCACATGAAACTAAGCACTTCTTAAATATTGTCTTTAAAAATATACGTTATTTAATTTAGAATATCTCTAAAAATAATATGAAGGGCCAAATTATTGTGACTTTTTTTATATATATATAAAACAAATAGTAATAAATTGAAGTTGTAAAGGTTTAAAATTGGGGTCCGTCTGAACCCCACTGTAGCATTTACGTTTTAAATTTTGTCACTTTATTAATCGAGGTTAAATATATGATCTACCTTTCTAAGGACCGACAACTGCTGCATCTGTGCTATCAACTCTAACCGAAAAAATTAATGTGACTGATTTAGGTGAGGAAGTAGAAGAAATTCAACCTAGGTTTTCGCTCAAATAGAGCCATTATAAATTTATTATATTAGTATTGGTGTATGGTCATTCTCTTTATTTATATCATAGATGGCCATTGGCCTATATTATAGAGATCTAATATAAACAAATAAATATTATAATAAGTTCATATGTGAAAGAATAGAGAATTTATTTGATATTTGCTGACAATTTAGATATAAACTATGCAAATTATAATTGTTTAGGGATAAAATATAACTTTATAATAACCTTAAATAATTTAAATTACTAGAATTTGATTATAAACAGGGGCGTATTTAGAAAATTTTTTAAAGGGGGCAAGAAATTTTTTTGGAAGAAAGGAACTTTAGTTTTAATATTTTGTCTGCAAATTTTATAGGGCTTTATATTTTCCAAATATAGCAATTTTATAAATTTCTATTCCCTTTAATATGTTTAATATATAAATTCGACCGCTGTTTACATCATAAAAATTAAAAAAAAAATATAAAGGGGGGAAATTGCCCCCTTTTGTCTCCGCCTCAACACGCCTCAGATTAAAAACATTATATTTATTTAAAATTTATTCAAAATTTAAGATAATTTTTTCTCTTTTTGTGTGTAATTAAATTTGAGGTCAACATCTATGTGATAAAATCATTTATACGTTATGTAGGGTACGTTCTAAATTTTATTCAGTTTTTAAATTTTTGTGTAATTTTTAAAAATTTTACTATATGACGTAAAGGCGCTTTCAGACTCTATTCATTTGGCTACGGCTAACTGATTTTATAATTGTAAAAAATTTTTTTTTAAAATTTAAAATATTTAGTAACTAATATAAAAAAATGAGAATTAATGTTTATTGGTAGTTTTAAGATATGCCTAACAAAAATTTAAAAAAAAATTTTTTTTTTAAATTAAAAATTTTATATATTCTTAAATTTTGTTCCACTAGCCACCTCAATGTTAATCAAATGCGCTCAATTTTTCTTTTTTAAGATTTTTACTACTTGCAGCCTTTTCACCAAATATTCCTTTAATTTTAAAATTTTAAAAAATTTCATTATTTTTTCAAAATTTTTTTAAATGCGCGTCACGTCATAAAGTTGAAATAAAAATTTGTAAAGCTTATAAAATTTTCTGAGAATCTAAAAGTTTAAACGCCTAAGGCGCTTATAGAGTCACAAATCTTTATTACTAGCTTTAAAATAATTTTTAAAATTAAATTTTTTGAATTTTAAAAAAATTTTAAAGTTAGAGAAAGATTTTTGTTATTTTTCAAAAAAATTAATTTAACCCGAATGCGCCCTATAAAAGGCTTCCTAAAATTTAATTGTTATTTATATATAAATTGGGTACCGGTTATTTGGATACATAAGGGGTGCAAAGTGAGTTTTTATTTTCGTAAAAAATTAAAAAAAAATTATTTTGTAGTTAAGCGCAAATTTTTAGAAAGTTGTCAAAAATGCTTTTTCTGTAGAAAAAAGTTTTTTTAATTAAATATAAAAATTTTTAAAATTATTAGAATTTTTAAAACTTTACAAATGGCTGCGGCTAAAAATTCTTAGAAAACTAAAAAATATTTCTAAAATAAAAAAACTTTAGTGGCAAATATAAAAATGAGAATTTAGGTTTTTTTGGTCGTTTTAATATATGCCTAACAAAATATTTAAAATAAAAAAACTTTAGTGGCAAATATAAAAATGAGAATTTAGGTTTTTTTGGTCGTTTTAATATATGCCTAACAAAATATTTAAAATAAAAATTTTTTTTTTAAATGTATAATTTTTTTAAATTTTTTTTTCACGCTAACACTAGCCGCAAAGTTATTCAAATGCGTTTAATTTTTTTCGTCAAAACTTTTATTTCCACTAGCCGCAGCCAAAGAATTTCCACTATACCTAAAAACACTACATGATCAATAAAACTATACATTTAGTTGATTGATAAGATTTATCTAATTAAATATAAAAAAATAAAATTTCCTTTTTTTCAGAATTTTATTTCCTTTTTGTTTAATAATGTACTACATTAATGATAGGTTCTATTGTTTTGTAATTAAAAAGCATTATCTTCAAAAAAATAAATTAAAGATTATAGCCATACATTGAAGTTATTGAGGTTATGGGGTTCATGTCCCTAGCAATCGCTACAAATTATTCTCCCTATCATTCGCGGGTTAATTCTAAATATTTGTGAATCTTTCTAAATATGTTCAAAAGATCTAAAACACGTTAACCAATATTATTGATTAATTTAATATAATGACATAATATATTTAATGTATCATAGAAAAATAAAAAAATTTTAATTTAGATTTTTAACTAAAATATGTTAAATATTTTTAATATTCATCAATGAAAACATATTAGTTTATAAATAAAGCCGTATTTCTTTTCAAAAAAATAAAACAAAGACCTTACTTTTTAAACCTTTAAAAGAAGTTTAAAATTGGAGTACGTAATCGAGCGTTTGCATTACAAATTTCTCACCCTACCATTCGCGGATAGAAAATATTTTTCTACACTTCAAGGTTGTAATTTTCCTGGGCTATGTCATAATAAGGATGGTTGGGGGAACCCTAGGACTTATAATAGAACAAATAGATTAGTATATGTTTAGATATTTTAAACTATCAAAGAAAATCACAGCTGACTCATAATAATTTGGTAAAGTTATATAAATGTCTTATCTTGACACCATCGGCTCTTACTAACTCTCTCTTTTCCTGTAATTTAAATAGGGGCCTTGTAAAATATAAAGCAATATTTTTAGTTTGCCACTGGCCGCATTAAGCGAATGCACTGCCTCAGTCAAATAAATTACTTTTAATAGTCATAATGACGTGGGAATTATTTGACTTACATAGCGTAAAACCCTAGGACTTATGTGTCTTACCTAGGGTCAAACCCTAACTACTTTTTCGCTCTTCGTATATCTACTCCCCTTTCCTCCGAAAATAATATGGGCAAAAAACAAAGTTAAATCCGCGTTTACAATTTTCATAAAATAAAATAAAATAAATTTGCAAAAATATCGTAGAAAAAATAGGAGAAAAAAATTTGTAAGAGAATAGAATTTGTAAGAAAAAAGGAAATTTGTAAGAGAATAGAATTTGTAAGAGAATAGAATTTGGTACCGAATATGAAAAGAAAAGAAAGTATAGCAGCATACTAGGTTATACCAAATCCCCACCATAAAACCAGGTTACGGCATGTATGAATTTGAAAGTATTTGTACACCTATAATCTCTTCTGTCATCTATGAACCTCAGTATGACCAAGTAGGGGGTGGGTCTGAAATGCAAATACCCATAACGCAAATAACGAAAGTCATCAATCATTCTTCGTATATTTTTGCTTATATTTGCGTTTTAGTAATTTTTACTTATTTTGACAGAAAACGCAAAATACCCGCATCATTAATCATTTTTGGCGGGAAAAATAACATTTTTTTATATTTTTGGCTTAAATTGCTTTCGGTGACCTTTTGATGTTAAAATTTTTGTTACAACTGGGTATTTGCGTTTCAGACTAAATGTTTTTTAAAATATTTTGATTTTAATTGACATATATGGCATTCATTTGATGTTTTATAATTTTGGTTACATCTGGGGATTTGCTTTTCAGACTAAATTTTTTTTTGAATATCTTGTTTCAATTTGAATATTTTGATTTTAATTGACATTTTGGGTATTCCTTTGATGTTTTAAGAAATTTCTGTTACACCTATGTATGCGTTTCTGACTAAATTTTTTTTTTTGAATATTTTGATTTTAATCGACATATTCGGCATTCCTTTGATATTTTAAGTGATTTTTGTTCCACCTGGGTATTTGCGTTTCAGACTAAATTTTTTTTTTTGAATATTTTGATTTTAATTAACATTTTTGGCATTCCTTTGAGGTTTTAAGTAATTTCACTTGGTATTTGCGTTATTAACTAAATTTTTTTTTGAATATTTTGATTTTAATTTAAATATTTTGATTTCAAACGACATTCTTGGCATTCCTTTGATGTTTGAATAAATTTTTGTTACACCTGGGTATTAGCGTTTCAAACTAATTTTTTTTTTAAATGTTTTGATTTTAATCGACATTTTTGGCATTCCTTTGATGTCTAAGTAATTTTTATTACACCTGGGTATTTGTTCAGACTAATATTTTTTTTTGAATATTTGAATTTTAATCGACATTTTCGGCATTCCTTTGATGTTTTAAGTAATTTTTGTTAAACCTGGGTTTTTGCCTTTCAGATTATTTTTTTTTATTTTATTTTGCAACTGGCCCCTTGTGGTTTGGGCGTTTTTGTTTTAGTTCAAGGTAATGATAGTTTCTGGTGGGAATATACATGTACACCAATTATATCCATGTTCAAACTTTTTATTATTAATAATGTGGCCTTACAACTCGACGTTGAAGAGCCAAATAACAAACTTATAAAAAAAATGAAATAAATTAGGAAACACATCTTTCTAATCAAAAATTTAACACATTCTAATTATTAAGTTTTTTTATCAAAATTTTTTTGCTACGTTAATTTCTTTAAATAATAAATATTTATCAATATTAAAAATTTTTAAAAGAGGCTCTAATTTATTTATAAAAAAGGATAATCAAATTTATTAAGGGTATCTAAAGAATTATATCGGTAAAAAATCTATTATTAAAAAAATCAATAAATAAATCAATAATGTTGACAATAAGATTAAAGTTTTGATATAAATATTTATTATATGTCAATATATTTAAATTCTAGCTTTTATATATTTAGTCAAGGACAACTATTAGCCGCCAGGACCAAATATATACAACATACAATTAAGGTTTAAACATGAAATCTAAAACAGTTAACATAGAAAAGGCACAAGACATTTAAACAATCAATTACCAAAAAGGCCATTTAATTAAACTACTAAAAAGGCTATAATAATTAACTACTAAAAAGGCCATAATACCAAAAGGTCATAATATTTAAATTAATACAGTTATAGCAAACACCAACAAATAATATTTAAGGTATTCTCAAACTTATAAGTAGAAATTAAATAAAAAGCAGAAAAATCTTTAGGTATAGTTTTTCTTTTATCTATAAATAAAATTGTCATTTAAAAAAGTATTATAAATATCATAACAGTTTTTAAATTAATCTGTAAATGTTTTTGTATTTTTAAAAGGGGTCTAGAATTGTGCCTGTCCAAACCCCTTCTATTATTTTGGCTAGCTTGACCATATTGATCGGTCCGTTGAAATTATTTATTTTTCCTGTCTATATATTAGAGTTCAAACCGGGCCATGTTTATTCGGACCAGCCCACCTGTATTAAATTTAAAACATCTAAGGTATGACCTGTTTTAAATTTAAAACATCCAAAGGTATGTGGAAATTGTAGATAACCAAAATATTCAAAAAAAAATTTTAGTCTGAAACGCAAATACCCAGGTGTAACAAAAATTACTTAAAACATTATAGGAATGCCGAAAATGTCGTTTAAAATCTTAATGTTCAAATTAAAATTAATATATAAAAAAAAAATTTTAGTCTGAAACGCAAATACCCAGGTGTAACAAAAATTTCTTATAACATCATAAAAATGCAATCATAATGTTCAAAAAAAGATTTAGTCTGGAACGCAAATACCCAGGTGTAACAAAAATTATTTAAAACATCAAAGGAAGCCGTAAATGTCAATTAAAATCAAAATATTAAAAAAAAAATGTTAGTCTGAAACGCAATACCCAGGTGAAACAAAAACTTTAACATCAAAAGGACACCGTGAAGCCAAAATATATAAAAAAGGTCTTTTTCCCGTCAAAAAAGATTAATGATGCGGTTATTTGCGTTTTCTGTCAAAATAAGTAAAAATTACTTAAACGCAAATATCCAATAAAAAAGCAAAAATTTACGAAAAATTGATTGATGACTTCCGGTATTTGCATTATGGGTATTTGCATTTCAGACCCACCCCCAAGAAGGCAAAGTGTAACTTACCCATTCTCCCAAAAAAACAATTATGGGCTTCAATGGTCCCTTAAAATCATTTAATAGTCTTATATACCTGTCCTGTCTTGACAACTAGCCACCATAACTTTAACCAATCGCGCTCAATTTTTTTTTTAAATTTTTTTTTCAATAGCCGCAGCCATTTATGCAGCTATGGCATGACGCTACGTAAAGCGATAGCTAAAATTTTGATTTCAATTCAAAATATGTTTGTGATTTTGCCAATAGGCTGCTGCTAATACTAATTTGAAATTTGTAAAAGAATATTTTAAAATTAATAATATTTAACATCTAATATCATGAGAATTAATTATTTGGTGGTCTAGAAAAATTATAAAAAAATATTTTTTTTAAAAATTTTACAATTTCTTAAATTTTTTTTTACATTAGCTATTTTAAACGCTCGATATCTTTGTTAAATTTTTTTTTTACGAGCCGCAGCTATGGGAATACTTTTAGTTTATTTAGGCGTGGTAAAATTTTTTTAATTCATTGGCTTTTTAAATAATAAAGGCATATGATAATCAATCATAATGAGACAAAATCAAAAAACATTTAAACTTTATGGTTTTTTTTGTAACTAAATTATAAATTTTGCCTTTAAACGGTACTTGAAACTCTCTTATAAAAATGACGTCATTTTGTACAATATCTGTGCTGTACAATATCTGTGCTTTTTCTTGGTTCTAGAACTATCACCCTTTAAAACTATTTTAATATTATATACCATTATGTATAAAATATGTAAATTAATTGATTTGGTTAAGGATATAATTGCTGTATTATGAAGATATATTTTATGCGCCATTTTGCTTTTTATAGCAGAGTCACTCCAATCCTTTAAACTACGGCTAATTTTGATTTGGTTAAACATGTTTTCGAGGTATTAATTTTTCAGCCCCACCATCTGGAATTTGCAGCATTTCGAGATTTAAAATGGATTTAAATAGCTTGAAAGATAATACCAAGGTACATTTAATATTTTTGATAAATATGTACTTCCGAATTTTTAATTAATTGTTTAAGAAAATTTTTGAGACTACAGTTAAAGCAACTCGTTTGACGCATGTAATTAATAAATGCGTAAATGAGGATGAATTTTTATGTTCTAAAGAAACTGATGCCTTAGAATCCAATATAAGTTCTCAAACAAATAAAATCTGGACATTGTAAAATTATTTTTTGTAAAAAATATTAGATTTACTACTATGACTCACAACTTAGTCCCTCAAATTAATCTCAAGAAAAATGCTCATTTGCCAGAGCAAATTACTTCATTAGTTGAGATTAATGATATCATCCTTGATAACATTGTACATATTAATACTTTTTAAGTTGCTGTAGTTTAAAAATTTGGATAGGGCAAAAGGAATTAATGTCACACCACAACCTGTAACACTCAATAAGTCTATCTATTCTAATAAAAAGCAATTTTGGAACCAAGTTGATTCTTAATATATATATTAACCCTTTAAACAGATTAGAGATTTGGATAACAGTTCAGTTGTCAAAAAACAAGCAACACCAAATTTTATTCAATTTAATTCTTCTAGTCACCAAAAATCTCCATATAACAAAACACCATCTGTTTTAGCTTCATGTCATGTTGTTAAACCACAGGAAAAATACCATATTAGAGTTGATAACTCTAAAACTCCATTTAAATCAAGCCTTAAAACAAAATACCATGGAATGACATCTGGGTTTTAAATGTTAAATTATAATTTGTTCTCGTATTTTTAATAATTTTTTTTAAACAGCCAAGACAATGCTTCAGATGGTACAGAATTAAAGCCGTAAGTATTTATTTATATATCATATTTTCTCCTTTTCTAGCTTAACAATAATATTTTAATTGTTAGGGAACCCAATGTTAATCCATTTTTTGAAGAATTGGAATTGTTAGAGCCTTTGCCAAATTTATTTGAATCTGTAGACCAACCAAAAGTTTGTTTTATTTAGTCAAAATTATAAATTTAGTTTATATCAAATATTGAAAGGTTTTTAGTATATAATAACACTTAAAATCTCTTTTTTGTACATAAATTAAAAAGAAATTGTTTACCCTTTTTACCTGAAATATAAATTTTTGGGTAGTCAAAATAAATTGTATAATTGTCTAATTGTATATCTTCATTCACTTAATTACAGCCAGGTATATGATTTGATGTTAAAAATTGCCATAAAATAAAAATATTCATTATAAATAAAGTATATATGGTCAATTCCACCTCAATCCAGCAAGTCCGGGAGGGGTACCCCTTTTGATTTGGCTGAAATTTTGCATGGAGGTAGTATCTAAGAGTATCTCATAATGTGGAAATTTTTTTTGACCGGAAGTGATTTTTGACAAAGATAGGGGCAAAAGAAAAAAAAATTGCAAGGTGAATTTTCACATTTGATGCAACTTAGAGGTTATAAGTCAAAAAGTATTATAGCTAGAGACTTAATTTTTTTTTTATTTTGAAGAGGACAATAAGGGCTATCTTGCATGTGTTTATTATTTTAAAATTATTTTTTTGAAATTTTACAATTTTGTAAAAAACATTCAATTTGATATAATTAAAAAAACGCATTTTTAAATTTCTTAAAAAATTGCTAAAATACAGTCCTTAGTATTCATTATTAATATGTGAACTCAAAAGTATGGGACCGACTAGACTTTTTAAAAAAATCAAAAAAAAATTTTTTTTTATGAATTTTAGACAAAAATTTGCTCCCTGTACTATATTAAAATATTTAAAAGTGCCAAATTTGTTTATATATAAGAAGTTAGACATAGGGGCATATATGTTAGGCTATAACAGTTTTATTAATTCGATTCAAACTATTGTCATTTTTGGAAAGAAAAAGGGAACTTCAGATCAAAAAAATTGTTAATTTTCAGTATTTTACTCCTATCTTCTAAGCCGACTTTCTGGGTCACTACAAAACCAATTTGAAAATTTAAAATTGCATTTTATACATAAAACATCACTATATAACATATATTTCCCCCAACATTTTTTAACGTACCCATATCTTTTTATGAAATAAAAAACAAAGTTTGCCAGGTTTTTTGAAATTTTAAGGTGTAAAAAATAAAAACTTAAAATTTTTATGCTAATATATGTTAACTTTTACTAGTCATTTTTAGTTTGATGAACAATATTAGAATATGTACATAATTCTCAATATTTATCCTCGGCAAAATTCAAAAAATTTGTTAAATTTATTGGATAAAAAAAATTTAAGAGGATTTTAGAAAAAATAATAAGGTTAAAAAATTTGTAAAAATTATTTTTTTTCTATTAATTAATAGTTTTTGAATAAAACAGCCTCAACAACGTTAAATCTGACAAAAATAAGTAAAATGAATATATTTGGCCTATTTAGAATATTATAATTTAATAGATTTTCTTTTTTTATGATTAGGGCACGTGCAAAGTGAGTTTTTATTTTCGCAAAATTTTGAAAATTCTGAAAATTTTAAAAATTTATTTTTTTTCAAAATTTTTTCAAAAATTTTTTATTTCAGAAATAGCATTTTATAAGCATATATTAAATTTGGCAACTTTTTAAAAATTTGCGTTTTATTACAAAAATTTTTTTTTCAAAATTTTGAAAATTTTGCGAAAATAAAAACTCACTTTGCACGTGCCCTTATCAACAAACTTAAAATAAACGTAAAAAGTCAATTATTTTATAAACATAGTGATATGGTTTTTTGATATTATAACTACATAAAAAAAGTCAATTTTAGGGTAAACAACCTTAAATGATTATAACGGGCAGAATTAGCTTTAATGATGAATTTTAAGACTAAATATTAGACCCAATTTAATATAAACAAAATATAGACATTCAGTCTTTTTTACTAATTTTTACAAATGCCAAAAAAGTTTTTGAAAGGCTATTTAGAGCAAGGAACACCATATATATGTAACTGACCTTAATAAAGTTCAAAAACCAACAATTTAAGTTCTAATTACATTATAGTTTTATAATATAGACGCACCAAACCTATTAAAGAAAGAGGAAATATTACTGTTACTTGATTCTATGGGCATATAGATTTGGGCATTGACCTAAAGTTTTTTATAACTAAATGCGTTCCTTACGAGTTTTAACACAAAAATGTGTTTTAATAAATACATTAAATTACAAATTTAATAAAAATAATGAAATGATTTAATAATCTCATTTTTTTATAATTTACCTATCTAGTTCTTTTGAGATTTTCTATACATAACATATTTATTAATTTTTTAACACTTTAACAGGCAAAATATGACTGATTATATAGGTTCTAGATATTTTTAGATAATTTTGCCAAAATAATAAAAAAATAAGCTTGCACAGACGAATACAATCTGCGTTAGTTTTTTGACACCTGAAAATTTGCTGTTTTTTGGCAAATTTAGGTATTTTTATTGTAGAAGCGTCAAAATATCGAGTGAAAAAAGGTGGGGCTATTATATGTTATTAAGCAATATTTTATCTATAAAATAAATGTTAAATATTAAAAAAAGGTTGGCTGGTTAACCAGAAAGTCGATTTTGAAAACAGGCAAAATTTTCCCTTTTTTCGGTTTTAAGGTTCACTTTTTCATTGTAAATTTAATAATGGTAGTTATTAATTAAATCAAACTATTATGGTCTAACATAATAGCCCATATGTCCTGCTTTTAATTACTGTCAAATTTGGTGCATTGGCATATTCTAATATAGTGCAAAGGGCATGAACATGTCCCAAAATTAGGGCAAAAAATTGATTTTTTTAAATTTTGTAAAAAGTCATGCCGGTCCCAAATTTTTAAATCATATATTTATTAACATTATTAAGGGCCATATTATATAAATTTTTCAGAAAATTCAAAGATACGTTTTTTGAGCTATTTGTGTCTAAACTTGACTTTAATTTTTTGGTAACTTAAAAAAAAATTTTTTAAATATTTTTTGCATCTAAGGTAGCCCTTATTACGATCTTCAAAATAAAAAAAAAATAATGACTCTAGCTACAATACTTTTGATGATACATGCGCGCAAAGTTGCCTCAAATTTTTTTTTTTTGCAAAAAAATGAAAAATATTTTTGCTCATATCTCGGTCAAAAATCACTTCCGGTCAAACAAAATTTAGGTTTTTATCAGCACCCTAGGACCCTACCATTGTACCAAATTTCAGCCAAAACTGAGACTTCAAGGGAAAAAGTTTGTCGATTTGAGGTGGAATTGACCATATATAAATATTTATAAATTTTTTTTTCTATTTTTAACCTTTATTTTCAGGTATATCTCATTATAACGCATACATTATTATATATACACATTTATCACTAGTTTTTACTATACATTAAACCTTAAATTTTCCTTTTTTTAACATTTCTTTTTATATATATATAATTTTTGTTCCCAGTTTCCAGCAGATTTGGAAAAAACTCCACTCATTTTTGTTTCTAACGCATCACAACTTGATGCCATGGTACAAGAACTTGCCCAAGAAAGCGTTATTGCTGTTGATTTGGAAGTTTAAAAATCAAATGCTTTATCATTACTTAATTTTTTATATATAAGGCACTGCTTAAGTTGACATTAAGAAACAATATTTTTTTTTGCATTTTTTATCATTTATGCGATTTATACTGCTCATGAATTTAAAATATTAAAATTTTGTAGATAAGATTTAAATTAACCCTTAAACTACTTTCGAAAAATTATTTTGCAATTTGAAAAATAAATTATAATATATAATATTTATCACGTTTTCTTTAAACATGGATATTTGATCACATGTTGTAGCATCATTCATTCAGGAGTTTTTTGGGCCTTACTTGCCTTATACAAATTTCGAGTCGGCACAAAGATTACCTGGTGGACCCGTTTAAACTTTGGAACGAACTTCAAGAGTTAAATCGCGTTTTTACTGACCCCAAAATAATTAAAGTAAAGGCTGATTATGTTTGATTATTTTTTTTAACACAAAAATATCGTACATCAAAGCTTCTGTGAAGTTTATGCAGCAAATTAAAAATACACCTTATTTTGGTTACCGTATATCGCATTTTGATTGAAATAGTCTTAAAGCTTAATTTACGTTAATTGGCAAAGATAATGGTTTTCAAACTTTTATTAGGGCACGTGCAAAGTGAGTTTTTGTTTTCGTTAAATTTTAAAAATTCTGAAAATTTCAAAAATTTTTTATTTTAGAAAAAATATTTTATGTGCATATACTAAATTTGACAACTTTTTCAAAATTTTTGAAAATTTTACGAAAATAAAATCTCACTTTGCACGTGCCCTTACGAAAAAAAAAATGTCTCTATTTACCACCAATTATATTTTAAAAATTATAACGCTAATGGTACATTGGGTCCATACGGACCTTAGTTTAAGATCCTTATTTTTTGATATAAGTGAGTTATGGTATGCAAATACGTGCACAAGTAACATAATGCATAATGTACATTTTATAAGACAAATAGCAATGTTTTAAATATAGTTACTGCGTAAAATTTATCTATTCCATGCTAAATATTTTAAAAAAATACAAAATTTTACACCTAGTTTTTAGAAAAGTTTTGGAATACAATAAAATAAAATTGAAAAAAAATTTTTTTTATTATAGTTTATCTAAAATTTTATTTTTACCTTTAGAAGCAGGGCTGGGAAAACAATGACCCAAACAACTTTGGCTCATTTTGACCCCTAAACATAAAAAGAGAAAGGGGGCTACAAATAAAGGGCCAAAATAATAATTCAAAAAAAGCCCTTACCAAGAAAAGGGGCAAAAAAACCCACAAAAAGTGGCTTTTAAAAAAAGCTCCAAAAAACCCCTTTTATGTTTTCTTTATAATAATTTCGAAAAATTTTGATTTTATTTTTATAATAATGATGGGTGGGGTATTTTTTTTTAAAACTCCTAGGAGTTTTTTTTAAGAAAAGGGACTTTTTTTAAACATGCCCCTTTTCTCTAAGCAAAAGGGGGGGTTCTTTTGCCATGCCCACGAGTTTGTGGGCATGTGGGGAAAAAAACTCAAAAACTTGTTGAAAAAAGCCCATTTTTTTCCCAGCCCTGATTAGAAGAGTAATTAAAAAAACATTGAAAAAAAGGTGCTTTTTCATATGAGCTTCTATCATGGTTTTTATGACTTTGAATTTGGCCTGATGGGGTCTTTGTAACAGGTCTACAAATTACAATGTCTGAAAAAAGTATTTTAAATGTGTCATGCACTTCCACTAGGTATTTCACGGGGCAGATAAGGATATCGAATGGCTACAGCGAGATTTTTCTGTGTACGTAGTCAACCTGTTTGACACCCATTTTGCAGCTCAGGCCCTTAACTTGCCAACCAAGTCTCTCGCCTATCTATTGTCACAGTACTGCAATGTCGAAGCTCAAAAAGAATATCAGCTGGCCGATTGGAGAATCAGGTTTCATTTTTTTTGATGGATTAGCGTCATCGATTGTGTACACTACATTTTAAAAAAATTAATTTATATGAAAATAATAGGACCCATAGCCAAATTTCATAATCATTTAAATTTTTTTCATTTTCTTTTTTAGTCGAAGCATATAAACATACTTTTGTGAAAATTAATGAATAGCAAATATGATAACTTTAAAAAATAAATAATTTAATTTTTTTTGCCTTTTTTTTTTATAAATAATTATCTTTTTCATAATAACTATTTTGTATGTTTCCTTTCTTAACGTTACTTGATGTAATCAATATTAATCATTTCTCCTAATGACTGGAATAGCAAAAATAACATCTAAATACAGTTTCAGAATGAGGATTAAATATATCATATATTATAATCTTCTTAAATTAAAAATTTCCCATTTAATGGATATGTATCATGCTCCTCTAGAACATGCTCGACAATTTTTGCTATATATACGAGCTAATTTTTGAGATCCAACCTGCTCTCATTGTTAATATTTTTTGTTTTTTTCTGGTCAAATGTAAACCAGCAAGCCATAAACATTGGTTAACAAAAAAAATGATGATCTACGAGTTTTTTATTTACTGTTTAGAAAGATTTTTTATTTTAAATACCATACACTACCTTCAAAGCTTTTAAATAAAATATCTTTTTATTTGTTAATCCGTTACAGGAGTAATTACGGATAAATGAGTTTTGAAAGATGAAATAAACACGAGAATATCAAACCTAAATACTTTTAGATATATCAGCATATATAAAACATATTATTCTTGTAATTTTTCTTTTCAATCTTTGTTATATTTTTTTGCAACTGAAGTTTATTATCTATAAATCTTATTTGTTTGAATTAAATTAAATGATTAGACCCTTGACTGAAGAAATGATTAAATATGCCCGGAGTGATACCCATTATCTCATTTACATCTACGAGCGTATGAAAAACGATATTTTGATTAAGGACGCCAAGATATTAGATAGCCTAAAAGTTAATCAGCCCCCATCAGATGTTATCAAAAATAATATTAATAACAATAATAACAATGATGACGAGACCGAGCAATTGCCCGTTTTTGAGAGGGCCGAAGATATGAAACGATTTTGGAGACAAAAAACATCAATTCACACTGTTTTTCACCGAAGTCGAAGACTTTGTCAAAAGGTTTTTTTCTACAAAATCCTCTTTCCATAGCTGTGGATAGAAACAATTTTATAGAGGGCGCGTCTAGAGTTTATTTGTTTTTTTTGAAAAATTTTTAAATATTTTTAAAGTTTGTTTAAAAATTAATGTTTTATGTTAATAAACATGTTTTGAGCGTTAGAATTTTTTTAAGAAATCACTTTGAAATTTTTATCAGGTATTATATGGATTTAAATAAAAATATAATAGATTACACTGGACAACAAAAAAAAACAACATAAACGATTTTTTGAGGGTTTTGTAGAGAATTTTCTTGCGATAACGATCCTGGGTTTAGTTTTTTTCCAATGCCTCCAATTTTTTTAAACCGCGTCCAAAGTTCAGAAAAAAATTCACAAAATTTCTATAACTGTTAATCTTCCAAAAATTCTATTGTTATATTCAGATTCCTTATAAAAAACATATCTAAAAAAGGTTATTACCCAAAATTATCAACAATTTGCTTTCAAGTTATTTAGGATCAAAAAACGGATTTTATGAACCACTAATTTTATAAAAATGAAAAAATAAAAAAAAATTAAATATTATAGAAAAATTCAAACGCCTTACGTTATTAATGAATGTTTCCGTTATCTAAATATATTTTTAAACTTTTGTTACAACCCATAGGTTTTATGATATAAAAGCCCAAAATACCCCAAAAATCGAAAAATCTCAACGTTGACACCGAATAACTAAAAATCTGAAGCATTGGCTAAATTTCTGATTTCATATTCGTGATCAGCGCCAAAAACTTGACCAAAAACAATAGTTGTCATAAATGATGCTTAGGGTCGTCCAAATTTTGTTGTCCAGTGTTATTATTTCTTAAAGCCATTGCACTAAGTGTGAAAAATTACATTTGAAACTTTTATTATTAATTTTATAAAATCTTTTTAAGAATTTATAATTAAAAAAAATAAACAAATACGCCCAAATTTAGAAATTGAACAAAATAGATTGACATAGTGGCCTATTTTAAATTTTAAAATTAAAATAGTTTTAACAAAAGATCCAAATTTTTAAATATTTTACTTTAAAAAATGCCGTGAAATCTTTTCTTTTTTTTTACAATTTTTTTAATGGTAGGCCACAGCTGACACCTGTGTACCTATAAAGCAATTAATTTAATTTTTTACAACATATCTAAATTAAATAGAAATAATTTCATATCATAGTTAATAAGATTATTTTGTAAATGGGTTTATATTATTTTCCAGCAACTTTTTTTAAGAACCTATAAAAAATTAATTTTTTAATATTCATATAAACCCAATTTTCTAATTCATTGTTTCTTTGTTTTAAATTTTTTTTTAAAGCCGAAGGCAGTTCCTACAGATTAATATTAATTGTGCCAAATAGATTTTATAAATTTGATACCAAAAAAAAGTTACTTCATAAACCATGTGATAATTAATAATGAATGCGTGAGATAATGTGTGTCTTATATATATTTAAAAATACGTTTGGCAGGTATATATCAAGCCGTATTTCAGCCCTGAGTTTTACACTCAGCTATTGGCCCGGCAGAATAAGCGTTTTAACGCGCGACAGATGTTCGTTTTACGGGCAATCAACGAATGGCGGGACAGGGTAGCTAGAAAGGAAGATGAAAGTCCTTGGTTTGCTTTCAATTTTTTTTTTGGCAAAGATTATTGAATTTTCGACAAAATCAAAGATATATATTTACCTATCTGAGAGAGAAAGAGTTTTAATTTTTTTTACCTTTTATGTGTGAACTATTTAGTTATTTGTTTTTATTCTACATAAATTTCAATCTAAATTTTGAAAAATACATCTGTGAGTTATAAAATCTAATACTATGGAAGATTTAATTATTTAATTCTCCTTATTTTGATCTCTTATCTATTTTTTTTTTAAATAAGAACCAAAATAAATAATTTATTTTTTTTGTGTTTAATTCATTAATTCGATTACTACGACAATAATAAGATATCAATTTTTGCAAAAATATTCAAAACGAAGAATATTAACCCCTCTTTACTCACAACTTGATCATAGGCCGTGGAATATAAATAGATCACGTCTGCTGAGTGACCAACAGTTTTTTAGGTTGATTATGAAAATTTACTCAAAAAGCAGCAAGAAAATTATTTATTTTAGCATTTTGTCCTTTTAAAAACCGAAGATATTAATATTCGTTTCATAGACCAAAACAATAATTTTAATGCTGTTACTTTTTATAAATTATATTTTGTAAAATTTTTGAAAATTAGGTTCAACTTATATGTGCAGAGGCTAATTTTAATTATATATAGATAAATAAAATCTTTATACAAAGACACTTATTTTCAATATTCTTACATTGGCTCCAAATATTTAATTTTCACTTATTTTAATAAAGGTACGTATTGTCAAATCAACTCATGCTGAAAATCGCTGAAATTTTGCCCAAGTAAACATTTTTTTATTTCATTAAAAATTTTATTTTTAAAAAAATTTTGCATTTTCTTATTTTAAAGATGTCATTTTTTTGTTTATTATATATTAATTTGATTTTTTGATCAATGTAGAATTTCTTTTCATTCTTTTTGCTGTTTTTTTTTGTTTTTGATACTAATAAATGTAAATGCACAAAATAACATGAATATAGAGGGCCAACTTAGTTTAAGAAATTAATATTTTTACCTAATTAACAAATTTTTTAGGTGTCTTATATTGAGGATTATTTTATAAAGTTTGATATAATATATATTAGAAATTATATGAGCCTACTCAGTTGCACCAACCCTACACCGCCTTTACTCAAGCAAAACATTCACCACGTTCAGTCGCTCATTCAAAATGCTCTGAAACGGAGTCTTTTTGAAGTCTTTTTACATCATCAAATATATTTAATTGACCTAACGTTTTTTATAGGTGTCCAAAGATTAATTTGTATATATATGTTTCAAAATTTTTGCATTTGTCTAGAGATATAGGTCAAGATTTGTTTTTAATAAATTAATGATTCAGGGCCTTTCGCGAGGGTTTAAAGCCTGCTTGCTATATTATTTCAAAAATGCGTCGCCATTTAAATAGATATAATAAGATTGCTTATATAATCGTATTGACCCCGGTGGTTGACATGGTCGCATAGTAATTGCTCCATACGCCCCATAAAACACATTTATTAGTTAAGTTGAAATTAAATATACGATAAAAATTAATTTGTCTGTGATTTCCTATTAATTTTCACATCTAAAAATTTCTAATTTGATCGGAAATATTCATATCGTTAGGCAGGACCTTTATTATTTTAAACGTGACGCTTTTTAACTTTCATACAAAATTTACATCAAAATTTCAACATTTTTTTTTGTCATGTTAAGATTCAAGATGGATTTTCACCTAGCATTCTCAATTTTGATTCTGAAAATGTCGGAAATGAAGAGGACGGCGGCAACAACAGTTTTACAAACACCAGTCCGACCACTAAATCAGTCAGCATCTTGAGTTATACACCGAATTGTAGTCCGTTTTACAAGCCCTTATCGACATCCAACTTGGCAAAACATGATTTTTTAAACCAATCAACAGGTATACAGATCCAATTGATTTAATAATTGGCAAACCACAGATGTTACTAATAACCCTAGATTTTATTGTTTTTTTTCTCGGGTTTTGTAAGAGGTGAGATAATCACCTTTTTTAGTAAATATGTTTGAAATACCATTTTTAAATTGAATAATTAGAGTTTTAGAAATAGTTTTTACAGATTTATTTGGGAATTCATTCTTGATTTAACTTATTAAAAAAACTCAAAAGTATTTAATCAAATAGCATTGGGTTGCTTATATTCGATGAGTGAGCTCATCGCAGAAATTTTTCCAGGTTTTTGTCAGACGCAATACCGTTTGCCACACTAGGTTCGGCCTATATTTACATATTTTTTTGTTCTTCAATCTAAACAGAATTTTCAACTTTTAACCGTTCAACTCAACCTGCTGACGTGGCTTCAATAACTGCGAACGCTAAATCGAATTTGTTTGAATTATTTAATGATTCTCAGGTAACCAACTAATTTAGTTTTTGCCCTTAATGGTTCAAGAATATTAAACAGATCGACAAAAATCAATTTGTGGAAAAAAGGAATGTATGACACAGTGAGGCGAAATAATGCCCAAGGGTGGCTATATTTTATAAAAATATTTCGTTCCCTAAAGTTTCTTTTGCCCTCGACTATTTTCTTAGTTATGTACCTAAAAAAAGGCCGCCCAAATTTACTAATGCGTTTTTGTGAGCTAAAAAATTAAAATAAATTTTTTTTTGCATATTTCACTACTTATATTTCTTAAAATATTAGTTAATTATACTCCTGATCATATTTAGGTAACTAAAAATATTGGGCAACCCACAACGTAATGGACATAATGCGTTATCGGCTTCAAAAAATATAGTATTAGATGTTTTAATATAACAGTTAATTATAAAATATGAATTTTTTTATTCCTTTTTCAATGAAAATTAAAGTAGCTGGCTTACAAAGTTTGATAAAAAAAAAGTGTAAATAGATTCAATCTTTAAGCTCGGTTTCGTCTCTGATATTAGCTCATAAGTTTCAAAAATTTATTGAACCATGTTATCAAACTTTATTTAATTTCTAATATATTTATGCAAACCATATATTTAGGAAGCATCACTTTAATAATTTCTCATTTTTTTAAATTTTGCATTTTACTATGAAAAAACCTAATTCTTGTTAAAATGTCAATTTTTATATAAATTATTATATGTATACAGAATTTATCACAATCAAATGAAATCAAAACCCTACCTTCTCAAATAGCCCAATTCTTTAAATCTCCCTATGATATTGTAATATTATGTGTTTTTTTATCAATAAATACATTTTTATGTTTTGTTTATACCTCTATTTCATGTATTGTGAATCGATTTAAACGAATATTAAAAATAGGAATTTACAAACTTAATTATTGCCCATATTATAATATCCATATAAATATTTTCAAACTCTTAAACAAATTTTAAATATTATAAATTTTATTCTAAAAATTAAAACTTTTTTATCAAAATGATAGCCACAAATCTGAAGATAATATTTATAGCCTTTACACGATTTTTAAATGCTTCATTCTTATTATATGATAAGTTTATAATTTATATTTATGACACAGTTTAGGGATAGCGAGAGTATAAAGCTCAAATTTAAAGAAGACATCGAAAAAATGGCGAGCGATTCGAAGTGCAATGAAACATTAAAAGCATCAAGTTTAACGGATTAGTATTCATAAATATATTTTTTATACTATAAATGTTTTTTTAAATAGCATGTTTTTTGTTTGAAAAAATATTACCATTTTGTTCCAATTTGTATTAGATGCTGCACAATAAATGTATTGTGTTACATTTTTATAAATAGAACTAATAGCAAGCCTGTTTAAAGGGACTTTTAGCAAAATTTGTTCGTTTTATGAAGGGAAACAAAATTATTATCTTATTTTGTATAAAATGTATAATAATTTAGTATGGCAAAATCTATAATTTACTCTTTTTAGATACTAATCAAGACACCGATGTCCAAAAATCCATTTTAGACCATGAAAGTCATATCGTTCCTATTAAGGCTAATCAGGTTTGTTTTTTTTCGCGCATATATTATATTAATTTTAATATATATATTTATTTTTATTTAGTTGACTAAAATTTGAATTAGTATTTTATAGTTTTGAGTCAAATTAAGTTGGTTGCTTTTAACCAACAAAATTTAATAGAGGTTTAAAAACATATTTTAATAAGGATGTAAGTTTAAAAAATAAATATAATTTTATATTTAATAAAATCTCACTAATTTTTGTCCTAAAATTTATATTTAAAAAGCATTAGATATTAATATATACATTTCATAAATTATTTGCAATATTTGATTTTGGCAGCCTTTGTTTTGTATAATTCAATAATCTTTAAAATTTTCATAAGGATCCGGACGATTTCATAAAGGTCAAATCGAAAAAGTATAAGCGCATGCGTCCTTACGACAAATTAACGAATCCTAAACCGTCTTACCTAACTCCTGACTCCAATAATGAAATTATTAATAATATTAATATCGATAATAATAACGATAATAATAAAGAAATAAATAATAACAGTAATGAGAGTTTGACAAAAGCCGGTGATGAAGTCAACAAGAAAGACAAAGGGGACCGCAAGAAGCATAAAAAAGGTATTTTAGTATAAATATTTATGTATGCACACGATCGATTTAGTGGTGCACTCTGCTGCTTCTATATGCGGGAGATCTAGTGTTCGAAGCCGCACTGCGGCAATTTTTTTTTTATTTATATTGTGTTGTTTTGAAGTTTTGTCTTTAGCCGATGTTAATTACGAAAAGCTATTAGGACATCTTGAAAAACAAAAGGTATTCCAAAATGGTAAAGGCATCAACAAATTTTTAAGAGTTATAAGCTAACTACTGAGATTAAACTTTTGGGAATTTTTAAATCCGTTTACTCTTTTATCTAATCAAACTTTAGCTATAAGCATTGAAAATTTTAGAAAATGTTAAAAAAATTCAAAAACAAAAATAAATTGATTTTTTTGCCAAATTCACAACTGTAAAATTCAAACTTCAAATAATATTTTCATTAAAAATCGATGATATATCGTGTCGTATTTAAGTTTGGATGCGATATGTAATATCTAAATGCTGATATAAGAGCTTGATATACTACTATGAATTTTTATTTCATTAGATAATAAATAAGTTACAAAGGAATTGTATATGAAAAAAATAAAATTACTCTTTTTAAGATACCCGAGGTCTCAAAATCTGTTAATGCCATTTTTCCGATATGGACGGACGGATATAAGGAGTCAAAGGCAGAAACTAAGAAAAACGAAATATACATATGAAATTAGGCCATTATAGGATTGCATTGTGTTTTTAAAAAATTCACTTTCCTGACATTGATATTTGTTGAACTGTGCTATATGCTAGCTACCTGTCTGTAAGACGTAAGTTGATACTAAGGAATATATAATATCCCTAATCTTCGACGTCCTCAAAGTACGAGCTACTGAAAAATCCATTACCAAATTTTAAATTACAAAATTTGATTTTATAATTTAAAAAAATTAATCTAAGAAATTGAAAATAAATTATTTTTAATTTTAGCCAAGCCTGCAGCGAATAATCACATGTTTGACGAGCTAACGGAGGAAACAACGTTTGATTACGATAAAATTTCTTATTCCCAAATTTTGTTAGAAAGTAAACCGAATTTATACAATTATATGTTAAACAAGGCTACGTTTCAAAATAAACTTTTGCATTTCAAATAATTTCTAAATTTAGTTTTAAGCGCTGAAAACATTTTTAATATAATTTTTTTTTAATTTACAAAATTTTTTGGAAATCAACTAATTTTGGACGCCTTTGTGAAGTGCTTACAGGCATTTTTTTTAAATCCAGCGCCGGAAATATATATATAGTTTAAAATTAAAAAAATATAGAAAAAAAACGACGAAACTTTGTTTTTAATGTGTATATATATATAAAGTCACTTTAAACGTGGCTTATATTGTTTTAGCCTAAAATAAAATATATTTATTTTTTATAGCAGGCATAAAATATATTTTTAACCACAATTATTTGTTAAATTTACAAATTTTTAGAGAAAAGAGGCAAAAAACACCGTAAGAATAATGACAAAAAAGATGAATCCCTTTCTACAGTAGCCGATCCTGACCAAGAAACACATGTTGAAGGAATTGAGGGTTCAAACAAACACAAATTCCACAATTCTAAAAAGCTGAAAATGGCGAGTTTACAGTTAAATAGTCGGACGAAAAGCATGACCTTCAAATATTAAAATTAAAAATTTATTTTTTTACACATGTAATATTGGTTGGTCTGGCAAAAAAAAAGTTTTAGTTGTTGTAAAATAAATTTACGAGCAAAACCTGAAATTAATCAAGGGATTATTAACTACATTTACATACAATAAATAGTTTAATTAAATAAATAATCTATATTATGCTCAAAATGCTTAATTTAAAACTTTGCTTTTGAACAATCACACACCAATCTTAATTAATTTAGAATATTTTAACGATAAACAGAGTGTATAGATGCAATTTAATCGCCAAAAAAAGAGTTAAATTGTAACTTAAATACACTGATACTTTTTGTTCGTAGTCATATTCCAAAATTTTTAGTTGATAAGTCATAAAAAATTTGAGTCTACAGTTAAAAGTTAGATAAAAATGATTTTTTTGGTTTGTGCGCTCATCCCTTGTAAGAAGTAATGCATATCTTTGCAATAGCAACTACAATTCATTTGTTTGCAATGATCAACTCTGGTTTTAACTATTTTGTTAATGTTAAATTTAATTTTATCCCAAATTATTTCCCAAAACATAATGTTTATTAAGAGTTATAATGATTTATTTCTCTTATTTTACATTTGATTATTGTAATGGTTATATATATAAATCAAACAAACGAAATAAATTGGTTACAATACATTACAAAGTGCATGCATGAGACATTGATTAAATATGATAATCACGATTTAAATTATGCCCATTTAGATGGTAATTTACGGTTTAATTACATATAAATAATATAATAGAAATAGTTTAATAAGATAAGCAAAAAAAATATTAATAAATAATTTTTAAATATTTCTAATTTAACAAACTATCAAACTTTTATATGTTAATTTGAAATAATAGCCAGAAAAAGATAAATCTAATTTGAACCCAGGGATTATGAAAGTCGCTACATAGCAATATCAATGTTCCTCACCCCTAAAAAAAATATATTGTAAAAGTTATGAGCTACGGTCTGTATCTTAAATATTTTAAGGTTAAAACTTAAATTTAGAAACCATGCTCATTGAGAAAGGTCAAGTGTTTTAGTTTCACCATGAAATAGCGTAAAAAATTGTTGGTCTGAGATGCCCAGCCTTACACATTCTTTCCTGAGCCGTTCTTTTGGTTCCAAATAGGGCTAAAAAATTACATATGTATGTATGCATTATTTTTAAAAATGAGTGATAAATATTACAACTATTTAAAATTATAAATTTGTTGATAAAATTGACAGAATGTTTTAAGATAATTATATTTTTTTTTATAATTTGTTAAAAAAAACTTTATAGAGTGTAAATATATTATTTTTAAATATTTAAATTTTAGCTAACAAACTCTATAAGAATTTTATCAACTTAATTAATTTATTTTTATACATAAGTTTTTTAGAGCTCTAGACACATACACTCATCTTAAGTTGCAATTATAATTAAGCAAAAATATTATTGGAGAGAATTAAATATTACTACAAGCCTTTACTAAGATTATAATGAGATTTTGTTAATTTTTTTATCAACAAAGAAATTTTTTAAAAAGAGTTTTTTATAGATTTATGTTAAGGTAAATTGATGAAGGTTTATAAAATTTACTTCATCGGATAAAGCAAAAGTTCCCCAATGTATTCCCAAACTGTATTTTGAATGCAAAATTGTGTGAATTTGAACAGCCTCTTCTGGATTTATATGATGATCCTTCATAACCCATCTATTAAATATGCAATGCACAAATTGTTATAAAAGAAATCAGTATATAAATTATAGTAAAAAATAATCTTAATTTGCCACTATAGCTTGAGATGACAAGAAAAGTTTTAAAGGCAACCTAGGTATATAAAAAAGGGAAAAATATTGACATACTGTGGCTTATAAGCTCCAATGGGGAGG
This sequence comes from Acutogordius australiensis, assembly GCA_030555515.1. Classification (NCBI taxonomy): domain Eukaryota; kingdom Metazoa; phylum Nematomorpha; class Gordioida; order Gordea; family Gordiidae; genus Acutogordius; species Acutogordius australiensis. The sequence continues at coordinate 35,368,775 of CM060245.1, read as the reverse complement.
GCAGAAAAATCAATGTTCCCCATAACAGAGTGAATTTGTTGAAACATATCCATGCCAAAGCCAGTATCACCAGCAAAATAAATGCTTTTCCCCAAACAGCTTTTTAAGCTTGTATTTTCCAAATCATTGTGTGTTTTAATGCCCCAACCTCCCCATAAAACCTTCAAATTATTAAATGCTATATTTAAAAAAAAACAAACTATATGTTCAATTAAATTACCATGTTATTATCATTTATGGTCCTTTTACACCAATGTTTTGCAGGCAAAAATATAAAAGTTATATAAATTCCCTTATTGACTTTAAATTTATACAAATCAAAAAAAACTTATAAAAGTTTTACTCTCCCACCAATCAAATTCCATTATTTTAATATTAATCATTTGTGTATCATTGATAGTTTCCTGGCCAAATTCATTCCAAAGTTTGCTAACATAAGGTATAATAGGCTTGAAAGATAGCTTGGAACACAGGCAATTTAAGAGCCAACTTTTTAAATTTTTTGGTATAAACCAATATATGTTAGGAAATTTTTTATATAAACAATAAATAGAATTTACATCTATTAAATTACAACACACTATTAAATTACCAAGATGGTCATAATGATTATGACTTATAACAACGGCATGAATCTCTGGCAATTCATCTACACTACAGGGAACTTTTCTATACCTCTTAACTATAAATGGGATAGGAGAGGCATACTCTGAAAAAATAGGATCAGTTAATATATTGATTCCATCAATGTTAATTAACACAGTAGCATGACCAATCCATGTAACTTTTATATTATTATGTAGGCTACAGTTAGTGAAATCTGGGTGGTTTATAGGAAGTGTTTGATCCAAAATCTATGTATTAATAGATATAACACTAACCTCTTGGTCAGGAAGAGAAGCTTGCTGACTAGACAATTTCCATTTAATAGCTTTGAATAATGTTGCTTCGTGTTTGCTATCCCAACTCTCAAATCTCCCATTTTTTAAATGTGGATGGTATAGAGCCACTTCATTTTCAATTTTAAAATTACAAACACAGGGCTGCATTATATAAGACAAAAAAGCCTCTTCCTAACACAGCCCTGGTAGCTCAGTCGGTAGAGCGTTAGGCTTTTAACCTAACGGTCTTGGGTTCGAGCCCCAACCAGGGCGATATTTTTTTTATTTATTTTTATTTTTGAGATATTTGGACATTTTACCCATCTAACATGGGTGTAATATTTTTTTCTCGTTCGTATACTATTGCAAGTGAATATTTAAAAATGAAATGCGTAATTATGCATCCACTATTATCAGATACTAAAAAATCGCATTGGCAATACATCTCATGCCCATACAAATTTTGGATAATTTCACCGATATATATCAAAAAACATTTGACCTTGTGGATCCTCAAACCTCCCCATTCTAGCGGGGCGCCTCCCATAAGGGCTTTACGCAATTGCACACCGGTCAAATAGTAAGCTTTGCTCACTTCAGCCATAGTTTAAAATTACGCAGTGGTTAAGCCAACAACAACAACAACATGCATCCAAAGTGGTTACACATGTATACTATTTTTCCGAAGAAAAAGCTTCCGTGCACGCATTCGAACTTACAACTCCTTCTTGAAGACACGTACTAAGTTTGCCATGAGATTGTCAGCCGACATCAATATATAATTTTTGTTAATTGCTGACCATATTTTCATTTCAAAAAAATTCCTTTGATAGAAATAATTGTTATGATTGTTGAACAGTATATTAAGCAACAATTACACAGCTCCAAATTTTTAAAACATATGAACTAATTTCAGGAACCAGACCTGTTTTATTAGAAATTAATTTAACCAATGAAAAACTCAAAACAATTTTAGTGGAAAAGCTTTTAAAATTGGTATTTTGTGGTAGTGCATAGGCTAATTTTATACAAATTAAATTCTAAGGTTTAAAACATCTTTTCACAAACTTATAAGTATCGATTTTTCTATATATTTGGCAACTAATTTTGACTCGCTTTCCTAAAAATTATTACACAGGTCAACAAATATCAATGATACAGCCGTAGCCGTGAATTTTGTGAAAATGTAAAAGAATTTATCCTCATGATGGCCTTACCTCATTTGTATATTTTTCGTTTTCCTTAGTTTCGCGGCCTTGGCCCCCCACACTCGTCCATATAGAAAGGATGGCCTTTTTTGACCAAATTGACAGATCGAGATTACCTTAAAAAGATAAAATTTAAGAATTTATTTTTCATATATAAATCCCCTACTTATATTTATCTATTAAATAATAAGAAATAAAGTTTTTTAGTATATAAAGCTCTTGCAAAAGCAATTAGATAATACAAAATATTCGTCCAAACTTAAATACGAAACGATATATTATCAGTTTTTAATAAAAGTTTTATAAGTTTGAATTTAACAGTTTAGCTGTTGTGAAAATGCAAAAAAAAATTTAATTTACTTTGATATTGAATCTTTTTGTTTTTTTTGGCATTTTTTCTAAAATTTTTGCTCATAGCTAACTATTTAGAAAAAACAACGGATTTAAAAAGCCGTCTTATGGCAGGTTTGATCTCCTAAGTTAGCTCTAACTCACAAAAATTAGTTGACCTGCGTTATAATACATGGTAGTAGCAATCTTGGTTCTATCAAAACCTTTAATTTTATCCAACCTCAAATTTCAATGAATAAAAATTAAAATTATAATGAATTTTCAAAATAGAACCCAAACATCCGTATTTAATTTGTTTAGTATTTCGAAAAAAAAAATAAAAATATTGTTGTAATGTAATATCCTCATTTTACATAAAACATCCTTCAAAATTTTTTTGGGCTCAACGGTTTATTTAAGAACGTTAAAAAAAAAAAAGGGACATTGCAGGCTAACTAAATTTGACTAGGAAAAACGCATTATTTGAAAAATTGCAATAAACATAGAATTTTATTCGGATTAATTGTTTTATGTCTAAATTCTTGTCAAACAGGGTAATATTTATGATATTTATTTATCTAAGTTAGTAGTTATACGTACAAATATAAAAGAAAAATACAACGGAAATAATTAATATTGTCAATAAATAAGCTCATGCGACACAGTTAGATATTTATTTGTTATAATAATTTGTAAATTTCAAAAAAACTATTGAACAGATTAAGCACACCCGTTTTCGGCTTTAACGCACCGTCGACAACAGCAAAATTGCCAATATTTGGAAAACTTCATTAATCCAAATGGCAAGATCTTTATTTTACATAATTCCCATGGTGTGTTAGTTGCTAGATTTAGAGGTTGTTGTTGAATTCGTGGAAGACGAACTACTTGACCGTGGCCGTTTGGATTTCTTGAGGTGACGGGAAGAATGAGTGCCATCTTTCTTCGATTTTTTAGAATGCTTTTGAGATTTACTGCGGTCACGGTGCCTTTTCTTTTTCTTGTCGCTTTTCGATGAATTTAGCGAGTTTTTAGAGGTGGTCGATAAAAAAGTTTCCCTTTTAATCGTTTTATCTCGATTTTTGACAACTCCTAATGAAGAGTGTTTAGATTTTGATTCCATAACGCTGGTATGTGAGGTCCCAATGTTCAGCTTTCGGTCTTCTTCGGATTTGATTATAGGATTATTCATATTTGAATCGTTTTTAGGAGCAATTCCTTGAGATTTTTTAGTTTTTTCGCTCATATGTCCTTTACTCTTTTTCAAACCTTCCTTGCTTGATTTGGTCAGGCTCACGGCGTGTTTATCGACTAATTCTTTATGGTGTTTGTGCTCGTTTTTTCTCTCTTCGTCTCGCTTCCTTTTGTCTCCATTACCGTGTTTAGAGATAGAGCTGCAGCTACTTTGTTTCTTCTCATTTTTTGTACCATGTTCTTTTACACTCGAGTCTGAATGTTTTCTACCATCTTTTAAAGTTTTTTCCACCTGAGATTTTTTATCAGGCTGATGCTTTGAGCTTGCATGTGAATGTCTATGAGAGCTTTCCTTATCTTTGTCAGGGTTACCCTTCGATGCCGACTTTTTGTGCCGCTCAGCAGAAATTCTTTTCGGTCCGGACTCATGGTCTCGGTTATGACTCGTCGAGTGTTTTTTGAGAGTTTCTGTCGTTTTAACCAGTTCGTTCATGAGGCTCATGGCAGCAAAAGCGGGCGCCTTTACTTTTTCAAGCTGCGGTTTATGTTTAATTTCCAATGCAACAGCTGATGTAGCTTCTTCGTGAGAACGATTATTACTTTCGTGGGGCACGGGTGGTGGCGGTTTATGAGGGCGGCTTGAAGCTTTTTCCTCAACTAGCGTTATGATTTCGGGCGGTAGGGCAATGTTGTAAACGTCATTATCTTCCTGGTCTGATTGTTGTGGAGGAAGCAGTCAACGTCGCTGTTTGCGTCGAGATCGGTGGCAACATCGAGGCGCGACTTTATAGGAGCGGCCGTCAGCTCAGATAGAACGGGTTCTAGAAAGGAAAAGTCTAGGTGATTAACGACATAACTTCATATATATATTAAAAAAAGTTAAAGTAACACTACGCGGTCAATATTCAATATTTTTATTAAAAAAATTAAAAAAATATTTTTTCAATGTTGAAAAACTACTGCATTAAAAACTTTTTGAAAGAAGTGAGATGATTATTGTTTATATTCGTAGTAATTTAAATAACTATTTAATAAAATGATTATATAAACTTACCGGGTGTAAGAAATATACAAAACAATGATTATGTATTTTCAATTTCCCAAAAATTTAGTATTTTAAAAACAATTAATGAGCTTCAAATGTGCCCAATTTTATTGTTATTCGCATAATCGAATGCGAGAGAAAAAAAACGTTTAAAGTTCTTTTTTTTTGACAAAATGCCGTGTTTATGATAAAGCAGCGCAAAAATTGTTACTAAAACAAGATTTGTTTCATGATGGAAAATACATTAATTTTATTGTTAATTAGATTATAGAAAATAAAACAAAAAAAAGGTAAAAATATGTTTCTTTGACGTACAGACGAGCCTTTATACTGCGAAAAATATTCAGTCTCAAAATTAAAAGGTGTCGTCAAAACATGTAAAACATCTTGTAGCGATAATGACTTAAAGCTATAAAAAAAATTTAAGATATGAGGATAACAAATAAGTGAAAACTATGTGTTTCTACCTATGGAGTTTGGTGTAACTTTACTACTACTATAACGTGAAACTTCTTTTTCGGTGACATTGACAGCCCGATTATCGTCAACACAGGAAAGGGGAGGGGAAGAAGCCGGAATTTTATGATCAATTGACAGTCGCGTTACAAAATTATCCGTGGATGCTCCGCGTTTCGAGTCAATCCTTACATCCGGCTTTGGTGACGCCTGCAAGTAGGGGGCCGGATTATCGGGCCGGAGCATAGTATTTTCCTCATCTTGGCATTCTTCCTCCGATTCACTCGGAGTTCCGTAATTACCTATACCTGTGTTCGTAAACAATATCATCAATCATTCATACTTAAAAATTAAATGATATCGGCAAATAAGAGCTGTGAAGAGCAGGCCTACGAAAAGGCCGGTCCGACATATTAAGACGCAAATAATTAATTCACAATAATTAGTAAATACTTATTGAGCTAAAATTTTGATTCTCAATAGATAGTTTAAAACATGAAAGAAAAATAGTAAAATTTAAAAATTGTATCACCCTTGCTCGAATGCTTTTCCCCTTTATATATAAACAAAGTCCACCAATTTTATGCTTTTGGTTTTTCGTTACAACAAAAATGCACGCCTTTTTATTGTTAAAAAAATAGCCATTTTATATGTGCTTTTGATTTATATAATATATTTGTTTTCCTTCAAATCCTTAAAAATTATTTAGTGAGATAAGATTTATTTAATAAATTAATTATAAGAAAACTAAATGCTCTAATGACAATATAATTAAAAAAATAATAACGTAAACGGGTGAATTTAAAATAATAATTAAAAAAAAAGCTTAAATATAGTGAAATAAATTAATTACATAATATTTTGGTCAAGGATGGTAAATAATTGTTTTTTATGAATTTAAAATCATATCTAAATCAAGTTTTTATTTATTTGTCGCCAGAAATTATAAAAAGGACCAAGGGTTTGAAGTTCTAGGCTAAATCTTTGTGGCAAACTTTCCGGTCTCATACGCAGGAGGTTGCGAGTTCAAATCAGTGCGGAGAAACCTTTTAATTCCCGAAAAAGAGTATACACACATGCAACCACTTTGAAGCTATTGAGTGGCCTGATTAGGAAGTCGATCGCTAAAAAAAAGATCCTATTCTGAAAACCTAGGTCGCCGGCGTGGGTGCAAATCTTACTATTTAACCCGTCAGCAAAATTAATCGCTTTGCTCGAGTCAAAAGAGTCAAAGGCCTAACGCGTGGTGCCCCTTGGGTAAAGGTATGGGAGTAACCTCGAACCTATTGTTTTTTCTTAAATATATTATAATAATAAATCATCTTTTATATGGCATAATATAGAAAACAAACATTATTTAGACCCCGTTGCAAAGCAAGTTTTTATTTCCATACAGTTTAAAAAGTCAGAAAATTATACTTTTTTCAAACAATTTTTTTTTTCAGAAAAAAATTAAGTTTGAAAATATAAAAAAGCGTCCATTTACAAAATAGGATTGTAGTATTTTTACAAAAATAGAAACACACTTTTCATGGGCACGTGCAAAGTGAGCTTTTATTTTAGCAAAATTTTAAAATTCTGAAATTAAATTTTTTTTTTCAAAATTTTTTAAAAAATGTTTTATTTCAGAAAAAGCATTCTATGTGCATAAACTAAATTTTGCAACTTTTAAAAAATTTGCGTTTTATATCAAAATTAAATTTCTTAAAATTTTGAAATTTTCAAAAAATATAAACTCATTTTGCACGTGCCCTAAGCAAAATGTTTTCAAAAAAACATCATTTTAATTGATTTACCAAGGACCGATATTTTTTGCAAAGCCTTTTGACTTTTCCGTTGGTTTTGATCGTCAACTAAAATTGAAAAAAAAAATAAATGTTAGTAAATAAATAAAAAAAGGTAAAAATGACAAAACAAAAATAAGGATAATAAATAGAGAATTAACGAAAAAAAACTGTAAAAAATGTTATTAGGAAAAAAAAATTAATTAAAAAAAAGGATGAAAAGTGGAATATACTCTGTTTGTGAATAATAGTCATTCTATCATTTACCACATCTGCGATAAGTTCCTGCGTACTGAGCATGAGGATTTCGGTAAGGAGATGTTTTATCCTAGTTACCTGATATAATATCGATTTAGATATAATTACACAGATCTTTACAAAAATCAATATATATATGGTTTAGAAAAAAAAATTAAAATATATTGTCTACACAAGAGCATTATCTCCCATGCTTCAAGAATTACCAATGGGTTTTCAGAGAATTCAAAGGTAAATTTTATTAAAATTAATTGATTTTAAAACTCGAGAATGCTTAAAAAACAAATTTATACTAAAACTGTAATTACAAATTTTCATCTGAAATTATGAGATGTTTTCTTTCTAAGTAAAAAAAACTTTAACATTTATAAGTTTATATAAAATGCTTGTTTAACAAACAATTCTATTACTTGGGACAACAAATTGTTATTTGAAGTCAACATTTTAGCTATTATAAATATGAAAGTTTTGTTTTTGGGTTTTAAATTTTTTTTTTATTTTAACTTTTTTTCATATATTTTTGCAAGACTGGCTTACAAGGTTAGAACAAAAAAAAACGTTACATGAATTAGAAGGTTTCTATACCTGTAATTTTATATATAAGCTAAATTATCTCAAAAATTTGTTAAACTGTTCAAAAAAATTTAATAGAAAAGAAAAGTCAAAAAATAATATTTTAAATTCATTTTTCAAAATTAATTTAAAATTAAACTCATTAGCCAGAATATGGACTATGGATAAAAAAAGTAAGTACACATAAATACTTTTTTTTTGACTTAATGACATTTTTTTAAAATAAACATATTTATAACATGAAAAATCTTAATTTTTAATTAACAAGAAAAATCATGAAGCATGCATAAATAAAAATATTATTAGAATAAATCTATAAAACGTTATAAATTTCATAAAACTTTATCTAGAAAAATAGGGGCTAATCTAAAATTTTTCTTAATGTTTTACATATTTTAAATAACTTGGCATAAACTTTGATAAGGCATCAATAATTTAATAAAACTAAGATGATAAATGTAATTGCATGTGAAGGTAAAATATGATATAGTAAAACATTGACAAAATAGGGCCAAAATTTATTTTTGAAGTGATTTAGGTTTAAAATAGCAATGTTATTTCCTAAGTGAATTACCATATTCAGTGAAGAATCTTGAATAGGTGGTGAATCCATATCACTTTTATTATTATCTTCACTAAGTATAGTTTTTGGTGTACCTAGATCAGACTGGCATTCACTCTTGGCATCCTAAAAATTTATATTACCAAACAATCAAATATCGATTATAACAAAAAAAAATATTTAAAAAAACCTCTCTATTTAAGCTTGATTCCCTGTCATAAATGAGGGGCCCTTTAGCAATGATATGATCAGGGGAATTAGTATGGTGCTTAAGATGGTCTGTTTTAAACAAGATGTTTTCTTGCATGTAATCTGATTTGCCAACTGCAATTTTTGAATGACAAATGTTTGGGTCATCCTCCTTTTTAGATTTTTCTTTTTCCATTTTTTCAAGACCCTCTCTTAACCAAGCTGGTAAAGCCTTTTTCTTGGCATACATCATTTGTGCTTCGTTATCTAAATAACAGGATATAATACAAGGTTAAATCCATATACAAAACATGAATACTTAAAGTTTAACATATACCATTCACAGTATTTGGCATAAATGGGAGAACTATATTGGGTTGTCTCATAGGATCCATCTGTGAATTAAAATGAGAAAATCCGCCTTGATACATTTGAGATGGGTCTTGATATGAAAAGGAGTCAAAACTAGGTTGCACATAATTTTGAGAATACTGAGAAAAAACATTATTGTTTGATCCCCCTAAGCTTACTGGTGGTGGTGCCACATAACTACTAGCAAATTGTGTTTCCAAACCAAAATTTAGTTGAGAATCATAATTTAAAGTTTCGGGTGCAGGTGGCATTTCTAAGGTTTCAGGAAAGTAAGTTTTAAGTGGCCTTGGTGGAATAAATCTATTTTGATGAGCTTCCCTCCAATTTGGATTTTCGTTTTTGTTTTGATAATTATATTGATTGTAATTCTGTAAAGTTAAAATACATAGGCAATTTACTTCATCAACCCCTGATACACTATTTGCAACATTGTAAAAGGGTTGATCTAATTTTAGAAAATTAAAAAAATACTTGAAGGGGGGTTAAATTGAGCATTTTGTTGAATCATCCATTGTTGAGCTAAAGTGGCCCAATCTAATAAACAGTAAACGTTAAATATTTTGAGAATATAATATTCTAATAATTTAAATATTTAACCTGGATTAAAATTATTTTGGTTATAATTTTGTTGCGGCCACATTGAATGGACTACTTAAAATAATCAGATGTTTCAGTGTCTTGATGCTGGCTGTGCCGAAATTTATTAGTGCGTAAAAATAATAAATTTTAACTTCAATTGTCATTAAACAAATTAAAAATTACACTGCGGTAATATGTATTCTTTTATGTTACCGCATATGTAAACAATTTTTAAAATTGAATAAATTGATATAAACAATTTTGTAAGCGTAGCTGTTTCAATCATATTAAATAAAAATAAACAGTAGCTCTATAATTAAGCGTTAATAGAAAACACTAAAATAAATTAAGTAATACTTTATTGCTATAAAAAGGTTTTTAACGGGTTTTTATTTTAATTTAGTATTTTTTTTAATTATTATAACTAAAAAAGCATATGTTAATAAAAATCTGTGAATAAAAAATTTAATAAAAATTAAGCTCAATAAGAGATTTTAATGTAATAGATATAATAATATCATAATAATAGACAATACTACAAAAGGTGAAGCATAAGGAATTGAACATTGGCTGTGACTCAAGCTCATTTTAAAATAAAATAGTGCAATAACAAACCACACGACCTTTTTAAATTATTATAATTAAAGCAAAATAAGTATTTTATTAAAAAAGGGTGTTGTTTTTATAAAAATCTTAAGTCATATATTTTGGCAAAATACACCAATTTTAAAAAATATCCTAAAATACAATCTTGATTTTTTATATTGTATGAAAATCAAAAACACAAAACATTAATGGTTACTTCGTATTTTTTTTAAGTGGAGTGTAAAAATTGCCTGCCAATATCTCTCAATTTTAATGACGCTCAATTTAAAGAGAGTTATAATTGTTTGAGAAAATCAATTAATTTATCATTTACATATTAGCAGCTAATAAATAGCAAGCAATTTGTATAGACTAAGCATATTAAAAACGGGCAAATTATTTTTACACTAATTATATTGGCAATTAATTAAAATATGCATTTTTAATTTTATTATTAATGGACATATCCATTTGACCAATTACTTTATTAGCACGTTACATGTGGTTGTCTAATTTTAAAAATTTATTTCAAAATTATCACTTTCGTAAGTTTTGTTCTGATAGAACATCAGTAATCTTTAATAAAAAATTTGGTATTTATGTTTGTTCTCACCCAGGAGAAGATTTTCCATACAATTATACTAAAGTTTTGTTTTGTTTTTATTATTCTTTTAGGACTTACCAGCAAATGAATTTGATTTTGTAAGGCTAATGTAAAAATTATGTTTAGGCTGATTCACCCTTGAAAAAAATTTATGTGAAGGAGCAGGAAATTCAATATCAAAATTCTCCACCATGTCCTGAAGATTTATCAAAAATTATATATACTTGCAGGCGTAGACTTAGACCACAGTAATATTCATTCATTTATATTTATAGTTTTAATAAAACACCCAAGGTCATTTGCTATTCTAAGGATCACCTTTGACTTTAGGTGTATGATTTTTTTTGTATTAATTATAATGCTGAGAAATTGGGTAGAACTTCATTTATCAATATTTGTGAGGTTGCATTCTAATAAATAAATACTTATAAAATTTTTAACAGGTTAATGTTGCTAATTTGGTAATTTAACTCTAGTATTTACTTGTTATAATTATGTAATATGCAATTTAAACATTTATTCTAATATTATTTATAAAAACAACTATATAACATTCAAATTTGAGTAAGATTTTGAGTTTGAAACAATTAAAAATCTTTAAACAACTCTGAATATTCTTCCCTGGCTTGAGCAGGTGCATAAAGATCTCTTTGGCCCTGTCCTCCCCACCCAATTGCTTTTCTGATGTTAGCTTCAAGCTGGACACGAGTTGGGCATAATGGTACATATTCTGGTATATATTTTCCAGCATAAATGTGTTCCCATTCAAGATGACGGAACCAAGGGTGGCTTAAAAATAAAAAATTTATATATTTATGTAACCTGAATAATGTTTTGTTTTTTGGATTATACTAATTTTTTTTACAAAATAATTTTTATCCCAGCAAAATTTTATAATGTGCATATAATTAACATTGTCAACTACAAAATTATTAAATAAATAAGCCTTTTCTACCTCTTTAGATGAGGGCCAATTGCTGAATTATTAATGTGGATTGATTTTTGGTTAAAAATTAGTTTTTCTTAGTTTTAATTATAATTTGAAATTAATGCCTCTATTTATGTTTGGAAGCCTGTCAGAAAAAACCTTGAAAACCTATTTCCGTATAAGCTTATTATTTTTATGTTACATAATCTTGAAATGACAGGTTAAGTAATTGTATAAATGTCACGTTGAGTATAATTATGAGTTTTGGGTAACAGTTTTTTTGCCGAGGATGCATGAGCATAGTATTTTGCTTTCGTAATATTTATTTATTGTAACTTTGTATCTAAACTTCACTAATTATAAATTTTACGAAAATGAAAATTTATTTTGCAAGCGTCTCAAGGCCAAAATATACCACTGGAAATAAATCTGAAATGAGTGATAGATACGTAAACGTACCTGTAAATATCGGTGATTTGGCTGACGGCCGACATGCCTAACCTAGTGGAAGGGTTTGCCTGCAGGAATCGACCAATGATATCTTCGGCCCCCGAGGTCACGTGATGGGGAACCGAGTACATTCCGCTCACGATGTTTGAGTAGATGAGCGCTTCGCTGTCTGGCCCGTAATTAGTCGGGGCCGGATTAAAGGGCGAATATCCCACGCACATTTCGAAGATGAGGATACCTGCATAAGCAACAAACACATGCTTAAAAATTGCATTTTACCATGACAGGTCAAAAAAAAACCTTTTTTTAGAGTTTTTGAAAGGGGTTTTACAAGAATTTTTGTAAAAAAATTGAACCGATGCAATTCTTAAAAACAACGTTTTTATCGAATTATTTTTAAAATCATAAAAAACATTGTTGTATTTACATATCTGTATACTCATTGTAGGAAATTAAGGGTGTGCTGCCTAGTATTAAGTAATGAATTAGTTTTTCGTTAGTTTAGGAAAAACCAATTTCTTACAAAATCATATTTTTTAGACTTGAATCTTGAGTGTTTTATAAAGGTACAAGAAATTTATTTATTAAAAAGTAGTAGTAGGTACTACTAAATAATTAGTGTAAAGCAAAATTTTTATGAGCGGCGTATTCCATCATTTCTTTTTTTTTTTTTAAAAATATAAAAATAAAATTTTTAAAATTTGAGTTTTTCTATTATAAATAATAAGCCATTCTTTTTTTATACATCTGGGGCAGTTGTAAGTATTTTTGGATAATATATCTAAAATTATAAAAACCTAACTTATTACTCCTTTATAAAATTCTCACGCCCTCTAATTTGTTACATTTAACCAGAGCTGGAAAAAGGTCTAAACTACTAAAATTTTTGTTTTTCAAAAATTTTATGACAGATTAAAATAATCCATAAATTTATATAAAACATGAATAGAAAATCATCATAAATCTTATAAATATATTTTTGATTAAAGCTAAAACCTTTATTTTTTTCTTAATTTTAAAAGCCTAAAAAAATTTAGTATAAAAATGGGCTTTTTCACAGCTCTGCATTTAGCTAATATTTTGTTTTATAGAAAAAGATTTCTTTTTCCTAGCTCTTCATTTAGCTGATATTTTGTTTGGTAGAATATAATTTAAAAATTTTTAAAAAAATAAATGAACTTTGAACCCAACATTAAAAAGTAGTTAATATGTAAAATAATAATTTTGAAATAAAAAACTAAGTATAAAAATACATGAATTAAGGACATATAAGCGCGTTGAAAAGTGATTTTTTATTTTCGTAAAATTAAAAAAAAATTTAAAATTTGATTGTTTAATAAATTTTTTTTCAAAAATTTTATTTATTATCTCAGAAAAAGTATTTTATGTGTATAAACCAAATTTGCCAACATTTTTAAAATTTGCGTTTTAGTACAATATAAAATTTTTCAAAATTTTACAAAAAAATTACTTTGCACGTCGCCTACACACTCTACTTTATTACCTCATGGGAGGAGTAAAAAAACTCCATTAAGGGCTCGTGCAAAGTGAGTTTATATCTTCATGAAATTTTAGAAAATTATATTTTGTAATAAGACGCAAATTTTTAAAAAGTTGTAAAATTTAGTATATGCACTTAAAATGCTTTTAAATTTTTTTTTTTTAAAAATTTAAAAAAAATAAAAATTTTATAATTTATAAAATTTTACGAAAATAAAAAATCACTTTGCACGTGCCATACCTTACATTTTATATAAAAAGGAAAAAATCGTTTAAGACACGGCCTTGTCCAAAAAAATCCTGTCAAACTTTTCGACGAAAATTGAACAAAAAACAAGAATTAGAAAAAAAGTTCTCAGGGCGCGTTTAGACTTAATCGAAATTTTAGAGGTTTTTTTTTAAAAATATGTTGGTCTACTTATGTAAAATTTTTTTAGGGTAGAAATTTTTTTTAAGTTTTGTCCAAATAATTATCAGCTACCGATTTTAATATAAATTTAATAAGATTATGCAACTGATTTGAGTTTTAGAAACAATCGAAATTTTTTGAGTTTTTCTGTAAAAACGATGGAAGTTTGAACGCAAGAAAATGTACCTATTCCCCACCAATCAACGGCTTGGTCCATCCCTTTATTCAGTAGGATCTCCGGAGCCATGTAGTCCGGAGTACCGCAGAACGTCCAACTCTTCGTATTATTGACCTTTTTCGCAAATCCAAAATCCCCAATTTTAACGTACCCTGCGTTATAATCAACACAAGACAACGTTCATATAAGGCCTCGTCTTATTACGTTTTGATTGATTAAATATGATAACACATGATGGTTATTTTTACTTAATAACATTTTAAATTGATGTTTCGGCACCACCATGTGCAAAATTTTGTTTTAGGTTAACCTTAGAGCATCGTGTTTGTTTTATAAATTTCACACAAAATATTCTATTTTCGTGAAAATTTGGGCAATGTATAATTGAGTAGATGAATTTTAAAAAACGAATTTAGGGCCTATACAAAATCAATAAAATTCATGTATGTTGTAAGACGCTAAAAATAATTTCAGGAAAAATTATTAAATTGGTGAAGAAAATGCCTGATAAACAATTTAAAAAGAAAAAGTTGGTGTAAAAGAATTGTACCTTTGTTATCGATGAGTAAATTTTCTGGTTTCATGTCACGGTACATGAGGTCCATAGAATGCAGATAAACGAGGCCCATAATGACTTGAGACGCGTAAAATTGAGCCAAGCTTTCGGGAAAGCGTTTTAACCGCTTTAAATGTGTAAACATCTCGCCAGCTATACAAACGAAATATAGGGCTTATTAATTTTATCAAAACCTTAAATTTAAAGGGCCGAAGCCCTAACTGATATGGCGGCCTCAAAAAAGAAGAGGCTGTGTAAGTAGGTGGGATTAAAGGGAGGTACTCTTAACCCTGTGCATGCAACGGTGAATTTTCAATGAAATACGGACATCAATTCAGACTATCAATCATATCAACGTACCTTTTCCTCATTTACGCGCTGATCCATCTGTTTTACATTAAAAATTACTGGTGTATTTGATGATCCCAATCTTAGTTAATTTATAGGCTAGCTTTGGGATCAAACGAGCAAATTTTTCCACCCCCTTACCAAATAAAAAGACCTTTGATTTGGTTAGGTGTAAATAATTTATATGTATTTTTTATTTTTCTTAACTTAAAAGTTATAATATCTTGTGTTTTTTTTTCAAAAATTTTTTTTCTCTGGAAAAGTATTTTATATACTTGATCTAAATTTGGCAATAAGTTTTTAAAAAATGTGTTCATTTACAAATAAAATTTGAAAATTTGGCGAAAATAAAATCTTACTTTGCACGTGGCCTTTCCTAAAAACATCCTGAAATTTATTTATTGTAAAAAAAACGCATTTTAGCAAAAAAGTCGCCAAATTAAATTTACCTATGCTAGCAGCCATATCTTATAAATATATCTGTTTGCTAGAGACGTGAAAGTATTTCCTTATTAATGGTTATTTTTAAAATTGACTATAGGGCACGTGCAAAGTAAGTTTTTATTTTCGTGAAATTTTCAGAATTTTGAGAAATTTTATTTTGAAATAAATTGCGAATTTTTAAAAATTTACAAAATGCATTTTATGCACATAAACTAAATTTGGCAACTTCTTAAAAATTTGCGTTTTATTAAATAATAAAATATTTCAAAATTCTGGAAAAAATTTCACGAAAATAAAAACCCTTGCACGTGCCCTAAAACAAAGTAAAATAATGGAATTTCCTGACTCTTAAAACGCGTTTTCATTCTATCAATCAATGACGCCAAGGCTATAATTCATAATGCCATTATACAACCAAAAATCATGTGTTTTTATACTCAAATTTTTTTTAAAAAACTGAACTTTACAGATTTTTTTTTTTGAAAATGTATGGAATGAAATTTTGTGGCTTATTTTATTCCAAAAAATAATGAAAATGAATCTAACGGCTTGTAATTTAGCATATAATTTAAATTATATACATATTTTTAAATAATTTTAAAAAATAAAATATTTATTTTTTTTCGTAAAAATTAGGTAAGCACTTTACTTTAACGTTAAAACATTGAGTTCGATTAAAATTTTTTTAGTAACAGGTCACAGCCAAATTTAAGAAATGGTTTCTTCTAAATTCAATTTACCGTCCATGTAATCCATAACGAGGTAAAGGGTCGTGTTGTCTTTGAAGTAGCTCGTGAGGCTCATCACGAACTTGAATTCGTTGCACAGCAAGATCTTTTTCTCGGTAAAGACTTGACTTACCTAACACCAAAACCATAAAAGAGTTTATATCTATTATTAACGGTCAACTAAACACTAATACGCCTTAGGAGTATCCGGCAATAAAGTTTTTAACCGGACCGTAATATATCGATCCTGCCCCATCCGACATTTTTTTATGTGCCCGGCCCGGAATATGGTTTTTTAATCTTAGGCCAAGGCTCAATTAAACCGGCCCGAACTAACAGATTCGGCCCCATAATATGAGCTAAAAAATTTTTTTGCCCAAAATCATGAATAAAAAAAAGGGTGTATAAGTAATAGCCTATCGTGTGTAAGAATAATTATTTTTAGCTCTACAAATAACAAAATTAGCCGGTTTGATTTTGTAATCCCCTTTTTTTTCTAATTTAGGATCGGCCCGCAACGCCCGCCGAACTTTTTCGAACGGGTTTTGGTAAATTGTGGATCTCTACTTTGATCTTTAATCTTATTTAAAAAATGGAGGATAAATTTTTATATTATTCATATAAAATCTAACGGCCATTATCAAAATGTTCATCTAATTTGCACATTACCATTTTTCTTTCTTTTATTTAATAAAATTATTTCTGACATCAATCCATTGGGTTTAATTTTTATTTATCCGTAATTTTTCTATTATTATAATAAACGTGTAGAAAGCTCTAAAAAAAACTCAAGCTTCTTATTTATATATACAATCAGCTTAAATTCTTTGGTCAGCGCCGTTTACTAAAGTCTGATTGGGTAATTCATTTCTTTCAGTTAACTCGTTTCCGACTCAGTGTGTGCCTGTCTTATATCCAAAAGGTCTGCAAATCTGTGCACATTGGCCTTTGTTCCTTAAAAAATGGCAAAATCAGCTGTTATAGTGAGAAAATGTCTTAATTGCAATAAGCAATAAATCGAGCACGCTTATCTTAATGTGTAACTTGATTAAAAAATGAAACCCCTAAAGGGTGTATTATAAACAAGTTATGTAATAATTAAAATTGTCAGAATTTGTGAAATGAATGAATGGAAGGGTGGCGGGCGTAAAAAATCTGAAATTCTTTGATTGTAAGGGTCAACGCCTTGACCCTCCAATCCATATTTGATTTAACAAATGAAGGAAAAACACCTGACGTTTTTCGACTAATTCTACCCTTCGCATAGTTTTGATGGCGAAGAGTTTCTTGGTGATTCTCTGTTTGGCCAACAAAACTCGCCCAAACGCCCCTTCTCCCAGCTTCTTGAGCAGGACGAAATCTTCCATTTTTGAAAGGGTCCCCTTGTTCTCCTTGCTTTCCCACTTGACTATGAACGTTTTCTTTAGAGCCGCTAGCTCCCGCTGAAATTTGGTATCGGCTGAGGCGTTTCTATCTATCGAGCCCTAATATTATGGCCGCGTTTAAAGTGTAAAGGTAAATGTAAAAAAGCAACATTTTTTATGTGATGGTATTTTTTCAAAATTTTTCGGTTTTATATTGTAAATTAAATTTTGTTTCTAGTCAAGGCCACGTGCAAAGTGAGTTTTTACTTTTGTAAAAGTTTTGAAAGTTTTGGATTTTTAAAGGTTTGAAAAATTTAGTATTTCAGAAAAAGTATTTTATATGCATAATGACACGTACTACGTGATTTTTTATTTGCGTAAAATTTTAAAAATGAATATTTTTTTTTCATTTTTTAAACAATTTGGCGACTTCATTACTAAAAAGCGTTCAAATTTTTACAAATTAATATTTTTAATAATTTTACGAGAATAAAAACTCACTATGCACTTGGCCTTAATTCAGATGTGGCACAAAAAACTGTCAAATCTATTTTTAAAAAGAAATTTTGTCAGAATTTTTAAATTACTTCTATATTACATTTATATAAATAGGCTCAAATTATTTCTGTTGTAGCCATGAAAAATTTGTCATAATTTTTATACAATTTTTACTCTAGAGTAGTCTTTTAGCCAAAATTCATATATATAAAAGCTTTAGAAAGACTAATTTTTTTGTACGGCTTAAATTTTTTTCATATTTTCTTCTTCTATCTTTCATAATTTTAGAATTTATAAAATCCGTTTAAATTATTAGACATTTCAAAAAAAAATTTACGACTTATGAGCTAATCTTAAAGACCAAACCTACTCTCTTAAAGATTTTAAAATGCGATTTTCTTTTAACCGGCCATAAATATTAAAAGTAAAAAGTCAAAAAAAGATTAAAGCATAATGTTTAAAACTGCCCAATTTGTCGAGTTCGCAAATGAAGCAAATTTTCAAAAATATACAAAATGAGTGTTTTATATTTAAATATATATATGAATGATTAACTATATTGAATGATCAATTTTAAGCTGCTTGGTGTATGAAACGTCTTGCAACAGTACACTCTTAATGTCACAATATAAATAATATATGATTAAATTCAACAAGGGCGCATAAAACCTTAGTTTTATTCTAAACTCTTCGAGCTGTAAGCCCCGTTACTAGGATATGAGACCTCTAACGTATGAGCACCTTGACCTAAAAACTTAGCTCACCGACGGCGTGTTAAATTCTATTTAACTTTTCGTATCATGCCTTATAAACGAGACAAAACCATAAAAGCCTTTCCCAAATAGGAAAAAAGTTTTAATCATGGATGAGTTTACGCTCAGCTGTTTTGCCATGCGAGTGAAAGCTTAGTTATTCATTTTTTTAATCGAAGTTTAGTCAAAATTTTTTCAATTTCGTTTTTTTTAAGTTTTTTTGTCTCCAAAAAAGTGTAAGTTGTTAATCTGATTGGCAAAATTTTGAAATTGCGTTCTTTTTACAAAATTTATTTTTTTTTGGGTGAGGAGCATTGAAATTGCTATGCGGCGACGTTCATAACCCCTAGGGTCAATAGGATTAAGCGCGTCTCTCTGCCAATACCACAATATCAATCAAAATGACGGCGCACTCTCCGGAATATTATAGCATGCAGGCTTTAGACTCTGGCAAAAGTCGAAGGCCAGAATCATTTACCTGCTAAAACAATGCCCCCCTTGCCCTACATCTCTTGAAAGAGACGGCATACCCGTCAGGGCATAGCCCCTTTTAGACTCTCATGGCAGTTGCCTAACATAATAATTAAATGAGTTTCGCCTGAAAAATTTGTGCTAAATCTACCCTAAAAATGAGTGTGCTCACCAAAGCTTAAAAATACGAGCCTCAAATAAAAAATATTATTTAACCAACCAGCCTAGCCTAGACTATTGCTAAATGATCTTGCTTTGGCTCATTCAACTCTTTCAGATTTCGGTTTAATCGCAGGTGGGATATTCGGCTGGCACGATGCCAACAAAACAGGGTTTAAAACAACTTTAGCACCAAAAGCCATCTCTTATATTGTTTTTAAAGGTCAACAAAATTAATGTCAGAAACGTGAAGTTTCCTAAAAGAATGCATTCCGATAATGGCCTAATCTTTTATATATTTTTCGTTTTTCTTAGTTTCTTCCGTCTTTGACTCCTTAGATCCGTCGATGGCCTTTTTTGACCAAATTGATAGATCTAATATACCATAAGAAAAAAAAAATTTGAAATCTTTTTTGCATAATAAAATTCCTTGTAACTTATATTTTTAATTACAATTAATGAAAAATAAATTTTATTAATAAATCAAGCTCTTACATCGGCAGTTAGATAATACAAAAATTTCGCGTCCAAACTTAAACACGACACGACATATTATCGGTTTTAAATAATAATATTCTTTGAGGTTTGAATTTAACAGTTTAAATATTGCGAATATGCAAAAAAATAAAATTTGAATTTATGTTTGTTTTTATATCTTTTTTGGTTTTTTAACCTTTTTTTCTAAAATTTTTAATGTTTATACCTGATTAACAAAGTTTGATTAGAGAAAACGGTAAAGGAATTTGATATTCCCTAAGATGGCAGGTTTGATCTCTGTAGTTAACTCATAACTCTCAAAAAATTGTTGACCTGTGTTATTATAATTATTATTATTATTATAC
This sequence comes from Acutogordius australiensis, assembly GCA_030555515.1. NCBI lineage: Eukaryota > Metazoa > Nematomorpha > Gordioida > Gordea > Gordiidae > Acutogordius > Acutogordius australiensis. The sequence goes on along the minus strand of CM060245.1, from coordinate 35,348,528 downwards.
CTGTGAGATGGCATTTCCCATCCAATGTGTATATTTATAAATGCATTCAGAAAGGCTCTAATAATTTAGAGAATGACGATATTTCACATGATCCTTCCTATACGTTTTCTTTTGCAGAAATTAAAACTAATAATAATTATGGCTCTATGACTTTTCACATTAATTTATATAATGTTAAACACATTCAAATACAAATTTTAAATATAACTGGTCGAACGGTTAAATGATTGTTAAGACTTGTAAAAAAATTGTATTTTTTTCTTTTTTTTTTGATTCATTTAAAAATTTGAGCTTTATTTTCTATTTAGGTATGAAAATATTCATTATTCATATAATCTCCAAAGCAAGTTTATCTAAAAAGTATGATTATTCGAATAATAAATCACTTTATGTTTATTTAATTTAATTTTAAACATGTTGGGTGATTTCATTAGGCCGAATTCCGACGTGCCCGGTTAAAAATGATTACATAAAGTTTTCAGACTGATTTTGGGGCCATAAACCGAATTCAATTTTTACACTTCCGGTCCGTTTTTTTAAATTTGATACGTATAAATAAAGAAAAAATATGGTAACTTATAAAAGTTTTAAGTATAGCATGTTTTAGATAAATAACACATGAATATTAGAGTTAATCTAGGCTGTGATATTTTGGTCTGGCCATCCGAATTTTCAATATAATGCCTTGCCCTTAATTTGGCTTATCGATTATAACCCCTACCCGACCCAATTTTCAAATATTAGGCCCAATTTTTTTTAAGAAGTTAAAAATTTTTTGTTGTAAAATTACTTACATGTCAACAATTTTATAAAAGCATATAAATGCATCCCCATGATGGCATAATCTCATATATATTTTTGGCTTTTCTTAGTCCCTTTCCGTATTTGGCTTGTTAGATCCGGCTATAACGGAAAATGACCTTTTTTTTGTCCAAATTCACATATCTAAATATACCCTGAAAAAAAATTAAAAATCTTTTTTGCAACTTGTAACATATATTGTTAAAAAAATTTAATATTACATTGGCATTTAGATAATACAAAATATTTCGCGTCTAAACTTAGATATGACACGACATATTATTGGTTTTAAATAAAAATATCATCTGAAGTTTAATTTTACAAGCTTAACTATTGTAAATATGCAAAAATAACGATTAAGTTGTTTTGTTATTATATTTTTTTTGGTTTTGACCTTTTTTTTTATTTTCCATCTGTATAACTGACTAACTAAGTTTGATTAAGAAAAATGGTAAACGGATTTGATATTCCCTAAGATGGCAGGTTTGATCAGTGTTGTTACCTCAAAACTCCCACAAAATTGTTGACTTGTGTTATTAATAAAATATAGAGTTTGAAAATAATACATTTAATTGTCTGATAATAATACCATTTTTAGTTCTTGTGAATATTGGTTATATTAGGTCAATATGAAATTTTATATCACCGACCGGCCCGCCACGTATTTCACCTTTATTAAACTCAGTCCCGGCTCGCTCAACCCGTTCTCATTTTCGGCCTGGACCAGCATTTTTTTTAATGTGAATTCAGAACGGGGCTGGGCTGGCCCACCGATCTCCACATTAATCTCATATGTACATAATGTAAAGTTTAACCTATATACCTAAAAAAACTGTAGAAGTGAATTACACTGGACAACAAAATTTGGACGACCCTATGCATCATTTATGGCAACTATGGTTTTTGGTCAAGTTTTTTGGCGCTGATCACGAATCTTCTGAGATCAGAATTTTAGCCAAGGCCTCGGATTTTTAGTTATTTGGTGTTAAATTTGAGATTTTACAATTTTTAGGGTATTTTGGGCTTCTATACCATAAAACCTATGGGTAGTACCAAAAGTTTTAAAATATATTTAGATAACGAAAACATTCATTATTAACGTAAGGGGTTTAAATTTTTTTTTAAATATTTAATTTTTTTTTATTTTTTCATTTTTGTAAAATTAGTGGTTTTTGTCATAAACTCTTTTTTATGATCCTAAATAACTTGAAAGTAAATTGCTAAAAATTTATGTAATAACCTTTTTTAGATATGTTTTTTATAAGGAATCTGAATATGCCCATTGATTCTTTGTAGAATTAATAGTATAGAAATTTTTTGAATTTTTTTCTGAACTTTGGACGCGGTTTAAAAAAATTGGAGGCTTAAAAAAAAACCGAATCCGATATTGTTACCGCAAGAAAATTTTTTACAACCCTTAAAAAATCGTTTATGTTGTTTTTTTGTTGTCCAGTGTTATTGAAAAAACACGGGATTCGATTAGAATATCTAATTAATCCGTGCTCATATAACTGATATAGCATTTATAACAACCCTTTACTGTGTGGCTCAGCCGGACAATTTAACCAATGGAAATTTTTGCAAAAAATGTAGATGCTAGATCCTCCACTAGGTGTGCTGTACAAAAATTGAACCGGTAATAACTTTGCTTCTTATAGATCTGAATTATTCTTTTACAGTCAATGCGCAATTTGTCAATAAAATAATCTATAATTTTAATAAATTTATTAAATATCATATGACACGTATAAATTCGTGAAGGCTAATGCGTCATTATTATAAAAATATGTAGCGGTCACGATACAAAAAGTTTATTTTTTAATTTTTTTTGTCAAATTACCTTTGAAGCTTATGGTAATAAATGTTGTAAGGTCATGTTTAAAGTTTATTCATAATTTAATTTAAAAAATTATAAAAACCTTTAAATAAGGAATGATAGAATTCCACTAAACAACAAAACTTAAACCACCAGCATTTTTCATAGCATTTATTGTTTTTAGGTCAATTTTTTGATGCTAATTTAAAAATTTCAGCCAATGCCTCAGAATTTTAGTTGTTTGGTGTCAAAGTGGAGATGTTTTCATTTTTGGCGTATTTTGGGCTTCTCGATCATAAAATTTAGGGGTAGTAACAAACGTATAAAGATATATTTAGATTACGAAAATATTCATTATTAAGGCAGTGGAATTTTTTTTTACAAATTTTAATTTTTTTATTTTTATGAAATTTGTGGTTTTCGTCATATCCCTTTTTCTATCGTGAATAACTTGAGAGTAAATTGTTAATAATTTTAAGCTATAACCTTTTATAAACAGTTTTTTTTATAAAAAATCTGAACGTACAAATAGATTTTTTAAAAAGATTTTTTGTAATATTTTTTTTGAACTATGGATGCGATTAAAATAATTGAAGGCGTTTGGAAAAAAACTAACCCCGGGCAAGAAAATTCTCCACAAAACCCTTAAAATTGTTTATATTGTTTTTATATGTTGTCTAGTGTTATCAATGTTAATAAATTAGATAATACGTTAGTTACAATTTCCAAATTTACTCAGAGAATTGCCTCGAGTGTAAGCGGATAAAAAACAATGGCTGAAAATTTTCGATTAAAAGACCCAAATTTTAGAAATTTTAAAATTTTCGTAAAAATGAATAAATCTTAAACGCGCCCTAATACAGAGGGAATATAAACATGATAAAATACATTATAAATGATAATATATGACATTTAAACAAAAAAACAATTTGATCCTGAGAATGATTTGATATAAATGCAAGGCAATTGGTTATAATGTGCATTGGTTTGGATGGAAACAAAAAACCGTGCCAAAAGGGTGCCTAATCAGCTGACCTTAGATTATCGGGTTTAAGGCAAGTGATTTGGCCCACGGCTAATCGAGGCACGCAAATAAAATCTCGGCAGCCGCCATTGTTTTCCGTGCAAGGGTTTGAGCCTTCAAAATTGTTGAAATTTATGTATGCAGTTGAAGAATTTTATAAATAAATATGTTTTTTTTCCTCAAAAAAAGTTATAAATTCGTTTTTCCCAAATATAATTAAAATAAGAAATTATGGAATATCATATAAAAGGAAAAAAAAATTTTTGTATAATACAGTCTAAAAAATATTTTAATTCTCCGTTGGTTGGTGAACCATTCTATCAAGTATATTTATTATGTATTATTTTTGTAAATCAAAACATCTTAATTGTAAAAAATACGAAATTTTATTTTAAACGTGGAGCCATAAATAATTTTAAACTCAATTTAAAAATTGCTTTTCCAAAAATCAATTTATTACCCTTGGGGCATATCGTGAGCACATTGGTAATGGCGTATAATCGACCACTACCTCCCAAAGCAGGCAACAGAGGAGGATTCATCATTCCCTTTTTCTTTTCCGCACTCAATATTTGGGATCTAAGGATGAACAGTAAATTTTAAATTGCCCAATTTATTGGGGCGCATTCAAACTTTATCTTTTTTTTTAAAATATTTAAATTTAAAAAATTTTATTGGTTTAAAGTTTTTGATTCCATTAGTAAAATATTTGAAGGAAATATGTTGGTTTTTAAATTTAGGTAAAAATAATTGCGATGTATAAAATATAATATTTCACAGGTCAACAATTTTTTGAGAGTTATGAGTTAACTACAGAGATCAAACATGCCACTTTAGGGAATATTAAATCCCTTTACCGTTTTTCCTAATCAAACATAGTTAGTCAGGTATAAACATTAAAAATTTTAGAAAAAAGGTCAAAAAAACAAAAAACATTCAAAAACAAAATAAATTGAAATTTTATTTTTGCATGTTCACACAAGGTAAAATGTTAAATTCAAAGTTCAAATAATATTTCCATTAAAACAATATATCGTGTCGTATTTAAGTTTGGACGCGAAATATTTTGTATTATCTAAATGCCGATGTAAGAGCTTGATACATTAATAAAATTTATTTTCCAGTATTTGTGATCAAAAATATAGGTTACTAGGAATTTTTATATGCAATGTAGATTTTTTTTTTCTTCTTAGGGTATATTTAGATCTGTGATTTTGATCAAAAAAAGGCCATTTTTCGTTAGAGACTGATCTAAGGAGTCAAAGACGGAAGAAACTAAGAAAAACAAAAAATGTATACGAGATTAGACCATCATGGGGTTAACTTCTTTTATGTTCTCACAACAATCTCATTTCTGACATTGATATTTGTTGACCTGTGTTTTAAATAACAAGGCTACTGATTTTCATTTTAAAAATCAAAATTTAAATTTAAAAAAAATATAAAAAAATAAAAAATAAAATTACTTTGAACGCGCCCCTATTTAGCAACAAGTTATTTAGAGCTGATTTAAGATTTATTTATGGCATTAGAAAATCGATTTTATTTTAATATGAGGTTTGTATAATTATATTTTTTTTATACAGATTAGTTTTTAACACAAAACAAACACTATTACTTAATAAAATTGGAACGAGCTTTGGTTTTCATACCCTAAAAACATTTTAATAAGAAATAAAATACTTTTTTGGCCCGTGACTAAAAATAAAAGAATAAAGGGAGAACCTTTTCCAATCCGTCCAATAAAAGTTGGAATTGGTTTGGGTTAACCCGAAGGGGTAAGTCAAGTTCCCTACGAGAGTCCTCTTCGAGTTTTTATCGACATTCAAACATTCCAACTTTTTTGTACCTACATTAAAAATTGAAATCGGATACATCTTTCAATCGTTTTGTTGAATATTAAAAAACGTCTTACCGTAAGTAGACAGAGCTGGGGACCACACTGATTTCAAAATTGTAAAAAAAAATGTTAAAAAAAAAAGACAATATAACGGATAATATCAAAAAATGAGAATTAATGATAATAATTGGTCGTTCTTTTAGAAAATGTCTAACAAAAACTTTTCAATTTTTTTATATTTATTTTTACAACAGCTAATGTTAATCAAATGCGCTCGATTTTTTTTATTCTACAAAACTTTTTTTTTACTAACCGCGGCCAAGCACGCATAAAAAGCATATGAGTATTTTATAAAATTTTCAATTTTTCTGCCGGTGCACAAATGAGCTTATGTGTAATGTTTTTTTTAAAGATGAGAATTATGATGACTCAAACACAAAAAGTAGCTTAACCTAGTCAAGGCCAGGTTTATTGGATTGTTCAACTATCATTAAATATGCATGGTTTTCGCCATATTACAAAAAAAATAGTTAAAAAGGGATTTTTACAGCAATCAACATTTGTCTAAGGGCACGTGCAAAGTGAGTTTATTTTCGTGAAATTTTCAAAAATTTTTTTTTGAAATAAAACGCAAATTTTTAAAATAGTTGCCAAATTTAGTTTATGCACATAAAATGCTTTTTCTAAAAAAAAATTTTCTAAAAAAATTTTGAAAAAAAAATGATAAATTTTTAAAATTTTCAAAATTAACGAATAAAACTCACTGTGCACGTGCCCTAATGCACCATTAGCATATAGAAAACGGGGGGAAAAATCTTTATAAGGGCATATGCAAAGTGAGTTTTTACTTCCGTAAAATTTTGAAAATTCTGTAAATTTTTAAAATCTAATTTTTTTTTCAAAATTTTTTGAAAATTCTTTATTTCGGAAAAAGCATTTTATGTGCATAAACTAAATTAGAAAAACTGCGTTTTATCACAAAATAAATATTTTTTAAAATTTTTACGTAAATAAAAATTCAATTTTTACGTGCCCTTATGTGCATAAACTAAATTGAAAAAATTGCGTTTTATCACAAAAAAAATACTTTTCAAAATTTTAATTTTACGTAATTAAAAATTCATTTTGCACGTGCCCTAAGACACGATTTCTTACCGGCTTTTTTAAATAAAACTGAAACTCTTCAGCTATGTTATTTTTATAATTTATATTCCATTTTTTTTGAATTATTTGTATTTTGAACATACAATCAATTAATGTTACATAGTTGTATGACTAACAATACTCTAAAAACGCAAAACAAACCCTAAAAATTTAAAAGATAGCATACGTTATACTGGTTTAATTTGTCAAATTCCGTCACGGTACAAACTCTCAAATTTCATTAAATTAAATGCAGAATAAAAAGTACAAAGGACCTGCGTCGACCCAGCAGAGCTCTCGAGCTTCGTCGTCGAATACGAGACTGTTGGGCAACTTGATCCCGTCGACCAGCAGTGCTCGCCTATCGCTTCCGTCCATGTAGCTTGATTCGATCTTGGGTACGTCCCTATTCCAATCGCTCCAATAGATTCGGCTTTAGCGTGAATATTTTTTTGAAAAAAAAAACAACAATAAACTAATAATTAAAATATGTCATATTTTTTATAATTATATTTAAATGTCCAAGAAATTAATACTCATTTACCGGTGGAAATATTTTAAACTAATTCACGTCTTATGTTGAGCTATATATAAAAAAATATGAAATATATCTATAGAACCATCTTTTAATGAAAAAATTTATTATAGAATCTTGAATTAAAAAACAACAAGATATACTATTTTTGACATAAAAATGTTACAAAATTTGAAAAAAAAAACAGTAAAATTTTTTATAAATTCTATGACATTAAACGACGCGCCATGAGAACAACTTAGTTAAGATTAGGGCATGTCAGCACTCCAGAATTGGGAAGGAGTCTATCAACTCCAAAGTTTTTTCTCCTTGGAATTTGATAATTAACATTTTGGCCCATTGGAATCATCGGAATATCGTATTTTTTTTAGTATAAAACTCATTTTGTTAAATAAAAGTTGTAGAAAAATGAAAAAGTAACCAATTTTGTAATTACATGTACGCATAATGTTATTTATCTTTTTTTTGGCCAACTGGAATTTTGACAAGCCCACCCTAGGTATGATTAATGTGAATGAAATGCTGCTTTACAAATCAGTAAAATCGAGTGAAACAGCTGTAAGGAACTTCATAACTATCGGGGTCCAGCAAACTATTTTTTTTACCCTTGACCGTGATATTCATTGAAGTGACTCGATATTCCTCAAAAATACGACATCAAGACAACAACATAATCTTTCATGCTAAATCCAGAGCTGGGAAAAAGTCCATTTTTGAGCAAACTCTATTTTTCAATTTTTCAAAATTAAGTAATATAGGGGTTTATCTTTAATCAAGAAAACATTTATATAATTTAAGATTTACTGCTTGTAATGTTTCTATTTATAGTTAATATTTTTTATTCAGTTAAAAATTTTTAAAAAACACAAATTTGAGCTTAGCCAAAAAATGGGCTAGCTCTGTGGCTATTACACACTTTTTTAATAGTCTTTTAACTTTTATTGCCCCCTATCAACCATATCGAGTGTTATAAAACAATCAAAACAAAACCCGAAACTAATAAATTTGCGGTTAGTGAAATGTCATATAGAAATTGAGCTATTTAAGTCAATTACCAATAGCAAGGTAGCTTTTGCTTAATATTTTAAGAAAAAAATCAAGGACCTTTTTTCCTAAAAATGTTAATAATCATATCTTAAAACATATGGATTGAGAGTCTGTTACAATAAATGTGTATGTATGAGATGCCTTTAAACCTGGGGCATACTAGGATATAATTGCTACAAAAAAACTAAAGTTTATAAAGCACATGTATTAACACTATCCCGTGGAAAAAACAACAACCCACCCGGTCTAATAAATTTACTGGGTATGAAATCAATTTTAAAAATATATATATTTTCATTCACTCAATCCACATCGGCATAAATACTTTGTAATTGGATAAAAATTTGCATAGTTAAATATCTAAGGGTATCTCAAATAATCTGAAAACTTTTTTAATCTTAATTAATTACGGAGATGGGGCACAATTACTTTTAAAAGTAATCATTATCACTTACAAATACTTTAGAAAAAATGTAATTAATTACTAATTACCATTACTTTTTTTAAAAATTTAAAGAACTACATAAGTACTTTCAAGTAATTAATTACTAATTAAAAGTACAATTACATTAAATTTTCAAAATTTTATATATAAAATTAGAAACACGAAAATAACTAAAACCAAAAGAATTTAAAATTTATTTAAAAATATAGCTGAAAAATACTTCTTCAAATTCTTTATAAATACTCGAGCTCAAAATGTCTGGGACCACCTGGACTTTTTTTAAAAAAATTCAGAAATAGGGAATTTTTTTTTTTGATTTTCAGTCAAAAAATAGCTCCCTGCACTATATTAAAAGATAGTAAAAGTGGCAAAATCTTAATTATATGGTAAGATTTATAAACATAGGGGCAATTATGTTTAAGGCTATAACAGTTTTATTTATTTGATCATACTATTGTCAATTTATAAACAAGAAAATGAGAACCTCAGATCAAAATAAATTGCTAATTTTCAGTGTTTTACTCCTATCTTCTAAGCCGACTTTCTGGGTCACTACCAAACCAATTTGAAAATTTAAAATTGCATTTTATACATAAAACATCACTATATAACATAAATTTCCCCCAACATTTTTTAACGTACCCATAGCTTTTTATTAAATAAAAACCAAAGTTTGCCAGGTTTTTTGAAATTTTAAGGTGTAAAAAATAAAAACTTAAAATTTTTATGCTTATATATATTAACTTTTACTAGTCATTTTTAGTTTGATGAACAATATTAGAATATGTACATAATTCTCAATATTTATCCTCGGCAAAATTCAAAAAATTTGTTAAATTTATTGGATAAAAAAAAATTTAAGAGGATTTTAGAAAAAATAATAAGGTTAAAAAATTTGTAAAAATTTATTTTTTTCTATTATAATAGTTTTTAAATAAAACAGCCTCAACAACGTTAAATCTGACAAAAATAAGTAAAATAGAATATATTTGGCCTATTTAGAATATTATGATTTAACAGATTTTCTTTTTTTATGATTATCAACAAACTTAAAATAAACGTAAAAAGTCAATTATTTTATGAAACATAGTGATATGGTTTTTTGATATTATAATTACATAAAAGAAGTCAATTTTAGAGTTAAACAATCTTTGATTATAACGGGCAGAATTAGCTTCAACGTTGAATTTTAAGACTAAATATTAGACCCAATTTAATATAAACAAAATATAGACATTCAGTCTTTTTTACTAATTTTTACAAATGCCAAATATGTTTTTGAAAGGCTATTTAGAGCAAGGAACACCAAATATATCTAACTGACCTTAATAAAGTTTAAAAACCAACAATTTAAGTTCCAATTACATTTTAGTTTTATAATATAGACGCACTAAACCTATTAAAGAAAGAGGAAATATTACTGTTACTTGAGTCTATGGGCATATATATATATATGGGCATTGACCTAAAGTTTTTTATAACTAAATGCGTTCTTTCGAGTTTTAACACAAAAATGTGTTTTAATAAATACATTAAATTATAAATTTAATAAAAATAATGGAATGATTTAATAATCTCATTTTTTTATAATTTACCTATCTAGTTCTTATAAGATTTTCTATACATAACACCAGGGATTGGAACCGGAACCGGTTCCGGAACCGAAAGAACCGGAACCGCGGAAAAAAATTAGGAACCGGAACCGGAACCGTTTTGATTTTTGACTGCGGTTCCAATTGAACTTTAACTATTTTTTAGTTTTTATTTCCTCGTTAACATAAAGCTTAAAAATGCCCTACAGCACTATTTTCATGCCCAAAATAAAGATCCCCATTGTAGATACTGCGATGTTATCATTAAAGGAAATCATAACACAAATTTAGTAAAACATTTAAGATTTGTCCACTTATTTTTGCGAAAATTTTGGAACCGGAACCGGAACCGATATTATTTTTGGAACCGGAACCGGAACCGCGTTCCACTCGAAAGGAACCGGAACCGGAACCACTTTGAATTTTTGCGGCGGTTCCAATCCCTGCATAACACATATACTATTTTTTTAACACTTTAGCAGGCAAAATATGACTGATTATATAGGTTCTAGATATTTTTATATAATTTTGCAAAAATAATAAAAAAATAAGCTTGCACAGACGAATACAATCTGCGTTAGTTTTTTGACACCTGAAAATTTGCTGTTTTTTGGCAAATTTAGGTATTTTTATTGTAGAAGCGTCAAAATCGAGTGAAAAAAGGTGGGGCTATTATATGTTATTAAGCGATATTTTATCTATAAAATAAATGTTAAATATTAAAAAAAGATTCGCTGGTTAACCAGAAAGTCGATTTTGAAAACAGGCAAAATTTTCACTTTTTTCGGTTTTAAGGTTCACTTTTTCATTGTAAATTTATTAATAGTAGTAATCAATTAAATCAAACTATTATGGTCTAACATAATTGCCCATATATCCTGCTTTTTGAATACTGTCAAATTTGGCACATTGGCATATTCTAATATAGTGCAAAGGGCATAATTATATCCCAAAATTAGGGCAAAAAATTAGATTTTTTAAATTTTTTAAAAAGTCATGCCGGTCCCAAACTTTTTAAATCATAAATTTATTAACAATATTAAGGGCCATATTATATAAATTTTTCAGAAAATTCAAAGATATGTTTTTTGAGCTATTTGTGTCTAAACTTGACTTTAATTTTTTGGTAATTTAAAAAAAAAATTTTTTAAATATTTTTTGCGTCTAAGGTAGCCCTTATTACGATCTTCAAAATAAAAAAAAATTATGACTCTAGCTACAATACTTTTGATGATACATGTGCGCAAAATTGCCTCAAATTTTTTTTTTGCAAAAAAATGAAAAATATTTTTGCTCATATCTCGGTCAAAAATCACTTCCGGTCAAAAAAAATTTAGCTTTTTATCAGCACCCTAGGACCCTACCAGTGTACTAAATTTCAGCCAAAACTGAGACTTCAAGGGAAAAAGTTTGTCGATTTGAGGTGGAATTGACCATATATAGAAATTAAGCTATTTAAGTCAATTACCAATTTGCAAGATGGCTTTTGCTTAATATTTTAAGAAAAAAATCTAGGAACTTTTTTCCTTAAAAATTTTAATAATCATTTAAAACCTACGGATTGAGATTTTGCCACAAGGATCTGTTACAATTAATATGTATGTATGAGATGCCTTTAAACCTGGGGCATGCTAGGATATAATTGCTACAAAAAAAACTAAAGTTTATAAAGCACATGTATTAACACTTCCCTGCAAAAAACCCGGTCTAATATATTTATTTATAAGAATAACATATAATTCCATAATTTATATATTTTATTACTTAATAGATGGCATAATATCTTTTAATTAATAAAATGTAAGTTAAATATTCAATAATAATGCTAAAAAAAACTTTTTAATCTCAATTAATTCTCTAATTGTTCATGTTATCCCATAGATAAAAAAAATGCTAAAGAGTGATTCGTAGTAACAATCCTTATAAACACCCTTACCCAGAGCATTATTACTTTAGTTGTGCAAGTATAGATATATATTAACCAGATAGTGTAGTGGCAGAGCGCTTGCTTGTAGCCTGAATAAGGCTAGAAGGTTCGGGGTTCGAATCCCGGCGAAGGCAGATTTTATTTTCAGGAGAAAGTTTTAGCAAGCGAGTAGCCACATGACTACTGGTAACCTACAAGGCAGTAGGCCCTAAACGATGATGCCTAGGGAGTCCAGAGTCAAATCTGGGTCACCGTCAGCCCTCAGAAGGCGGGTGTGAAAATCCCGAAAACTCTGAACAAAAACTAAATGAACAAAACCAATTTTTTAACAACCTATTATAATAACTCCTTTGTAAGTTGGTTTTGATTCCGTCTAAACACTATTTTATCAAGGTGTGTTTTTAAATTAAAAAAACAAAAAATATAAACAAATTATAGTTTTAATTTAACAATAATTTCATGCACAAAATAATAACTACTGACCACAGAAACTGTACAAGAATCAATTAAAAATTAGGATGAGTAATATATTATAACACAAATGAGGATTATAAAATAAACTCGTTTTTCCGAATTTTTTGGAAAGAAACAATATTCGTTCAAATGTTAGAGAATTTTTTCAAACGGTAAATATAGAGCCATTTTTAAAATGGTTATGGATTTTAGGGCAAGGGGGGCATTGTTTTAGCAGGTGAATGATTCTGGCCTTCGACCTTTGCCAGAGTTGTAAAGCCTGCATGCTATAATATTCCGGAGAGTGCGGCGTCATTTCGATGGATATTGTGGTATTGGCTGAACGCGCTTAATCCTATTGACCCTAGGGGTTATGAACGTCGCCGCATAGCAATTTCAATGCTCCTCACCCAAAAAAACATAAATTAAATTACTCTATAAATTTAAAACTACAAAAATTTTTAATTTTTTGAATTTCTTCACACTAGCCACCTTAATGTTGATCTTAGCTCAACTTTTTTTCTTCAAACTTTTTTTTTCCTACTGGTCGCAGCCTTAGTTACGGTTTATGTTTTTTTTCTTCCTTGCTTAATGATTTGTAACATTTCTCCTCGTTTCGCTATAGTTTTGGCTTGTATTAAATTCAAAAAGTAATTTATTATTTTACTTTACAATGTTAATTTTTAACATTTAAGTCCAACCGACATTTTTACATTTTTCTGCTATAATTTTTTTACTTTTTAGATATTGATGTAATTCTAATTTTAATTTCTTGGTTTTAAACAAAATTTACAAAGTAAGTGTTATATTGGTATATTATGGCGCGTTCAGACTCATTTAATTTTTAAAAAAAATCAAAATTTTAAAAATTATATCTTTTGACATTAAACCCATTTTGACAATAAATTGCGAATCTTTTGTTATTAGCATTTGAATAGTTTTTCTGAAAGAAAAGTTTTAAAAAAACTTTGAAAAAAAAAATTTAAAATCCTTTGAAAAAATAAAATGAGTCTGAACGCGCCTTTAGATAAGTTGACTTAATGTTATTGTAAATGAAAGGGTACCGAAAGATATTTTTGCCAAAATGCAATATATCGAAATATTACTAGGTCCCCAACCTAAGTTTGTTTTCTACCTAATATTCAGTGCTGAGTTGCAAAAAAGTTTTTGATTTTATCATTTTAAAAATTCTTTTTGGACACGGCGAGAAACATAAGTGCACTGTGATGTTACCCGTGTCTCCAATCTAGTGCGATGCCTCGTGGATTGATAACTCCCGAGTTAATGATAATCTTTCGCTTGAGGCCGTCGAGTGTGGCCATCTCGATGGTCTGTTTGGCCGAATCGGTCCAAAAAATGTTTCGGCTCACCCAGTCGATAGCGAGCAGTTCGGGTGTTTGAAGACCTAATCAAGTAAGAAATTCGGAATTAAACGATCACACAAGTAATGAGATTTTTCAAAAAAAAATATCATAAAATTGAAAATATTGTCGATCAAATGACAATAACTCATTTATATAATGTTTTGTTTTTTTCTAATCATGATTTTTTCCAAAAGAGTTCCATTTAAGTCATCCGACGTTTAATTTTGGTGCTGTTGTTGTTGTTTATTGCCCCATTCGTCGGATGTTGATAGTAATATTAAGCTTGAGGGCAGCTGAGATGGATTGATCCAAAAAGGATACCTTTTGTGCTTTGAGCTGAGGAAATGTCTTGAAATACATCATTGCAATGTACGGTGCATCGAAACTCAAGTTTAATTTTATACACCTATCAAAATTTTAAAAAAGGGTTATTACTAAACCTTAAAGCGTTCTATAAAGTACACCCCCGGCCTTAGTTATTTGTATGGGTGGGTGCTTAATCGATTCGTTTTTACAGAAAATTCTGAAAATTTATTATTTTTTTTTTGAGTTTTCTACATCAAAATATATTAACCATTGCTTTTACAATATTTTATAATGTTCGGAGCGGTTGCCCTAAGTATATTTAAAAACCTTAATATTTTTATATCAAAATCTATACAAACATAGTTGATAATTATTTTAAAATGTACTCTTGGAAAATAGTAACTTTTAAAAAATCATTTAATAAAAAACCAATATTTATTTTTTAAAAAATAATTAAAATCATTAAAAAATAAAATTATAATAAAGTCTAAACGCACACTAAGCCATTAAAGCTGGGAAAAAAATTAAATGGGCGTTTTTTATCAAGTTTTTTAGTTTTTTTCCCCAAATGCCCACAAACTCGTGGGCATAGCAAAAAAGGGGCATATTTAAAAAAGCCCCTTTTGTTAAAAAAACTCCTAGGAGCTTTAAGAAAAAATAACCCACCCATCATTATTATAAAGAAAAAATCAAAATTTTTTGAATTTATAATAAAGAAAACGAAAAATGGGCTTTTTGGGGCTCTTTTTAGGAGCCACTTTTTTGGGGGTCTTTTTGCCCTTTTTTTAGTAAGGACTTCAATTTGGCCCTTTATTTGTAGCTCCCATTCTTTCTTTATGTTTTGGGGGAAAATATGAGCCAAGTTCCCAGCACTGAATTAAAACTAATTCATTGGTAGTATCCGACATAGTTATATCTTTAAGCTATCTTAAAAAAGCGCCCTTAAACTAGTATAGATTATAATTTAGACTAACCCGTAGTCAAAAAGTCCATTTCTCTGGTGCCCCCATCAAGACTCGAATATTTGATGCGCTTACCGGACACGTCGGTCCAATAGAGGCGCCCCGTTTTGCAGTCTGTGGCGACGCCGACAGCAATTTGTTTGTGATCGATTGAGACAAACGTGCCTTTTAGGCGTTTGTGGAGCTGCTCGATGCCTAGGAATTCCCCTAAATATCTGGAAGGAAGCATTAAATTGCTAATGTGCCTGTTTATATTTGGGTTAACTTTGTATATATAACATTTATTCAAACTATTCCATTATAAATATAAAAGTGTATTGTTTAGGAAATCGGTATGCCTTTTTAACAGGCCTTGGATATTTTCGTTTCTTGGAAACCAGTCTATAAACCCAGAGCTTAAAAGAGCTCTGCATGAATTATGGGAGAGAGGTTGTTGTTGTTGTTTTTAACCACAGCGAATTTTTAATATGGATGAAGGTGGCTCAGAGGTGTGAGCGAGCTTAGAGGCGGCTAGAATGTAATTTGTTAGGTTTAATGGATTAATCGGGGTCCCACCTGATGGGCATGAGAGCCAGTGTTGTAGGCTGTCTGCGGATTTTTTGCAGTCTTAACACATGTCGTCAGATGCATAGACGCGGTTACGAAAATCGGCTAGTAGGTAGCAAAAGCCAGATCTTAGTTGTGAAAGAAGACACCTCTCTCGTCTAGAGAGGGTGGTTTCGGAGGGTGAAATGGGAGGGGGCCAGCCATTCAGTACACATAGGTGCGCTCTTCTTGTTTTGCCAGATTAGTTGCCAGAGAATCTAATAGTTCCTCACAATGGTAGTGATGATAAGACCTATATAACCCTGCCGCTTAGTAATTGCTATGCTACAATTCCACTTTTCCCACAAATATATATATTTAAAATAATTTTGTATGTAAAACACTACACAGACTGTAATTTTGATTTAAAAATCTTGTCACAATTTTTAATATGAAAATTGTATAAATCAGCCTGATTTATTTTTTTTAAATATTAATAAAAACTAAAATTTTTTTTTTAAAAAATGTTGATCCATGATTAAAAATAATTTAAGCAGTAGAATTTTTAGGAGATTTAAATTAAAATGATTCTCAGCTATGTTTGTATGTGTCAGCGCCCAAACGCAATATTCCGCCGGCGGAATATTGTCTGGACTTGACCTCAGCGTCCAAAGCTTATATTCCCCGGCGGAATATAAATTGGCGTATAGTCAACGACCAAAACGCATTTTCGCCGGCGGAATATTGTCTGGACTTGAGCTCAAAGTCCAAAGCTTATATTCCGCCGGAAATTTTTTTGCAAAATTTAAGGGACAAACAGTGAACTGTATGTGATTAATTTTGAAATATTGATTATTAGACGTTTTTGATTTTTTATGCTTAGAATATGAAATGTTTAATGAATAGAGGTCATGTTAAATCTATTATAAGGGCTAGAATAGTGCTAAAAACTTAAAGATTTAAAGATTCATATTTGGACCGGTGTATTCAGAAGTTTTTAGATACCCTCAGAAGTGCGCTAATATTATAAAAACCGCGCAATTTTTTTGTTTTTAAAATTAAGCGAAAGACTCTAAAAAACGCCGAGGTATTTCTGTAATGTACCTCTGACTTTAAATGCACCAAGAATCTTAACTCGCAATAAAGATTCAAATGTAAACAGGTATTTAAAAAACATACTAAGGTGCCTTAAAACGCGTAGGTGATATTGAGAGCACGCAAAATACTCCTAAAATAGTGCAAAAAAATGAATTAGGACTGCGCACAGGTGTCGAACTTTTAGGAGCACCAAAATAATAAAAAATTTACAACTAAGATTTATATAAGCCTTATTTATTTGTTAATACTAGAACATTCCCTGCCTAACTGCCCCAAAAATGCGATATTGGAATTAATGGAAGGTTTATTGGTTAAATATCTCCGATTTTAGTCCGAATGAACCGGCTTTAGACCTTCCTTATAATTTTTTAATTTCAATATTCCTATTTTGCACCAATTAAGAATTAAAACATTTTAAAAATTAAGAAATACGGTGGGATTATTATAGGCTCAATATAATTTCAAGTTCAAAGTTTATCTAATATGTATATTTTGACAATCTTTTTGGATTCCCAGCCAATATTTGAAGAGACGCGTACTCACATACCTAAAAACTTTTGGTTATTAAAAGGGAACCAATAAAGACTCAAAAGCACGAATCCTGAATTTAAGATCGCCCCAATTATTTTGTAAAGAATTGAGGTATCTTGAACTTGAGCGAAACCTCTAACGTGCAAAATATAAATTACATTGAAATTTTCAAAAGCGCAACTATATTACTTTGACGCTGAGTATCTTATAAAGGCGCGCATTTAGAACCAAAATTTGTTTTTTTAAATTTAAGGCCTGCCCCAATCCAAAAATAAGGCCCGAAAATTTTTAATTACAAGCTAAAAAGGTGTTGTTTTAATCCAGTAAAAATAGAGCGTAAAAGTTAAACCCTTTATCGCGTGAAAATAAATTTATCGTTTAGTTCTTGTTAATATACAAATAGAGCATATGAAATTCAAAACTTTTGCTCATCTCGGCCCGTAATTTCTATTTTTAAATTAAAGCCCATTCCGTTTAGCCCGTTGTAAATTTTGAACCGTCTTGGCCCTTGTTTCGCGGGCCGGGGGCAGGACTTTCGGTTCTTGACTTTAATCTCTAATGTGATTGTAGGCAAATCATTTAAGAAAAAAATGAATCGCGAAGTGAAGAGGGCTTTTAAGCGGAGCAGGGTGCTATGATTATTATTGAATTTTTTCATTTAAAATTATACATTTGTGTGGACATTTGATCCTTTGGGGTAAATAAAATTTTATAAAATGATAAAAGCTCATTGTTTCGATTCTAGTAAATTAACTTAGTATCCTCATAAAAACTTTTTTTTATTAGTTAAGGCTACCAATTCGGTAAACGCACTAAATCATCACAACATAAGCAGATGTTGCCGCCAAAAAATATAGACCTTCCATTAATTCCAATATCGCATTTTTAAAGGCCAGCCAGGTAGGGAATGCCCTAATATTAACAAAGGGTTAAATAAGGCTTATATAAATCTTAAAAGTTATACACTTTTTATTACTTTGGTGCTTTTAAAAGTTCGACACCTGTGCGCAGTCCTAATTCATTTTTTTGCACTATTTTAGAAGTCTTTTGCGAGCTCTCAATATCACCTACGCGTTTTAAGGCACCTTAGTATGTTTTTTCGTGCTTACAGTTGAATCTTTATTGCGAGTTAGGATTCTTGGTGCATTTAAAGTCACAGGTACATTACAGAAATACCTCGGCGTTTTTTTAGAGTTTTTCGCTTAATTTTAAAAACAAAAAAATTGCGCGGTTTTTATAAAATTAGCGCACTTCTGAGGGTATCTAAAAAATCTAAGCGCTTTCAAATGTGCAGTTGAAGCGCTTCTAAATACACTCAGCCTATGAATCTTTAAATCTTTAAATTTTTAGCACTATTCTAGCCCTTAACCCTAATTTTAAATTCAACATGACCTCTATTTGTTAAACATTTCATATTCTAAGCATAAAAAATCAAAAACGTCTAATAATCAATATTTCAAAATTAATCACTGTTTGTCCCTTAAATTTTGCAAAAAATTTCCGGCGGAATATAAGCTTTGGACGCTGAGGTCAAGTCCGGACAATATTCCGCCGGTGGAATATTTCGTTTGGGCGCTGACATATGCAATTAGATAGAGAGATATGATAAAATTTAAAATATATTCAAAAGAATTCCCTGTAAGAAATTTCGTATTTCTATTTCCGTAAAAATGAATGAACTCTGAACGCGGCTAGTAGACAAAATGCCAGATTTTTACATTTATATATTTTAGTTTCAATTTTCGAAAATAATCAAAAAAATTTTTTTTTTATAAAATAGGAGAAACTAATTTACTTTGCATTTTGGCGTCTTTTCTTGAGTTTTTCCTCGGCTGGTGGTGGGTAAGCGATAGGCACCCTGAGTATAGAACTGCCCTGAGCGTATATCAGGCCGGTCGTATGGGGACCTAAATCCCGCATACAAATAAATGAAAAACCCTACTTGGTAATAAACGAAAAATAAAACTCTTTAAAAAACAAACTTCTTGCACAGATGAATTTATACGTGAAGCCGTGACTTGTAAATGGTTTGTTTTTTTCGTAAAAATCCAAAACAAAAAGATTTTCCATCTACCAAAATAAATTCTTTAATTCCGCCGAGTCAATAATGCAAAATGCCTATAGACAACCATGATTTATGTGTTTTTATACTTATTTCTCAAAATAATAAAATAAAAATGGATTATCGCATGAGCACAAGTTCTTATTGGACACGTTCAAAGCAAATTTTTTTATTTTTAATTTTTTTGAAATAATCACATGTTGATTAACACCAGCCGGAAAAAATTTGACAAGATCTGTTGATTGAACAAATAATTATATTATGAAAGAACAAAGCATTCAAAGCAAAATATTGGCAACATTTTAAATATTTTATAATTTATTGGTGTCTAACAAGGCGCATTGTCCACAGTTTCTACAATTCGGTGAACTGTAAAATATTTTTTTCCAACTACTTAAAATTTCTTCTCTTAAGTCGCGTTCAGTCCAAATTTAAAAATTTTTGTATTTTTTATAAGATTAAATAAATATTGATCATGTTAACAGGTTTTTCTAAAGGTGAATTTTTTTAATGTTAGAATATTTATCGTATCTGTTTTTATAGAATTAGATATAAATTTATCAAAATTTCTAAATATACATAAAGAAACTGCTCAGAGGGTCATAGAAAATGTAATGAAGAATGAATGGTCGATATTTTTCAAACATTTCAAATTGTCAAAAAAAATTTTTATTTCTTTCTGTAAAAAACGAATGAAGTCTAAACGCAACGCCCTTAAAAGGGCAAAATAAGAAAATTGTAGCCGTTTGTGGGTATTTGTAAGATCCGCCATTACCATGACAACGCTTCCCGTCCCCGAAGTAGCCGTGCTTGCAGCGACATTGGTATCCGGCCCTCATCCCAAGTCCGGTCATGATACATTCAGCATTCACGTCGCAAAGGCTCGAGCTCTGTCGACAATCAGACACACCTGATAATATTAAAACAGTGATTTGTTTGTAGTTTAGTTGCCATTGTCACATCTCAGAAATGTTTTTTACCTAACTTGAGGCTGATTCCTGTTAGAGAGTTATATATGCCAAATTTATAAAAATAGCAGGTATTGTCGTCTTAAACAAATTTATTTTCTACTACTGTACGTTGTTTTAAATTTAAAAGGTCATTTTTGTAAAGTTTAATTCGGTAATAGGATGTGGTCTTCTACGGATTACTTTTACAAGTTTATAAGAAATACTTTTATATATGTTTGAATTTTAGCGAAACACCTTGTAACGTACCGGGGCTTATGATCTTTTGTATGTATGCATATTCGGGAACGTGCAAAGTGAGTTTTTATTATCGTGAAATTTTCATAAATTAAAAAATTTTATTTTGTAATAAAACGCAAATTTTTAAAAAGTTACCAAATTTAATATATGCACATAAAATGTTTTTTTGAAATAAAAAATTTTTGAAAAAAAGTTTGGAAAAAAAAAATCTTCAAAATTTTCAGAAATCTCAAAATTTTACGAAATTAAAAACTCACTTTACACATGCCCTTATAAATAATGTAATTTATATTTCCCTTTTTTTTAAAAAATTGTTTTAATAAATGAAACATACTCTTTGTCCAATTTTTACTAAGAAGAGCGATCAATTAAGCCGGCACGCTAAATATAAGAAATTAATCTCTCGCTGACAATTTAAGTTTCAGGATTAAATATCATATCAATTAGGACTCTACTGCTTATGGAGGACACTTAATAGCTTTAAAGTCGTGGTTTGTGTGTAGTACAATTTGTTTTATTTTGCTGGGAAAAAACTGCCCAAGTGTGGACCTATTTGGTACGAAAAGCTGGGATGATGTCTCACTCCTTATCTATATATAAGGTTTCGATTAATTTACTACCTAAGAGCGAATGCCGTTGAGGCACGCATCGCTTAGCTTGCAAAACGTATCCCGAATGGCATTGGCACACGTGTCGATTGAGGATGAGATCCATGGAACAGAATCCGGCTTCGGGGTTTCCGCACATCTTGGGATCGTATTTGCACGAGCGATCAGGCTCACATGTCGAGATTCCGTCCCCAGCATAGCCGGGGTTGCAAATGCATTCAAACCTGGCTTGGAGGGTATCGTAAGTGCATTCTGCGAGTTTGTGACAGAATTCGACGATGCTACAATCTTAGCGTGCGAAAAAAATGAAGATATTCAATAACTTTTAAGCATACAATTATATTTTATTGTAATTGTGTATTAATGGTTTTACGAGTTATAAATGAAAGGTATGATAAATTATAACGCATTAACATTAAAATATTTTTGACCTTACTTCAGAAACGTCTTTCAATTCGCTATATTTTTCACATAACCTATGGTCTACATATTACGGATCATAAAATTCAAATTAAATCCTATTAATTCTATCTCATCGCAACTATTTTAAAAATGTGTCTTTCTGGATATTATTTAATTAGGGGTGGCCAATCAGGAGACCTCAGTGAAGTTTATTTGCGCCTATTTAGGTAGTTTTTGTGAAAGAATTATTAACATACAGTTTCTAATAGTTTTTGGGTTAATGTTGTATCTTTAGTCAATTGGTAATGAATTATTATAAATTAATGGTAATTTTTAAAATAGTAGATGGCTTTTCCCGAAAGTAAATTATAAAAGTATAAAAAATACCGCGATATACGTCAATTTTGGTGCAAATTGTCCCGTCGCCAGTGTACCCGGGCTTGCATCTGCATTGATAAGCCCTTTCGAGTTCGTTCAGGTAACATTCTCCGGCCAGAAGGTCGCACATTTCCCTGAACCTCGAGCAATCAGCTGGTGCCGTCAACGTTTCTACTAGAGCGCCGGTAGTGATAATCATAGTTGTTGACGAGGCTATATAAGATTTTAGTTATGCCAAGTTTTATGTAGTATGACACAGGTCAACAATTTTTTGAGAGTTATGAGTTAACTACAGAGATCAAATCTACCATCTTGGGATGAATCCGTTTAGCGTTTTTCCTAATCAAACTTAGTTTTTCAGTTATAATCATTAAAAATTTTAGAAAAAGGGTAAAAAAAAAAGATTTAAAAACTAGAATAAATTTAAATTTTATTTTTGCATATTCAATAGATAAACTGTTATAATTAACTTCAAATTATATTTTTATTAAAAACCGAAAATATATCGTGTCGTATTTAAGTTTGGACGCAAATTATTTTGTATTATCTTTGCCGATGTAAGAGCTCGATATATTAATAAAAAATTTTCCATTATTTGTGATTAAAAATATAAGTTGAAAAGGATTTTAATGTGCAAAAATTATTTTTTTTTATTTTTTATTTTTAGGGTATATTTAGGTCTGTCAATTTGGTTAAAAAATGCCATTTTTCGTTATAGACGGATCTAAGAATCCAAAGACGGAAGAAACTAAAAAAAACAGAAAAACATAGATTAAATTACGCCATCATAGAGATGCATTCTTTTGTGTTTTCAAAATAATCACGTTTGTGACATAAATATTTGTTGACCTGTGTGATAAAAGAGTTATTCGCATCGTTATAAAATGACCAAGTATAAAAATTTATAGTGTATAACCATATTAGCCAAATAGCTTTCCTATAAATAGTAAAAATTTAAAATATCTAAGTAGGCTTTTACATGTGAACAAGCAATATGAATCAATATTAGTAATTTTATATTTCCTAAATATTTTTGTCTCCAATAAAAATGTTTGAGTTACCAGAAAAACTAAAGCTTATGTAAAATGCCTATTCCTAAAGAATATTTAAAACAAGTACAAAAATTTTGCCAAAATATAATTCAGGCCTGGATTCAGCTAACTATCTTAATATATGATCAGTAGCTAAAGACAAAAAATATTATATCTGTTTTGCAGTTCATCCTAATAATTTATTTATAATATAAATAAACAAATTTTGTTTTCATTGTGAGCGCGCCATATGATGGCCCATTAATAGGCAGGGACATCAATTTTACTGAATATGTTAAGAATTGTAAGAGAGACCTGCCGTGGTTGCTAAGGTCGGAAGGGTAGTGATGGAGGAGCAATGAGTCCCGTTACCGGTGTATCCGTCATCGCAGATGCAAGCAAAGCGGTTCGTGACCTCGTCCATGAGGATGCACTCGGCGTTGACGTCGCATCGCTGTCCACTGCTCGTAAGACACTCCGATGCCTCTGACTCCGTGGGGTCTTTGTCCTCGTCGTCATCAATGTCAGCGTCAACTATCCGGAAAGGAAGAAAAAATACACGAAGAGATTAAAATACCATATAATTGTTTTAGGATACAGTTATCCGTTGCATGATTTGGTGGCGGTATAATTAATATGTAGTAAAACTTAATTGCTCTTATAAATAACATCACAGGTCTACAAATATCAATGTCACAAAAAACAAGTATATGAAAACATAAAAGATTGCGCCCATAATAGTCTTATCTCATACTTCATTCTTAGTTTCTTCCGCCTTTGGCTTATTAGATCCGCCCATATCAAAAAATGGCTTTTTACCAAATTGACTAATATACCCTAAAAAATTAAAGAATCTTTTTTTCATATAAACCCATATTACTTATATTAATCATCACAAAGAATGAAAAAAAAATTTTATTTGCCAAGCTCTTACATCAGCATTCAGATACTACAAAATATTTCGCTTGCAAACTTAAATACGACACGATATATTCGGTTTTTAACAAAAATATCATTTGTAGTTTAAATTTAACAGTATAGCTGTTACGAATATGCAAAAATAATTTTTAATTTATTTTTGTTTTTTATATATTTTTTGCTTTAAAATTTTTTATGTGTTAATATTTTTAGCTAAGATACTAAATTTGTTTAGAAAGAATGATAATGGATTTTAAAAATCCCTAAAATGAACAGGTTTGATCTCTGTTATAAATTACTCTCAAAAATTTGTTGACCTGTGTAATTTATTGGTACGTAAGAATAAGGACGTCTTTAAAAAATAATTAGTACCCTTTGTGTACATTTTAGTATATGTAACTTAACTAATTTTGGTGTAGTAAAATGTAAGTTAATTTTTTGTAAAAAAAGTTGCCATTCAAATATTTCTATTTTACTGTCTCTAGTAGGGGCTTGCCAGCTTACATGACTTTTTACTGATATTCAGTGAATAAGTGGCAAAGCTACAGTGCTGATCACATTAATGTGGCCAGTGTAAGTAAATAAAATGATCAATGGTCAAATATGTAGCTGAACCATATTATTAATCTCATGATCACAAGAATATAATCATGATCATAAATAAATGATTATATGTTGTGTGATCAAGATTGTGACCCTGTACAGTTAATCGTCGCCTTGATTCATTTTTTTGTGATCGCGATCAAAAATATAGTGGTCGATGGCCACAATTTATGTTTGACTATTAATTTACTAACACTGGCCACATTAATGTGGGCAACACTGTAATAATACGGAATTAGATAAGGATCCCATATTTAAAGTTTGAATTTAAATTCCAAAGCGGTTGACCATTATACGGCAAACAAATATTTTAAAATTTTTACATATTTGTTGTGGCTTGGGAATACAGGTAACTCCGTCCATTCCGACTCCAAACTTGCATTTACAGGTAAAGGAACCAGGTGAGTTTACGCAAATGGTAAGATCGGCACCGCATTTCGTCTCAAATCCCTTTTCTTCGCATTCGTTTATATCTAATGAGAAAATATAACTGCTTTTCAAACTCTTTGATGCACAACTAATCCAATTATTAAAAAAACAATTATGGCTGAGGTTACCCTCCTATGATTCTTACATGGGGGTGGGGGGGGGGGAGAGGGGAGCTTGCTTAGGACTTTGTCTTTTTAAACCTGAGCACATCAATTATTGCCGAAGGAGTGTACTATATGCTCGCATGTCAGCGACCTAAGTTTTCACGTTAGACGCGATGTAAATGGCCCACTGCCCAACTATGAGAAAAAAAGCCTCCTTTGCACCGATTTGAACCCAAAACTTCTGCGTGCAAGACTGGAATGTATTCCACTGAGTGATTTGAGCCATTCATAATATACGTTCAAAATTGAAATTGGACCATAAATTAAACAATTTAAATTTTCTTAATAACGAAACTCTAACCTTTGCAAAATTCGCCGTAGTGTCTAAAGCCCGGGTTGCAGACGCAGCTATAGGTGTTGTCTTTTAAGGCGCAATGGGCGTAAGCCGGGCACAGAATATCTTTGCACGGGTTATCACCTGCGATAGATTTAATTAATGCACGTTGTGGCAATATCTGTTTGCCAACTAATTTGAGATTAAGATTTATAAGTTTAATACTTAAATAAAATAACCTTGCTATTTTTGCTTGGGTAAAAAATCTAATCAGACGACCTTTTCGTAGATATATTTGTCAAAGAAATCTATGGCCATTTACAACAATTTGATTTAAGGTTTAAATAAAATTCCGATATAGGGGACTCGTACCCGTTTAGGGTTTTAACTCATAAAAATATTAGCTTGCGCGCAGGCGGCCTAGGTTTCTAGCCTATGTTCTCAAAATTGTTCGGTTGCCTACTGCCTTCAGGCCAACAGCTTTATAGTAATTGAACATATGTTATATTTTCCCCCCAAAAAAGTAGACGTCTATGCTTTGAACTCCCAACTTTATGCCAATGTCTAAGATAGGAGTGCTTCTTGCTGAAAGTGATAAAACTATGATCAAAATTACCGATCGGTCGTATCTTGGCTTGTGAAGCGAACCGTAAAACCTGTTCCCGCTGATCGTAAACCACGAAGTTACGGGTGATTGCGAGAGAGGCAGACCCTCGTCGATTCCCGTTTTCCTGGCGCTACCAACAAAAATATACAAGATTATGTGTCTAAGTCTTAAGTTTGACTCTTTGAAGCCACGCTTAAAATAACATTTATTTATGTTTAAAATGCTTATAAATATTATTTTGTAAAAGATCGCCTAATTTGAAAGCTGTCAAATTTAACTTATAGCTAAATGAAACACTTTTTCTGAAATAAACAAATTATGGATAAAAAATAAAAATATTATAAATAAACTTTTTCCATTTAAAAATTAGCAAAGAACAATTCCCAGGCCAAAGTTATATACAGATTTAAGCATTCCTTATGGTTTCCAGGCCGATTATATTTTCCCAATTAACCTTGATGGCGATAATTTGCTTGTTGCAAAAAACAATGGCTTACAACTATGGGGCCTCAAAATTGGAATAATAACTCAAAGCATTTCCCTTTATAATGAGGCAATATTATGTTTTACATATTAGGATGGACAGGTAATTTTGAAATCCATAACTAACATCAATTAATGTTTCAATCAAACTAGGTGACAAATCTTTTTTACTTCAAAAATTTGCCAAAAATCAAAAACTTAGGTGATTTTCAGCAACGGTACCTGATCGATAGTTCCTTCATTTATATTATGGTGTTGATGTATGCACTCATCAAACGTTATCTCCTGAGTCACGGCGTAATAATGCTCCTCTTTGTTCACCTTGAAAACTAGCTTGGAGTTCGTTACCAACTTACCTGCCGTATGTGATTTTGCAAATATAAGATATTCACATAAATTGCCAAATTAAAGCTACAATAAAGTAAAAATAAATATCAGTGGAGTTGCGAGGTCCAACGTAAAGAAGGTCGCGTCTTGCGTAATTATTGGGTTCTTATGAATCTCGTTTTAACACTCAACTCTTTGGGAAAATAAAATTTTAGTGAATTTTTTTCAATGACAAATTTAATTAACTTAAGTGTTAGCTAATTGCAAAAAGTAACACTATTAATTATTAATATTAAATTTAAAACAAATTCTTGTGAATTATGTGTTTTAATTTCTGAGATGGAATAATTGTTAACTCTAATTGAAGGGTCGTCGTCATGTGCCTTATAAATAACGTGATTAAAGGTATGATCCTGTTTAAGCAATAAATAATTCTTAGACATTCTTGAAACTTCCTGCCAGATGTTCCAACGTCAAGTTTATTAATGAAACTTTTTATGATTAATTTATTTTTTAACCTCTGCTTCCTGGGCCAATGCTCCAGGAACTTCAAAATTTCTAAGAATTTATTTAATGCTTAAACACCTACCCTCTAAAATTAAAGGGAGAAGCGCACCAACCTCAATGATCCTAATCAGATATTGAAAAACCAGAAGATTAAAAAAAAATAAAGAACCGAAACCAAAATCGTTTAAATTTCTGACCAGCAGTTTTAATTAATCTTTTTTATATTATTTGGTTTTTATTGGGGCAAAATTTTAATTTAAGCAAAATCTTCGACAGTTATAAATAAATTCAAAAATACATATTCATTACATTGATATTTTTTATAGAAATGGGTAAGGTTTAAAAAATGCAATCCATACCAATTTGTGGGGAACCAGTAATTCTAAAGGAATGCAACTGCTTCAAATTTTGGGGGCGGTACAATCCCCGATAATGACAATAAGCTCACATATGCAGAGCTGGGAAAATGCCCATTTTTGGGTCAAACTCTATTTTTTATTTTTCAAAATTTAGAAAAAATAAAGATTTTTAGCTTTAATTAAGAAAATATTATTATTTAAGATTTTCTGCTTATATTCTGTATTTATAAATAATTAATTTTTTTAATTCATAAAATTTTTAAAAAACAGAAATTTGAGTTTAGTTGAAAAATGGGTTTTTTCCCAACTCTGCACATATGTTAGTGAAAATTTTGACATATACGTATAAAAAAATATCCTGGACAATGTTTTTACCTGGTGTAACGTGTTTATAATCCTGCACGTAGTCAAAAAATTCAATTTGGTTGTGGCTCTCAATGATGGGGATGTCACCGATAATTTCGGTCCTCATTTTCAGATTTCCAAAAACATCAGGACCCAAAAATCTTTCCCTTATATCAATTTGCTCTTTCGTGACCGGGAAATTGATCGTTGTCGTGCGATTAAATGCGCCACCTATGTTGAAAAATAACGGTGCAAAATTCATCATTCGAATCAAAAACTTTTCATTAAACTAAGGTATTCCACCTAATATAAAAATATGGTCCAAAAAATACTTGTATTATCCTTTTATTTTGATATTATCTAACATTTGTCAAAAATGTTTCGACTTAAATAGATCCCAATATATGTATTTAATAAATATTCTCATATTATTGGATTGACCAAGTAACTAATAAATTAAGATTGTTTGTTGAATTTTAACTCTAAATTAGCTTCTCTATCAAATAAAACATATTCACTTAGATTAAATAATAAAAATAATTTAAAACGCTGAAAAAAATCAAGCTTTGCTTAGTTTCCAAGAGAAAATTGCCCTAACGTATATGCTTTCTCTTTCAATAATAGGACAAGGGCGACAATAATTTGGCGAGATCATTCTGACCTTCGACATTTACTAGGGTTGTAAAGCCTGCATACTGTATATTCCGGAGGATGTAGCTGGTGAGACGACTTTATCTTACCGACCCCGGGGTTTATAAATGTAGCCGTAAAAGTAATTTTTATGTTCCTCAATCACAATAAATATATACAAGCACTGTCAAGCAATGCACATTTATATATCCCAATTTGAAATAAGACACGTACCGGTCATAGTAAACCCGTTCGACACGTTAGGTGCATTGATTGCGAAAAGCCAATTTATGGATTCGGCAATGGGAAGAAGCAGCTTCATGCTGTTACTAATCTTAGCCGGGATCTGACTCAAGGCCGTGTAGATACGTCCGTCGACGGTGACGACGTACGAATGGATCTCGATGTTTCTGAGGAGATGTCCGTTAATACGGCCGCTCAATTTGCCGGTTATTCGCTGCGGCGTTTCTAAGGAAAAAAATATATAATGTGTGTTTTAGACTGCTACTCTAGTTCGAGCTAATCCCAAATCTTTGTTATGATTGTTATAAGGAAAGAAGCCATCGGTCAACAACTAAGAATTTTAAGTAAAAAGTATTGGTAAGGACCTCTATCTGTTTATAAGGTTTAAAATATTTGACAAAATATAGGTCATACAGAATAAAAATTAATCTGGTAGTTTGGCCCATACTATAAGCTAAAGTGTAAAATATAAAAATTATGTAGAGGTATTTTAAATTACTATAATGATACGATGTGCATATTTAAATGAATGAATGAACTTTCAACGAGGCAGTTAATGCCATTCCCGTAATATCCAGGTTTGCACGAGCAACAGAAGCCTGAAGGGAAACTCCGACAGATCGAGTGGATCGGACATGAAAAGTCATCGCATCGAAGTCCCTTGGGCAATGTAAGAGCCGCACCTGGAACATCGTCTACAAAAATGATTTATTTTTATACTTTTATATGTATTGCAATTAATTTTGGTCATGTCCTAAACAATGAAGATCGTCTTTAGAAGGTCATTTTTTCACTTGTTTTTGTCTAAATAGATATTAAAAATGAATTAAAATTAGACCCAATCCGCCCACTATGTTCTAAATTCCCCCCCCCCCTCCTCTAAAAAAAAAAAAAAAAAAAAAAAATATTATAATATATTATAAAAATTATAATATAAAATAAAAACAAAAAACAAACAAAAAAAACCTAACCCTTACCCTAATAAATAATATTAAAATTTTCCCTCTTTATAACCTAACCCAACCCCCCCCAAAATATCTTTTTTGTTTTTTTTTTTTTTTATTTTTTTTTTTTTTTTTTTGGTTCTCCGGCTTTGAGCCCCCCCCCGTGTTTTGCCCCCCCTAAACAATACTCATATTTAAAAAGAAGATACATTATTTGAGTGAAGTTTATAAAGAATCCTCCCCCCCCTATCCATTTAATTTTTAAGCCCTGCCCCACCCTCTATAAAGACGCGACTGGGAGATCATGCGGGATTCGGCTAAAAAGTTTAAATGTAAACCTTTGCAGACCGGTTCGTGGATGAATCGCTCAAAGCCGAGCTTGTAAATCCACACGCCAGGAATGCCAACGTTCGATCGTCTAGGAAATTAAAGTATAAAACTATACTCGGAAACATTTTAATTAAAGATTATAGAGCTATGTACAGTCTGAATTGTTTCATTTTTAAAATTAATTTTTATTGAAATCTTATAAATATTATAAAAAAAAATAATTATTTTATAAAAATTCTTTTTCAAATTTTTAACCTATGGCTTAGCCGTTTAGGATATGCCTTACGAGAGATATTTGAAAAAGCCACCTTAATAATAATCAAATGCGCTCAGTTTTTTTTTCTATTTTTTTTAACTAGCCACAGCCTTACGAATTAAATATCCAAATTCTTTGTAAAAGGAAGGTCCCCAACATATAAGCTCATTTTGTAAGCTGATAATATTTAAATACTTGGTTAGGGATAGGATCCCGTGCCCCTTTGTCTGGGGGACCTTATAGTATCGAAACCCGTCGCCCGCATCAAAACCCACCTGATGATTAACAAATAAACAAATTTCAATGTCGAACATGCCGCTATCAAAGAAATTAACGCCAAATATGCATTAGAGCATTTTACTGCCTAAGGAACCGCTAATAAATTATTACATATCAAGTTCCTGAAAAAAAATCTTACATAGGCTATTAGTAACCCAAAATATATATAACCGCAACTTTCGTATATATGTGGCTTATTTCATTTTTTAATTTTTTTTATGACAAAATGATTTTAATGGTGGCACATGATTCATTATCACTTAAATTGCATTACAGCTGTAGCAGAATCAACGCGCTTGAAGTATGTGCTTTGGACTTTCAAAAAAAAACTTGAAAATATTAAGGTAACCTGGAGCATGGGTTCAAAAAAATTTACCACAAAACATGGTAACGTCTATTGAACACATTAATTTAAGAAGAAAGCTATTTTAATGATTAGAGCTTTTTTGTTTTATATATAAATTGAATCGAAAGCTAATGTAACAACCTGTGCACTGATGGGTGGAACCCCTGGTACCTTGGATTTGGTGGCATACCAATTGAGACCGTTTTCGGGGTACAGGAGTATGGCGTAGGTCGTGTTACCGCCCGTCGCTAATATCAGCTGAAAGGTGTTACCCTAATAAAGATCCAATAACAAGTTTTTTTTAAATATATGTATTTTTTAATAAGGACAACAATGTCTTTCTGCTCTTGTAAGAACTTTCAATCCCTTTTTTATAATCAAAATCAGTAATTCAACTATAATATTATTGAAAATGTTAAAAAACAATAAAAATTAAAAAAAATGTTTAAAAAACAACTATTTCTACATGTGAAAACAGCTCAAACATTTCATGGTCAGTAATTTGTGCCCATTATACCTAATTTTTAAAACAAAAATTTGCTGAAAAAGTAATAAATTTTTTTAACTTTTATGCACACCATCTGAATTACTATGGAGGAACGATCAGTTTATAATAATATTTTGGGGAAAAACAGATAAAATTGAAATAAGATTTACTTCTTTGGCGACTTGCAGATAGCCTTTCACGTTTTCCCAGGTAGCCGCAAACACGCGAGTCACGTGGAATTTGGAGGATGTTTGATTGAAGACCAATTTCTGGTGAATGAGGTCGTCCACATACCTTATCGAGCTCTCGTTCCTATACCGTCTATAACACAGGTCAACAAATTTTGAGAATTGGAGATCAAACCCGCCATCTTAGGGATTTAAAAATCCGTATTTAATTTTTTTTTCAAACTTTGTGAGTCAGGTATATACATATTTTTAATAAATGTAAAAAAAATATCTTTAAGAAAATTATGTTTATTTTCAATGCTATACTTATTTTAAACTTCATATAATATTTAACCCCCTCCCTCTTTTGCATGTATTATTTCCATCGATATGAGACCCCATTTGACTATTGTGTTTTAGAATTTTCAGCCCAAGCAAGGCGATTCGAGATTTAATAAACGAGAAGCCGGCCATTTATCTATAAATTTAAATAGTTTAGGATCGGAATTGCTGCTAAATTGTGGCAGCAAAACAGCTATAGGGTGAATTTGCATGTAAGGGCATTGCCTGCATATTCTTCTAAATGCCCATGATTCATGATGTTAAGTTCAATTCTAGTTTAAAGTTTTAGCGCATGGTAAAATACGCATATTTGGTTGGTATCAAAAGAAGAGGAAGTTAGTTAGTTATGGCCTATTGCTAAAATAACGAGAAATATTCTCATCCATTACCGACAATTAAATCTAGGTTGTACAAAGGCTGCAATGTAGCGGATAACATCGTTAATTTTATCAATTTACTTATTAAAGAATAATTCTGTTTCCAAACTTAGATTTTATTAAAAATCCTCTAGCGCCCTGACCGTCTCTATCAAATAGAACATGTATTGTTTTAGCAGGTAAATCTTCGACTTTTGCCAGGGGTTTGTAAAGATTGTATGCCGTTATATTCTGGAGGTGTCATTTAAAGGATATTATGGTGTGGCTGGTGTGCGCTTAAATTGATCACAAGAGTTATGAACGTCGCTAGCAATTTCAATGCTCCTCACCCCCAAAACAAAATTTTATTTTCTAAAACTCCTCATGCCCGCTTGTAGTCTTTTTTCGGAATCTCGAATTATTAACTGAATATAACAAAAATAGAGTACCCGTAATAAACGCGTCCAGCCCGAGACAGTTCGATATCGCTGTAAAAGACCGCCACGAGAGGGTACCCGATCGGTAATTCCTTGTTCACGTACGAAGGGATTTCCGTTTTAAACGAAACGAATCCGTTTGAGTTCACCTATATTGTACAATTCTAAACGTTAGAATTTACTTAAACGCATTACATCAAGCGCAAAATTTTTAAATATTTAAAATTTTTTATTGGTATTGTACACTCACTTTAACCATTCTATAATTTTTTTTCTTATAAATTACATAACCTTTTTTTCATTTCTTTGCCTTAACACTACCCGATCAACATAACATTTCAACCGCCCCTTTTTTTTTTAAAAAATTTCAAATTTTTACCTATTGAATGCATTTTTACGAAAAGTCGCCAATCTTTGTTATTAGCATATGATAATAAATCAAAAAACACACATGTGGATATGTATCATCTTATGTAACTTTAATCCCATATTGATTTAGATTGACAATGTTTGAACTTATATATAAAATTATCAGTTCGACGGGCCACCGTCTTTGAAATCTTGGCCCCTTTAATCAAATATTCTTTGACTTAGTGCGGGTCCGATCAGCTGGCATGCTGACGCCTTTCGGTGAAATTAGGAAAAAACAATGCGACTATATTTAAACTTAAAATATCATTCAAACAAGATCTTTTAGTGAAAAAAATTAAATAATTGTTAACGATAATAATAATAATAATGATAATAATAATAATAATAATAATAATAATAATAATAATAATTTAATAATCGAGATACGAAAAGGCTTTCGAAGTCTTGGTCGTAGAAGTTAACCGGGTAACCGAGCCCAATCTCGTTTGAACTGACCTCATCGAGTGTAGGAAGAGTCACGTGACTCTGCGGGTCGTACGGGAGTAGGAAAGACTGAGGAATAGCCTCTACTATCCGAATGTGCCGGTTCGGCTCGAAAACAATTGCGCAAAGTAAAAGAATAAATTGCAATTTTGCAAAGTTTAGTAGAATCATATTTGCAGTTGATATTTCAGGAATTTTAGGGGAAGGAATATATTACCTTTTCCAATATTTGTCTCTCATTAGGAACCCGTTAAATGCGTGGCTGATGTATTAAAATGGATCGTAAAAATTTGCAAGTATTTTTATAAAAATTACATTTTGAATGTTTAATTATTTTCAGAAAAAGATTTAGTAAATAATGATGTGCCAAAAATGTGATTTACTCCCAAGGTAATCTCATTCAAATTGAATAAGCAATTATTCCGTTTATAAGAGAATTTGAGTTAAAGATGTTAAAAGCAATGTTATAAAATGGCTCTAGTTAGCGAGAATTTGATCTCTACGTCCTTGGTTTGGACTTTTTTCTTCCGTTATCGCTGCCTACTAAACATACGATGAAAACTTCAAAAAATGTTAGAAAAGGGAGAAAAAAAGCGGCCTTTTCCAAGGAGATAAAACCTAGATTCAGTTTGATTTTCTCACAGCCGTATAGATATTACATTTAAAAATTTAAATTTATTTTCTTTCGAGTTAGACCAAACCAGTGTAGAGTTTCAAAGTTTAATTAGGTGGAGAAGGATGGATCGAAAAAAAAGCAACAAAATTGATGAAATTTATCGCAAAGAAAAAAATTAGGGGGTGGGAGGTTCTTTAATTGCTTCAATTAGGCTCTCTCACTCTCTCTCTCTCTCTGCTAGTTCTAATTTCATATGTACAACAAACACTCCATTTAATGTTGCTAATATCTTCTGAAAATTCTCAATTCTACTAAACGAAAGTGATCTCTTTACGGGCAACGATCAAAATTGCAAAATTATGTGCAAAAATTTTTCCGTTCTTTTGAGTTTTCCGTTCTTTTGAGTTTTCCGTTCCAAATACACCCTAAATCTTATATCACTTGACTTGATATTCAACATTTTTAATGATTTCCTAAAAACAAGAAGAAGATTGCAACAGGGGTGAAAATTGTTTGTACTTAAATGATACTTAAGCTCGAAGATTTAAGATGCGATCAAATATCAAATGTGCTCTCCTCAAATAAATCTAGAAAATATTTATTTAGTTGATACGCTAGTACAGATTTCAATACATCTTTCCATTGGCGTAGGAGAGGGGGGGGGTTTGGGGATGAAACCCCCTCCAAGCATGCCATATCCCCACCCAAATTAAAAAATTTTAGTGCATGCCCCCCCCCCCCCCCCCCCCCCCAAAACTAAATACCAATTAAATATATAGAATTAAATTACATTTAAAATTCCATTAATATTTGGCAAAAATTTTTTTTAGACCCCCCCCCCCCCCCCCCCCCAAGCTTTACAACTTGCTACGCCCTTGCATCTTTCCCATATTGCTCATACGAAATTTTCAAACAGAAGAATGTATAATAATTTTTTTTTTTTTATGTTTTTAAGTAAAAACCATAAAAAAGGAAAAATTTAAAATAAAAAACCCTTCTAAAAAATTTTTTAATGGTCCCATTTTTTTCACCAGTTTTAATTTAGGAATAAGATGAGCGGAACACAGAATTTTAAATTATTTTAAACGGCCATGTTCATTGATCTACGGACCAGCTTAATTTTTGTTTCATGGACCATGACTTAATACGCATCTAAACGACATTGTCTCTTCCGGATCAATTATTATTATTATTTCGTTATTTTGTTCAATGTGAGAGCCCTATTTTAAATATTGTGAAAATATTAAAATGGAATAAGGCGTTCTATGTAAGTTTTAAATTAAATTTGAAACCTTTTATATTGGCTGTGGCTAGTAAAAAAAAATATTTTAAGAAAATAAAATTGACGGCGTGGGTGTAAATTTTTTTTTTCAATAATTTCTATTTTTTCTTTAATTTTTTTGAAAGGAGAATAGCCAAATTACATTAATTTATTCTCATTTTTTAATATTAGCCCTTTAAATTTTTTTCAAAAAACATTTTTTTATACAATTTTGAAATTAGTACTACTGCCGTCGCCCTAGCTATTGAGATATTTTGAATTATGATTGCCAATTAATAAAAATAAATTATATCATTAATATCATTAAAGACGGGCCACCTTGAAAGCTTGCGAGCATGTGTTTGAATTTGACACTCTAGCAGTCCTAAGCCTGGTTAGTAATGAAAAATAAATGAACCCCAGAATTTTTATGTCTGTTTGTTTTTTTAACCATGAACTCATGTCTCGTACTTGCCATTAACTGGACCAGATATAAAAAGTCTAGCCGGAATGATGTAAGGAGGCAAAGCACTCGGGTGTAAGTCGTGGGGTGGGGTGGGGGGAATAATGGAAATGCTAATTTTTCTATTAATTTTATCAGATAATTAGTGCTCAATATAAGCAGATATATACTATATATATAGGGTGCAAAATTTTTAAATACAAGTCTAATAAACTAATTTTGAGTTTTAATCAACACTATTTTCACTACCGATCGAAGAAATAATTTCACTGACCTTCTCGTTCTAGACTTTTAAGGAATGGCGCCGGTTTTGAATTTATGGGCAAAAATAGCTATTCTCGTGCATCCAAATTTATTCTGGCGCGCCATACATATCTTATTGAAACTCAAGATCAAGAGTCAAGCCTCGATAAATCCGTGCGCTCTGTCCTTAATAAGTAAATGAGAAAAGCTTTCAGCGGCGGCCTAAGCTCATCTAATGTATGCATCGGTTTTGGTAGCGATAGAAAACAGAAGTGTGCCATAATAAATTCGAAAGCCATATGTAAAAGTATGTAACATTGATTTTAAAAAATATAATTATCACAAAAAATTGTTAAATGTTCAAAAAATAATTAAATTATATCTAAAATCTCCTTTTTTTTTGCACGTGCCCTAAGCATTGACCCCATCATTTTCAATATGCGATATAGATCACCTATGTATGAATGGATATTTTTATTTCATTTACATTTCCAATCAATATATTAAAATAGGAATTATTCGCGGGGACACTAAATAAATGGTATATTATTTTTTAGGGTGGGCTTAAATTTTGTAATCAAGCCGGCCAGGAAAAATTTAAAATAACATCGGTGACAGTAAAAAAACATTGCCTTTTACAAGTTAATTTGTGAATTTGATGAAATAATATATATTATAATCGTAACAAAATCGCAAATATTAAACAAGGTGTATTCTCTGGTGTGGGCATTAAAAATCAGCTGACAAAGCGCATATATCATTTATTATTTCGAGTAAATGGGCTAGCAATATCAATCAGTTTTTAACGCGTTTGATGGCAGTGCATAATGCCTCAAGGTAACCATATATCAAGTGTTTTTATACTCATTATATTCGGAAGAATTATCGAAACATGGCATACACCATGGCTAGTAACTGGGGTCTGTGAATAAACCATAGGACATACAGTAATATAATTTTTTTAAAACGTAAGAAAGTTAAGTTTTCCGACGGCCACTCATCAATGCAGGCCAATTTGCTTAGCGTAAAGTTTAATTAGACCAGGAAACTAATGATGCGCCATGAAACTAATATTAGGGCAGAAATAGGAATAAAAACATAGTAAATTTCTGTTTTTCCCCACTATATTGTCGGCTTAAAAGCTCAGTGGCAAACCTTCCTGTCTTAGACGCAGGAGTTGTTAGTTCGAATCAGTGCGCAGGGGGCTTCAAAAAATAGTATACATGTGTACCCACTTAAAAGCTGCTGAGTGGCTTGTTTAGGCAGTAGCCTTAAACGATATCCCTAAAGTAAGTAGGCTAATAGGTCGCCGGCGTGCGAGCAATTCTTCTTATTTAACTCGTTGGCAATATTAATTGCTTTCCTAGGGTCAAATAAGTCAAAGCCCCAACGGGTATGGCGCCCCCAAATGGGGAAAGATGAGGGAAACCTCAAAACCAATTCCTCATGTTTCCACAACATATTGTATTAATATATATTCATCACTATTTTCATAACACATCCCAAGGGCACTTTTAGGTAGGTAATAGTAACTAAAATAGTCACGCTTAATACGAATCAGGTTAAAGAAAAAATTGCCTCATCCATATGCATTTAACAAGGCACTCTACATTTCTTGTTGAAAAGTATGTTTTTTTACGGTTATTTATTTCGTCAATTGCTTTAGTGATAAGTCCCGATGAGCAACCAAACAAAAAATAATGTTAGGTTTGCCCAAAAGTGCTATTTCGTCAGCCTTAGGCATATTCTTTATAAAATAAAACTCTATTTTCCTTCTTTTTTTACAAAAATTGGCCTATTCAGGTCAACAAATGTCAATGTCAAAAAGAATGTTTTAAACACTGACACGATTGGAGATGATGGCAATATCATATATATAAATTTACCGTTTTTTCGTAGTTTCTCTCGCCCTTGGAAATTTTGTTCGGTTCGTATTCAATAAATGCCCCATTTTTTTGACCAAATTAGCATTTTGCGACCCCGTGAAAACCCTAAAGGAAAAAAATTTAAAGTTCTTCTATATTAAGACTACTTGTAACGCATATTTTTTAGCTCAAATAATGAGAAATAAAATTTTTAATTATGTTGTTGTTGTATAATGCCCCATTCATCTAAAGTTAATGTAAAATTGAGCTTGATGGCTGCTAAAGATGGATTAATCCAAAGATCTATAGGAGAGAGAGGAGGCCAGCGGCTGGAGCATATGAGCCAGTATTGTATATTGTAAGATGCTGATTTGCAGTCGTAGCAGATATTATTTAAAGATGGGTCCAAACGTGCTTTGATTGCAAGTAAATGGCAGTGTCTACCGATGTGGAGCCAGGTGGGAACTGATGTTATTGGTAAAGGATTTTCAGAGGGCCAGCCAACAACTATGTTGATCGTATAGTTAGCTATGGTTTTGTTTACTGCAGAGGTGTGGATTCGTTTAATTATATTTATAAATGACTCAAAAAACTTCGATTTGAAATGCGATAAACGGATTTGAACATTCCTCAATAGGGAAGTTTGATTTCTGTAATTAGCTCATAAATGTCAAAATCTTGTTGACCTGTGTAAAAGCTCAAAACGTCCAACTGTATATTAAAACTTAAATGCAATACAAAAAAAAACAAGCGGGGCGGAGATAATGATTAATACCATTCAACCCTCTAAATTTTTTGGAGGGAATTTTGAAAAAATATTCTGTATTTTCGTTTTCTGTCGATAAGTATTTACAAATAACTTCTTTTAGTTAGCCTATGTACGTTCTTTAACAGAATGTCCTAAAACAACTTAAAAGCGTTTGTGAGAAATTAAAGAATAACTCAGAAAACCGGCAGAGCCAAAAATTAAACCGGGTCGAGCTTGGATTAGAAATAGGAATTATGGTCTAGGCAAACGTTAAACAATACGCTGGACCGTAATATAATGGTCCGGTTTGAAGTCATTCAAAAAACAATATAACCATCTATAAAAATTTGTCTTATGGCCATATAAATATGTCCCCAATTGATGCCTAATAGTTCAAAATCAAATTTATTTGTAAGTTAATAGAAACGAAATAATTTACCCTACGAGAGAGTAGTTTGGAAAACAAGGTTAACAATTTGACTTGGAAGCCCACTTGCCATTTCTTTAGGCTCACAGCAACATACCTTTTTATGTGAGTTGCATGGTGTAGATTGTTATTCAAACAAAGAACTTCCAATTTTTCTCAATGAGTTCTTATCTTGCCCGCGCATATGTTTTCTATGATTCAAGCGACTTATGGTAATTACCATATACGCTACTACACTAGGTAGCATTAAAACTAATGTACTTCCAATAAACTGGGTGTAAAGCTCATCTAAAATACTACTGTAGATAGGAGAAATACAAAATGCTGATAGAGATAGTTTAAAATAAGTGATATCTGGACTGGTTTTTCATAAATAAATATCAAAAATAAAAGTTTGGAGCTATATGTCAAATCACCTACTTACCAAAAAAAAATCACAAGAAATTAACCTATGTCTAGTTTCTAATTTTTATTTTCCATCCAAAATATAAATATTTAACAGATAAACATGGTAATATAATAGATTTTATATAGTTGCCTCCATCGATATAACTAGGCTGGAAAAGAATAACGAGCCAGAGTTCCTAACGGAAATTTTTTAGGGGCTTTTTTATTAAAAAGGCTTGCTCCATTTATGTTATTTTTTATAAAGGGCTTTTTTGTTAAAATTAAGATTTAATCTGAGCTTTTTACCTCTTTTTACCCCCCCCCCCCCCCAAAAGAAAAAAGCCTATTTTTGCTCTTTAAACTGCATTAATTTCAGCATTGGATAGTAATTGCGTTTTCTAAGAAATTCTATTCTTTTCATGTTTGCGAAAAAAAACAAAAGATTATATATGGCACAATGTTTGTTAGCAAACAATAGTTATATGTAATTGTTCTATCAACATGTACTAACATATTTTTAGATTAAAAAACTTTTTTAATTTTATTGTTTTGCTTTTTAAAAATATGTTAATATGTTTTTTAACATAAAGAAATAAAACAATTTTTTATGATTACTTCCCAAGTTGTGAAAGAAAGCAAGGTGTTTTTCATATCTTATAAAAATGGTTATCGGCCTGAAAACAGCAACAAAATTCAGTTTGTTTAGTGTCGAATAGCTCAATGGCCCGAATTAAAATCACGTTACTCCCCTACGACAAAATGTTATTTATTTATTTAAATCGTAGCAGCGATGTCACAATTTTCTTTTTCCATTTTATTTCTTTCAACATTTGTTTAAATTGCAATTTGCTTTAGACATTTAATTTTACAAAGCTATTAAACTTACTATCTAACAAATTAGTTATTGCCACAATGAATTTAGGTAAATTTTTTTATATATTTTTACTCATTCGAAGACTCGATACAAATTAGAGTTAAAACCGAACCACAAAACTCTGACTCACTCGACATTTACAATAGACTAGGTCCCTCAGTGTACAATTGAATTCGGCCGGTTTGAGACCACAGTCGATTCCAGCACCGCTTGCCGAAAAGCTGCTGGCGGCCCAAAATTACATACATGGCGGCCCAAAAATAATACATTGCTAGCTAAATTACATCAAATACGGTGTGTGAAATGGATAAAAATATTTTACCCTATTCCAATTTAATTTTTCTTAAAAAAGAATCATAAATATAAATTATAAATGCTAACCTGACGACATTTTGCATTACCGTTTCAGAGCGATTGATAAAACGCGATTTAAACACATTTCTATAAATGTGAAATATTCTGACAAAAAAATACACCCCAAAATAT
Source organism: Acutogordius australiensis (assembly GCA_030555515.1). NCBI lineage: Eukaryota > Metazoa > Nematomorpha > Gordioida > Gordea > Gordiidae > Acutogordius > Acutogordius australiensis. The sequence goes on along the minus strand of CM060245.1, from coordinate 35,307,372 downwards.
TACAATGCAAGCCATAAATAATTTTGTAGCTTTGGTAAAAAACTAAATTGAGAAAGTATGGCCCAAAAATACATTTTCTAATTTGGGTTCTGCCCGCTAATTTCTTATTTAATTAACGTCTCTGCTCGCTGACCTTTGTGAAGCTTTGGGGTATCGCTTGTAACTTCAAATTGCTAATAGTGATTTGCTATTGATCAATAAATCCAAAGACCCTTTTTTTAACCCTAATATCTAATATCCATATTCAAATAGTAGGCTAAAAATTTTTCGGCATGAAATTTGTAAAAAATTTAGCCCAGTTTTTTCTCATATTTTGTGTATTTCAACGTGGTACTCAAATAATTATTTATAATGATTACATTACTAATCTAAGACGAACACAGTACCTAAGTGATGATCGTTTTAACGGGTCATACGCTAAAAAACAGGCCTAGAGTAAAGCCCTTTTAAAACCAAGCCTTAACCCTAATTTCACCTGGTCGGTATAAGACCGGGTCGAGTTTAATACCCAATTTGACTGATCCTCACAAAAGTAAACGGATATGTTTATAAGGAATCCGTAATTATAATTTTTATTAAGCAGCGGATATTTCTCGAAATGACCACGGAAAACATGCCTTAAATTTTTATTTTTGCTATCTTGTTTTACCAATATTTTATATATTTTGTTAAAATTTTACAGGTGACATCTATAGATATGGTGAAAGTAAGTAAGTTCGTATTATAAAAATTAATGTCGAAACCCTGACCCAAACATATTTATAAAGGACCAATTTACTTTACTATACAGGGACTTTGTTAGTAGATCTTTAGGCGAATGTATACACCCCTGGTTATTTCAGGCAGTTTGTAGTTCTTAATTTGTTACCCAGATGTATATTTTGTCTTAATAGTCAACTATTTATATAAGGGATTGACTAAAAGCTCTGAGTGTCATATGAAATGTACCAAACAATTTATCTGGGCGCAATGGATCTAAGCTTACAAAAAATTTTTTCAAATAAATTTGCCATATTTTTTAGCATAACACAATTTAACAAAATTAAATTTAGGTTAGATTCATAATTTGCCTTCTTACCCAAGGTTCTCTTTGACACACTCCGTTTTTCCTCCAGACAAATTTATTTTATAAACATCGGAATTAACAAAACACCAAAAAAAGACTTTTGCAACTTTGAAACTCAAAGAATAAAAAATTCTAAATATCATTTTTATTTTAGATTTATTAATTTTAATATACTTTTACACTTATTATAATTTTTTTTCGGTGTTTCCTTAATTTGTATGAAGAAATTCAATATGTAAAAGGAAGCTAGCTTAAATTTTGTTTAAATTTTACGAACGAGAAATATTTATATATTACAAATTCTGAAAAATACAATCGGTCAAAAGTTATATTATTTAAACTATTATTAAATATATTGAACATAGACTTAATTTTTCAGTTAAGCCTCAAAAGTGTCAATTTTGACATTTTTCTCAATTTTTAATGTTTATGACAGGCCGAGAAAAATTATCACGAAAAAACAGAAGAAGGATTGGAAATTAGTTTATACGCCATGATTTGAATAATTTTCTTTATATGGGCACGTGCAAAGTGAGTTTTTATTTTCGAGAAATTTTTAAAATTAAAAAATTTTATTTTGTAATAAAACGCATTTTTCAAAAAGTTGCTAAAATTTATATATTACTCAAATTTTTCTGAAATAAAAATTTTTTTAAAAAATTTTAAATTAATTTATCAACTTTTCAGATTTTCAAAATTTTACGAAATTAAAAACTCAATTTATAAGTGCCCTATTCTAAAAATTTTTGCTTGCACATAAATAGAAGTCCAAAAAATATATAAATTAATCGCGGAACATTTTTTTATAACAAATATCAAAATGTTCCATATTTTCATAAGGTTTCACAATTAAAAAAAAACAAATTTAAATGTGGTTTTTACCCTAATACAGTAATTTTTCGACTAAATTAAACTGGAGTAAGCTTAATGTGTCGTTTGACATTAAGTCAGAAAAATATTACAGCCGGCATAAATATGTTATCGACGTTAACAATATAATTTATTTCACATATATTCAAGTGGCTGGTATATTTTACTAATATTACAATAGAATATAAATTTGACCTTAACTAGATGCAGCGGTTATTTACGTGCAGATTTAAGTTTTGGAGAAACCATTTTTCAAATTTTTTTTTTCTATTTGTCGAGTTTCATAAAAAATATTGACGTTATATGAGTTGCCGGCATTAACATGTCTAATTTAAATTTATTAAGTTAGTTTTTAATTGAAATGAAAAAAATGATTCTTAGGAAACAAAATGTATTTCACTAGTTTTTTTTTGAATAACAATAAATTTTAATAGTATATTAATAATAATAAATAATGTTGATTACTAATATTTACTAATTTATATTTAATTCTATATAGAAAAAACTTTGGTAAGTCAGTTTAATTTGATTTTATAGAAAAACCTAATAATTGCAGCATGGAATAATTGCGACTTTTGAAGAAAAACTTTTTACATGATATATGTTAAAAACATTACGACAGACAAAACATTCCACCTTTTCAATTTTAGCCCATCGACCTATACATTATCAGAAGACACATGTCATTTTTTTTAAAAATTATTCATTTGGTTCACAACATTAGAGTTTAAACACATAATTTAGATCTTAATTTTATTTTAGGTTTGCCCCGGTTTAAATTAACACAAATACAATCCAAAAATAATTGTATTGCATATAAATTTTTTGTTAAAAAATAATTAATAAAATATAGAGTGTTAAGTATTATACCCTTTATAGTGCGATTACATTTACATTTAGAATTATAAATAATAATTAAAATTGGGCAATACTAGATTTAAAAAAAGGCCCGGCCCTGCTTGTAACTCCTTTTATAAATTCTGGCCCGGTCCTCTTGATCTGTACCAAAGCGTCGGGCCCGTTTCAAATTTAATGTTTAAAACTGAATATCTAGATAACCTAAGGCCAAAAATGCCTTTTTTTCTGAAAGAAGAAAAATATTTTAACATGGCAACTTGTCGAACGATTGCCACACGTTTAAATATTGGCGGCTCTACCATTATCAAAAATATAGATCTAGCTTTCCCTTCGAATGTTCAATGTAAACATCTGTTTTGCAAATACAAAAACTGGGAGACGCACATAAACGTTTTATAAAATTCCTGTTTAAATATGACAACTAAAAAATCTTTCAGGATTGTGTTTTTGAATCCAAAGGTCGCTAAAGTGTCACTTTGCCTGCAAATTATATGCTAGGCCTAGAAATTCGTATAGAAATGTAAATAATAGTAAAATGCCTAAACATTAAATAAATGTACATCTGTATAATTTGTTAATAATTCGGCTAAAATTGTAAGTTTTATAATTAGATATAATAGGTTTAAGCAGAAAAATACAAATGTAAGATACAAATTTTCAGCTAAATTAAATATTTTAAAACAAATAAAGTCATAAACCAGGGCTACCCCATTAATTATTTCTATATATAAGATCGGCCATCAAAATGTGGCCTGTGCAATTGCTTAGATTTAATCGTTGTTACAAATACATTTTTATTATTGATTATTTGCTTTTTTTCAAGATGGTGAACTCGTGCCAAAATCAATTTAAAGATTACAATTTCAAGAGTTGCAAGTAAATAGCATCCAAACTTCTTTGAAAAATTTAAAATTTTAACATAATCTACCTATTTTTTGAATTAAAATTATTTTCTAAAATAAATTCTAATATCTAATTAATTTAGTGATTGGAATAAGGCGGAAAGTAATGGACTTGTTCACACGGTCAAATACATGGGTATATAACATTACATAATTTAATATTGAAATTCTTTGTAATTAGATAAATCAACCAGAGCTGGGAAAATGCCCATTTTTGGGTCAAACTCATTTTTTTATTTTCCGATATTTAGAAAAAATAAAGGGTTTTAGCTTTAATCAAGAAAATATTTATAAAATTTAAGATTTTCTGCTTAAATTCTGTATTTATTAATAATTAATTTTTTTAAATCTGTCATAAAATTTTTGAAAAACAAAAATTTGAGTTTAGTCGAAAAATGGGTTTTTTTCCCAGCTCTGAAATCAACACACAGGTTGGCAAAATCATAGACTGATTACCGAAAAATATGACATTTGGGCGAAATAAATTACAAATAGCCTTAAAATACTATTTGAAGTTATTTCTAACCAAATTATTTTTGGTTCGTATTCTAGGTTAAGTGATTGCCTAGTACCCGACGCTAAAAGGGGCTATGCCCTGACGGGTATGCCGTCTCTTTCAAGAGATATAGGGCATGGGGTCCATTATTATATCAAGTTGATGATTCTGGCTTTAGGCTTTGGCCAAGGTCGCAAAACCTGCATGTTATAATATTCCGGAGATTGCGGCGTCATTTTATTGAATATTATGGTATTGGCGGAGAGCGCTTAATTTAATATTGTCTCTAGGGGTTATGAACATCGCCGCGCATAATGTTTTTAACCCCCTCCCAAACTTATTTAGTTTTATCTTTTTTGATTTGACATTTATTCAAAAAATTTTAATATCTATAGCTGGCTGACAAAGTATGATTAGAAAAAGTAAACGGATAAAAACGTCCATAAGATGGCAGCCCTAATCATTTTTATTTTGGGCATTATAACAGAACTTTATTGCTTCATTATTTATTTTTTAGAATTTAATTAACCATTTATATTATAGGGTCGTATTCAATATCAGTTTTGTATGTAACCTTCCTATGGAACCATTACGTAATTCAACAATTAAATTTTTAATATTTCATCTAAGATTTAGTGATTTACAATTTATTGAATAGGTTGATCAAAATTAAAACCAGACATTTAAGTTAGGTATATTAAAAAAATTAACTAAATTTTTTTAATATTAAAGATTTTAAAAACAAGGTCGTCATTTAAATACTTTAAAATTTATTTAAAATTTTTGATTTTCAAAATATATACTTTATTTATAAACTGGAATCAAGACATATCTTAATTACACACGTGATGTAAAGCAAGGGCGTAGCAAGTTGTATAGCTTGGGGGGGGGTTTCAAAAAAAATTTTTGCCGCCTTCGGCGGCATAGTGCGGGCACGACCTTCGGTCGTGCCATAGGGTTTTAGTTTGAAATCTATTGATTCTTGTGATTGTTACTTAATTTTGCTTTTTAAAATTCGAGTAATCATTAAGGACTATTATAATTAATGTTTGTATAAACAAACGTATATGGTATTAAGAAAATTACATTATTGATATATTATATGCAGCAAATTTTTATATTTGAATTGTTGAATATTTTACAGTGTATTTAAAATCAGTCATTTTTTAGCATGTTAACAAAAACAAGCGGCGATTAAATCTTCAATCTACGCTGTTAAATTTTATATCTAATACGCCAATAATTTTATTGGTTTTTTAGTTTGGGGGGGGGGGGGGGGGGATATGCACTAAAAAATTTTAATTTGGGTGGGGATATGGCATTCTTGGAGGGGGTTTCATCCCTAAACCCCCCCCCCCCCCCTCTCCTAAGCCATTGATATAAAGTTTTTTTGTTTAAGAAAGCAAAATAATGAGGCTTTTATAAATTCATAGGCCTTAACCTATTTTAAAAATAAATACGACTAAAAAAGGTTTTTTAAATTTTATTTTAGAATTGGTCACCCAATTTGTATATTATATTTTGTTTTTATAACCACACAGCGCAGACAAATAATTCTTTTTGTTTAAAATTTATTAGCAAAATAATCAACATCGTAATTTAAATCTAGTTTGCCCTTCTTGATATGTTAGGCTGGGACTAATAACTACTTCATTGTGAAAAATACTTTTTAAAAAAATCTTTTAGGTTCAATATTAAAAAAATAAAATTAAGGTGTGATTTGACCATTCTAGAATTTAGCCACCAAAAAAGCTTTTTTTTTGCTAAATATTTTTCATTTTAATGCTAATCAAATGCGTTCAAATTTTAATCTGAAATACACAAGCCGCAGCCTTAGGCAAATTTTAATCAGTCTTGATATTTAATATATTTTGTCGATATGTGAAAATGTTACAGATATGTCCCATGGCGTCGGTGAAGATAAGTGACGGGAATAGTTGTGTTACAGGACGGACTAGAAATCGCAGGAGAATTGATAGAAGCAACACTACGGCACTTATATTAAACATACCGGACTATTTAAAGTTTTTCTTTTTTTAAACAATTTATTTCATTTCCTGTTTCTTGGCAAAGGACCTTGCTAATAAATATAAACAATTTACAAGAGTTTTTTTTTTAAATTTTTTTTTGCATTTACGATCCTGGGGTTTAGTTTATTTTCTTTAATTACAATGTTATTTAAACAATGTTATAAATTCATAACACACAATAAAAGTATTAGACTTTTAATTAAATATGTTAGTGCATTTTATTTTAAAAACCTAGAAATATACAAATAACCTTAAAATTATTAGATATTTACTTTTAACTGTTTAAAATCAAAAAAAGGATTTTATGACAAAAAAGTGATGTTAGTAAAATATATAAAAACTAAATTTTATTAAAAAAAACAAACGCTTTTTGATAGTAAATGTTTCGTTAATTTAAATCTAATATGTCTTTTTATCTATAAATAAAATAAAATAAAAGCTCAAAATAGTCTTTTAATTAACGTTTTACCTCAGGCATTGATTGGCTAACTCTCTGATTTTATATTTGTAATGATCACAAGAAACATGAACAAGAAAGATAGTATTTTAAGGTTTTCCGCCGATAAATAAAAAGTTTAATTTAAAATGGTTTTTCCTGTAAAATAAAAACGTTAAATGCCAAAATTAAGTTTTGTTTCTAAATGAGGTTTTCAATCATACATATGTTGTATATATATTGTATGGTTTTTTATTTTCATTCTTTTAATTTTTTTAATTTAGGGGACCTGGTATGTGAAATATAAAAATTCATAATATAATCTAATGTAATATTTCTAATTCCAAGCATATTAATCTTATAAAGAAAATAGCAGGTCAAACCATAGATTCATTAGTCACGTGCACTTCGCAAAATATTAAAAATTCTAAAAATTTTAATTTTTTTTCAATTTCTTTTGTAACAATTTATTTTTTAAAAAAGTATTATTGAAAGAAATCATTTAATGAGGTTAGAAATATATTTGACAACATTTTGAAAAAATACGTTCATTTACAATAAATTTTTTTATAAACTCAAAAATTTTACTGAAATTTACCTTAAAAATGGCCATAAAGAAAAAATTCTATAATAGTTACTAAATATTATCAGACTTCGTGGTCTGCAAATCAGCGTCTCCTACTCCCCAAATTTTATGAAAGAGCTACCTCCCTCGGCAAAATCTCGGTGGTAACAAACTTCGTAATTTATACAAATTCCCCCCATAACTATACCTACCCCCTCGAATACCTACCCCCCTCGGCCGATTTTTTGGAACCGCTAAGTTCTTACCCCCCCCCCCCCTCCCCTTCACTGCTACAAATTAAAATACCCAATTCAAATTTTATACTAAATAGCACATGCTAGCGTTTTACATTTTTTTAATTCTTTAACTCATTTTATTTTACATATTAACATGTTTTCAATTGCTAAAATGTTTTTTTTATTACTAGTGCGTCTTGAGGTACAATATTAAGTTTCAACATTTTTCTGCATATATCATAACATTTTTCAATTATTTAGTCGCGTTTAAAATTAATTTACTTTTTAAAATAATTAAAAATTTTATTTTTTTTAATGCAAATTAATTATAATTTTTTTAAATTAATTTTTACATTTGACTTACTAAGTAAGTATGTTTTGAAGGATTTATTTTTTTTTATAAAACCATATAACGAATTTTGCTTTCATGGCTTATTTAAAAATTTTACTGCTAAAAAATTTAAAATATAACAATTTACAGGTAAAAATTTTTGTTTTTTGTTTTCTAAAATTATATATGTACGTGACCGTATATAGCGAAAAAATCAATTTTACTTAAGGGCACGTGCAAAGTGAGTTTTTATTTAAGTAAAATTTTAAAAAACTTTGAGAAAAAATATTTTGTAATAAAACGCAATTTAAATAATTGCCAAATTTAATATATGCACATATAATGCTTTTTTTTAAATAAAAAATTTTTAAAAAATTAAAAAAAAAATAATTTCTAAAATTTTTAGAATTTTTATAATTTTACGAAAATAAAAACTGATTTTGCATTTACCCTAAAGAAATTGCTGGTATTATTTTATCAAAACAATTAAGCGCCATTCGTACTTTTTTACTGATCAATGAGGAAAACTATTATGTAATTAGTTTTTTCAGTTCAATAATTTCAAACCGCAAAATTGTTTCTTTTTAAAATCTTAATTTTGAAATTATAATTTAATTTATAAAATATTTCATGGTTTACAATACTAAAAAAAATTATGAAAAAAGTTAGGAATTTTTATACACTAACAAATGTAAAGAAGATATAATATAACTGGGAATAAAATATAAATAAAGCAAATTGTGAGTGAATATCATATATCAAAAAAAGGAATAAGAAATCAATAGCATAATCTTAAAATATAATGTTATATAAAAATATTAATATTATAATATCCAAACTTAAATTGCACAAATATTTTGAAAAAAATTTTTTTTTGGTTTAAGTATTTGAAGTAAAATTACTGTTATGACCGTTTGCAAATCTGGTCGGAGGCCTTAAATTATATCATATTTTCAATAATGTGCTTTTATAAACAATCTTTTACTACATGTGCTTTTCTATTAAATAATTTTTAAAAATTGCTAAAGTACCCATATTTTAAATAATTCAGTTTAAATTTTGGTTGAATTTTATGTTTCTAAAGAAATAAATCAAGCTAGAAGAGGAGGTTGAAGGGTGAGTGAGAAGGACCGTAGCGTATAATGTGACATGTCCTTATGGTTTTAAGCAGTATAATTTATTATAGAATTCACATATGTTTGAATATTTATAATTTATCTTTAATTTTGTTAATATTTTTAAAAAATTTTAGAAAAAATGTCAAAATCTTTGTCCCTCAGCCCAGAAGATCAAAAAATGCAGGTAAGATATATTAATTGATGCTGCTAGTATGGCAAATATAAAACGCGGGCCTAGGGTTCGATTCCTTGCATAGACAGTTTTTTAATTTGGTAATAAACACAAGTGTACAACCACGTTGAAGTTGCTGAGTTAAGTCTGCTTAGGCAGTTTTGATTTAAAATATGTCTAAAGTAATAGCATAGTCAAAAAACCAGGGTCACTGGAGCATAGTCCAAAAACCTAGGTCACTGGCGTGCAAAAAAAATTTTACTACAGCAATATGCTTTGTTCAAAGGAGGGGAAACTATGTTGATCTTTTTGTTATCATTTTTTACAATTTATATATTAATATACATATGCGCGTTATAATTTAATATTATACCAACGTACTGTGAAAATGTATAATACTAATTTTCAATATTTATTAGCGAAAATCAGATGAAAACATTTGCCACGTTAAAATTTCCTGTGGTCACCTTTGGTATAACGTTTTTTAATATGATCTTTGTAATATTTTTTAATTAATGTCATATTACGAAAAATTATAAACCAGAACAGTAATAAGCGGTGTTTAATAAAATTTGTTTTCTAATAAATGAACAAATTTGCAGTATATAAATATTTATTTGCCAAAAATTTATTTCAGGGCCTTAAGGTTTTACAAATCGTTTTTTCTAAATAAAGAAAAAATATGGTTTATAAATTTTTTGCAAATCAAATAAAAAATTTTTCTCTCTTTTTCACTTTTCATAGCATTTGACCTTAAACGTTTATTTTAAACATTGGACACCCTATTTTATATTAAAATTGTTAATCTGATATAAGAAATAAATTAAGTGAAGCTTAAGAAAAAAACTCACAAAATTTAAACGCTTTTGAGCTTAGTTCAAAGGACAGATCTACACAATTTAGAAAATAATAAAGAAATAAGAAAATAGTATGATTTTGTGTTTATTAAAAAGCCAGGCCTTTTTAATTATAAGTCAAATATAATGAATAAATTATAAACTTAACATATTATAAATCAAAAAATATTAAAAATATAAAATAAAACAATTTATCAATTTTTAAGAATTTTTTTAATTTAAATTGGAAAATAATGGGGCTTGATATGTGATACACAATGTAATTTAATTATAATAGAAAACCAATCCGGGTACAATTACGTTTACTTTAAAAACGGAAAAACCTATTCCGCTCACCGGAATAAATCTTCAAAGGTAATTAATTTAAATATTGCGATTTTGCCCATGTTGTAATATACATAACTGTTGATTATTTTATTCATTATGAGCCTAGTCAACTTTATTTTAAATTGTTTGTCATAATTTTTTGTTACAGTCAATTAACCTGCTCTAAATACTCAAAGGTCGCAAAAATATTAAAGTACAAATTTAAACGCCAAAAATATTTACACACTTTTACAAAAAATATTATATATACCAAAAAAAAGAAATAAATAATCGGTAGATAGGCATGAAAATAATACATTTTGCATCTATACCACCCACCCATGTGAACAAAAATTTTGCGAGGGTAAAAAAATGAAAAAAAATGAAAATTATATTAAATCCGACGTGATTTTTAAGACATGTTAGTGACAATTTAATTTTTAGCTGCCAAAGTTTAAAATGGGGATGTCAACTACAATCTGATCCGTACCCATGTACATTATTTATGTTTATTTGTTTTAAGAGACCTAGGCATAACTTATAATCACTTGAAATTTTGTTGGGATATATATATAAATATATTATATCGTTTTTACGTTTAGCTCTGCCCCAAAACTCCAATTCTAATGCCACTTTCTAAAAATCAATCCTGCCTACTTGATGAAACCATCAATGAAAAAGCAATGATTGTGGGGAAAGATACATTACGAACTGCGAGCCCGGCATACCTTATGTAAACTTTTATTTTAGTAATTTAGAATTCAGTAAACTAAAATATTGTTATTGCAAAATCAAACTGAGAACTGTGGCATACTTTTTAGTTATCCTAAATTTTATAAGTTGCAGAAAGTTATTTCAAAATTTTGTTGAAAAAATTATGTTTAACCCAAGATCGCATTGTGTGGTCCACATGGACCCCTGCACTTCAAATATAGTATATCTCAATGCGAAATCTGAATTTGTAACTATATTTTAGATATTTTTTCTTAACAATTTTGCATGATGAAATGTTTGTACAGTATAATAATAACATAAATTATTTTTTTTAAATACATAGTTTATATGGTAAATAAAAGCCACAAATAATTTCAAAATATTTTTTTTCATTAATCTTTTTAAATATGTTCTATTAGTCCTAAAAGCACAATTCAATCAATATAATTGATACATTAAATTTATTGACAAGATTTATTTAATGTAATTTAAAAATATAAAAACATTCCTATTTTTTAGATTTCTACTTTGTGTTTTTAAACATTATAATAAACATTAATAAATGTAACTTACATTAGTTAATAATTAAAACGTATATTTCTTTAAAATTATTAAAAGCAGAGATTATAGCCTTAATATTTTAGAAATTATAGGATTTGGGGTCCTTATGGACCTCACTGCTGCATTCGCTACGAACTTCTCACCTTACCATTCGCCGGTTAACTTAATTTTTAAATTTAATTGCCCATAAAATGTGCTCTCAAGCATTTGTTTTGCCATAAAAGCTTAAAATAATTTTTTATTCTAATTTAGATTGCGATTTTCTAATTTTTTTAAATAAATAGTCTGAAATTTTAAACAAAGTGCTTTCAAAAGTTGGTAAGGCAGAACCCATAAATTGCAAATCTGAAAAACGTAAATGGTGTAGTTAGAGGGTTTAATTAAAAGCGTCAATTTGATATGTAAAATTCCTTTTGCCTTGTTTTTTAATTTTTTTTAATTTTTCCAACTTTATCCTTCATTATTAACCAAATCCATTTTACAAAAACTTTACTATAACAGAATATTATGAACATTTCTGTATTTTAACAGATTTTTACAAAAACAACTTAATATCAGCTGTCAATGTTCTAATATGTGTTTATTTGTATGCTAACTTAAAATCTTTAATTAATAGCTAAAAGATATTTATTAAACTCAAAATAATTTTAACTAAAAAATAAGGTGTGAGCTAATTTTACAATTGCGGATTACATATTTTAACTAATTTTTTTAAGGCCATATTTAATAGGTTATTTATAAAATAATTAAATTTGAATTTTAATTTAAACATTTTTTAATTTAAAGATTAAAATCCAAAAAAAATAAGAAAAAATTATTACATAGACAAATTAAAGGTGTTTTAAAACTTCGTTTTCATGCACATTGTATTCCTTTAGTCTTTTGTAAATCTCTAAAGATTAAATTGCCGAATTTTTATTTAATATATAAAAAAACCTCTATGGTTGCGCAATAAATTAAAAACAATAAAACAATTAATAAAGAAACTAAACGGCTATCAAAAAATTAAATATGTAATTTAGTTTTAAAATGTCAAATGAATTTTTATCCCCCACCCTCTAAATGTTAATCAAATCCGTACATTTTTTATTCTTTGATTTTTTACTAGCCGCTGCTTAAGGTGCAAAATTAGACATTTTTTATTAGTCATCTTTGTTTTTTAAAATTTTTAGAACCTAAAATATTGTGTTACATTCAGTGCTGGGAAAACAACGAGCCGACAAACTTTGGCTCAATTTTTCCCGCAAAACATAAAGAAAATAAGGGGGCTGCAAATAAAGGGCCAAAATAAGAATTTAAAATAGCCCTTAGTATAAAAAGGAGCAAACCCCCAAAAAGTGGCTTAAAAGAGCAAAAAGCCCATTTTTTGCTTTCTTTATAATAATTTTATAAATGTTTGATTTTTTTTTATAATAATGATGGGTGGGTTTTATTTTCCTAAAGCTCCTAGGAGTTTATTTTGAATAAGTTGCTTTTTTTAAACATGCTCTTTTTTTTAAATTAAAAAAACGGATTTTGCCATGCCCACGAGTTTTTAAGGGCATTTGGGGAAAAAAACCTAAAAACTTGTTAAAAAAAGCCCATTTATTTTTTTCCCAGCCCTGGTTACATTATCCTTCTACAAGAAAAAACCTTCAGTGGCCTACTGAACCTTAAAACATAAACAAATGGTTTTGAGGTTTCCCTCATACCTTTTCCAATTTAGGGGGCGCCCCACCAGTTAGGGTTTTGACTCTTTTTACACTATAAAATTAAATAGTATTGCCCAAGGGCTTAATAGTAAGATTTGCTCGACGCCGGCGACCTAGGTTAGTCTAGGCTCCCGAAGAGAAAAGCTACTGTGCACCGATTTGAACTCGCAACCTCCTGCGTCTGAGGCAGAAGGTTTGCCACTGTAAAACAAATTAATTAATAATTTATGAATAATAATTACGGCGTTATTTTTATATATTATAAATTCAATCTTTTTAATTTTTTCATATTTTTACATTTTAGTTCAGGTTAGTTTACAATTTTTATACAACAAATTAACTAAGCTTGATATAGCTTTTGCCTATGTCTCCATATTTTGACTATCATTAAAAAGTTAGTTTGTAATGCATTTCTGCATTTTTTATATAAATAATTTTATAATTAAATTTTTGTTTAACCTTGATTAAAAAAAATAAAACTCTTAAAGACAAAAAAAAGTAAAATTTAAAATAGAAATATATTTTAAACGCACATGAATTATATAGAAAGTTGTCAAATATTTATTTTATAAATAAAAACAGGTATTGACAGAATAAGCCACAAGATAAAAATTGCAGAAGTAATGATACTATATTGCTTTAAATTCGAGCTTTAAATTGGTCGCATTTACAATTAATTAATTTAAATTTTCTATTTAAATCAAGTTTAGTGAGAATAAATTGCTTAGTTTTCATACCTTCTCAAAATGCAATAGCCTTAATATATAAACAAATCAAATAATTATTCTCTAAATACCGCGCTACTATTTTTTAAGCAATTAAATTCAAAATTTTTTTAAAATCATTTAAACAAAATATATTAACCTTGAACGCAGCATATAGAAAAGAATAAAATATAATTTTTAATGTAATTTTTACAGAAAGCTTGTAGACAAATGAAAGAACGTTATAACAATTTTCCCACTGCAAATTTAAAGTAAAAATTAACATACATTTATTATGTATTTTCTGTTTTAACATATTTTCATTAAAATTTTATTTTATATAGTAATGCTAATGATACGATGCAAATTCCGATATTATTATTGCACAATGGTATAGAAAAAAACTTTTTTTTTATTACGTTTGTTGTTTAAACAATATTTGTATATTATTTTAACTATTTAATTTATATTTATTTAATTATTAAATTTTTTTAATAAACAGTTGATATATGTATTTAATAATATGTGGATTTAGGTACAATTGGAGACATCATGTTATATAACTTAAATAAAACCACAACCAATAATACTCAAAAATATCTGGTAAACATATATAAAATATACTGAAAACATTTTTTATAAATTTCCTGAAAAAGTAAAATTTGTATGCCTTATATAAAAAATTTGCAAATCATAATTAGAAAGAATAGTCGAGGGACAGTTTATTATAAAAAATTAGAGCTCATTTTTTTCTATAACATATTTTTTATATCATTGTTATGTTAGTTCTGTCGAAAGTCACCCATTTTAAGGGGCGGATTTTCAACTAACTGGACCACGGTGAACAAACAATACCTCATACTTTCGGCAAATTTTCAATCTGACCTGCAACTACGAATTCCATTATTTGCCAGGTAAACAGGAAGACAGCTTTTTGATATATATAATATCTTCAAATATGTCAAATATGTATATAATACCATATATATTTAAATTTAAGAAGAGTTTTTTTTTAAAAATTAAAATTAATTGCGTTTATTCATTAAAACAGTATAATAAAGAAGCCTTAGGAAAATTAAGCTATACACCTACGGTTACTTAACTTTTAAGCCAATCGAAGCTCTTAATATTGCAATCAAACGTGGAGTAACATTGAGATTTGCTCGCACACACAATGTGGTTTAAGTCCTAGAGGCCCAAAAGGTCTCACTTGAAGCATTCATGCTATGAATAATTAGCCCTTATAACCAACTGAGAATGATATCTGTGTATTATTTTTTAATGAAAACTGCCAATATATATAAATTGAAGGAACGCCAGACTTTTTTTGGATATTGTTGGGATGGCATTGTACATATCACAATTAATTGTAAGGTATTAGCGTTTTTTTACCGAGCTTAATATATTATAATTATTTATATACATCATGCAATATATTAATATTCGTAATATTTCTGATTTTTACAAAAAGCAAGAATTTCTGGACAATAAATTTATTTGTAAGACTTTAGAAATATTTATAGTTATTTTCGATCTTGGTCAAGTTTAGTGTTGATTACACAATCAGTTATCTAGTCAATTTTTAGATGTTTTGTACCATAAAAAATTTTTCCTTATTTTTTTTGTATATGATCTATGGTTAGGTATACGATTTCAAAAATTAGGGGGTTTTTTTTTTATAAATTGGTTTTTTGTCCTAAATTATTACATGAAAGTAATCTGCTAATATTTTTAATTATAACTTTCTTCAATTTACGCAACTATATTCTTATCGCAATTATATCAAAAATGCATGCTAATTATTATTAAATATAAACAAAATTTCAAAAAAAAAACGAACCCCATGGCATGCAAGATAAGTCTCTGCAAAACTCATCAAAATCTTAATTTTTTGGTAATATATATTATAATGAAAAATTGAAGGTTTTTTTACATTTACTTTTTAAATATACATCAAATAGAATCCTAACTACAAGTATATTTATCTTTATTTATTCTTTGGTAAAAATAAAGAGGGTACCTAAGATTTATTAAATGCTCTTAAAAAATATTTTCTTTTTTTACAATAATTTAGGTATTTAAATTGATTTTCAAAATTTCCAAAATTTTCTTGCATTTCAATATTCACTACTGATTTTAATTAATCTTGACAAGGAAGTAGGAGGGCTGAGGTATACATAATTACATACACACAGGTCAACAATTTTGAGAGTTATGAATTAGCTACAGATTGCCATCTACGGATATATCAAATCCGTTTACTTTTATTTCTAAGACTTAGTTAGTCAGGTATAAACATTGAAAATTATAAAAAAAAGGTAAAAAAAAAAGATACAAAAACAAATATTAAAATTTATTTTTGCATCTTCACAATAGTTAAACTGCTAAATTCAAACTTCAAATAATATATTCGAAAAACCGATAATATATCGTGTCGTATTTAAGATTAAATAAGTGCCGATGTAAGAGCTTGATATATTAATAAAATTAAATTCTCATTATTTGTGATTATAAATATAAGTTACAAGGTTTATCTATATGCAAAAAAGATTTAAATTATTATAGGGTATATTTTGATCTTTCAATTTAGCCAAAAAGGGCCATTTTTTGTTATAGACAGATCTAAGGAGCCAAAGAGGGAAGAAATTAAGAAAAAAGGAACATATATAAGAGATTAGGCCATTAGGGATGCATTCTTTTATCTTTTCATAAAAATCTCGTCTCTGACATTGATATTTGTTGACCTGTGAAATACCCAAATTGGGGTTTATTATAATAAGCAGTGGATAACAAAATTTAAACGACCTTAAGCATCATTTATGGATTTTTTTAGTCAAATTGGTGCTGATCACAAATTTATAATCAGATTTTTAGCCAAGGCTCCCAGATTCTTTAGAAGAAATTGGCAATATGACTGCATATATGTTGAATTGGTTATATTGTAATTCACACATCCATTCTACTATTTTAGGAAATTTCTTATCCAGCACCGTAAAAGAAATTTTTAACGGAGAATTGATCTATACAACCCGAATAATAGTTAACGGTAATAACTTTTTCATTTGAAAATTAATTCAAAAAAAAATTATTTTCAATTTACGATAAAACATTTATGACCGTAGCTTATTTCGTTTTTATTTCTAACTGATAATGAATATAAATGGTGTCCTAATTATACTTTACTCTAAGATCCTCCTGCGCTTTTAGTAAACGCGCAAAAAAAAAGATTTTGGTTGATGTGTTTTTAGATTAAAAAGACCAAAATATAACAATAGTTATACCCTGGTGTGGAATTTTTGTCTTCAATGGCTATAGCTAAAAACTATAAGGTAGGAATGGGATTAAAAAAATTGATGCGGTGACCCAAAATTATTATCTAATATAGGTTTGACGCGCTTGGCCGACATTCACGGGGACCGGCATTGGGTATGGGCAGGCTCTTTACGCCCCGACTATAATTTTTATAGATACACAGTATTATTTAGAAGAATGTGTCATATAGAATGAGTTATACAAATATATTTAACATTAACAAAATTTATGGAATCTAACTTTTTTAATATTTTTTGGGTTCTTTGGTAGAGGAGATAGAAAAATTTGCCCGTTAGATCTTAAGGCTAGCTTATATTACATCCAAAAAATTTCTATGTTGAATTATTGCCTAATAGGTTTGTTAATGTTAGAATACTGTCCGTATCTTGTTCTCCTTTTCTTTAAAATTGACCGGTGGATGAAATTGAGGTACCAGCTAAAAAACGACCTCCTCAAGGTTTCATTATGTTCGAGCCTGTACTTTTTTGGGAATTGGGCCCTATTACGAAGGTTAATTCAGGGCAATGGATATTGACCATTTAAGATAATTATACAGTTTATATGTTAAACTGTTTGCTGCATGAATAGAAACTGGGTCACCCTACGTGAAAGTCGCTATAAGAACTAACGAAGTCTCAAAAGAAGGTAAATATTTTTATTGTATATTACATATACTTTAAAATTTAGGTTTTTAATCTTGGATATTTTTAAAAATAGGAAAAACTTACTACCGGATAGTCATAAAACTAGCCAATGAATCCAGATACGATTTTCTGCTGCCCAAAACTTCAAACAAAAACTTTTTCAGACGCTCGAGTAAAATAAAATTATTTCTTTAAATAAATTTTTGATGATAATACATATTTAATCCAATAAGCCATGCCAAAATTAAAATATTAATAGGTTTTGCCAAGATTAAAATAAAATTTGCGTTTTCGGAGTAAATAAAAGTTTTTTTTATTTTTTTGCCTCATAATTTTTTGTTTTTCTTTAAGTTTTTATACTATATATGGCTTATTTAATAAACTAAACATCCTATTTAATGTTGTAATGGCCAAAAAAAATAAAAATTAAAGAATTGAGTTAAGCAAATCTATAAAAATTAGCTCATAGACGTCGGGTATGAAACTTTTACGTCATATTTTCTATAATTTATATATATTATTAAATTTTTTTTTAACATTTTTGATTTAATTTCAGGTGCAGAGTGAGGTTTAATTTTTTATAAAAAATTTTATAATTTTATAGTCCATGTGTTAAAAAACGCAAAATTTATAAAATTTAAAATATTCACATTAAATGATTTTTCTGTAATAAAATCAGTTTTTGAAATTTTACAACAACAAAAAAACTCGCTTGGCACGTGGCGTTAATAAAAATTGTAAATTTGTTATTTCCAATGTTTGAGATTGCAATTTATCTTTTTTTATTTAAATACAGAACGATCAATATCTCCAATCAAAAGTATATTCAATTTTTTATTTTTAAAATTATTTTATTGCAAACACAATAATAAAAATGTTTTCGTTATATTGTATTACAAACTAGATATAGGAGATATACTTAATGGAATTGACCTTGAAGTGCCCGGTACATATATTTAAATATCCTTAAACAACTGTGCCACGTTACACCGGGGGGGGGGGGGGGGGGAACTCCGAGTCATCTTATAATCTGCCACTCTCGCACAAATTAAGTGTTACAATATTATCACTTGCTTTATGTAATTTGGGTTTTTTTCAATTAATTGGTCCACCACATGTAGCAACAAATAGTGTCGGCTCTTATAAATAATAACAATATTAAAGAATAATTATGTAACAACATTCATAAAACCAAGGGCGTAGCAAGTTGTAAAGTCTGGGGGGGGGTTTCAAAAAAAAAATTTTGCCGCCTTCGGCGGCATAGTGCGGGCACGACCTTCGGTCGTGCCATAGTGTTTTAGTTTGAAATCTAATGATTGTTACTTAATTTTGCTTTCTAAAATTTGAGTAATCATTAAGGACTTTTATAAATAATGTTTATATAAACAAACATATATGGTATTGTCAGCATCCAAACGCAATATTCCGCCGGCGGAATATTGTCTGGACTTGACCTCAGCGTCCAAAGCTTATATTCCGCCGGCGGAATATAAATTGGCGTATAGTCAACGACCAAAACGCATTTTCGCCGGCGGAATATTGTCTGGACTTGAGCTCAACGTCCAAAGCTTATATTCCGCCGGAAATATTTTGCAAAATTTAAGGGACAAACAGTGAACTTTATGTGATTAATTTTGAAATATTGATTAATAAACGTTTTTGATTTTTTATGCTAAGAATATGAAATGTTTAATGAATTTCATTTTGAATTTAAAATTAGGGTTAAGGGCTAGAATAGTGCTAAAAACTTAAAGATTCAAAGATTCATATTTGGGTGTATTTAGAAGCGCTTCAACTGCACATTTAAAAGCGCTTAGATTTTTTAGATACCCTCAGAAGTGCGATAAAAACCGTTCAATTTTTTTGTTTTTAAAATTAAGCGAAAGACTCTAAAAAACGCCGAGGTATTTTTGTAATGTACCTGTGACTTTAGCACCAAGAATCCTAACTCGCAATAATCAACTGTAAGCAGGAAAAAACATACTAAGGTGCCTTAAAACGCGTAGGTGATATTGAAAGCACGCAAAAGATTCCTAAAATAGTGGAAAAAAATAAATTAGGTCTGCGCACATGTGTCAAACTTTTAAAAGCACCAATAATAAAAAATTTACAACTTTTAAGATTTATATAAGCCTTTTTTAACCCTTTGTTAATATTAGGGCATTCCCTGCCTAACTGGCCCTTAAAAACGATATTGGAATTAATGGAAGGTTTATAATTTATATATCTCCAATTTTAGTCCAGTTAACGAACCGGCTTTAGACCTTCCTTAAAATTTTTTTAATTTCAATATTCCTATTTTGTACTAATTAAGAATTAAAACATTTTAAAAATTAAGAAATACGGTTGATTATTGTAGGCTCAATGTAATTTCAAGTTCAAAGTTTATCTAATATGTATATTTTGACAATCTTTTTGGATTCCCAGCCAATATTTGAAAGTCGCGTACTCACATAACTAAAAACTTTTGGTTATTAAAGGGAACCAATGAAGGCTCAAAAGCACGAATCCTGAATTTTAGATCGCCCCAATTGTTTTGTAAAGAATTGAGGTATCTTAAACTTGAGCGAAACCTCTAACGTGCAAAATATAAATTACATTAAAATTAAAGCCTAACGATATTAATTTGACGCTGAGTATTTATAAAGGCGCGCATTTAGAAAAAAAAACTTTTTTTTCCAAATTTAAGGCTTGCTCCAATCTAAAAATAAGGCCCGAAAATTTTTAAATACAAGCTAAAAAAGTGTTGTTTTAAAAATACAGTAAAAATAGAGAGTAAAAGTTAAACCATTTATCGCGTGAAAATAAATTTATCGTTTTTAGTTCTTGTTAATAAACAAATAGAGCATATGAAATTCAAAACTTTAGCCCATCTCGGCCCGTAATTTCTATTTTTAAATTTAAGCCCAGTGCTTTTGGCCCGTTATAAATTTTAAACCGTCCTGGCCCTTATTTCCTGGCGGGCCGGGGGCAGGACTCGGTTCTCGACTTTAATCTCTAATGTGATTGTAGGCAAATCTTTTAAGAAAAAATAAATCGTGAAGTGAAGAGGGCTTTTAAGCGGAGCAGGGTTATGATTATTATTGAATTTCTCTATTTAAAATTATACATTTGTGTGGAAATTTGATCCTTTGGGGTAAATAAAATTTTATAAAATGATAAAAGCTCATTTTTTGTAGTAAATTAACTTAGTATTCACATAATAACTTTTTTTTTATTAGTTAAGGCTACCATTTCGGTAAAAGCACTAAATCATCACAATATAAGCAGATTTGCGGCCTAAAAATATAAACCTTCTATTAATTCCTATATCACATTTTTAAGGGCCAGCTAGGCAGGGAATGCCCTAATATTAACAAAGGGTTAATTAAGGCTTGTATAAATCAAGTTGTAAATTTTCTATTAATTTGGTGCTCCTAAAAGTTCGACACCTGTGCGCAGTCCTAATTCATTTTTTGCACTATTTTAGGAGTCTTTTGCGTGCTCTCAATATCACCTACCCGTTTTAAGGCACCTTAGTATGTTTTTTCCTGCTTACATTTGAATCTTTATTGCGAGTTAAGATTCTTGGTGCATTTAAAGTCACAGGTAAATTACAGAAATACCTCGGCGTTTTATAGAGTCTTTCGCTTAATTATTGCGCGGTTTTTATAACATTAGCGCACTTTTGAGGGTATCTAAAAAATCTAAGCGCTTTCAAATGTGCAGTTAAAGCGCTTCTAAATACACCGGTCCAAATATGAATCTTTAAATCTTAAAGTTTTTAGCACTATTCTAGCCCTTAACCGTAATTTTAAATTCAACATGACCTCTATTCATAAAACATTTCATATTCTAAGCATAAAAAATCAAAAACGTCTAATAATCAATATTTCAAAATTAATCACATAAAGTTCACTGTTTGTCCCTTAAATTTTGCAAAAAATTTCCGGCGGAATATAAGCTTTGGACGTTGAGCTCAAGTCCATACAATATTCCGCCGGCGAAAATGCGTTTTGGTCGTTGACTATACGCCAATTTATATTCCGCCGGCGGAATATAAGCTTTGGACGCTGAAGTCAAGTCCAGACAATATTCCGCCGGCGGAATATTGCGTTTGGACGCTGACAGTATTAAGATAATTATAATATTGATATATTATATGCAATAAATTTTTATATTAATGATACAATTATGTAATGTATTTATATAATAAAAATATTTAACTATTTTAATTTGAGGGGAAGGGGGATTTTAAAGTTAAATATTTAAAAATATTTTAAATGTAATTTAATTTTATATTTAATTAGTATTTTAGTTTGGGGGGGGGGGGGGGATATGCACTAAAAATTTTCAATTTGGGTGGGGATATGGCATGCTTGGGGCGGGTTTCATTCCCAAACCCCCCCCCCCCCCAAACTAAAATACTAATTAAATATAAAATTAAATTACATTTAAAATATTTTTTAATATTTAACTTTAAAATCTCCCTTCCCCTCAAATTAAAATAGTTAAATATTTTTATTATATAAATACATTACATAATTGTATCATTAATATAAAAATTTATTGCATATAATATATCAATATTATAATTATCTTAATACTGTCACCCCTCTCCTACGCCAATGCATAAAATATCACATTTAAGGGCATTTATAAGTCTATTCTTTACACAATTATATTAATTCAATTTTTAATATTTGCGTTTTGTTGTTAGTGGATGATGGTAATTAATATCTTTTAAAAATAGAATATTTTTTATTAATATTATATAATTTTTTATTTTGAAATTGAAAATAGTTTTATAAAAATTGATAGTTTAAAGAAAAGGCTTTTAATTAAATTTGGTCGATTTAACGAAAAAAGTTTTTTCAGGTACAGTTTTGCAAATAAATAAAAATTAAAAAAATTAAATTGACACTAATATTTTCTTTTTTTTCAATTATATACCGCTTTCCGCATAAGTAAAAAAACATCATATTAAAAAGCCGGATGGCCAATCAATGGTCACCATTATTTTGTACCTTAGTTCTCTAAACACATTTATAACCTTTACCAAATTATAGACATGCAAATTATATATTTATTTTAATTATTATAATTTCTTCCATAATTAAAATGATCATAATTTATCACATTAATTTTGACTTTTTGTAATGTTAATACATTACAACTAACCAAATTATTTAGACAAAAAATCAATAAAAATTTAAAATTTAATTAATTATAATTATCAAATGTGACAAAAATTTCTGTACTTTTTTTATTGTTTTATTGCATATTAAATATATTTTTAATTTAAAATATAACCGACAAGAAAAATAAAATAAATTGTAAAAAGCTAGGAAAATTATTTAAAACTTTAGTTTTGCAATAATGTTAACAATATATGTTTTAATTTATGTATATATTTATTTTGCTTTTTATTTATTATATAGATGAACTTGTTAATGATAGTAATTAATACTATTTTTGATAACTTACATTAAATTAACATATTAAAGCTACCATATTTTCTTTATATCGTAGTTGTTGCAAGTAAATAATAATTATTATAAAAGGACGGCGCATTTAAACTTCTTGTTGAAGGTAATTTGATATATTCTTCTGCCGTATCCAAAATTTAGAAAATTTCGGGTTTTAAGATAGATTGTTAACAACGTTACCAAGAACAGGAAAATGGCCTTTTTAAAAAATTTATTTTTTTAAAGCATATATTTACCGATTTTTTAAAAATTTGCGTTTAGTCTCCAATTTTCATACTATTATATGATTTTTGTATTTATGTAATAATTAGTTTTAGAAGACTTAGATGCTTTTCTTGAGAATCTGGGTAAATCTAATACTATTTTAATGTACTATAATACATGGTATTATATTTAAACATTATATCATGTGGCTGTTTAAAAAGAATTTAATCATTATAATAAAAATAATTTTTATTTACAAATTTATTAATATATATTACCGGAAATTGAAAGTTTATTCAATACATTTGTTCAATATATTTCATAACCTTTAAATAAAAATTTTAATATATATATTCAGTAATTAAAGATTTAAAAAAATAATTTTTGTGAAAAATCTTCTGATATGCAAGATTTTGCAAAAAATTTGTATTAAAAATCTTTTAAAAATGGTATTAAAACCTTTAATTATATATTAAATTAAATAATTTTAATTGATTAGATGACGCAGGTATTAAATGTAATAATTAGATAGAATATAGTTCTATTTTCGTATTATCGAAAATTATGTATATTTATTATAATTTTGTAGATGACCTTGATAGTTCTATGCTAAAATTATGGGATACAGATTAAAAACAAAATAACTTATTTTTTTGTAAATTAAATATAAATTTACAGGGCATAAACTATGTTTTAAAATTTTTTTTTTTAAATTGTTATTTTTTATTTGGTTACAACAAAAAGAGCAAAAATGTTTTTTTTTATGATACGTATGCTAAAATATTTTTTTATCCATTTATTTTCCAATCCATTAAATTTTTTAAATTTATAATATGATTGTGAATTACATCCTGATTATAAATTTTAACTGTTAGGTAAATAATTTATATAATTAAAAAAAATTGTTTTTTTATAAAATTGAATAAAACATAGTTATAGTAATTCACTTTTCAACTTTATTGGTTTTATAAAGAAACTGCTTAATTTTTAAAAATGACAGACATATAGACAGAATAAAATGAATTTTAAGTTAAAGCCTAAAACTAAATTAAAATACAATTAGGTTTTAGTTTTACGACTTTGTTAGTTTTATAATTTTATTTGCATTTTATATTTTTCTTTATTTATTATGCAGATTTATTTGATGATGGTAATTTAGACAATTATGACTTTTGTTAAAATTTTTACAGTTACCAGTATCGATGTCTAAAAAAAAAGTTTATGACTTATACATCTTGATGATGGTCTTAATTTATATATGTTTTCCATTTTCGTTGATCATTTATCATAAAACTTCTTAAATCTGTCTATATCAAAAAAATATCCTTTTAAAATAAATTGACAGTTTTGGTTATCTCCATATAAAAAATTCAATAATTTATTTTTCATATAATCTCATGTATAATTATCATCTCAAATCATTAGAGGTAAATTTAAACAAAAATTGAGCTCTTACCTCAAATAAAGAACATTCTGAGTCCAAAATCAAATACGACACAATATATTATAGGTATTTGAAAAAAATATTACTTTAATTTTATTTTAAAAGCTTAGCTATTGTGAATATGCAAAAAAATTCAACATATTTTTGTAATTTTTGTTTTATTTTCTAAATGTTCATTAGGCTTAGTACTGTAAAAAACAGCAAATTATAATAAGATGGCATGTTTGGTCTCTCTGCTTACCTCATAACTCTCAAAAATATGTTGACCTGTGTAGAGCTGACTGTAATGTTTATATTTTTTAATTCTAGCCTTTGGAAATAAACTTTTAATAACACAGATCAACAAATATCAATGCCAGAATCGTGAAACTTATGAAAACATAAAAGAATGCATCCCGTGATGGCCTAATCTCATATACATTTTTTTTTCTTAGTTACTTCTGTCTTTGGCTCCTTAGATATGTCTATAAAGAAAAATGACCCTTTTTGACCAAATTGACAGATCTAAAATATACCCAATAAAAAAAATTAAAAAATCTTGTTTGCATATAAATATCCCTTGTAACTATAATGGAAAATTAATTTTATTAATATATCAAGCTCTCACATCGGCATTTAGATAATTTACGTCCAAACTTAAATACGATATATTATCGGTTTTTATGTTATTTGAAATTTAAAATTAACAGTTTAACTATTAAATATGCAAAATTGTTTTCCAATTTTTTTTAGTTTTTTTGACCTTTTTATCTAAAATTTTCAATGTTTATAACTGATATAAATTTTGAAAAGCGGTAAACGGATATGATGTTCCCTAAGATGGCAGGTTTGATCTCTGTAGGTAACTCATAACTTAAAAATTGTTGACCTGTGTTTTAATAAAAGTCAGCACATTTAAGTTATTAATGTTTATAATTTGATAAATAATTTTGCCGAATTTTTTAATATTTTAAGATTTTACAAATAATTAAGATATCTTTTAAGATATGTACACAACCTCTCCACAAATTAACAGAAAATGGCCTTTTCTAATACAAACATTAAATAACAATGTCTGAAAAGAAAGTTTCTAACATATAAACGCATCCCATTATAGCTTTATTTATCTTTTTTCTTAGTTTCTTCCGCCTTGAGCTTAAATCGGTCCATAAATATTAGCTTATTATAATTAAGTTGACAGATCTGAATATACCCTATAAAGAAATTTACAAATTATATAAAAATCTCTTCTAGTTTATAATCAGAAATAATGAAAAATAATTTTTATTGATATATCAAACTCTTACATCAGCATTTATAAAATATGAAATTGGCGCTCAAACTTAAGTAAGACACGATAAATTATCGGCTTTTAATAAAAATATAATTTGAAGCTTTAATTCAATAATTGTGAATATAAAAATATACTTTATTTATTTTTGATTTTGAATCTTGAGTATTTTAGACATTAATTCAAGCTTAAATTGCAGCACACATTTTATTCTAATTAGTAGGATAAATGGATTCAAAAATCCGTTTTAAAAAATTGTTGTTCAGTGCAATAAAAATTTTTCTAATTCATATTTTTAATTTTTCAGGTTTTTGCTTTTCTTTGTGCAATAAAAATATATATGATTTTATTATATTATTTTTAGTGTTGGATGACTTAGAGGAATTTCTTGAGCAGCATTTAGGTAATTTTCTTTTTTTTTTTACAATATTTAAATTTACCGTAGTTAAGCAATATATATATAAGCTTGTTTTTTAAATATATAATAATTTTGTTAGAAAAACTTTTAATACACATTTATTAATATATTTAGAGGAAATTGAAGGTATCAAGTTAAAATTTTTAATAACACTTAAATTATAAACACTCTTAAAAATTATTCAAGGTGTTGAAATTTAGAAAGATGTTAGTCTTTTGTGTAAAATCTTTTCAAATATTTGTTATCATTGGCAATTAAATTTATTAATATTAAATTGATTTTCAAAAATTTTCAAACTTGTTAAACTCTGTTATATATAAAATTTAAATAATTTTTTTTAAATTAATTAGATGAAGCAGGTAAATTAAATATAATATGTAGAAAGATTGTAATTTTGTATTTATCTGATATTTAAAATTATATATTTATTCTATCAGCTCAGAAGCTCAATGATAATCCTGTCTTACACACAGGAGTCGCGAATTCGAATCCGTGCACAGGAGGCTTTTCAGAAAAAATAGTATACATGTGCAATCACTTTAAAGATGTTGAGTGGCCTGCTTAGACAGTAGGCCTTAAACGGTATGCCTAAATTAAGAATCTAGGCTAAAGCCTAGGTCGCCGGTGTGCGAGAAAACCTTAATATTTAACCCGTGGGCAATATTGATTGCTTTGTAAAAAGTCATAGCCCTAACAGGTATGATGCCCCCGAATGGGGAAAGTAAAACCAGTTATGTCGTGATTGACTCACGAGAAAAGTTAATATTAAAGAAAAAATTAGTGAAAAGAAATAATATAAGAAAAGAAAATATTGGTTTTTTAAGTTAAATTTTTGTGCAAAAAGTTAGTTTATAGAAAAGAAAGATTAATATATTTAAACAAAATAGTATAGTTAGTGGCGCCGGTAATCGGTGCCACACATGAATAATTGTTTTATAATAAATAGTTTAATATTTTAAAATAATAGTTAAATGTTTTATAATAAATGAAATGTGGCCACAATAAAATTTCTATTGGACAATATCATCTGCCTATCGCATACGATAAGTTGTTTATGTTTATATATTTTTAAATTTTGTAGTTGATCTTGGTAAGTCTATGCCAAAAAATTAATATAACGTAGGTCAATAATAAAATATATCACATATCGATTTGTAAAATAGTCATAAAGGTAATCGGCATATAATTTAATTAAATAAATATTTTTGTTGCTATTTAAAACAAAAAAAGCAACCAAATTTTTAAGCTTTATTTGTTACGTATTCAATGCTTTTCAAATTTGTTTTCCTAAGAAAATTTTTATTAGAATTTTAAATTATAAAACAGTTAGGTTGATGTAATTTTTAATTGTTTAAATAAAATTTTAAATTATTAATTTAATATATATAACATAAATACATTTTGTATGATTAAATTTTATGACAAACATTTTTCATAGTTTACAAGTTTTAAAAATTAAATTTTAACAATTTTAACATTTTACAAATTAAATAAATTGGTTTTAAATAAATCTAAAAAAAACTTCCTTATAATCTATTTTAAAATATTAATGATGGGCCAAATCTATCATATAAAAATATATGTTTTCAAGTTTATTTATTTTGTTATATAGATGATGAAAATAATATAGGTATAAACTTCGCACTTGCACGTATTCAATAATAATTTTTATATGCTAAAATAGTGACTAAGCTGTATTTTTTTTTACTTAAAATAAGATACAAAATTATTTTTCAATTTTTTAGAACCTGCTGAAGAATTTGGTAAAAATTTAGATATTAAAAATAACAATTAAGGGTGTTCATGCATATTGTTAGGCCGTGTATGATAGGTTGTTTTTGTTGTATTAAAAGTTTTTTGTATAGGCTCTAAATTAAACATTCAAATTTTTGGTAACAAAAAATAAAATTTGTCTATGTTAAAATTCTTCACCACAAACAAAATTATTAATGCTATTTTAATATTATTAAAGGTGAAGAAAATGCAGAAATATTGGGTTAGTAGTTTTAATTATCTATATATACATATTATTAAAAATGTAATCAAAAAAGTAGGAATAAAGATAAAAAATTATTACTTAGGATTTATATAATAAAACACATTTAATACAAAGTGTAATATAAAAGTGTTAAATATTTTTAAGGCCAAGTTGATACCGTCATATTCAATATCGGTTAAATTAAAATTTTGCATTTTATTTTTTCTATTTGTATATTTAATTATACTTGATATATGTAACTTCAATGCTATTAGTAGTTTTAATGCAAACTGCAAAACAATTGATTTAATTTATTACTAAAAGTCTTACTCCCATTCAAAGGCAAAAACTCTTAATAACTTACTA
Source organism: Acutogordius australiensis (assembly GCA_030555515.1). Taxonomy (NCBI): domain Eukaryota; kingdom Metazoa; phylum Nematomorpha; class Gordioida; order Gordea; family Gordiidae; genus Acutogordius; species Acutogordius australiensis. The sequence goes on along the minus strand of CM060245.1, from coordinate 35,278,355 downwards.
TAATCGTTTTTATAGTAACTTTATTACAGAGCTGGGAAAATGCCCATTTTTGGGTCAAACTCATTTTTTTATTTTTCGAAATTTAGAAAAAATAAAGAGTTTTAGCTTTAATCAAGAAAATCTAAAATTTTAGATTTTCTGCTTATATTCTGTATTTATTAATAATTGATTTTTTTAATCTGTCATAAAATTTTTAAAAAACAAAAATTTGAGTATAGTCGAAAAATGGGTTTTTTCCCAGCTCTGCTTTATAAATAATTATTTATATATAAATTATAGAATACGAACATGTAATTGAAGAAGGTAAAAAAATTTAATTGTTTAATAATCCCATTAGAAAAATTTTATTCATAACAATTTTTTTACATGTATAAATAAATGTGTCAACAAATATTTGAGAGTTAGGATGTACAGAGATTCAACCTGCCATATGAGGAATATAAACGTTTACCGTTTTAATAAAACTTTGTAAGTCATAATCCAAAAAAAAAAAAATAAAAAAAAACAAACTTAAAAAAAAAAAAAAAAATTAAAAAACTTTTTTTTTTTTTCAACAAAAGGCAAATGCAAAATTTTATTTTTAAAAGTCAAAAAAAAATTATTTTAAAAATTAAGAAAATATAAATGAACAAAACACAATTTTATAATAACCTTACCTAATACATAATCTCCGTTCGTAAATACTTCCGCCATCGACTAGATCCGTATAACTAAAAAATGTTTTCTAGATTGAATTAAGAGATATTGCAACCTTGAAAATACCCTGATAAGTAAAAATTAAGATTTTTTTTAAAATTTTTTTAAACGTATGTTTTATAGAAAATTAAGAAATAAAATTGTTAAAAATATTATTTTTTTACATTATTAAATTATAAAATATACTTGGCATTCCAAAATAACCGAATATCGGTGTTTGATATAATTATTAAGATAGATTTAGTTTAACTGTTTTAAATAAATAAACTTTTTTGATATCTTTTTATTTCTATTTTTTTTTAAATTTTATCTAAATTTTTAATGTTTATAATAATTTTAGATTAGAAAAAACAGTGAACAAATATAAAATTAGGTTTGATTCAGCATGTTTGATTAAAAAATGCGAATAAATATGCAAAAAAATTTTTGTAATTTATCTCTATCACAGTCAACAAAAATTAAACATAAAAGCACACATCCTCATGATGGCTTTATCTCATATTTATATATATCCGTTTTTCGTAGTTTCTTCAGCCTTTGAATCCTTAGAACCGTCTATAACAAAAGCCTTTTTATGACCAAACTAGATTTTGCGACCTCGAAAACTAAAAAGAAAAAATTTAAGAATTTTATTTTTTTATATAAAGATACCCTGTTTATATTTATCCTCTCAAAGAATGAGAACTAATATTTATTTAGTATATTAAGCTTTTACATCAACATTTAGATAATATATTCGTGTCAAATATAAATAAGAATAAATTATGGGTTTATTAAAAATATTATTAAAACTTGATTATAACAGTTTAACTATATTATAAAAAAAATTTTTAATTTCATTTTATTTTTAAATATTTTTTTCATGACATTTTTGTCGAATTTTTAATATTCATAGCTGACTTTTTAACTTTGATTAGAAAAAACGGTAAACAAACTTAAAAAATCCTTAAGATGATTTGATCTGTGTGGTTGGCTCATAACTCTCGTTGAACTGTAATATTCTCGAAGTTGCAAAATCTACAATTCAGTAAAGGGTAGTTTTTTCTCTATGAATTAAACAAAATTTCCGAAGGCGAAAATTTGAAAAATGGCCAATATAGATAAGATAATCCTTTGGGATCCAATTATTTCGTTAGTTTCAAACACTTCTATTTCCTGAAATTGTATTCAACCTGTGAATTATTAAAATACAAAGGTTTAATCACGTTAAAAACTTATAACAATTAAAAATAAAATCATAACTCAAAGGGCCTTAAGCGTAGAAGCTCAATAAGGCGCGTAGATATATATAACAACCTGTAATTCATTTTTTGTTTTAGAGAAAGCTTAGAGGAGTTTGTGAATATTTCTTCAAATTTTTGGAAATTTTAAAAAGTGTTTAGGTGTTAATTTAGCCTACGGATTTAAAAAACTACATAAATTAGATAAAATCAGGGCTGGGAAAATGAGCCATATTTTTGGCTCACTCTTTACAAGTTTTGGAAAAAGAAAAAGAGCTACAAATAAAGGGCTAGAACTAAATTTTAAAAATAGCCCACACAAAGAATAGGAGAAAAGAGAAAAAAGTGGCTCTAAAAAATGCCTCATAATCTCCATTTTTTAAATTTTTAAATAAACATAAATATTAAAATTCTAAAACTCTAGGTAACTTTTTTCGACCGCCTTTAAGCAATATTAAATCCTTATTTTCAAGCTTAGCATCTAAATAATATTTTAGAAATCCTTTAAATTTAAAACTTTTATTTCTCTAACATGTGTGCGGGAAGATTTTCATATTTAAAACAAATTGGTCGAGCTTTTTCTAAATTAGCTTCCAGGTCCAGACAAGGCTTTAAATGATTATATGGGCAATTTTTGGCCTGTTATAAATGTAAGGTTTATGTCAGGTTCCTTCAAAAATTTACACCGGATTGTTATATTACGCCCTGGACGATCTGACATATTGTTTAATTTAAGCTGGTTTTTTATTTTAGAACCGGCCCTAAATAATAAAGGACCGAAAATTTTATAGCGGGCTATTTTTTTTTAAATTATCATTAAATTACCTAGTATATCTGTTTTTATTGTCAAAAATTGTTTAAAAAATAAGGGAAAATAAAAATCGGACCCCTTGTGCCCGGATTCTTTTAAGCACACTGTCATCAAGCCGGGTGGCTTTTAAATTTCTGATATCTAGTACTTTTAACCTCTCCGGTAATTTTTTCAAAAAATACAAATTTTTTAATTATAGTTTTCCACCCCTAAACCGAATTGATCTATTAATTTATTATATTAATAAGGTTAACAAATTTGTCTTGGTAAAAATATATATGGCTCAAAAATTCGTGAGATTTATGTCAATAATTTGTAAATGAAAAATTATTCAATATCGTAGAAAGTATGCAACTTTTAACCGACCTAAAAATATTTGTGCAAATTATGGTATTAAAACAATATCAAGGGGCCTAATAAAAAACCTCAACGTTAGGAAACAAAGCGACAGTACATAAAGAAATTAAAATACAAAGTTTAACAATTTTAAAAAAATGCCGGGCGAGTTTTTTATTTTCTTTAAAAGATTCTTGGGAGTTTTTTCGAATAAAAGGAGCATTTTTTATACATTTTTTCTTAAGACAAAAAATCGGCTTTCTTCCCCATCATGCCTACGAGTTAGTGGATAACAGAAATGAATTTAAAAAGTGGTTAATAAAAAGCTTATTTATTTTTTTTCTCAGATAAAATTGACAAATTGTGCAACTGTGTTATATATTTTATTTTATAGTTAACGAACCAGTTTTTGAAGGTATTACCATATATTGATATTAAAATTATTTAAAAGGTTGAGGTAAAATGGCATTTGTTAAAAAGGACCGTCATATTTTAAGTTTGATTTATAATTTATTTATCATATTAATGAGTAGTGTCTTTTTTTGTATTGGTCATATCATTGCTACGATCACCATTAATTTTTAGTCGCCTTCTTTAAAATTAATTTATCTTTTTCGAAAATAAAACATAGTGGCGGAGGAAGCAGGTATAGCATTTTTCGTTGATTATATATTTTTTACAAACGGCATTATATTGAAAATAGAGCAAATTAATTTTTTTATTAAAACTATATAAGCCATGCTGTTGTTGTTGTTTATTGCCCAATTCGTTGGATGTTGGTAGTAAGATTGAGCTTGAGGGCAGCTATAAATGGATCGATTTAAATACACTGGACAACAAAAAAAACAACTTAAACAATTTTTAAGGGTTTTGTAGAGAATTTTCTTGCGAAAACGATCCCGGGTTTAGTTTTTTTTCTAAGGCCTCCAATTTTTTTTAAACCGCGTCCAAAGTTTAGAAAAAAATTTAAAAAATTTTTATTATTAATTCTACAAAAAATCTATTGGCATATTCTGATTCCTTATAAAAAAATATATCTAAAAAAGGTTATTACATAAATTTTTAGCAATTTACTTTAAAGTTATTTAAAATCAAAAAACGGAGTTTATGACAAAAACCACTTACAAGAATTAAAAAATAGAAAAAAATTAAATATTTAAAAAAAATTTAAACCCCTTACGTTAATAATGAATGTTTTCGTTATTTAAATGTATTTTTAAACTTTTGTTAATACTTATAGGTTTTATGATATAGAAGCCCAAAATACCCCAAAAATTGAATCTCAACTTTGACACCGAATAACTAAAAATCTGAGGCCTTGGCTAAAATTCTGATTTCATATTCGTGATCAGCGCCAAAAACTTGACCAAAAACCGTAGTTGCAATAAATGTTGCTTAGGGTCGTCCAAAATTTGTTGTCCAGTGATATCTATAGGAGAGATAGGAGGCACCCGCGGTTGGGGCATATGCACCAGTGTTGAATATCGTCAGATGCTGATTTGCAGTTGTAGCAGATATTGTTGATGGGTCCAGACGTGCTCTTAAATTTCAGTAGAGGGCAGTAATTTTCGTTGATCCAAAAGCAATTTTGAGGCATTTTACTAAGTTCTGATTTGGCGCCTCTAGTCAAAAGTCTTTTTTATACAAGAGATATTCTGATCAAAAGACTAAACTTTAAGGGGTCAATTGCATTATCTTAATACTAATATTTTAATTTCATAAATCTAGACTTTTCTGTGTCCAAATATTGTAAGTCAACTAAAATAATATTTTACCTAACTTATTGCGGTAAAAATTAATGTTTTTACACCTAATACTTATTTCTATATTTTAATTAGACGCCGAAATAACCAAATGTATGATATTTATGTCTAATAGTCATTAATTTTTATATTTTAAAAAAAAGTTATGTATTGTTTTAAATCACTTATTAAATTAGACCATTTCGCTATCTCTAATTTTTGTGGTCTTTCTAATTATACTAATTATTAAAATATAGGTATAAAAGAAGTTTGTTTTTGTCTTTAAAACTCTATTTTATTATTTTTAGTTTTTTTAACAAAAAATAAATATAGAAAGAGCACTTTGTGTTCATGAAATAAATTTGGCAACTTTTTATAAATTCGTGTTTTTTACTACAAGAGCATATTATTAAAATGTAAAAATTTCACAAAAACAAAAATTCACTTTGCACGTGTCTTTGAGCATAAATGTAAAAAAGAAAAAAAAATAAATAAAAATTTTAGTTAATTGTGGAAAAAAAAATTTTTTAAAACAAAAAATTAATAAAAATTAAAAATGTGCAAGTGTTTTTAAAATTGTTTAATTAAGGAAATATATTTTACTAAAATTTTAGTGTCGTCATTGTCAGCTTTGGCTTTTTGATTATAAATTATAATCATTAAAAATAAAAAGGTTTTGGGAGAAAGTCGGCCAAGATAATGTGATTAGTGGCGCTGAAAAATATATTTTAATCTATAAATAATATATTGTTAGTTTTACTCTAACCTAATAATATGCATATTAACGTTTTAACCTTAAGTTTGCAGTTTAAAGAAAATTATTTCCCCTAAAAAATTATTACAAATAGCCACAAAAGATAAAAGTTATAAAAAAATTATAAATAAGATTCAAAACGATAAGATGCTGTTTAATTGGGAAGTTTTTTTGAATTAAACTATATCCGTCCAATATAAACATTCTTTACTTGTTTAATATACATTAACCATACTCATAGTGGAAGGCGAAGCATGTAAGAATTTATATATATTTTTCATATGGTATTGGTTTAATGTAATCTTATAAAAGCATTTTAACTTTTTTTTAGTTTATATATTATTGATTAATTATTAAAATAGTGGAATCCGAAAGCGGTTTATGTTTTTCTTTGCAATTTATAGTTTTATTTAATCATAACATATCAGATTGAAAGGTTTTTTAACCAATAGAATTATTTTATAAACATAATTTAATTATAATACATAACGGTTACTCAAAACCCTGACCCTATTCTAATCATAAATGCCCAAAGAATTTGAATGTGGTCATAATCTTGAGGTTAATCGATATGTAGTTGTTCTAAATATTGAATAGTAAATATGCTTTGCAATTCAAACTATAAAACAAGCTATAAAGAAAAAATTGTCAGATAATTAAAAAAAAAAGATTAATTTAACCAACTTCAGTTTAAATTGGGATTGTTTACAGTCGAATTTAGCGATTCGGAAATCGTAATTCTAAATACCTAGGATAAAAAACATCAATTTATAGTTAAGTTTATAATCATCCAAAGCCACCATTTAAAATTAAAATAGGAAAAATCCATAGTTAGCATTGCATTTAGAGAAAGGTTTGAAGGTTTCCGTAGAAAGTTAATTTTGTGCCTGGGTTATATGCATACAAGATCAGGCAATAAATATTATGAGTTATATTTATAAATTTTAGTCAGCTGAGGTCTATTAACAACCCAAACATTAGGCGTATAAAAAAACTAAGGGCCGGCCGGGTTAATAAAAAATGGATTGCCCGGTTTGATTCCTGACACATATTAGGCCTCGTAGTTTTAATTTTTTAGTATATGCTAAATGAATTTAACAATAATATTTTGCATTTGTATTAATAGCGGAATTAATGAGCGAATTAAGTAATTAACATGTTTCTCTAATATTATTTTTTCTTATTTAATTTTAGCGTTCAAAAATTCAATATGTTTAAAAATATTTTAATTTTTTGGTTTTTAGAAATTTATATTACATTATTTTCTTAACCCGGAGCAATTCCTTCTACATATTTAGGCATTTTTTAATTTTTTTAAAATTCATATTTAATAAATATGTCTGCGATTTTTTTTATAAATTTTTAAACTTGAAAAATTTTTCTCACTGAACTTATATTTTTTCTAAAATTTTCTAATAATTATAAAAAAAAAATACACTCTGAACAAACACTTAGAAGCTCAAATATTAATCACTTATGTGCAAAATATTTCTATACCCGATTCTCATTACTTTTTCAAGGAATAGTAAGCATTTAAGATAGCAAATATACGTTTTAGATTGTATGGCACTTAATATTAGTGAGGTAATTTAATAACGCTTTCCATATAGCAATTGATAAAAAAATGTAACACCATTGCAGCGGAATTATGTAATAATACCCCAATGTTAAAAACTAATAAAAAAACGCCTTATACAATTTCGTTAAAATAAAACAAAAAATTTTTAACTTCGCCTCCACTCCATCTGTCTTAATTGCTTGCCCGTTATAGTAATACATTTTTGCGATAAACACAATTAAATATATCCAAACTATCAAATGAATTTTTAATTTTTCCGCTCACATTTTATATAATTTCTTTTTTCATAACGTAAAGCTGCAGAAATAACAACAGAAGGTACAAATTTGCCCAAATGTTTAATAAATTTGTAAAAATTATCTTTATTTCTAATTATGCAATTTTTTTGATTATAGTGACAGAGGAATTAACAACCATGGGTATGACATGTTATATATATGAATTAATTTTCAAGTTTACCTAAATTAGAGCTATAAACAACAAATTTTTATGATTAAAATGATTAGTATATGCCAATACTTTATTTTTATTTTGCGCACTAAACAAAATAACAAAAAAATACGTTGTTAATTTGCATAAACGCCCAAAAGACTCTTATAAAAAAAGATAAGTCCCAAGCTTAATTTTAGGCAAATGATTAAAAAATTAGTCCATTTATTATATATTTATTGAATATTAATGGTTTTTTTGATAGAATAAAAATTATGGTCGAATTGTAAATTAATATGTTATGGTGGTATTAATAATGTGAAAAATTAAAAGAAAAATACATTGGCATTTAAACCGTATTAATTTTTTACACAACTGATATTACTCACTAGATTAATTATATTTAATAAATATACTTACTACAATTTGAAAATTATGTATAATATATTTATTGGAAATAAATAATTTATTGATAGAATAAAAATTATGGTCGAATTGTAAATGAATAAATCCTGGTATTATGTTATAATTTAAAAACAAAGGTAACTCAACCTTAGACTAGTCCATTAATATTCACTGAATATACTATTCTCTATTTACAAATTATGTATTTTATACACTTAAACATTTTTTAATTACATAGCTATGGAAGAAGCTGCTGTTGCAAGTAATTAAATAAAATATCCCGCAACAATCTTATTTATCAATAATATTTTGATTGTAATTTTTTTTATTTAGTTGCTGAACGTAAGACTTCTTGTTACATAACTAAATTAGCATTATTTTGAATTTTGAGAAAGTTAAATTTTAATAAAATTTTTTGCCGTTTTAAGCTGAATAGCCCTTACAAAATGTTGGAAAAAAAATTTTTTGCAGTTAGGGATTAGTCACAATTTATTTTGAGTGTTACTTTAATATAAAAGGCCCTATAAAAGAAAAACTATCTGAAAAGAGAGGGCCAGATTTGTTCAAGAAGCAGCTCAATTTTAAGTTTTAAATACAAATTTTAATTACAAGACAGTGGACATATAATTAACTACAAAAAAACAATATATATTATCAAAAAATTTTGTAATAGAAAATCATTGTAGAATACAAATTTTTCTATAGCTAGTGCAAAGAGTCCTTGTTTTTTCTCGAAAACGTGATATTTACAAATCTTAGGTATTTCAATTTTGAGAAGAAAAATTGTTTAAAGTTTTTTAAATTATTTTTTGCAAATTCAAAGATAATACTAAGTAATTAATCATTTACATCGTTATTTTTTACGTAACTCAACAAATAGAAAAAAAATATTTAAGAAAACTTGTTTTTGTAAAACTTTCATTTGCACATAACCTAAATTGCAAAAGAGCAAACTTTTTTTTATGTGCTCCCAAAACATACAAATCATAAATTTACCTTGATCAAATACGACTTTAATGTTTTTTGGAGAAACTATTAAACAGGTATCATAAATAATAAAGATTAATTTGATTTAAGTCTTTTGGTAAAGACATAAATTGCAATAAATTATTTTTTCTATTTTAACATTCAGTTTAGTGGCATAATGTAAGATGTCTAATGATTTTGATTAAATTGCTATTTTATAGTTTAGCGGCTTAAAATATATAACAATAAGAAAGTTTTTAAAGGCCTACGTGCTACATAGAAAATTTAATTTATAATCAATTCTATATTAATTTGTTAAATAAAATTTCATATTAAACTTCCTTTCAAAAACACAGATCAACAAATTTCAATGGCACAACCGTGCGTTTTATGAAAACATAAAGGAATATATCCCCATGATGGCTTTATCTCATGTGTATATTTGTACACAATGAAAAATGGCCTTTTTTGACCAAATTGACAGATCAAAAATCCCTTTTAAAAAAACATAAAAAATCATTTTTTCATAAAAATTCCTTTTAACTTACATTTATTATATCAAATAATAAATAATTTTTTTATTATATCAAGCTTTTGCATCAACATTTAGATAATACAAAATATTTGGCGTCCAAACCCAAATATGATAAGATATAGTATAGGTTTTTAAAGAAAATATTATTTGAAGTTTAAATTTAACAGTTAAGTCATTGTAACTATGCAAAAAAATTTAATTTATTTTTGTTTTTAAATTTTTTTTGTTTAATTTGACATTTTTTTCTAAAATTTGCAATGTTTATAGCTGACTAACTAAGTTTGATTATAAAAAACGGTAAACGGGGATTTAAATCACTTAGGTGTCAGGTTTGGTCTCCATAGTTGGCTCATAACTCTCAAAAATTTGTTGAACTGTGTAATTAAATTATGATAAAAAGTCACGTATTTTAATTAATTCTCTTTGTGAATTTTTAAAATATTTTAATTATTATTTTGGGTGATGGTACAGATTTATTTAATATAAATAAACAAACCTATTTGTTATAATAAGTATGCGGATTTTTGAAAAAAAATTTCTTTTTGATCACAAAAGAACTCATCTTACGACTAATATAGTATCATAATTTATATTAATATTTTGTAGTGAAATAATTTTTGAATAAATAAAGCATTTATTTTATAAAAATAAAATAAAAAGAAAAATAAAAAAAATAAGTATATTTAAGTTGTATTAAAGGCCATTATATAGTGTTTGTAACGGTTAACATCTCAGAATTCTTTCCCATTTTAATTCCAAAGGTTTGGTCAATTTGTTTTAAATTAGTTCAGTTCGGAATGTTCAACTCATATTGACGGTTGTTAAAATAAGAGGTTTTGGTAGTTGTCAAATAGATTAATTCAAATTTGTCAGATTGACATATGGCCAACCAATAAACTCCGAACAACCACTAATTATTACAAAGTTCGACTCTAAAACTTAATGTCAAAAAAAATTTAAGATCCTGTTTAAAAGATTTATTTAATTACATAATCTTTTATTTTCCCTTCGGTTTTTTTGTTATGTTCAAATAAAAAAAGGGCCATAAACAAAATTGACATATATTGCTACCTCGAGAATACTTTTGGGGAAATATTTATTTGTAACATTTACCTCTAATATCAAATTAATAAGAAGTAAAATTTTTAAGTACATCAGGATCTTACCTGAACTAGATATTAAACAATATATGTTTGGCCTAAAAAACCTAAATAGGATTCAAACCATTGGTTATTAAAAAATTTTGTTTAATTTGCTCTTGTGAAATTCAATAAATTTTAATTTTTTTTGTTTTTGAATTTTTTTTGTATTTTAACGTGATATAATGCTTGTAGTTGATTTACAAAGTTTAATCAATAAACAATCAGCAGATGTGAATTTGAAGTTTGGTCTCTGATAGCTTATACAACCTCTTAAGATCTGTTGACCTATCTTCTGCCTCAATCAATCAAAATTTAGCTCTTTTTAGATATTTGGGTCGTAAATGATTATTTTTTGCAATTTTATTTAATAAAAATTTAAATTAAACGATAACACAAATTGCAAAAAAAATATATATAAAAATATAAGTAAATACATTCTCATAAAAATTAGATTCTCCTTGTATTAATTCCGTTTTCCGTAGAAAGACTGGCTCTTTAAATCAGTCCATAAAAATGCCTTTTTACGAATATATTGACAGATTTTGCAATCTCAAAAATCTCTTAAAAAGACAAATAATACGTATTTTTATTTCACAAAAAATCCCTTCTAACTTATGTTTATCATCACAAAAAATAAAATATAAATTCTATATAATCTCCTACATCAACATTAAGATTATACAATATCTTTGGCAACCAACCTTAATCTATTTTAGAGTTTATAATAAAAAAAATTATGTAAGTTTTAAATTTAACAAAATTTTTATAAATGCAATGAATTTTTAAAATCTTTTTAGTGTTCACAGCTGACTTACTTAATTTTATAACAAATGGTAAGATTTAAAAATTTCTAAAAGGCAGGTTGGATTTTTTGTCGTTAGTCATACATCTTTAAAGTTTGTCGACCGATGTAATAACGAAAAGGTAAAATCTTTATTAAAATAGTAAGGTCCAAAAATTTGATATGACTTTCTAAAAATGATATGTAAATTTATTCTTAATCTGATTTAACAAAACGAAGTAGGGGAGAGCGGGGCGAGGTGACTGATGGGGCGAGGTAAATTTTTTAAATATTTTTGGCATTGTTAAATTAAATTGATTTAAAATCGATTCTAAAATATATTTTAATAATCACCACCTAATTTTGGGGAAAAAAATTCTTAGAAATTTAAAAAAAAAATAGGTTAAAAAAACTGTTTTTTGCACTTTTCAACAAAAAACTTTTATATTGTTTTTGAATTTTAAAAAAATATAAATGAAATTAAAAACTGAAAAAGATTTTCTTTATAAAAACATTTTTTAACTATTTTATATTTAGTTTCTCTAAAAAACTATATTATTAGAAATATATTGATTTGCATAGTTAAGAGGGGGTGAGGCATGGTGTGGGGCATGGTGGGGCGGTAATTTTTTTATTTTTACATGGTAATTATTATGAAAATTACAAGCGAAAAACATGTTTACCAGACGAAAATGCAATAAAATTAGCTTTGGAAGAATTAGGAACCCAATAGTATTAATATTGCCAAAACGTCAAAAAAGTTTTTTTTTTATATCTATTTTAGATTTAATTTAAGCGAATCTACATTACGAAGAAGGTTTAAATCTAATCCTAATAAAGACTACAAATATATTTTTTTCCCAGAAGAAGCATTAGTGGAATATATACTTGACTGCAAGAATATACCATAAATTAGGCCCAAAAGAAGTACTTTATGTGTTTTTTATTATTTTTTAATGAGATAACTAGGCTTGCATACTCTTATGCAGTTTATTTAAAAAAGAAAATCCCTAACAATTGTTAAGGGATGAAAAAGTGGTAAGGATTAGTTTACCCTTTTTCTTAAAAGAAACAAGGATATATCTTCAAGGCTTCCAGAACCACAAGTATTGCCAGAGCAACGAATTCAATCCTAGTAGTGTTGCAGGATTTTTGACAATCTTATTAAAATCAAGAAGAAAAACAATATCTGAAACGTTGATGAAACTGGGCTAACCACAGTTCAATGCCAAAAAAATTGTAGCCCAAAAAGGGCTAAACAGGTAGGATCTATAACTGGGGGTGAAAGAGGACTTCACTTTGCCTTGCAATTAGGCAATTGGCACTTACACCGCCTTTTTTTTTTCCCAAAAAAAAATATTTGAATTTTTTGAGATGGCCCCATTGAACAAAGGTGTAGGAAATAGTTCTGTGTGCAAGAAGGAGAATTTTTGATATATTTAGACATTTCTACAAATACACAAAAGGACACAATCTCTTAATTCTCACAACCATCTACTCATGCCCCATAGAACAATAACTTCTGTAGAGAAAAGAATATAACCCTCTAACAGCCACTGTAGCACAAACTACAACCCTTGGATAGAACTGTATTTGACCCTTAGCCTATTACAATTATTGGTAGAACAGCACTTTTTGGTTCAACAAAATCAAAATTTTTTTATATTTATTTATAAAACAAGAGTATATATAAAACTATAGAGAATAGCAAAATATAAATATTTAACGCAATATTTGGCAATTAATTAAACACAATAAAATATAGTATTTTAGTAAAAAAAATTATTTTAATTTTTGTATTTATTTGTATCGAAAACCAATCTTCTTAAACTTTTCAAATATCTATGATTTCCAAAAAAACTGATCGTTTTTAAAAGTTGAACAAATTTGTTCAATTGTATAAGGGAAAGATCGAAACTGACTGCCAATGTATACGATAAAGTCTTAATATTTTCAAAAACACCTTCGAATGTTGAAGGAAAACATAATTAAAATTGATAAGGAAAGGACTTCGAAAAGTTCTTTTAATTCATATTCTATTATATAATTAATAAATTTTTTTTTTTTTAAATGAGTACAAATTTTACTAATAACTTAACGAAAAAATTGTAGCTTTTTTGAACTATCAAAGAATTGGAAATTTTTTTATCATAAAATAGACAATTTATTAAATTTATAAATTTAATATCTTTTAGAATCAAAACGACACCATTCCAAAAATACACAAAATTTTGATATAAATTTTTGAAAATTACTCTATATTTTACGAAGAAAATAGTTTAATTTCTTCAAACAACATTTCAATCAAAAAAATATAATATTTGTAGGTAAAAAATAATGTCTTGGATTATTTTCAAGTAAATAAAAGAGATAAAAAACTTGGAAAATAAAATAAAGGAAAAGTACAAAATCTTTAGAAAAGTAAAAACCTTGCTTTTAGAGTACTCCCCCAAGAAGACTCTGATGGACTAAGACATGTTAAGTTGAAAGTACACAGTTATTATTCTCGAAGAAAACCCACCTAGTAGGAATGACTTTCAAAAGCAATGTGACAATTTACTGATTTAAAAAACCTATTTATTGTATAAAAAAATGATTTAATTTGTGCTAGTATTTGTGAAAACCAAATAGAAAAACAGGAAAAATTCAAAAACTATTTTTAGACAAATTTGGGCTATAACTTTTTCCCCAAATTAAATCTTGGATAAATTTAGAAGTTTGAAACCTAAGACCACCTCAAACTTTATAAAACGACTCCTCAAAGACCACTACTATATTTAAAATCAACCAATCAAAAGGAAAAAAAAATATTACCCAAAAGACAAAGGAATCAAAAAATAAGAAATCAAACCACAAAGAGTAAACAAAAACATAAAAAACACTGTAATTCATAGACACAAAAACAAAAATCCTCTAAAATATTTTAAGCCATACACAACCCTCAAAAGAAACCTAATTTTGAAAAAATCAACAATAAATCGTTTTGAATGCAACTTGAAAAAATTGCTACTAAATAATTTGTCCAAACATATTCCAAATACCCCAATTCGAACCGATAAAAAAGAAAACAAAATTTAAACATATCCCTCATAACAACTGCCATTTTCCAACTTTGAACCAAGAAATCATTGATATGTTAAATGAGATTTGCCTATAAACGCTTCGTAAAAAGAAAGCAACAAAAACTTTAGAAGTATTGCAGAACCAAATATTTTTGAAGAATTTTTAAATTTCGTTTTTATTTATAGAAATATTGAAGCAATAAATTAATTTTCCAAAGTCTGGAAATTTTAACTAATTTTATATAATAAAATCAAAAATAAAAATTTTAATAAGGAAAAAAATACTACATATTGTCAACAAACCTACAATTAATATAACTTAAAATTTGAATTTTCCCATAACACGAATACTAACTTTTATAAATAGAGACTAACTAACTAAACTTTACCCCTTATATCAACTAAATGAACACAGACCTAATTTATTTGAACCAACTTTTACTATATTTTTAAAAAGTCAACTAATGAACACAATATATAGAATGAACCACTTTATATACTTATAAAAAATGCAATTAATAATGAACCACTTAATAGTATATATTGTATATACCAACCAAGTAAGACAAATATAACCACACATAGGTCAAATTGAGAAACGGGGAGGACATAGTCAGTCTTATGAACAACAAATAAAAAATATTGTTTATTTTTAAATATGCAATAACAATTAGAATGAACACCCGAAGATAAATATCAATTTTACCGAACACTACGACAAAATAACTATACCTGAAATTTAAGTGGACCTCGTAAATAACTAATAGCTAAAATATAACTTTTAAATCATTGACTAACACGCAATATTTGAATTCACATTTCTGATACACTCATATTTGAATTTGACCTAATTAAACAAAAACTATAGACAATTTGTAAATAGAAAAGGCAAACAATTTTTGTTTCAAACATGCCCCCTAGACCACCAAAACTAATTTTAAATAGTTTTAAAAACATTCTATATAAATTTTAGTCAGGAACACCCACCTAAACAACTAGAACCCATCAACAAATATTTAAAATTACAAACCCTCAATATAAGGATTGCCAAACACCACATAAAAATATATAAGTTTAAAGGATATCCACCAACCAAATATTTTTAATAGTCTGATATGTTGTTCAAAATAGAATTGGGATAAGATAGTAAAGTTTAGAACAACCACAAATGAGAAGAAATTGAAGAATGCCTACACAAAAGGCTACAAATATATAGATAGAAGACCAATAAACAAAACCAAACAATTTATTTATATTTTAAATATAGAAGTGCTCTTGAACACACTAACTTGATAGCTGAAGAGAAGGGATGAGCAGAGATAAATTGTAAATTTTGCTATATTAACCTATTTATTTAATTTTAGGGCAACCATAAACCCTGCCAGTCTCATAGATAAATCTAAGAGAAGACAAAGAAATTTTAAACCCCCTTTTAAAAACCGAATAGAAAAACTAATAAAAATGAATCTGGAGGAAAAAAACAAAAAGGACCTACTGTAAAAAAGAAGAAAAAAACAAAAATACACGCAACAAATAGACCAACATACATAGTTGTTGACGAAAGAAACAGAATTTAACCAGATTTTTATGAAGTGAATTTTATTTGGTTTGGTTTTAAAACTGGGAATTAAAAATTGAACAAAATATATAAGTATTTTTTATTTTAATTTTTTTATTTTTATTTTTGTAAAATTAGTGTTTTTGCATAACCCTTTTTTACTAAAAATTGAAAGAAACGCTAAAAATAGAAAACTTTTTAGATATTTATAAGGAATTCTATTAGAAAAAAAATTTTATTTTTTGATTGTTAAAAAATGGGGCCTTAAAAAAAAAATAAACCGGGATCGTTATCGCAAAAAAATTCTCTACAAACCCTCAAAAAATGGGATGTAATTTTTTTTTGTCCGTGTTATTTAAATAAATTTTGAAACTAAAATAATTTAGATTTTATAATTAAAAATATATAATAACTTGTATAACATTTTTCATTTCATTTGTTAATCAATGCCTCGTCCCCTTCATCCGTCCCTCCCCTTCATCCGTCACTCCCCTGGTGGGGCAATGACGAAAAAGATTTTTCGATTTATAAATCTGTTAAAATTTAACAACAATTTAAGTTTATACAATTGGATACAGTAAAAAATACCTATCTTTTGAAATAAAGAGAATTTAAAAAAAACAAAATAAAAACGTTTTCTCTGGTGCTATTGGTGCATCGAGAAAAAAAAACGCTTATCTCTAAAACAAATATGACTTTCTAAAATACACCAGAATTTAGTTTATGGCGAATAATAATGCTTAATGCTGTATCATTCAATATCCAAAATCTTTATGTCCTTTATGTTTTTAGAAAAAATTTGTTTTTTTGGAAAAAAACTGCGCTAAACGTCTGAGTAGGTCTATGGCCAAAGAGAATACAAAAGCTTTATTCTGATTCGTTTTATCCTTAGCAAGGTAAAAATATCTCACTTAATTCTATAAAATATTAAAACCTAGATGGTATAAAAGTCCGGTAATTTAACTTCATATGGTCAACATTGAAAATTATTTCAAGGTTTAAATTAAAAGGATTGATTGTTAGGCAGTGCCATTTTCTGGCACAATACTATTTGGTGCAGGGTCCAAACCTTTGTTATTAAAATTATTTCAGTTACAACTCAAAATATTAATAAATTCATAAAAAAAATTTACGAGTGAAATATTTTCAAAGTACTAAAATTGCAATATTTTTGGTCTATTTTTTATCAGTAAATATTTATTTTGTTACAAATAATTTGATGTCAATTTTTGGGAAAATTATTGATTCTAATAAATAATTAAGTTTTTTTGAGCTTATTTATAACACGGTTCACCAAATATAAATGCCCAAAAAAATAAAATTTCCATAATAGCCTTATTTCATTTGTATTTATCGTTGTTTTTTCGACCTCGGTTCCTGAAATCCATCCATATCAAAAAATGTTTTTTTAACAAATTTGACAGATTTTGCAACTTGGAGACCTTAAATTGAAAGATCTTTTTTTCTTTATAACCTATATTTGTTATTTCAAATAAAAAAAAAGTTTATTAGTATATCAAGCTCATACATTAGCGTTCAAATAATATCAAATATTTCGCATCCA
The DNA here is from genome assembly GCA_030555515.1 of Acutogordius australiensis. Classification (NCBI taxonomy): domain Eukaryota; kingdom Metazoa; phylum Nematomorpha; class Gordioida; order Gordea; family Gordiidae; genus Acutogordius; species Acutogordius australiensis. Next base: position 35,260,775 of record CM060245.1, on the reverse strand, counting down.
CACTTAGATACGATCCGATATGCGCTACCGGTTTTTGACAAAAATAATATTGGTAGCTATTGTGAATAGTCAACAAAATATAAATTTAATCTCTGTTAATAAATTTTACTTATTTATTTGATTTGTATTATAATATTTTTAATGTTTATAGCTAACTTACTAATTTTGATAAGAAAAAAAATGGTACACGAATTTGTTTAATTTCTGTAGTTAGCTCATGTCCATTGCATATTTATAGATTTTTAATTATGGTTGAAAAAATGTCGCATTTTTAGCACTTTTTATTTGATTTAAATTTGACGGCCTATTTAAAATGGTAATAAAGTAACTGAATAATATAATATATTACATATTTTGACACAACAGCCCTTATCTAAGCAGTTTACATTTGGATCAGTTGTAGGTCTGTATTAGAGCAAATTAAAAAAATGCCATCTTTTTTACCCATAAATGAACACAAAGTTTTCCCGTTTGTTAGAGGAAACAATAAAAATATAAAAGTTATTTTATCAAATATTAATTCATGCATTCAAGAATATACTTTGTATAGGCAATTTTCTGATATCTTAGGGCTCGTTCAAAGTCATTTTGTTTTTATGAAAAAAATTTATCTGAAATTGAACACATTATAACAAAAAGTTGCCAATCTTTTTAGCATTTTAGTGTGTCAGAGAATAGTTTATTTAAAATGTTTTAATCATAAAATAAAATTTGCACCAAAATATTTAAAATTAAAAAAAAATTGGAATCAAAAAATTTATAGCATGAATATATTAGGTTGCTGTTCTCTTATGTAATTCGGTACAAAAGTTTGTTTAGAACTTTTTGTAATTTGGCGATCGACATGGTTCTTAGGCTTCAAAAAAAGATGGAGCCCCCACAACATCTCGAATGGAACTCCACGCCGGCTCCTTGATGGAATAAAAATTTTTTTTTGTGTTTTCATACGAGATCGGTCGGTCCCTTGAACCAAGGCGAAATTTCCTTGTTGTAGCTGATCTAAGGTCATAAGATAATTTAATTTTAAAATATATTGGTGTTATGGTAATATTTTTAACCTTGGAAATTAAAAAGCTATTTAAACATTCTCAACCAGGCCTCTACAAAAAATTTGGATTTTAACATTCCTATATACCATTTTTTTTTCATCAAAGCCCGGGGGTAATTATCATATATCAAAGTTGCCAGCACCCCAAAACCCGTTGGGCCTAATGCTGACCGACCGTTTCAGACGTAATGGGATTTAATTAGGAAATAAAAGAAAACTACGGGTTGGGTCATATTAATTCTCATTATGACTAATTATCTATAAATTATAAGTATAAACAAGTAGTATAATTGAAGATTTTTTATAATAACTATATAGGTGTTATATTTAGTATCCACCAAAAAAATGTTTAGAGAAGAGAATTACCGAAATTATCGATATTTATTAAATATAAAACAAAAAATTATGTAATTGTGATTTAGTTGGTTTTTCTAACAAGCGGTCAATGTCTTAAATTACATTTCTCTTGGCATAAATTAATTTAATTTGTCTTATTTTGTTAAATTTGACTGTCACCAAAATTGGCAATTTTTAAGGGTAATTTATAAATAACAAGTAATTTTATTACTTTCATATTCACTCATAACAAGACATATAGCGAAAATGAAGCAAGTGATCCGTATCATTGCAGCTGATTTCTGTACGCAAAATATTTAAAAAATAATGCCTGATATTTAAAAAAAAATATTTCAAAAAAAAATTTTATGTGCCGGTAGAAAAAAACCTCTTAGTTTTTATATTCGACAACTTTTTTCATTAATTAAGGGAATACACCCATTTCTTAAGTATAAAGGATTTTAAGTCTAATCCCCCAGGTAAGTATTTTCAATAAACAAAAAAATGTATAAATTGGCTTTTTGGTCCAATAAGAATAACAAGATTTTTAAATTAGATGTATAGTACCTATTAACCGCGTCCTCCTATCTCTACTAAGAGGCCAAGTTTCATCAAAACCAAATAAACATCCAAAAAATACTTTGTTTGGGTCAAAAAACAAAACTTCTTAAGACTTTTGTCTTTTGGGATTGCCAAAATAAAAGTGTATATTACTAGGGCATATACCTTATAATACATGTATAAGGTCAGGTATAATTTCATCTTACATTATGAGACATTTGAAATATAAGTCACGTAACGAGATAAATTTTCCTCCTATCAGACCTTTCCGCCAAAATAGCTAAAAAAACGCAATATACAGAATAAGAAAAAGCGCCATCTAGAGGAGCTATGTTATATAGTAAAATGTACACGTGTTTTTGCATTTTCACGGAAACATTTTTAAGCCCCGCCCAACAACACCATGTTGTCCAATTAATTAGGGTTAGATATTTAGCCATCAAGATGGCTAGAATGAAAAAATTTAAGAATCTGTTTTTATTTGGAATTTGTTACTTGTTAGGCATTTCCTAAAACGACCAAAAAACATTAATTTTCATATTTTGATATTGGCCGGTAAGAGTTTATATTAATATTTTTTTTTACAAATTTAAAATGTGTATTAGCCGCAGTCTAAGCTAATTTACTTTGCTGACTAGATATGCTACCACGTAATAAGTGCTTCTTTAGAAACATAGGTCCTCCGCCAAGAATTTAGTGGTCGGTTTAGTCGAGAAAAACAAGATTCCAAGGGATCGTTAATATAGGATACTGGAAGAATACCCACACGAAGCCTATCTTATTGTAAAAACAGACTCATCCACCATGCTTAAAGCAAAAGTCTGCTTATGCGGACCGTAATAATTGACAAAAAGTTAAGTGAATGGGAGAGGACGTGAATCTACGAAAACAACATAATCAGTGGGGCTTTCTTTTAGTGCCTAGAATTAAAAAAATTGGGAAGGTGCTTATTTGTGTTGACTGAAAAAGTACTAAAACCCAAAACTTACACGGGTCCGATCCCTGAAAATATATTTGCAAATCTAGGAACCGCTATGTACTACCCAGGGAAACCGGTATTGGCAAGGGCAGGACCCGAGTTTGGGACATAGGTGAAATTAAATCTCAGATCAAGCATGGGTATATTAAGTATGTGAGAAGGGGTCGAGACCCTATCTGCGACAGTTGCGTCCTCGGAGAGGGCCTAGGCTTAGGGGATGGAATGTCATTCCTCCTAAGGTTTTTTTTTGGGTGAGGAGCATTTAAATTGCTCTGCGGTGACGTTCATAACCCCTAGTAATAGGATTAAGCGCGTCTCTCCACCAATACCACAATATCCATCGAAATGACGCCGCACTCTCCGGAATATTATAGCATGCAGGCTTTAAAACTCTAGCAAATGTCGAAGGCCAGAATCATTCACCTGCTAAAACAATGCCCCGCTTGCCCTACATCTCTTGAGAGAGACGGCATACACGTCAGGGCATAGCCCTTTTAGCCTGTCGGGTACTAGGCAATAACTTAACCTAGACCAAGAGCCAAAGACTTCGGCCAGCAATGACAATATTTAATTATATTTAAAATTTGAGACTGATTAGAAAGCCCTAAAATATCAATTAACAACATATTATCACATTTATTTGAAGATATTAATTCATGCAAGTATAAGCGTTTAAATTCATGCAAAGCAGAGCAGTGTAGAAAGAATTGAGCAAGTGGGTCATCAACTACTGATTTACAACAGGGACAGTCGAAATCACTTGAAACCAAGCTTAATAGTCTTGCATTTTTAAAATTCCACCAATTACCTGTCCTCATATGAAGCAGAAGTTTGCAGCCGAAAGAAAACTCAATGCAATCAATACTTTTCTAATGTTTTTAAAGAAAAATAAAAAGGGTTACTGAACGATTTGAACAATGTGTCGTTTTTATACTTACTTTCGCTAAGACTAGCTTTGTCGTTTAGGCCAAATAATTTTTAAATAATTTTTGGGTCTCCGTTTAATGATATTTTGTTTTTATTAAAATACCTAGAGCAACGCGAAACCCACGTCCATTTGCAAGACTTAGGTTTTGATAAGACTAGATCTTTTATAAATGTTTTACTACATTGAGATTTTAAAAAGAAACGCACGGATTTTTTTTTGCATAAACGTCAAAAGTACTAATATTGAGGTCTAAGTACAAGTGAAGTTTAGGCCCAATTAGTCTTTTTCCAAATTTTTCGATCATCCAGCGAATGGCTTGATCGGGAATCTTAGAAAGCGGGGACAGCGATTTATTAGAGAGCAGACCAAATAATTCCGCTCCATAAGTTAGAATGGGTAGAAAACATAAATATGAGATTTAACATATATTGGTATGGAGCTGGACCGCAGGAACGGACCGTAGAGATGAATAGCCTTCATTCCCCTTAACGCCCGCTCCTCAATAACTTTGTCAATATTAAAGTCCTCATTTATTAAAAGACCCAGATATCTATAGTTTGAAACCTGAGGTATAGAGTTCCCCTGGATTGACAACTCGCACGGAGTTGAATTTAAGGAATTGTTTATCATAATGACACATTTTAGCTCCAATTACCATTTCCTACCTATTAGCCCAATTTTCAAGATGGAAGAGCATTGTTTTAAGATCCTCACATGACTCTGCGCAAAAAACCAGATCGTCGGCGAATAATAAATCTTTAAGCTTATTGCCAACATTTGGGACACTAACTTTTAAATTACTTGGTATATCGTTGAAAATATCATTTATATAAATATTAAAAAGAATAGGTGATAGCGGACAGCCTTGCCTCAGACCTCTTTCTAGTATGACCGGGTCTGAGTCGTTAAAAGGCGTTAAAAAAGCGCTACCTCGATACATGTCCTCAATTATGGCCAGAATTGTTCCCCTTATTCCTATAGAGTAAAGTTTTTTAAAATATGGTATTAACTTCTATCTACTAATATAACGATAATTCAAATGATAATAACCTGAAGATGCCCAATGGTTAACGTTCCCCCTTCTTTCTTGTGAACCTAAAAATAGAATAGTAATAATAAACTATCTCCCTCAAAATTGGATGCACATATATACTTGCAATTTTCATTTTTAATTATACAAATACTTTTTGTAAATCACCTTTCTTATTTTTGTATATTTAATTTGGCTGAATCGCTTGATATATATTGGAATAAAGAGGACTTATATATTTTCATAACTGTTGGGAATATAGCAAATTACGACTGAGGATCGTTTCAATATAGTAACGGTATAAAAATTATTATTTAAAGTTTGATAACAATTTAGTGAATATGCAAAAAATTTTTATTTATTTTAGTTTTTAAATCTTTTTAGTTTTAAACCTTAGTTTTGAAAAATTTCAATGTTTATAGCTGACCATCTAAGTTTAATTAGAAAAAAATAGTAAATGTATTTAATACCTAAGATGTCAGGTGTGATCTATGTAGTTAATTTAAAACTCTCAAAAATTTGTTGACCAGTTCTATTTATAGTGTAAACACAGTTCAACTATTTTAAATACAAAAATAATCTTTTTAAATTTAATTAATTTTTGCTTATTTATTTTTTTATATTTTTAATAGCTGATATATGAAGTTTAATTGAAAGTGACTGCAAATACGAATTTGATAACTGCATAGAAGGTAAGTTAGATCTCTAAAAACAGCTCGTAACTGAAATAAATAGCCACCTAAATTTTGGGTTTTTAGTGCAATTGAAAAAATCATGCGGAGCCAGGAATATTTTCTTAAACCGTAAATTTTATCTTTAAGGATGTATAAATAATTATTTTATTTTAATATGCCAGCAAAAGTATTTTTAGCCTAGCAAAAACTTTATTATAGTTGGCCTATGTATTTTTTTCTACAAAATGCCTTATTATATTTTAGAATCATGTGTTAGTGATCGAAATCTAGGACCAGAGAGCCCGTCCGCTAAAAAAATTGATCTAAATCGGATTTTGAAGCGGATCAAGCTTGAATTAAAAATTAAAGTCATGGGCCGGGTCTATGTCAAAATTGCCCGAACCGGTATATGATGGCCCGTCTTTGAATTATAATAAATAACTATTTAACCCTAATTCAAAAAGTTAATAGCACATTGTCATATATTTATATTTGCACTAGCAGGGCACTTCCTAACAGTTCAAGGTTCAAATTGATTTGTGAGGTAATAAGTAAAACGCAAAATTACATCCACCAAAACTTGTGTTTTGGCCCAATTAGGTTAAACAAACATGACAAAAAAAACATTAAAATATTTTCCGTTTATTTGCTTTCGAGAACATTTGTCATTCCTTTAGGCTAACAACAACAACACTCTTTTTACCTAAGTTGCAGAGTGTAGATTGTTTTTTGATTAATAAATATTTCCTGTTTTTTATTTTGATAGAGGCACTAAAATAGCCGGGCACATGATTTTTCTAACATTATGCTTTAAGCACAAATTTATAGTTAGAACCATATTTGATATTTAGCTAATAATAAACACTACTGTAGTATTAATATTTAACTGTAAGAGAGAGAAATATTAAGACGAGAGCTTTCACCGAAAAAAATTTGTTCGACCCATATCTATTTTCATAATTATGCGAAAAACAGTAATCATGATTACTTAAGAAGCATTTTGTAAAATTGCTGGCGTCGATAGAATGCGTTGTGATTGGTGTGAAATACTTTTCAATTCAAAAAAAAATATTATAAGGCAAGATATTAAAATTTAATATTATTGCTTGTATAAATATGCCACGCATGTTATTTCAACAAAAAAATTCATTTTTTTATAAAATGTACTCATAATATCTTCTCAAAAAGTAAGAGAGCATCAAACTCTTTTATAAAACATTACACCAATCTAGACCTGGGAAAAAAAAGAGTTAGCTCTTAAAGGAGATTTTTTGGGAATTTTATAAAGTAAATTTTTGAAAAACGGCCTTTTTATTTTATTTATTTTTAGTCATCCAAAGGAATAATTATAATAATAGTTATTAATCCCATTCCAACTATATGGAAAAGGAAAAAAACTAAAATTTTGGAACGGGTATCCCCGTGTTAATTTTAATTAGTAAGAGTTTTTGGCGTGAGAAAAAAAGTCCATTTCTTTTCTTTTTGGCTCTTTTTCAGTTTCCTATCTTAGAAGAAAGCAAAGGGTGTTTTTAACTTTTAATGATATAAAAACAGCATCAACATTTAATTTGTTTGATCTAAATGACGTTTATTTAAATCTTATTTTGTCTATATCACATACCTTGTTTATTTAAACAAAAATTTACTTCTTTTCGTAACGTACCTTGTTATTGACAATATCACAATTCGTTTTTTACATTTTATTTTTTTTAACATTTTTTTCCATATTTAAAATTTGATTTTTAAAAATTTAATTTCACTTACCTCTCTAACAAATTCAATCTATCTGCTGCGATGAATATAGGTACTTTTTTATATATCTATACTCAACTGACCTTACTTGAAGTTCAAACTAAAATGAAATCAGCCAGGGCCCGAAATTATCTTAAACTTGGTCCCCAAGTTTTGAATCCGGCCCAGCTCGTTAGTTTTAACATCCCCGCAAACTTTGGTTTTAGATTTTTTTAGCCCAGGGCCGAATTCGCATATATGGTGGACCGATAATGTTGTAATGCGGCGAGCTAATTAAAAAGTGTGTAAAATTGATATATTTCATAAGTAATTTTGAAGGTTGCATAAACGTTGGCGATTGATAAAACACGATTAAAATACAACATAAAAATGAAAACGTATTGTTGTACATATTGGAAAGAAAAACCATATTATAATACACAGTCATAAATAATCCTGTCATATTTATTACCTACTCACAGTAAAAAAGAGAAAATATTAAAAATAATTGGCACAAAAAGGCATTTTAAGGGCTCTGTCCGCAAAGTCTTTTTTAATTTTTCGTCATCTATGAAGTGTACGGGTCTCGCCTGGAATTTCAAACTTAATGTGATTTGGCGCATAACGCTCTCCTAAAAGTTTTTATTCGACATTAACATTTAAAATTTTACACTCGTGGCGGGAATAGCAAGCTTAAATATCGTAGTTCCCGCTCATATTTCACTGTGTAAAACGCAGCACTCAAATAAAAACACTGGACAATTTAAGATCCTAGGCATCATTTATGGCAACTATTGTTTTTAGTAAGGTTTTTAGTAAAAATCAATTTTACCCGATTGCTCAGATTTTTAGTTTTTTCGAAATCAAATATGGGTTTCCTACAAGGTATTTTGAGTTTTATATACCTAGATTGAGAAAACATATATTATCAACGTAAGGCATTTTATTTTATTATAAAATAAATCTTATTTAAATTTTTATTTTTGTAAAATTTGTGATTTTTGACATAAAATACGTTATGATTCTATAACTTGAAATTAAATTTTTAGTAGTTTTAAGTCACAACCTTTATTAGGTATGTTTTTTTATAAAGGAATCTAAATTTGAAAATCGATTTTTTGGATAAATAGTTTTTGTAGATTTTTCCAAGCTTTACAGTATAAAAAATATGGGAGGCATTGGGCAAAAACCACTAATATGGGGATTGTTATCGCAAAAAAATAATCTACAAAACGCTGTAAATATCATTTATGTTGTTATCCAGGGTAATAATTGGGGAGTTACTTTTAAGACGAGCAAATAAATGATGAATGTTTTAACGGGTCGACATAAAAAGGACCGGCCTAGCTAATTTTATAACACTCTAAACCCGCACCTTAAGCTTAATTTGACGAAATCCAATAAGACACGAGCCGCATCTTCTTATGGATAGTGCCGGAATGATTAAATGATACCCGATAAAACTTGGACCGAAGCTCATCAAATTATAAAATTTTGAAGTGAAAAAACTCTTTTTTTGGAGCGCATATTCCTTAAAGTGTATCTGCATAAGAATTCCATAAAATTAATCCTATTTTTTCATTTTTTTTGTAACCTGATTGATATGGAACTTTATATCAAACTCTAATTTTACAGTCGAATCCTACAGACATGAACAGTGTAAGTAATTTATAATGTCAATATTATAACAAAAAAATTAATTTAAAAGAAAGCTCGGCTAAATTTGGTATAGAATAATTTTGTATATTACAAATTTATAATAAAATCTGTAGGCTGATTAATTTAATTTAAATTATAATAACATATATATATATTACATACATTGATATTTATTTTGGTGAAATTTTCTGCAATTTTAGTTTGTTTATTAAATTTTAAATTTAAGGCCGAGAAAAATTGTAGTGAGAAATAAAAAACAGGGGAAAAAAATTGAAAAATAGTAAAAGATGGATTTATAATACCCTTACATTTTCTTGCACGAAGTTAGAATACGCCCAATATACTTATATCTTTGCTGGCCAAATTTTTTGGAACAAATTTTAAAATGGGTCTGTCTTTTTTAACTTTTTTTAAATACAAAATTATAATGATCCCAGTATTTTTTTCGACGAAATTAGACCGGTGAATGCTTGGTGTGTTTGACATTAGGTTTGAAAAATAATTTACACCCGGCTAAATTATGTTATCGACGCTAACAATTTATCTATTTTACATATTTTCAAGTGGCTGGTATAGTTTATTATTAAATTTATATAATTTATAAATCTTTCGCACGCAGTTATTTTCATTTATAATTTCTATTTGTCAAATTACGTAAATCTAATAAATCGTTAAATAAAATTTAATATATTTAATTTAGTTCAATAAATGCATGAAATTTATTCATATAAATTTTGTTGTACATACATGTTTAAATGCAAAAACACACAAAATAGCTTCTTCTCTTCTTATATAAATATTATGGAAAAACCAGATTATCATTTTTTTTGCAAAAAACAAAATTTTCTTTTGCATTCCCTAATAGATTTACAATAAGTAATAACATCTTTTTAAAAAAATTTGTCACAAAATAAAAAATAGTACATATTATCTGGCCCTAATCAAATTTTACCGTTTGATACAGTTACGACTATGTATTAAATCATCATTTATTTGCTTTAACACTTCTAAATCGTTTTTGATTATCCGGAAAATTTGCAAAAAGTGCAAAACTGTGAACGTTTAGTAATTAAAACTCATTTTCTTCAAAATTCAGTCATAGATTTAAAGGAGGGGTAAATTTTGCGATCACCTCTTCCATATTAAAATAATAATTTTTTATAGAAATTTCACCAATTTTAGAAATCTAAATTGATAATAGTAAGTGGTGTGGCGACAATTTGTTAACATTTGCTTATATGTTTATAAGCCTTAGAATGGCTATTACATTAAATTTTGGTAGAGTGTCTTACGGGAATTTTATTAAAAATAATATTAAATTAAACCACTGTATTTATATTGGAATGGTAATAACTAAAATTTAAATATATATTTTTTTATGTTCTATAGAAAAAACTTGGGTAAGTTAATAATTTTATTTTTTTGAGAACAACATGTACAACAATTGCTTATGACAAAAAAAAGTTATCACTTGGACCTTGATATAAGCTGATAAAAATACAAATATATTTGCAGTTTAAAACCTAACGCTCTCTACATTAATAGCATCTCTCTTCTAAAGTTTAAATTATTTTTTTTGGTTCACATTAGAGTTCAAACTCAAAATATCAAATTGTCGTAATTTAATTTTAATTTGACCTACAGGCCCAAAGATTATAACGCAAGCTACAGCTTTTTGCTAAAACAGTATCATTTAAATACCGAGTGTAGAAATAATACCCTTCAGTGTTTAAAAACAAATATATGTGCTTACTAGGAATAATTTAAAGATAGCGGAGTGTGAATTAACTTGGCCAAACTCTGCCTAAAATTTTTTTTGAATACAGGCCCGGCCTCCTGTTTTTAAATGGTTCGACCTATATTTGGAGTGGGCTAGAACCGGAGCTGTTTTTGAGTTATGACTTTAATCATAGTGCGTATCGTTTGATGCTAACTAACAACTTACCATGAGAAGTTTGGGCAATTATTTTCATACATAGGGCATGTAATATTGTAAATTTGGCAATGATGTTGTTGCTGTCTTTGGAAAAAAAATCCGTTCATTTCTTTACAATTTTTAGTTTTTGTGGAAAAATTAAAAATATCGTCGTCATTTTCAACGTTTAAAAATTTTTTGTCATACATGGAGAAAGCTGTATTAAGTTTCAAGGATATTTTAGCCCATTACAATGCTTCCGATTGTAAAAGCAATACAAAAAAATTTCTTTTTTTTAGTCATGATATTAATGTAAAAACAGGCGAGAATGGTTGGCCCGGGTTTTTTTGTAAAGGTTGGTTCGTAAAATTTAAAAAGTGGGATTTTACGTCAAACAAAACGCATCCAACATGTTCAATCAAAGATGCCAATGCAATAAATTTAAATGCCTATAATAGTGCACGTGCAAAGTGCGTTTTTATTTTCGTAAAATTTTGAAATTTTAAAAATTTAATTTTTTTTTTAAATTTTTTTGAAAATTGTTTATTTCAGAAAAAGCATTTTATGTGCATAAACTAAATTTGGCAACTTTTCAAAAAATTGCGTTTTATTACAAAATATTTTTTTCAAAATTTTCAAAATTTTACGAAAATAAAAACTCAATTTGCACATGCCCTAATATAAACGGGCTTCATGTGTTTTCGAACTAACTACATTTGTAAAAAAAATGTTACTTTTAATAGACCAAGGCCTCTGAGATGACAATTAGTAAAGGGGACGTTTAAAACTCTAAAAACACCTCAGCACTGAGAAAACGCTAGTTAACTAAAAAATATGTTACACGTTAATTAACGGGCCCCTGAACCAATAGCGAAGGGTACAATATTTGACAATTTTAGGACTGCTATATCATGCCCTTGTTTGAATTTTTGTATATATTAAAGCTGGATAGGCATAAGATCTTTATGTACAAATTCTTGATCAAATACGATATTTTGATATTTTATTCAAGGATTGTATTTTTTTGAGTCCAACAAAGGTCGTTATAATTTTCACTCAGTCTGCTAATTTAAATTATGTTGGCCTGATAAAATTGTATTAATGGAAACAACTACTTTTAAATCAAGCATCTTTTTTTGGTAAGGGGGTGGTCTGCAAAAATTGTAAGTTTTATCATAAAATGTAATAAGCTAAGGGAAACAAATGTGGGATTGGAATTTCTGCCAATATACAAATAATATTAAAACTAATAAAGAACCCGATATTTATTTATATATATCAGATCGGCCAATTTCTGTGTAGTATACAATTGTTGAGATAAAGTTGCTATAATTTATAAAAATGTTAGTTACAAGTTTTATTATTAATTGCTTGCTTTTCTAGGTAATGAACTCGTGCAAAACTCAATTTAAAGAATACAATTTTAAGAGTTGCAAGTAAAAACAATCCATACATTCAATAAATTAAAATAAACGTATCTAAACTAAAAATTAAACAGGACAACAAATATTAATGCCAAAAAAATAAATTTATGAAAACATAAAAGCATACATCTCCATGATTGCCTTTTCTTATACATGCTTCCCGTTTTTTTTTTCTTCCCTTAAATCTGTCTATATAAAAAATTCTTCTGACCAATTTGGCAGACATTAAAAGAAAAAACATAAAAAAATTTTTTCGTATAAATATCCCTTGTAAATTGTAATTAACATAACAAGTATGAGAAATATATTTTATTAATATACCAGGCTTTTAAATCAGCATTTAAGTTATACAATGTATTTTGCGTTCAAATTTAAACACGGCACTATATATTATCAGTTTGTAATAAAAACATTATTAGAAGTTTGATTTTAACAGTTTAGCTGTTTTAAATATGCAAATAGAATTTCAATCTATTTTTATTTTTAAATTTGTTATTTTTTTGTCATACTTTTTAAAAGTTTTAATGTTTAAAGCTGACTATGTTTGATTAAAAAACGTTAAATATTGAACGGATTTGAAAACTTTATAGATGGTAGGTTTGATCTCTGTATAACTTATAAATCTCAATTTTTTGACATGTGTAATATGTATATTTTTAGTGATTGGAATAAGGCGGAAACTAATGGACTTGTCCACACGGTCAAATACATGGGTATATTATTATACTTCTAAAATGCAAATACATTAAACTTGTCTCTCATTTGTTACATAGATCGACTAAAATCATACATTTATTACTGGAAAATCACTTCAGAAAAATTCTTCTCTCTTTTAAGCTTTTCGCTATTAATCTAGACCCAAATCTTTAATCTTGGCACCCCAACCTAAATGGATTCAAATTTTTATCAATTCTGTGAATTAGCTGTTTTTATACAAATAATGTTCCTTTTCAATTTTTTTGCCTTTTTGACATTCTTTTAAAAAATTTATGTCTATATATCTGGCTGACAAAGTTTGAGAAAAAGTAAACCGTTTAAAATTGCTTGATGGCAAGCATAATCTTTAAAGATGGCTTTTTATATCTGAAAAATTTGTCGAGCTGTGTGTAAGTCAGCAATTAAATTTAAAGAGGGGTAGCTGTTACAACCGGATAGAAGGAAATTTTTATTGTGATTAAGATTATAATAAAAGTGAGAAAATTATTTATAGTACATTTTGATTAGTTAAGTTGATAGAAGTAACCATTAGGGCTCGTTATAAGACAGTGTGCCTTGGTTTTAAGCCGTGTGGCCTCGACATGGCACAGGAGCAGGCAAAACAATTATTCAACATTGCAAGCTATACATATTTTTTTTCAAATACTGTTTTTATTGGTCATCAAAATGAATGTTATCTACTTAAAAAGAATTATGCCTAAAATAAATTGTGGACTCGGACAAAGTAAAGAGTATTACATAATTTTCGAATCCATTTCATATAAATATAATCATATATATAAGAATAATCATTTTAATTTAATTTTAATCATTTTTACTTATATATAATTAAATATAATTTTTGCTTTGCTACTTTTATATAATTTAATCAACTACTTTTAAGGGCAACAGATTTTTGAAATTGAGCTATTACAGACATCAACCTGCCGTCCATAGGAATTTAACACATTTTACCGTTGTTCAAATCAAATTTAATAAGCCCACATTAACATTTAATATTATTAGAAAAAATGTTATAAACAAAAAAAAACACAAAAAAATTGAAATATAATTTGCATTTACAACAATTAAACTGTTAAATTTAAACTCAAAATAATATTTTTATTAAAAACCGATATTGATTATATTTAGGTTGGGATGCCATATAAATTTTATATTCTAATTGTTTAGATGAGAGCTTAATATATTTAGAAATTTTGTCATTATTTGAGATAAAAAATATAAATTGCGAAAAATGTATTGTCGACTTTAAGAAGTTTTCGGTACATTCAATTACCGATTAAAACAAGCACCCCCCACCCTATTACATAATTACACCCAATGGGTAAGATATGGTTTAACCCATATCATATTTTTGTAACCTGAAATTGCCTTAATTATGGGTTCTAAATTATACAATAATTATCAATGAAACCAATGCAAATTTGTAAATTTTTATTAAAATAGAAATGTTTAGGCATATTAAATACAAAAAAATATAGCTTATTATGAACTAATAATTATTAAGAAAATGCAACATAAAAAAAGATTTTTGAATATTTTATATGTTATTCTAGAGGTCGAAAATCCGTCAATTTGGTCAAAAAAGGCCATTTTTAGATAGGGACGGATTTATATGGCCGAATGCGGAGGAATACAGAATAACGAAAAATATTTATGAGATAAGACCATCATGGGAATTCTATGTTTTCATAAACTATTTCTCAATTTGATATTTGCTTGTGTTATAGGTTCGTATTCGATATCAGTTCTGTATGTCACCTTCCTTTGGAGCCATTACGTAAATTATTTGGGTTTTATATAGATTTAGTGATATTTTTTTTTAGATTAATATAATACGAGTCTATAAGATTAACCGAATTTCGATATACTATGGGTTTTCATAGCAAAAAAAATAATTTTTAAATTTTTGATTTTTAAGAAATATGCATCGCAGCCAAATATTTTTTTCACTTTTAGTTTCAAAATGTTTGTATAAAAAAACCAAAATTGGCAAGAAATACATTAAGATTTTAAATGGTTTCTTAAAATCTGACCTATCCTAATAGATAAGGACTATTAAAAATGTATTATAAATTTTATTTCAAATTTGGATCCAATTTTTAATAAATATTTTTTATGATTTAACACAAAAATTTTAAGCCCATATAATAATATTTTCTATGATAAAAAAGAATATAGAGAAATTTTTATTACAAATTTAGTTTTTTGTTTTTAAATATTTACTCTATGTCAAATCTAGCAGATTTATTTTTTTATTTTAATTATAAGAATGTTGTTTTCTCTTTAACTCTTGATATGTTAGGCTCCCGCTAATATTGATTATAGTGTATAAAAAATTTGAAAAAAAGGTTAGTTTATTAATTTTTTTAAACTAGCCAATTTAATGTTAATATTAACGTTTCTTTTTTCTTAAAATCTTTTTCACTAAACTCTAAATTAGGCAAGTTTTTCTCGGCCGTAATAATTAATATAATTTTGTCGATATGTAAATGCCACAGATATGTCCTCTGGCTTCGGTAAAAATAAGTAATGGGAAAAACTGCGTAACGGGACGGACCAGGAATCATAGGAAAATTGATCGAAGCAACACTACGGCACTTATATTAAACATACCGGATTATTTAAAGTTTTTCTTCTCTCATTTTTTCATTTACAATTGTTGATTCAAACTCAAAAAAACAATAAACATGATTTTTAATACGATTTTAGAGATTTTTCTTGCAATAGCGATCCCGGGTTTACTCTTTTTCCCAAGACTTTAATTTTTATTAAAGAAGACACATCTATTTATCCAAAATATAAAATTTTCTTTAAAATCTCTTGGCTTAGTTAAATGTAAAAACCTTATTAAAAAATTAAATAAACTTAAAAATATTAGCAATTTACTTTTAAGTAAATTTAGTTTTAAAAACAGATCATATGAAATTATAATTTAAGAAAAATATATATAATAAAATAAAGACAAATGCTATTAAATATTTCGTTAATTATGGCATACGCAAAAACTAAAGCAAAAAATTTAATTAAATATAAATCTAACATCAGCTAATATTCATTCATCTCTCTAATTAAAACGTAAAAAACTTGGAACGATAATTGATTTTGATGCATAAATTAAAGTTTATTTTTTGGTAAAAATGTTAATTTGCAAGTTTTTTTCCTTCACGAAAACGCCAAATATGCTTGAACAATTGAATATATATTCAATAAATTTTTCGACTAGGTTGCGTTAAGACTTTGTTTAGTTTTCAAAAAATCTTTAAATATTATTTAAAAATTTTTTTTTTATTTTGACATTACACTAATTTTAATGAAAAATTAATAAATTTTTTTTAAAAATTCTATAATTCTTTTTAAAAAAAAATTGAATCTGAACGCGCTTTCATTTTGGTGTAAAATATACACATTTTTATTTTATACTATTTTAATATTTGTAGGGGGCCAGGTATGTAAAATATAATAATTTATTTAAATGTTACCTTACAAGCATTTTTATGGTTAATCATATGGATAATTATTAGATCTTATAACAAAATATACCTTAATGAAAAAATTTAAAAATAAATTACTAAAAGTTAAGATAGACTTAACGGAGTCTAAGTTAAATTCGAATTTTATTTAATTTTATTTTAAAAAACATATGCTTTTGTGTTTTACTTTTGTATTAATTCCCTTAATTTATTACATGGTATACAATTAAAGTATTTTCAATTTGCTAAACTATGCTTTTAATACATTAAATATAGTACGCCTTGAGGTACAAATTTAATTTTGATATTTTTTTGCATGTATGTTTTAAAAATTATTTTTTGGTGTTGACCTTAAAAATTCTTTATATTTAAAGGTGAGTTTAAATTTAATTTATCTTAAAATAATTAAAATTCTAAAAAGTTACAATATTTAAAAATTATAATTTTTGTATCTACAATAATTAACATCGTTTTCGTTTTAAATTAAATTGCCAAATATATTTTGAGAATTTTATTATATTTTTTAAAAATAAGCCATACATGGAAAAAATCTGCTTTATGATTACATTAAAGATTCTTTTTAAAAAATCTTAAAACACAAAACAATATATTAAGTAAGAATTTATATTTTTTATTGAATTAATTAAATTTCAACGCCTTTGTATAGAAAAATATTTGCTTAAGAAGAAAAATATTACTGATTTTCTTCTTTTAATGAATTCAGGCTCCATTCTATTTTTACCTTTCTCATAATTAAACATAGTTGCTTTAAACGTTAAAATTAGTTCACTTGTGTTGTGAAATAAATAATTTTTAAATATTCAATAAAAAATCAACCTCAACAAATCGTTTCAATATTTTTGTTGATTCCAAGTTATTGGGGGAAGTATGAAAATGAGGAAGAATCAACCGTAAATTCTGTTACTCTGTATAGATTCACATATATTTGGAATTTATAACCTTATTTAAATTATTAATCCTATTTTTAAAAAATTCTAGAAAAAATGTCAAAATCTTTATCTCTCAACCCAGAAGATCAAAAAATGCAGGTAAAATATTTAAATTTATGCGTAATTAATTGAATGGCAAACATCTGTGTCTTCAACTGTCTCTAATACTTTTTTCAAAATTGTAAAAAATATATTTCTAAAATAAAAAAAATTTAACGGCTAATATCAAAAAATGAGAACTTTGGTTTTTTTGGTCGTTTTAGGATATGCCTAATAAAATATTTTAAACAAATTTTTTTTTTAAAAATTTTTAGTTTTAAGTTTTTTTGCAAACTAGCATCCTCAATGTTATTCAATGCATGCGATTTTTTCCCCAAAACTTTTTTAGCCGCAGCTTTTAACACAGAAACATTAGTTTCGCTTTTCTGCATAACTGGATTGTTTCTTTAATAATGATCCATGTACAAGCATTTTGAAGCAGCTGAGTGTAAATCGCTTGATTGAGAGTGTGTGTTTAAAGTAAGAGTTAAATCCAAAACCTAGTTGTCCGGCGTAAATTTTGCTATTTTAATTTGTGAGTTTATTGCTTTGCTAGAATTATAGGGGGCTTGGGTATATTTTATTGATAAACTGTTTTTTTAATAAATTATTTTATTTTTATCAATATATATATGTGAGCCTTAATTTAATATTCCTACATACTTAATGTAATAATATTCTATTTTTATAAATTTATTAGCAAATATCAAATGAAAACATTTGCCATGTTAAAATATCCAGTGGTCACGTTTGGTAAAATATTTTGTAATTTAATGTGATAAGTTTATTTTATACATTATTGCCATAAAACGTAAATTTTTTTTAAACTATTTTTTTGATACGAAACGCTGTTTTACATGTTACATATATTTTTAAAATCTAACAAAATCACAGCAAGAATTTTTAATTTTTACAAATAATTATTTCTCAAAATTTATTATGGTCTCTTATAAAAATGATCCTTTGTTTCAAAATAAATTTTTGAATTTATAAATTTTCTCTGAAAATTAAAAAAATTTTATGTTTCTGGCATCATGGCCGAAAAGCAAATTTTGTTAAAAAGAATGTAAAACACGCTATATTTTATATTAAATCTGACCCGATTTAAGACAACGACGAGTTAAGCAAAAGCAATAAATTTTAGCTTATAAAAGGAAACGATTTTGAGCTCCAATTTAGGTTATGAAACTACAATTTAGCAATCAATAAAGATTTATATAATATAAACATTATAATTTTGTGTTTTATTAAAAGCAATTTATGCTTATGAAAGTTTAATTTTTGAAGTCGAATATCATGAATGTAAAAAATCTGCATTAATTAAACAAAATAAAATTAGTGGAGTAAGGTTTATGTAAAATAAAAAGGTTTGTAAAATATTTCAATTTTTTTTAATAATTTTTTTTAAATAGGGCTAGATTGTGATATGCAATGTAATTTAATTTATATAGAAAACCAATCCGGGTACAATTACGTTTACTTCAAAAACGGCAAGACCTATTCCACTCACAGGAATAAATCTTCCAAGGTAACTCTAGTTTAAATATATTTCTAAATTTTTGCCCATTTTTTAATACAAACATAATTGTAACTATTTTATTAATCAGAACCAGACTTTTTTTTGAAATTTATTTACTACCGTTTTTTTGGCACCCATTAAATCTGCTATAAATATTTAAAAGTCGCAAATATAAGATGATAATTCGCAGGTTTAAACATCAAAATACACCACTTTAATATTTTATTTATTTAAAAATTCAAACAATTATTATCAAGCTAGAAAAGCTCTAGATGCCATACATTCTTACATTGCAATAATTTTGTGAAGGAAATGATGGAAAAAGTGGAAGGTGTGTTAAATATGAACTTGAGCTTAACCTATCTTAAAGGTTCGCCTAGGGAATTTAACTGTCCAGAGAATCAAATTTTAAAACGATTTTTGCTTTTAATTACAATTTAGCTTGCAATAATACATACGTATTATTTTGTTTTACGTTTAGCTCTGCCCCCAAACTCCAATTCTAATGCCACTATCCAAAAATCAATCGTGCCTTTTTGATCAAACCATCAATAAAAAAGCAATGATTGTGGGAAAAAATGCATTACGTACTGCGAGCCCGGCGTATCTTATGTAAATATTTATTTTTTTTAAAACATGAACTTTTCAAATATAAAAATGTTACATTGTTATCTTTTTTGCAAACAAAGTTAAACAGAAAATGTGTGAAAGGTTATGTTTTTCGTATAATAATAATTTAAAAATTGTTACATTATAATATTATTTTTTAAGCCACGTTAAAATAAGTTATATATTTAAAGTAATGTGATTTTATTTTTGATATATTAAAGATTTTTTTTTAAATTTAAAAAAATGTTTATTTTTAATATTGTTTGTATAAAATTTAATAATCGCTTTGTTCGGGTGGAAAATAAATATCGCGAACATGCTATGAACAAACATATTTAAAAAAAGTTTATTTGTACCAAAATCGCTTTGAACATTTGTTATTTTATATTAATAGTCAAACTATTCACAATTTTGAATCAAAAATAATTAACAAATAAAAACATCAATATTCGATTATTTGTTCCGATTTACCTTTATACAGCAACTGCAAGCCTGAAATTATTAAAAAAATATACAAATACTACAACAAATAAAAAATAATCATTTTATTATAAATAAACTAAAGTATTACCACAAAACTTAGAATAATGTTTCAATTAATCTGATTAATAAAACTCTATAGAATTTTTTTTTGGAATATTTTGTAATTAAAACATGTATATCAATTTTGAATGCAAGGGTGAAAGTGTAAAAAAATTATTTTGACCTGTTTTGGATCTGTGGTAGGACTGGATCTATATTAAAAATAGAAACAATACAAATTTTATTAACAAAACAAAACAATTCTTATTTATACCTTTATTTTCCAAAAAAAAATTCCAAATTATTGTTTTAAACAAACATTTATCAATTTTACTAACATCTGACTTACTATGAACTTTCGTATAATTAATAATCATTAAAATAATTACTTAATAATTTTAAAAATTTAAAAATCATGAGATTCACGTTTTTACAACATATAAACACAAATTTAATGTTATTTATTTTTTTTTATATTTATTTTAGTTCAGGTTAGTTTATTTTACAATTTGCAATTTAAGTACAACAAGTTTGCAAATATTATAGTTTTTGTATGCCTTAAAACATTAAGATTATTAAAATTTTATAAATAATCATTAATTATTTTTCACTATTTATAGCAAATATTCAAATCCAAATGACAACTTTCATGATCTTTAATGTAAATTATAAAAAAAAAAAACTAAAAAATAAAAATATTGTTAGCAGTGAATAAATAATCTTTAAAAATTTGATGTTGCAAATATATAATTTTATATTTAATTTACAAATAGGTATAGATAGAATTAGCCACAAAATAAAAAGTGCAGAGGTAATAAATATTATATTATTTTAAAAATTTAAGCCTTATAGTAGTTTGCGTGATATAAAGAGTTATTTTTTCTATTTAAACATTTATTTCAACTTAGTTTTTATTTTTTTTTAAAACATGATGACATTTTTTTGTGTGTTTTAAAAAAACCTTTATTTATATATTATAAAAAAAATTGCTAAAAATACTTTTGAAACTTTTACCGCTTTTTTTAATACCCATTTTATAAATTTATTTCAAGTTAATTTTAAAAATGCATATTAATTTTAAATGTATCCTCATAAAAAAGTAATTGTTTTTTATTATTTAATAGAAAGCCTGTAGACGAATGAAAGAACGTTTAAACAAATATCCCATTGCAAATTCAAAGTAAAAATTAATATTTATTGTTTTTTCTGTTGTTTTAAGTATTTTTCATTAAATTAAATTTTTATTTTAAATAGAAATGTTAATGATTCGTTGCAAATCCCGATACTATTATTGCAAAACGGTATTTAAAATATTTATATTTTTATATATTTGTTTTTAAACAATTTGTTATTTTTGTAAATTTATGTTTGTATAAAAATTATCTAAGTTTTGCCCATTGAACATATGAATTAGATTGCTACCGCATAAATAACACAACGCAAAGTAGAGTAAAAAATCATTAGTGCTCCAAAATTATTTCTACAGAATTATATATTTAATAATTTGTTTAGAATTGACCTATATAATAGATAAGTTTTTTTACTTTTCATAAAATTTTTTTGTAAAATATTATAGCAATTAAAAAACTTTTTTTGCCTATGTTATAAAACATTAATTGCTTGTTAGCCCGCGATTAGTAAAAATATTTTACAGTTAATGTATAATGCCGACAAAATTCCTTTTATGCCCATTTTAGGCGGTCTTTTAAAATCTATAGTTATGTGAAGAAAAATCTTTTATACCTGCGTTGTACTCTTTTATTTAAAAATTTTAATGTTAATAAATATTTTCTTTTTTCTAAATTATTAGTTTTGCCAACAATCGTTTCATAAAATACCAAGCAATAGTTTAAATCTGTTTTAAATAATATTATAATTTAGGCACAATTGGAGACGTCTTGGTGTATAATTTAAACGAGACGACGACTCATAATACTCAAAAATATCTGGTAACCATTAAATCTACTAAAAACATTTTCCAATCGTAAATTCTAATTTTAACAATTAAGTTCCCAAAGTTAAAAACTTTTTTTTATATTTTAAGTATTTAAACTTGCTTAAAACGTATTTTTAATGCAGATAATTAACTTACGCAAAAATGCGTTTTACGGCACGTGCAAAGTGCGTTTTTGTAAAATTTCAAAAATTCTGTAAATTTTAAAAATTTATTTTTTTTCAAAATTTCAACAATTTTTTATTTCAGAAAAAGCATTTTATGTGCATAAACTAAATTTGGCAATTTTTTTTAATTGTTTTATTACAAAATATTATTTTTTAAAAAAATTTTACGAAAATAAAAACTTATTTTGCACTTGCCCTTATGTAAAAAAAAATATACTTTGTGTTTATATTTACAGAAAAAAACTGAATAAAGTTTGAACCCCCGAAAATAACTTTATTACATTTAATTTATGCAAATTATTATGATAAATAAAATTGTGATAATTTAATGGCTAGGCTTTTAATTATTTTTAATTATATTTTTTAATTTTTATATGAATTATTATGTTAGTTTTGTCGAAAATCCCCCATTTTAAGGGGCGGATTTTTAACGAATTGGACCACGGTAAACAAACAATATCTCATACTTTCGGCCAATTTTCAACCAAACCTGCAAAAACAAATTCCTTTCTTTGCCAGGTAGACTAATACAAAGCAGTCTTAAAATTAGAATAATTTACAAATGTAAAATATATATTTATGCGGCATATATTTTAATTAATTTTGAGTAAAGTGTCTCAAAAAATAATTCACTAACTGGACTTATTTATCAACAATATTCTTAAATCTAATTGAATATTGTTTTTTTTCGATTGGCAATGATTGCAGTGTACTATTTTTTAACTGCCAATATAAATTTTTTTTATAAGAATAGCTGGGAAGACTGATCTAATGTTTATTATTTTATCTTGCACCGTAAATCTTAATTAATTTTTTGCAATAATTTTGACCAAACCTGCTCTTAGCTTAAATAACTTTCTTTCTGCCCTTACAATAATTAAAAGGTTTGTAATGGTTTAAAGTTAAAATACAATCTAACTTCCGGACAGTTAAATTGGGCGACTTTTTAATATGGTAAATTTGGTTAATTATGTTTATGGGCGTTGACACATTAAGTTTGAAATTTAGCAATGCCTTATTATAATAATTCTGTGTCAAAAAAAGGGTTTTCTTCCTTAATTTTTTTGTGGTAGTTTGGGTTATTCGATGGTTAGCCGTTATGAGAATTTTCTACAGGAGGTTTTTACAAGAAATTTTTTTTTGACTTTTAAAGTAACTTGCTAAAAATTTTAAGTAAATGTTTTTTTCTTGACCAAATATTTTACCTATATTTTGATAAAATTTAATATTTTTAAAATTGTAATTAATTTTTTTCCTTCTATTGTTTAAATTATAAAAGAGGGTAAGTGGAATATCTAAACCTTGGATAGCAATTATAAAATAATTTTAAAAAAACCCACAAAACCCTTTTCTATCAATGCTTACCCATTTATGATAAATAATCAAGGCTTTTTTTTTACTATATAAATTTTTTTAACTCTTTTTTAATTATCCATCTTATAGTATTCTACCTACAAGTAAATATCTCTTTATTTATGGTGAAATTATAGAGGGAAAAGCCAAAGTGATTTGAATATATTTAGCCCACTCAAAACAATTTTTTTTTTTATTTTTTTTAAAAAAAATGTAGGTACTTACATTCACTTTACAAATTTATAAAAATTCTTTGAATTTTACACTTTAAAATTAAAAAAACATATAAATTTAACTTTAATTTAATTAAAGGAAAAAGGTTATTTTATCCCAAATTGAAGCTTCTTTAATTTAACAGGCGTCTAAGATCCGGTCTGTTAGGCATCACAGGTCAACACAAATCAATGTCAGAAAACTGAATTTTATGATATTATAAATGAATACATTTCTATGATGGCCTTATCTCTCAAATAGTTTTCCAATTTATACCTTCGGCTCTTTGGATCCGCCCATATCAAAAAATAACCTTTTTAAAATTTTGCGACCAAAACACCCTAAAAAAGAAAAAATTTAAGAATTTTTTTTATATAATATATTTTTGTAACTTATTTTTCATTTTAAATAATGAGAAATATTAGTATATCAAGCTCTTACATTAGCATTTGGTAATATAAAATATTTCACATCCAAACTTAAATAAGACATGATATGCTATCAATTTTTAATAAATTAATTTGAAGTATAAATTTAACAAGTTAGCTGTTGTAAATATGCAAAAAAAATTTAACTTATCTTTGTAAATTTTTTTTTTACGTTTTTTCAAAAATTTTCTATGTTTATAGCTGATTATCTTAGATTGCTTATAAAAACGTATTTGAAAATCCCTATGTTTGGAGTAGTTAACTCAAACTCTCAAAAATTTGTTGATTTGTGTTATATACAAAATTTTTTTTATTTTTGTTGTCAGCACAGATCATAGCTTTTGTCCTTTTTATTTAAGAATTTCTATAATAATTCACAAATTTTTATTTTTTAGGAAATTTTTTGTCCAGCACGGTGGAAGATTTTTTGAACGGAGAACTGACCTATACAACCCGAATAATTTATAACGGTATTTTTATATTAAATTAAAGAAACTACATGTTACCAAATTACAAATAACATTTAAACAATTATGACAGTGGCATATTTTATTTTTTAATTTCCCCCTAAATATAAACATTATTAAATGGTATTCACTTAAAGGCGCTTTGCGTGACCACTCGCGCCATCATGTGAACGCTTAACATTGTTATTTAATGTGTTTTTTCAGATTAACGAAAAAACGCCAAAATATAACATAGCACATATTTTTTAAAATAAAGTAAAATTAAAAAAAAAACATTATTTGTGTACATTTTTGGACTTATCTAGCCCTTAAGTTCATTTAGTTGAGCAAAGGTTTGTCTTTTATACAGATGCCATTAATTAATTGCCAAAACTAAATATAATCGGCCAAAGTTATAACCACTATAATAACAAATATTTCTTACAGTAATAGCTTAAAACAATAAAGCATTAGTGGAATAGGGCTCAGCCTTAAATGGCTTATCTGTTTTTTTGGTCATCCCGGCCCGAACCGGCATAAGGGAAAGAAAGGGCCTCTGGGTCCCGAGTTTTTTCTCTAGCACGAACACTGGACAACAAAATAAAACAACATAAACGATTTTTTGAGGGTTTTGTAGAGAATTTCTTGCGATAACGATCCCGGGTTTAGTTTTTTTTCTAAGGCCTCCAATTTTTTTTAAACCGCATCCAAAGTTCAGAAAAAAATTCAAAAAATTTCTTTTATTATTAATTCTACAAAAGATCTATTGGAGTATTCAGATTCCTTATAAAAAACATATCTAAAAAAGGTTATTACATTATTTTTTTAGCATTAGGATCAAAAAACAAAGTTTATGAGAAAATAAATTATAAAAATTAAATCCCCTTACGTTATTGATGAATGTTTTTGTTATCTAAATATATTTTTAAACTTTTGTTACTACCCATAGGTTATATGATATAGAAGCCCAAAATACCCCAAAAATTGAAAATTCTTAACTTTGACACCGAATAACCAAAAATCTGAGGCCTTGACTAAAATTCTTATTTCATATTCGTGATCAGCGCCAAAAACTTGACCAAAAATTATAGTTGCCATAAATGTTGCTTAGGTTCTAAATTTTGTTGTCCAATGTTATCATTGATACTCTCAATATATTTTGAAAATGGCCACTTCGTCAAAAATAATCTCATATTATATGAAAACCAAAAAAATATAGCCAAAATAAAAAAAATTATATAAACTTGTTTAAATGTTATAAAGTTAAATATTGCACATTTGTATTTTACATTTTTTTAAACTGAAAAAAGTAACCACTTTACCTTTATATCTTACTATTGTTTATTTCTAATTTATTTTAAACTTTTTATGTTTTGGAGAGTTTATGGATTTCTAATATTTATTTTGTGTTAAAATATTATCTATGTGTGGCCTCAAAAATTAAAAAAATAAATCGGCCATAGGAGCAGCTGGGTAAATGTTAGCTGACAAGCAGTACTTTAACAAAACTTTTGACTAAAAGCGAATAGATATATTATTTTTTCAAAAAAAATTATTACAAATTTTTTTATTTTTATAACTTCAATTTTATAGAAACTGGGTCACTCTACGTGAATGTTGTTATAAGAACTAACGAAGTCACAAAAGAAGGTAAATAATCTTGTTACATGGTACAAGCTATAAGTTTTAACTTTCTTAATATTGGATATTTGATAAAATAGGAAAAACCTTTTATCGGGTGAATATAAAACTACCTAATGAATCCACATACGATTTTATGCTCCCCAAAACTTCCAACAAGAACTTTTTCACGCGTTCAAGTAAATAAACTAAAATAATTTTTTGCCTTTATTGTTACGAAAAATATTATTTGTTAATTTAATATAAATTTAGTTATTTACGGACCAGAAATGGCATATTAACGATTTTGCTTAAAAAAATGTTGCGTGCAAATGTAAATAAGAGTAGTTTTCTATTTTTTATTATATTTTTGCCGCATACTATTAATTAAGTTTGAATAATGATTTACACATTATATTATTAAAATTAAAATGAGCAAAAAAACAAAACAATCAGCTAATATAATAATTTTTACAATTTCAATTTTTACAATAAAAAAATAAGATTCAAAACTCTCCAGTTTCCATTGCCATAAATATAAAATTAATTTTTATTTTAAAAATATAGAACGGTCAATATCTCCAATTATAAGTAAGAATTTTGTAATTTTTTTAAATTTCGTTGTTATAATATAATAACTATATGTTTTTGTATTTTATTGAAATTTAGATATAGGAGATATAATTGATGAAGTAATTGATCTCGATGCGGCCGGTACATATATTTTATAATTAAAGTCATGCCACAACTTAAAAAAGAAGTGATTTTAATTAGGAAGCAACCTTAAAATCTGCCGAATGTGCACGAATTAATTGTTAAATTATACGCATGCTTACGGAACATTTTTATGGCAATTGCTTATTGTTGACAATTAATTGGTCCGCATGCAACAATTAATATAGGCGGCTTATAAAGATTTAATTTATATCAAAGCAAATATGTATTATTTAACTCTTTATAATGGCTCGTTGATAGTTTATTTTTTATTTTTTACAAATTTAATTATTGATATATGCATATCATTGTTAGAGGCTAATGGTAAGCTCTTAATTTATTTTTAACAAACATATATAAGTTATATTTTAATTATTATTCTAATAATGTAAAATTTAAAAATGATTTAAAACAAATAGCTATATATTCAATATTTTGTTAATCTCTTAATATTAAATAAAATTTTGGTATTTTGTTGAAAATAAATATATCAAGTTAACATATTAATTTTCTTATTATATTCGGCACTCCACTACACAATTTAAGATTAAACACAGTTAGATGACCATTTTATGTTTTTTTTAATATATAAACCACTATTTTATAATAACAATCCTCTAAACACTGAAAATAAAAAATCTTGCCTATTTTAATCACAAATTTTCGTAAATTCCTTTTTAATTTTTTTTAATTCATATTTTAATTATGTTTATAACTTTAAATTTTGAACCCTCATCACATTAAATTAAAATTTTATTTTTTAGCCAAATAATCTATATAAACTTATAATAAATAATTGTCAATCAAAAAATATAGCCATAAAGCTTTGTTGAATATAATTAGCCCAAGCAATTTTAATTTTATTCTTGATGTTTATTTATATTTTGAAAAAAAATTAATTTTTCGGAAAATAACTTAATTAAAAGACTGAAAACCAATTATTAAAATTTTCGTTTTGCAATAAGTTTTATAAAAAAAATGAAGGTTTTTAACTGTTGCATATATTAAATTATTTTATTTATTTTGCAGATAATCTAGTTAACGATGGTAATGTATACAATTTTAAATAAAAATAAATTATATTATCTTAAAATTAATTATATTGTTAATTTTTTTATATAAATCATAGCTATCGGAAGTATGTTATTTATTATAAAAGATTTACAATATTTAAAACATGTTTATTTGTAACTGTATCATAAGGTTTTGCCGATTGGATTTTTTAAAAATTTAAGAATCACTTTAAACAATGTGTATGTTACCAAATAGAAAAACTATCTTAGTACTATGTTCTTTGGAAATTGATTGATCAAAAACTAACAAATTTGCTAAGATTTTGATTGATTTATTACTGTATTCTTTAGACTTGGCCGCCAAAATTTATACATTTTTTTTGTCTCATATAAAAAATATATACAAGAAGTTGAATTATCACATATACCACTTTGTTGGTTTACATTTATTTTATTACCAATTTTCATCGGCTTTGAATTTGGGACTTAATTTAAAACATTTTTAAATAAACATTTTGTAAACATTAGAAAAAAATGTAAGCAAGAATGTACTTGTGAAGAAAAAAAAATTTTTTAAAAAAATGTGTAAATGATATTATATATAAAAAAAAGTAAAAATACGGAATAGTGTTTTTAAAGCGTGTGATCGATGCATTGGCGTAGGAGGGGGGGGGGGGGGGGGGGTTGGGAATGAAACCCCCTCCAAGCCTGCCATATCCCACCCCAAATTAAAAATTTTTAGTGTATATCCCCCCCCCCCCCAAACTAAATACCAATTAAATATAAAATTAAATTACATTTAAAATCATTAGTATTTGGCAAAAATTTTTTTTTGAACCCCCCCCCCCCCCCAAGCTTTACAACTTGCTACGCCCTTGGATTGATGTAAAAAATTTCAAGCCAAATTTCTTGTCTAAAAAAAAATCTTTAATCTTCGGTTAATTTATAAATATATCACATTTCATAAAATTTGGTTCATTTTTTCTATTGTATTTATACATTTTTTTAAATATTTTTAGTTCTAAATGATTTAGAAGATTTCCTCGAGCAACATTTAGGTATCAAATCAATTCAATTACTAATTTAATAATATTTTAAAAATAAAACAAAGTTTTTTTAAACTTAGACTAAAAAGTTTAAAAAATCTGTTTTCATAAACCATAATTTTATTAATAATTAATTTATTTATATAGCGGAAATCGAAGGTATAAGCTTAACAAATTTTTGTCTTATAGAAGCTAAAAATTCCTTGTGAGCTATTTAAAAATATTAAAATTCTAGAAAAATGTATATAGAAAAAATAATATAAAAAAAATTATTTTTATATAGCTAAAAAACTAAACTGTTAAATTCAATTCTTAAAGAACAGTTTTTTTAAACCATTAGAGGAGTGTAAGCATGATTTGCTAAATATTTGGTTTAACCTAAATACTGATATGGGCTTATATTCCTTAATGCTTACTTTTGAGTTGATAAAAGTAAAAGACAATTTTTTTTATTTAGCTTGGCGAAGTCGAAAATTCAGTTTAAGTTGCCATATTAAGCCATCTTTTTAATTTTTTAGCCAAAATTCTGACGAAAAATTCTTCAAAACATGAAGTGTGATATTTTAATAATTTTTATCGACCTATAAAAAACTATAAATAATAATAAATAAAAGAAAACATTAAATAAGTTTTAAATTAAAATAGAGTTTCAGGGGGCAAAATAATAGTCTTACTATACTGGAGAGGGGGGGCACAGTGTTTTATGAGTCCATTTAATAGAGCGTAGTTGAATGAAATAGAAAAATATTAAATACAAGCAAGCTTAGTATAAATTTTATATTATTTAATTTTTAATTAGATGACCCAGGTAATTAAATAAATTGAAAAATAAATTAAAATTTAATATATTTTTTTATTAAAAATTACATATATTTATTTTCATTTTTAGTCAATGTTGGTAAATCCATGCAAATAAAAATTTGATAAACTATAAAATCAGAGTTCAAAATTAAATAGTATGGCAAAAATAAAATTAAGAGGGATTAAATATTTTTATTTATTCCAATGTTAGTCTGATTAAGCTTTCTAATTGCTTTTTAATTATAAAACTTTTAAATTTTTTAATATTTTAAAAGGTAAAATTGTTATAACAATCATCTCTAAGGTTATTGGCTATATTTATATTATAAATTTAAAAAGATTATTAGAATATCTAAAATTAAATTAAAGCATTCATCATTCATGTTATAAAAATACTATTTTAATAAAATAAATCATAATTTTTAAAATTATTTATTTAGTAGAGTTACAATAAAAATAATCAAAAATTTTATATTTTATTTTAAATATTGGTGAAAATGCTTATCGTGCCAAAGCTCTTGTACAAAAGTGTTTATTTTATATATCTTCTTTTTTTTTAAATAGATGCTGAAAATAATATAGGTATTAATTTTACGCTTATTACACTTTTGTGATTATAAATTCTTACGCTTATGTATTACTAAACTCATTTTTTTTATATAATTTTATAATTAAAATAATTTTTGAATATTTTAGAACCTGCTGAAGAATTTGGTAAATATTTGGATATTAACACAACAAAC
Organism: Acutogordius australiensis; assembly: GCA_030555515.1. Classification (NCBI taxonomy): domain Eukaryota; kingdom Metazoa; phylum Nematomorpha; class Gordioida; order Gordea; family Gordiidae; genus Acutogordius; species Acutogordius australiensis. The sequence continues at coordinate 35,230,163 of CM060245.1, read as the reverse complement.
AAGTACGGGTGTAAAGCGTATTTTGTTAGGCCGTAAAATAGATTTATGTTGTATTTATATTTCTATATAAGGCTGCGGCTAATACATTTTTCAAAATTATAAAAATTATTTTAAAAAATTTTTTTTTTAAAAATATTTTCTTATTTTTTTACACCAGCCACCTTAATGTTAATTTAATGCGTTCAATTTTTTTTCTTATAAACTTTTTTTTTTCATTAGCCGCAGTCTAACAAAACGCGTTATTTAATAAATTTATAGTACTGAAGAATTTATTGCAAAATGCCTGACAAAAGATCAGTGTGTTAAATCATTTATATGAAAAATGAAAAAAAAATGGGCATAAATAAAAAATATTTATTTAAAGCTCTAAATTTTGTCAAATTTTTAATTACAACTTGATGGGACGTCATGTCAAACTTTGTTGATTTAACACATACAACAAAACTATTATTAGTGTTATTATAATATTATTAAAGGTGAGGAAAATGCAGAAATACTGGGTAACTTAAATTTTTAATATTCATAGTATTTAAAACAGAAACTTTAGTAACATTTATTTTTTGAATGATAATATTCAGATTCTAAAAAATACATAATCAATACAAAATTTTTCAGCTTTATGGACAAATTGAGAATACCCTAAAACTAAATATTTCATGAATCTATTTTTCATATAAAAATCGTAATATATATTTATCATCTCAAATAATGGAAAAAATTTTTGTTAATCAAGCTCTTACATCAGCATTTAGATATATATTATGGTTATATACTTCTTTTATAAAGCAATTTAAAAATTTTTTAATAGAGTAAATAATACGAAATATTTTGCGTCCAAACATAAACACGGCACAATAAATGGTTTTTAATGAAAGTTTTAATTGAAGTTAGAATAAAATAGTTTGGCTGTTATAACTGTGCAAAAAATTTTCAATTATTTTTTGTTTTTAAATCTCTTTTTTTTGCCATTTTTTCAAATTTTCTAATGTTTTTAGCTGGCTAACTAAGTTTGATTAGAAAAAAAGTAAACAGATTTGAAAATTCATAAGATGGCACATTTGATCTGCTTAGTTAGCTCATGACTCTCAAAAATTTATTGATCCTGAGTTATGAGTTATAAATTATGTTACCTATGAACTAAAACTGAATCGCGAGTTTATTTATAGGGCAATTGTTATACAAATTACACAAAACAACAAATTTTTTGAGATTTATAAGCCAAAACACACTTGTCATTTTTGAGATTTCAATCCGTTTACCACTTAATATACCAGCTATAAAAACTCAAAAAAATTTAAACTAAAAAGATTAAGAAACAAAAATGAATTGAAAATTTTTTTATTTAGCTAAGTTGTTAAATTTAAATTTAAATAAATATTTTTATAAAAAACCGGTAATATATTGTGTCGTAAAGCTTCAAAAAATATATTGTATTATCTAAATGCTGATGCATGAGCAAAAATTTTTAGTCCTAATCATTTGAGATGCTCAATCACAGCAAATATCAATGATACAACCGTGAATTTTATGAAAACATAATCAATATATCTACAGGATGGCCCTTCTTAGATTCCGGACATAGCTCCTTGCATCATCCCATATAAAAAAATGGCCTTTTTTGACCAAAACAGATATCGAGATTAACTTAAAAAAAAATTAAGAATCTATTTTAATATAAAGATTCTTTTAACTTAACATTATCATATAAAATGAGAAGTATAATTTATTAGTATATCAAGCTCATACGTTAGCATTTAGATAATACAAAGTATTTCGCGTCCAAACTAAAATCCGAGACAATATATTATCGGTTTTTAATAAAAGTTTTATTGAAAATTTAAATTTAAAAGTTTAGCTGTTGCAAATATACAAAAAAAATTTTTTAATTTGTTTTTTTTTGAATATTTTTTGTTTTTGGCTTTTTTTTCTAAAATTTTCAATATTTATAGCTAACTAACTAAGTTTGATTAGAAAAAACGGTAAACTTGTTTAAATTCCTATGGCAGGTTTGATCTCCGTAATTAGCTCATAACTCTGGCCAAAATAGGTAACTTTTTTGATATTGGAGGAACTACCAGAGGCGGAAAAAACTACGAAAAACGGTCAATTTTAATGAGAAAGATTAGGCTATTATGGGAATGTGTGTAATAGTTTTAATGCACTTTTTTTATGATTTTGATATTCTTAACTCTTTAGAGTACGAACATTTGACCGAGGAAGGTAATATATTTAAAATTACACTTATGATTTCATTAAAAAACCTTATTCAAAATTGTTTCTGACACTTAAATAAATAAATGTATAAATTTAATCATAAATAATATAAAATCAAAGGTTGATTATTTATAAATATAAAAGAACTTTTGGATATTTGTTTTAAACCTTTTTGATTTTAAGGAATATAAGGGTGGTAGTTGTCTTTACACAAATTTTTATATAAATAAGATAATATAGATTGTATATGCACAATATTATATTTCATAGTGAATGAGCCAGTATATGAAGGTATTATTATTTTTGATGTAAGAATTGTTAAAAGAACTGAGAGATCAAACGGTCATATTTAAAAGGACCGTAAAATTTAAAATTTTATATATTATTGTTTTTTTTAACTCAGTAAAATCTTTTTGTTATAGTGAACTTATTGCTATATTTAGTCACCTTCTTTAACAAATTATTTTTTTAAAATTGTTATCTAGTGGCGGAAGAAGCAGGTAATATATTTTTTTAGTTGATATCTTACAGTTCTAAGATAGACATTATTGAGATTAAACCTGCCATCTGAGGGATTTTTAAATCCGTTTCCCGTTAATTAAACTTACTTAGTCAGCTAGAAATATTTAAAATCTTTTTAAAAAAATTCAAAAATAGAAAAAAGATATAAAAACAATAATAAATTGAATTTTCCTTGCATATTCACAGTTATTGAATTCAAATGAATAATATTTCCATAAAAAAAATTATATACCGTGTAGTATTTAAATTAGTCGCGAAATATTTGTTTTTGTTATACTAGAAATTTTATTTCTCTTTTAAAAAGATAGTTACAAGATTTTTATATGAAAAGAGGATTCTTAAATTTTGATAGAAAATTTTGAGCGCAATAGCGCAAAAGCTCAAAAATAAAACAAAACTAATATGGATGGCTTTGAGATACCAAGGCGAAAGAAAAAAAACGAAAATTATATATGAGATTAGGACATTATGAGGATGAATTCTTAAGTTTTTATAAAATTAGTTTTTAACATCGATATTTGTTGACCTGTGTTATAGGAGCAATTTAAGCAATGCTTGGGGATAGTAGCAATTCTTAATAAATTAGTATTTTAAAACAAATTTCTGAAAAGTGCATATTTAGGACGCTCAGGCATGAGAGCAGAGTTTAGGATCGGCTGTAAATAATATATTTTTTTTGCCCTATCTAATCATTGATCAGGCCTAGTCCTAAAAAAAAGATTAGAGTAAAACTTGTACATTTGATTTAGTGCCTTTTGCTCTTAAAGTAACAAAATTCTAAAAAACAATTTATATTAATATTAATTTAAGATTGATATATATGTAAATTATTTAGGCCATTGATAAACAATTGTATTGCAGTTTTTTAAAATATGACAGGGACTGCTAAAAGCCAAAAATCAAACTATAATTAGCCAACGTTAGGAAGTGTCTTGTAATTAATTAGGTTTTTTCATATTGTTAAATAAATTCCACAAATTAAACGCAAAATTAAGACGCATTTTCGCTGAAAATTTCTGCAAAGGTTATCATAAACCAACCGTTTTTTTTTTCAATTTCAAAAAAGGGAAATGGAATAAGCATGACCTTATTAAGCTCCAAACACGTCTAGCCAAAATAAAGTCTAATATATTAACTAGGTACTATTAAGTGGTAAATATATCAAACGTTTAAAAAGTCTACTTTACCTTTTTTATATTATTAATTTTATTGATATAGATTATTCTGTTGCCAAATATTGTAAGTCAACCTAAATAATTTTGAATTTAGCTTACTGCGATGTTGTGTTTTATGAAATTTACTAATTTCTATTTCTATATTGTAATAGATGCAGAGATGACTCAAAGTATGATATTTATGTTTAATAACCTCACCATTTATGTGTTGACGCTTAAATTATAACACTACGCAATCTCTAAAATTTTGTTGTATTTCTAATTTAAATGGTTAATATTATTTAAAATGTAAAAACATTTAAATTAAAAAAACAAAATAGAAAATCCTTGTTAATTGCAAAGAGCAGGGAAAAGAAATTTACAAAATATTAAACCAAAAAATTAGAAATGTGAAGAAATGTTTTTCGCTCATAAAAATGCTGTTAAATATTTTTAGTTGAAGTGTTTCCTTAAATGAACAAACCCTTTATCATGTTTAGTTTGTCCCTAATTTTGGAAGGTCTTGGAAGAAAATTGACCAAGAGATAAAATAAGAGAAAAAAAATTACATTTAAGTCTTTATATACATTATAAATAAGGATCTAATTCACTATGCTAAATAACATTTTACCAGTTTAAATAAGAGCATAACATAGCGGCAGAATATAAAAGCACTAATGATCACAAAATGTCTGAATAAGTTTACGGGCTTACTATATTTAAAGTAAGATTTAAAACAATAAGATGGTGGCTTATAGAGGAATTCCAAGTAAAACTAATTTTGATTATGTTGTTGTTTATTGCCCCACTCGTGCTTGAAGGCAGCTAGGGATGAATTGCAAAGTAGGAGAGATTGGAGGCCCGCGGTTGGGGCATATGAGCCATTGTTGTATAACGTCAGATGCTGATTTGCAGTTTTGGCAGATATTATTTAAAGATGGGTCCAGACGTGCTCTGAGATGGCAGTGTCCAGACCGGAGTTGAGTTAGGTGGGAACTTATGTTCCTGGGTAAAGACTGTATCTGTCAAATTTATACATCATTTTAATTCCACTTAATGTACATTAAAAAATAATTATATTATAGTGGAAGGCGAAGCACGTAAGATAGTAAAATTGTTTGACTCGTATATTATTTAGTCAATTTAATGTTAATAAATTATAGTATTTTCGTTTTCTATATGATTCATTTATTTTTTTTAAATAGTGGAATCCGAAAGCGGTAATTTTTATGTTTCTTTATTGTTTGTATTTAATGTTGTTGTTGTTAGTAGCCCCTAAAAGGAGAGTAAGTAGTGTTGCCATTTGTATCACCAATATGGTGATAATACCTCCACGAACGAATACGCGGCAACATTAGAGGCGTTTGTATTTAATAAAAATGTGATAAGTCGAGTAACTTGTCAAAGTAGTTTTTTTTAAGCAATAATATCATCTTAATATAATTTTAATTTAATATAAAGATGAGATCCCCTGACCCAAAATGCCCAAAACCTAACTTAAATTTAGCCATAACCTTAAGTCAAGCCCTATATATTTACATGATTTACCCAAGGCCGGCCAAGGTCTTTTTGTTAATATTGTATATGTAACATTGGATCTCTCATCGCAATGCTGACCACGAAGCAAAATGTTAACAGAGGGAAAAACATAAAATAAATATAAAAATTTAATTTTCATCTTGATTAAAGAGAATTAGGTTGTGGTTCTAAACACATTTTAAGCTTTAAAAAATAACATGTGTCCCAAACATGCATATTTCTGAAAATCTTAACTTCTGTAACTAATTTTTGTGATTTGGTAAAAAAACATATATACAGAATTAGAAAATAAATTTTTCGTGGGTATACTTGTAAATTATAGCCGACGGGTTGTTTAAAAACCTCAATTTTGGGCGCAATTTTAAAACCCTGACCTATAATTAGAAGTATCATAGCCTGCATTTTAATATGCATAAATTAGTTATTTTTGTTTTTGATACATGTAAATTGTATTTACTACATATATAATGTTTTATATTTGTATTTTAGCGGATATAATGAGCGAATTTAGTAATGATCATGCTTTTATTATTTTTTCTAATTAATTTGCGGCGCGTTAAATTTTTCATTCATTTGTTCAATGAATTTTCAAAATTTGGCTTTTTTTAAAAATAGGTGTGCTCATAATTTTTTTACGCCCGGTGCATTCTTTTTGAATAAATTTAGACAATATATAAACATTATAAAGATTTAAAAAATTTTAAACTTGACAAATTTTATTTCATTAACCATTTTTTTTCTAAAACTTTTTAAATTATATTGTTAAAGAAAAATTGATTTATAACGAGCCCTTACAAAAAAAACTAACTTTAAGGAATATTTACATGTGTTTAAGCCCTAGTTTAAATATTTTTACAAGGAGTTATAAACATAAGAGTAAGCATTTGTGCCTGTTTTGGTAGTGCAAGCGCAAATCGCAGCTCCACTGGGTGCTATAAGCGCAGAGTGTACAATGTTTATGGTATATTTAGATCTGTCAATTTGGTCAAAAGAGGTCAATCGTTATAGACGGATCTAAGGAGCCAAAGAAGAAACTAAGAAAAACGGAAAATATATATGAGATTAGAGCATCATGGAGATGCAATTATTTTTGACATTAACAATAACACTGGACAACAAAAAAAAACAACATGATTCTTGAGGGTTCTGTAGAGAATTTTCTTGCGTTAACAATCCCGGGTTTAGTTTTTAATATAAATAGTTTAAAGTTGTTTTAAACTAAAACGCTTCATAAAATATTTGCCATTGCGGCAAACTCACATAACAATTTTGAAATTCAAAACATCGGATTAACATTATTTAACTGTTTTGGCAATGTCTCCAATCCCCTTATTTGCTTAAGTTGCCCGTTTTAGTATTTTATTTTAATAAAATTAATAGGACATATTTTACCTATGAAATAAATTTAATTTATCTCATAAAATTCGTATAATTTGTATTTTCTTATTATCAATAAAAGTTGCCGAAGGTACATATTTTGCTCTGATATTTTATAAAATTGTAAAATATTTGTCTAAATGTTAATTTTATGTTTTTAGTGTCAGAAGAATTAACAACCATGGGTATGACATATTAATTATACAAGATGAAATAACAGCTAAAAAAATTAAATTTTAAGTTAATTTGTTTTAAATATATATTATTTTTAATATTTCGCATCTAATTAAAAAACCAAAAAATACTTTGATTGTTCTACAAAAAGACTTTTAATATATTACTACATGGGCATAAGAAACTTTTTGTGGGGAGCTAATGTTATCACAGGCCTAAATTTAATAGCATTTTTTAACATTTAACAAATATCATTTAGCAAAAGGATAATTTGCACACCAGCCCCCCCCCCCCCCCCCCCCCATCCTGTTACAAAAATTTGCGCATTTTTTAATTTTGTATTATATTGTCATGAACATTTATAATTTTTAATTACATAGCTATGGAGGAAACTGCTGTTGCAAGTAATTTAATAAAATATCTTTCAACTTTTATATTTTTGAATGAATAAATTTAAATTTTAATTTTTACGATATTTAGTTGTCGAACGTAATACTTTTTTTTATATAGCTATACTTAAATTCTTAAATACCTGTGAGAAGAGTTAAAATCTTTAAAAAAATTTGTCCCAAATTTTACAATTTTTTTATAATGAATTTTTATTCTACTTAAAAAAATATTTAAGCAATAGGTTTGATCTTGCTGTTTTAGTTAAACTTAAAATTTTAATTTTATACAGTGGCACAAATTAAACTTCCAGAAGATAATATTTTTTTGCAAAATATTTTAATCAGCATTCACTGTAATATAAAAATTTGGATGGTCACTTGGAACGTAAGTTTTGTTTTTTCGGCAAAAAATGCAATGTTTTACGATATTTATTTCTGTTGAAAGGAGATAATACGTTTAAGGTTATTTTTACTTTCGAGACACTATTTTTAAAAAATAAAGATGTTTATTAAAGGAAAATCATATTTTAAACTTTTATCTAACGTCATTATTTTATTTGTAATTAGACATATATAAAAAAATAATGTTAGAAAAGTTTTTTTTATTTTATATTAAACGTAACCTATATCTCAAAAAGACAAATTTGTGTCATATTATAAGCTATAAGGAAATATAAAAACAACAATTTTTCCAATTCAGACAATGTTTATGTTTTTAAGGCAAAAATATTAAACAAAAATTATGGTTGATTAAAAATAGCAAATATCAATTCAAAATAAAAATAAAAAAAATTTCATTAGGGCAATGTTGTTTAAAGAATGTGCACTGCTATCAAATACATTTTTTCTTTATATTTATTCTAGTGGCATGATGGATTCTAGCTGATAATTTATTTTGATGTTTTAATAAATGTGCCAAATTTGCATTTTACTGAACAGCTCAAAATAAAAAGATAATGATAAAAAATACATGAAAATTTTAAATAAAAAAACAAAAAATACTTATTCATTTAAACAATATAAAAATTATTATTTTTTTACAGCTAATAAAAAACTCATTTATTTAATATATTAAATAAAAATTTTTAAACTGTTTTACATATTATATAACCTGATATAATAAATTATATTTTTTATATAAAATTGCTGTTTTTAAATACTTATAAAAAAATATTTCAAACTCATTGTTTTGGCGGTGGTGTTTGCTGATTTATTTAAACTAAAATATACAATATCTTAAAGTAAAATGTATACGTTGTATTGCAAAAACATATATTGATAGTAAAGCTCATCTTACAGTAGCTAAGTGTATCGGCCAATAAAACCTAAATTCATAAATCTGCTTTGAGTTTAAAGTTAAGGTCCAACAACCAACTAGATTTTTCTTTTAATAAAGCACAACAACAATGTTCTGCCCCTTAATATTTATTTTTTTCAGATAATTGTGTAAAATATAAACGAGTCAATTATTTAAATATACATACATCTTCTTATTACATAAAAAAAATTTTCATTCACTGAAAAAAATATGTCATACCTATTTGCTGTATTAAAAAGCGAGTTTAATTCTTTTTAACTTACTTAAAAATTTATTTTTGGAATTTTGTTATATATATACTAATATAAACGTTTTGTTCAATCAAGGTCATTCCGATTGAATAATGTGAAAACAAAATACATTTATAAATTTTCGGAAAATTTAATCTCTTCTTCAGTTTAAAATATTAACTAAAAAAGTAATAAAAAAATCTACAATTGTTTATTTATTTTACAAAAAAAAACTTAAAATTTTGATATATAAATTTTTTCATCAATTTCTTTAAAAATTTTAAAAAAATATATTTTGCTAACAATTGAAATTCGCGCCTCGTGTTTTATGTTAAGAGAGTAAACTATAATAATTTTTAAAAACTAAACGAAGGCCCCCCCGCATAATTTTACAAAATTATTGACTATTTGAATATCAAAAAGGATTGACATCCCAACACATTCTATGTTTCACACTGTATTATTAGGCATGGTTATAAAATTAACAATTTTATCCGATTTTTGAGCCATTTGTTGACCGGCCCGTAAAACACACCACACCGGACCAAAGTTTAGAACGGATCGGGCATAAATCAAAAAAAGAATGAGGGCTAGTTTTATTAAGCATCATTAAATTAGCACTATTAACAAGAGCTTAAAATAATGATTTTACTGACAAAGGGTATACTATGTAAGCATTGTGTATTTTATTTATAAATTTATAGAAAATTTTTAGCTTCTAATTATTTTCGGCCTTATTTGTTTGAGGAGGATACTGAGCTTGAGTCAATAAACATGTTGGGTAAGCCTTGCCTGAATAGTACGGCTCGGTTTAAATTCATATAGGAAAGCGATCACATACATTTTATCAATTTTTAGTATATCCACGAATAAATTTTTTTATGCCGTCTCTTTCAAGAGATGTAGGGCAAGGGGGGCATTGTTTTAGCAGGTGAATGATTCTGGCCTTTGACTTTTGCTAGAGTTGTAAAGCCTGCATGCTATAATATTCCGGAGAGTGCGGCGTCATTTCGATGGATATTATGGTATTGGCGGAGAGACGCGCTTAATCCTATTGACCCTAGGGGTTATGAACGTCGCTGCATAGCAATTTCAATGCTCCTCACCCAAAAAAAAAAAAAAGGACGGCTCGGCTCGGTTGGTTTAAATAGAAATAAAATGTAGACATACTTGTTATTTGATTTTTTTTACAATCATTCAATATCATAAGTTACTTCTTTGTAATTAGATTTGTCAAATTGTGTTACCCAAAAAACTCTAAAGATAGACGTATATATATATGTCTAAATTAAAAGTTTAAAATCAGCTGACAGACCGGCGGTATAAAAGCGTAAAAATGGGGAATTTCAAGCGTATTCTAAAAGTAAGAAGTCCACATTCACTCATAACTACACATATGGCGAAAAATGAGACAAGTTGTTTGTATCATTGTAGTTGTTTCATACACGTAAAATATTAAATAAATTAAAAAAGATTTTATAGGCCAAAACGAAAAACCCCTTTATTTTTTTAATCAACATATATTTTTATTAATTAAGGGTATACCCCCAATTGTTAATTATAGAGCTTTAGTCTGACACCCCCCCACATGTGTTTTCTCAATAACCATCCAAAAAATATATAATCTGGCTTTTTGGTCTGATAAAAAAAACAAGATTTTGAAATTTGAGGTATATTACCAATTAGCCTTATCTTTTTAAATCTACTTACAAATTTTGCATCATAATTATCATCCAAAAAATACGGTCAGAAACAAAACTTTTTGAGACTTTTGTCTTTTGGGTTTTGAACTCAAAATTTAGTAGGGCACATATGTACACTAAGAAATATATAAGGTCATGTAAAATTCTGTCTTACCTTAAGAGACATAATAAAAAAATAAGTCACATAGCGAAATAAGTTATTAGTCTTAAAGCCCATTCCCCAAAAATATCTTAATTTCTTAAAAACTTTACTTCAAACCTAAAAAAATAGCGCCATCTAGAATAGAGGGGCTGTTTTATAAAGTAAAATGTGCATGTGTTATTGAATTTCCCCATAATTTTTTTAAGACTCTTCCAACAACACCCGTTGTCCATATATTTAAGGATTAAATGTTTGGGTAAGGCTTACGGCTATCCATTCTCCTCACATGGGCTAAAAGTTTTCCCTATTAAACAGCTAACATTTAGGAAAGCGTAATTTGGATGCTCGTCTCCAATCAATTTCACCAATCAATAAATTTTAGTGACTTAATTGACTACAAATATTTTACGTTAAGGTGCTAGTAGCATCTAGGCATAATAAGAAATACCGCCACTGGGCATTGGAAGTTAGAAAAACCTTGAAAGTCAACATATAAATGAACAAGATTCTTAAGAGAAAAAACTTGGAGAGGGACGAAACTTGATAAGGCTAAAAGCTTTAGAGTTATAATTTCGAAATTGACTACATTACCAAAAATTAAAAGAATAAACGTTTATTTATGTTTATATTAAGTTTGTAATAGTTCTCACTCACGTTTTCTTATCATTTCCTATAATTGCTATAGTAAATCCATATTAAAAAAAATTATATGGGCTAAAATCTCATTTCTTATCCACCGTTTTTTATAATAAAACATAGTTAATCAACTATAAATATTATTTTAGAAAAAATGTCAAAAAGAACATAAAAGATCTAAAAACGAAAATGAAATAATTTTTTTTTGATAAAAAACCAATTTCATAATTGCAAAAATTTTTTTTGATACGTTAGCACTGTGGGGTCCATAGGGACCCCAGCTTAAACTTTAATTATCTTTGAATAAGACCAATGGCTAAAATTTTGTGACTATTTTCTTAAATATACATATAACAAAACTTGAAGTTTAATAACAAAATTTGTTTAGCTAGATATATAGGACAATATGGAGCACACACTCTCAATTTTAATGCGTGCGTTACAAATTTTTACCCAAACTATTCTCGGGTTAGATAAAGAAAATACAACGGCCAATATTATAAATTATAATTTATGGGATTTAGCCGTAATGTGGCAACAAAAAATTTTATTTTACTTTTTCTCACATTAGCCACTCTAGTGTTAACCAAATGTGCTGGAATTTTTTCATAACTATTTTTTACTAGCCGCATTATTCACAATATTTAAACTATCAACAAAATTTAATTAATGTTTTCAGTAAAACCCGATAATTCGTATCATATTTATGTTTTTACGTGAAATATTTTTTATTATCTAGATGCTGATGTGAGAACTTAAAAGACTTAAAAATTTTTATTCTCGTTTTGATTTTTATATGATAAAAAGATTCTTACATTTATTATTTTAGGGTATTTCCGAGGTCCCTAAATTAAAAATTCTTTATATAGACGGAACTAAGGAGCCAATGCGGAAGAAACTAAGAGAAAGAAAAATTATATATAAAGATTAGGACATCATGGGGATGCATTCTTTTTTGTTTTCATATAATTTTTTTTTCTGACATTGATATTTGTTGATATGTGTTATTTATAAGTCTTACACCAATTTTGTTCAATGTATATTTGAGAAAAAAGTCACAAAATTTTTACCAAAACTATATATTATTAATGAAGATATGGAATTTAAATGTACTGACAATATATCGCGGGTGAATATGGCTATTGAAAAAAACATCTTTTTTCAAAAATTGCTAACCCCGATTAACCCTATGGGGTTTAGCACATTTTGAATTTTAAATATCTTCAAAAATATTATATATCATGGGTCATCATTTTGTGAATTTTTTCTTAAATATTAAAACAAAACTGGTAATTAAAATTTAGTTTTAGTCTAATAATAAAATTTGTTTATAAACTAAAAAATTGGGGTCCGAACCACACCCTAACAATTCCAATGTTGACAACATGATACTGCTTAAATGTAATAGCCTGAAAATATTGCACTGTATTCTTTCATTATAGTTTTACATATTATGTATATAAAATGTTTGCATTGTGCAAGATAGGAATAATTTTTTTGTAATATGAAGTTTTTAAGGTGATTTATAGCCAAAAATAATTTCTTATTTCATAATTTTTTTTTATAAATTTTTCTTGTTCTACCATACCCAAAAACATTATTTGATTTATAAAATTTTCATTTATGGCAAGATTTATTTATAATGTAGAGAAAAATAATATCCATTTTTCAGATTTTTTCTATTACGTGTTTAATTAAATTCGCAATATTCATTAGTAAAAACTAAACTTAATTTAACACGTATTATTCTTTAATATAATAATTTTGAAATTATAGAGGTTCAAAATTTAGCTTTCGTAATTTCTCACCATGGACGCGGGCTTAATGGCTTGAACATTAATTGCTAAAAATTTAGGTGAAAATATTATATTTTAGAGAAGCAAACAGTCCTGTCTCACATAAATGAAATAACCGTTTCTATCGTGGCTATTATTTTCTTCGAAAATGCATTCACATCGTCTTAATTGCGCTTAAACATTAGTTCCTAACATTGTGAAAAAAGTGAGAGTCCAGGCTTAAAACCTAAGTCGTCGACGTGCAAGCAAACATTACTATTTAAGTCGCCACAGGCTGAATTGAAGACAACTAGGTTAAGTACAATATAATGAAGAGCAGGTAGATTTATTGGGCCAGCATGAATTTGACCTGGCAATAAATACTACCTTGTTGCATATGACAATATATGTAACTAAAATGGGGGCCAAGCCAGTTATGGGATGGTCTTGGATACGGGAGATTGGTCCTTTAATAGGTTGGTGGGGTATTTGTGACAACTTCTGTAAAAAGGCTGGCCAAAGAGACCAACAAAGAAGGAACAAAAAGATTAGTTTGTGCATGAAAATATTAAAGTACTTAGGTTTGAATAAATTGGAAAATATTAATAGCATAATTATAGTTAAAAAGGATAATATAATTAATCAGCCAAAAGAAATAAAGCTTCCAAAAGATGTTTTAATTAAATGCCCATTTTTAGCAAAATATTCAAATATTTTTAATGATGGAATAGGATTGCTAAATGACCATGAAGTAGTTATTGATCTAAAGGAAGGAACCATTCCACGGTTTCTACCTAGTCGGCGAATACCTTTTGCAATTTATCCAGAAGTAGTGGAGGTTCTTAATAGTTGATTATAACAAGATGTTATAGAACCAGTAGAATATAGCTATTGGGCTAAACCACTAGTTCCTATAAAGAAAACTAATGAAAAATAGCGGGTATGCGCAGATTTCAGGTTAACCGTTAATCCATGTGTAGAATCTATTAAACATCCCTTACCACGTGTAGGAGAAATTTTATACAGTGTAGGGGGAGCATGCTTATTTTCGAAAATTGATTTTGCACAAGCTTGCCTACAAATACCCATTAGTAAAAAGTCTATTAAGATTTTAACTATTAGTTCACCGATAGGGTTGTATGCATTTAAGAGGTTGCCATTTGGGTTGACCACCTCGGCGCCAATATTCCATCGTACGATGTACAACATTTTTCAGATGCCTGGTGTTTTTTACTATTTGGATGATATCCTTATAGTGGGGCATAATCAGAGGAACATAACCTAAAGCTAAAGGTTGTGCTCGCACATATATTGCACAAAAGGCTTCGCGTTAGTCTTGAAAAATGTTGTTGGTCACAATTTAAAGTTACTTATTTAGGGCATGTTATTAACTCAGCGGGCGTAAGGCCAGTTGAAAGTAAGTTAAAGGCTATAAAACGCACGAGACGGCCCAAATCAGCACAAGATATGATATCGTTTTTAGCGTCATAGAAGGTAAATATCGGGATTTGCACGGGTATCTGCATGCTTGTATGGACTTTTGAAAAAGAATGCACGTTTTACATGGGGTAACAATCATCAGCTAGGGTATGAGACTCTTAAAGCATGTCTCACGTCAGCACCGGTACTAGTTCACTTTGAAGACCGTGACACCCTTTTAACTGTTAATGCCTCAAGTATTGGTATCGGTGGGTTATTACTACAACGCCATAACCAAATGGAACATCCAATTTTTTTCTTTTTTCGAGATTTAACTATCACTGAGTGTAAATACTCTGTGATAAAGAGGGAAGCACTAGCAATGGTTTTTGGGTTGACAAAATGCCGTGACCTTTTAGGTATGCATGTAACGGTAGTCACCGATCATAAACCATTGGTGGGCCTTTTTAAAAAAGACAATCGTAAGCTATTGCTTTCACCACGATTGCAAAGATGGCAATTACAGTTGGGTAGAGGAGGTCCGTGGGAGCGCATTCATATGGATTTCTTTAAGCAGGATCGGTGTTCGTATCCTTTAGTTGTAGCCGCATATTCTAGCTGGATTGAGTTCAAAAAAGTAAAAAGAACGTCAGCCGGGGCGGTTATGCAAATTTTAAAAGATATGTTTAGCTTGTATGGTATACCAAAGTCAGTGGTGTCTGATAATGAAACCGCGTTTGTTTCCAAACAATTTTCCTGTTTTTGCCATTATTTAGCCATTCGACATATATTAACTGCTACTTATCACCCAAGTAGTAACGGTTTAGCAAGACGCTTCGTGGAAATTGTAAAAAAATGATTAAAGTTGTCCAAACTCGATAAAGACGGTACTTGGATGTATAGACCTTACCATAATAAAGCTCTTAGGGAAAATCGTCCAAGCGTTTTGGCACAATTTTGGGGTAGGGGTTTAAAATTACCTTTATCATCGGTTGCAAAGACGTGATGCTGATATAACCGGTCCAGTTAATAAATATAAAAAGGGTGATCCAGTTTAAAAGCTCTTTTGCGAACGGGCCGCAACAAATGGATTGAGGCGTCATTGGATCAATTGGGAATAAAATGGTGTCGGTCAACTTTTGGACGGTTCAGTGGTGCGGAGGCAGGTTAAACAGGTCAGATGAAGGTAAGACACGCCAGTACCCGATTGTGAGATGATGCAGTAGACCCTAATGCATGGAAACATTTAATAATTTTTAATTGTTTTTATGTGCTCGATATTTCTATTATTAGATAATATTCGTTTAATATGAAAATTTGCAAACCAACTTTTTCGTTAAGGATGTCAATGTGCGTACTGAAGCGACCGCTTCAAGAACAGTCATTCCGGGTGACGGTTACACGGTGGGGATTTCTGCGGGTGCAGGACGATATCCCTACTGTAACGTGACCGGACGAGAAGGCATCGACCTCTGGTCTAGGGAAAAAACTCCGTAGAGTTTTTTGCAAAACTTGTAGGGGTTTTCAAAAGGTAGCACACGAGTGTGTACCTAAGCCACTAAAGGTGAGGTCAGCTCTCGCAGGTAAAGGACGCCTACCTTCGAGGACCGTTGGGTTCTGCCCGGCACACCAAAGTGGTTAAACTGAGTAGTCCCAAATGATGGGATGCCCGCGAGGCAATTAAAGAAATATAAACATATTGCAACACCTTTTGGGATCATATTTGTAGTGTGCTTTTGAACTATCTATAAGTTAATCAAGTAAGCAAACTAGAATATGATTAGTTTTTATTAAACAAAGTCTATCTTTATTTTGTATACTAAACTGTTGATTATTATAAATTTAAATGATAAACCTGGAACAGAACAGCGTCGGGGCCCTTACAGCACAAGGGATTGTAGCTCCAATTTAATAGTTTTTGGTGAATTTACACTGATAAAATCAGAATTTTCAATGCCTCAGATTTTTAGTCATTCGGTGTCAAAGTTTTGATTCTTCAATTCTTGGTATTTTCCGCTTATACATCATTAAACCTATGGGTTGTAACAAAAGTTTAAAAATATAATTAGATAACGGAAACACCCATTAAACGTAAGGCATTTAAATTTTTTTTTACCATAAAATTTTAATTTTATATTCGTAATTAGCATCAAAAACTTGATCAAAAACGATAATTGCCTTTAAGATGCTTAAGGACGTCCAAATTTTGTTACCCAATGTAATCATTATTTATAGTGAATTAATAAAATACTCAATTATATATCTTGTTTTTATAACTAAAGTTGAAAAAGGACAAAAATGATTTTAGTACTTTAACAAAATGATGTTATTCTAGATTTTATTTTACTTTATTTTTATACAAAATATATTAATTAAAAAAACATATTAAGCTAAACTAATGAATTTGAAAAAATGTTGTTTTTTTTATAAAGTGTTTTTGCAAAATAATGTTAATAAAAAAAATCTGTTTAAAAAAGGTTTTTTGGTAAGGTTGGATCTGAATAACTGGCCCTGACATTACTTTGCCTACTATAAGACATTTAATTTAGGCTGCAATTCAGCCTTTCATAAAAAACATTCAAATAATTAAGACATTATTAGTATGATCAAAGATTAATTTCATACCATGTGATCTTTTGTTTATCCAATAAACTCAATATAGATTAATCAATATCTTCTGTTACTAGTTACATCTAATAAAACTCAACCATCCATCTTATGACATAGCCCAGGATACTTAATATGACTTAACCTAGGAATAATCCCCGCCTTGTCAATTGGTGTCAGAAGTGGGATCATTGAATCCCAAGAAAAGAAGAAATTATTTGTTTATGAAGAAGTATATACATTAAAAGAAGAATGAATGGGAAAATGCCAAATTGCAATATATATCATGATGTTGTGGGAAAATTTAGAATATGGAAAAAAGTGACTAGTGAACATCATACCTTTATGTGCAAAGAATATTAAATTAAATCACTATAGTATTTTTTTAATACTTCATTTGACAATTAACATGATGTTTAAATATTTTTAATTAAATACGTATAACTCTTAAATAGTTAGCAATTATGATTTTATCTTTTGATTTAAGTATGTTGTAGGATATTGTGAAAGAATTAATTTGGGTAAGCCTAGACTAAAATAATGTTAAACAATATGTTTTTACCAAATTTTTTAGGACCATATTTTTATTTTTGCTGCGAAGCAGAAATTAATTTATATAAAATACCTTCAGCCAGCATTTATGCTAAAAGAGCTGAGGTTAAAATTTGAAAGGTTTTTATACCAAGTTTTTTTAGTTTTTTTTAAAATTCTTAAATATTTATCAATTTTTTTTTTGATATTTATTCTTGCAAAATTACTTAAATGACTGAGTTAGTTTGGTAAAAATATACCAATAATACCATTCCCATGATTTGGTTTTTTTGGAAGTATGGAAAGTTGCACCTTGCCTTCTTGGTCATACTGTGGTTACAGATGACACTCAAAAGAAATTATAAGTGTACGTATATTTTCAAATTCATACTTGCCGCAACTTGATATTATGGTGGGTATATTGGGTATAACCTAGTTAGCTATACAGTTGAGAATTTTATTTTTTTTTTCAAATTTAGTACCAAATTCTCTTCTACATATTTTTTTTCTACAAATTCTATTTTTATTACAAATTCTTTTTTCTTACAACTTCGTTTCTCTTACAAATTTTATTCTCCTACAATTTTTTTTTATAAAATTTTTGCAAATTTGTTTTAATATTTTATTTTATGTAACTATATTGGATTGTAAACACCACAGCCTTAACTTTTTCTTTTGCCCATATTTTTTTGGAAGGAAAGGGGATTGGATAAAAGAAGAGTGAGAAATAGTTAGGGTTTGACATTAGGTAAGACACATAAGTACTAGGGTTTGACGCTATTTAAGTCAAATAAGTCCTATGTCATATGACCTATTAAAGTAATTTATTTTACTTAGGCTGTGCATTCGCTCAATGCTGCCAGTGGCAAACTAAAAATATGTTTCTTGTTTTTAAGGGCCCCTTATTTGAATTGCAGGAAAAGAGAGATTTTGTTAAGGCCGATGGTGCCAAGATAAGACATTATTAGTATGAGTGAAGATTAATATTTCAAACCATGTGATCTTTTGTTTATTCAATAAACCTTATATAGATTAATCAATATCTTCTGTTATACGACCTAGGTAGGCGCTGACTAACCCTAGCCACATCTAATAAGACTCAACCATCTATCTTATTACATAGCCCAGGATACTTAATATGACTCAACCCAGGAATAATCCCCGCCTTGTCAGTTGAATAAACAAAAAATCACATGGTATATTAATCTTCACTCATACTAATGTCTTATCTTGACATATGTCTTGCCCAAAATCATATATATATAATACAGTGCGTAAATAATTTTTATTGCTAACATTAAGTTTATTATAAAATTAAACTTAATACCAAAAATTATTGGCACCACTTTGAGGCGCGGCTGCTTATTTTGAAATTGTGAAAAAAAATATTTTTAAAATAAAAAAAAAATAAGAATTCGGTTTTTTGATCGTTTTAGGGTATGCCTCACAAATTATTTTTTAAAAAAAAACTTTTAAATTATTTTTCACACTAGCCACCTTAATGTTAATCAAATGCGCTCGATTTTTTTTCTTTAAAACTTACTTCCCGCAGCCATAGAAGGGGATGCGATTTTTTAAAAAAAAAGTATTACAAAAAAAAACTGGGCTAAAATCAGCGATAGAGTTGAACGATTGTCTCTCGACGGGTGACTGTGGACAGCTGCGCTTAAAAGTCCTCATTTTTTATTCTTTTGCTTTTCAAGTTATTGCCTAGGAATTATATTTCTTTTCTCCTACTCTTAAAAGATCATGTAATATACTTTTGATCGATACAAAAAGGCTGTTGACCCTGAGCTCATTTAATAAACTTTAAAACTGTAAGCTACGTTGAGCCTAGTTGATTGTTGAATGGGTGGACTACCAACGAAATCTTTCCTTTTATTGAGATACTCGGCTTGAAAACCCAGGTCACAGGCCGGTGATCTTACTTATCTTTGCATCGCTTGCTGTAGAATCAAAAGGCGCAAGCTTTGATGGGCGAATTAGCCCTCTGAGTAAAGGTTTGGAGAATTCTCGGATATCACCGTTTTTTTATCACCCAAAACACGTTATAAAAAAAGCCAACAAAACAAAAAAAGAGCTGTGCAATATTTGTAATATTTTTTTTTTTGTTTTTGTATGCTCAGCTTTGTAAAAACGATTAAATTTATAAATCGTATTATAGGGAGTGTGAACCGATTATACTACTAAAATTTTAATTCAATCAATTGGGACTTTTATACCAGTTAAAATTTTTTTTTCGTTTTATCAAAAGAGTTTTTTGCCGCGTTTAAAGTTAACTTGTTACGCTTAAACTACTAATTATGGTGGAGTTTCCTTATTTGTGACCATCGATGACCATAAATATGCTTTCACATATTCAGCTTAGAGAGCGTTTTATTTTTTTTCAGTTTTCGTTGACACAAAACGCATTTTAACAACTTTTCCTGTAATAAAAGTTTATGTATAAATAACCATTTCAACCTCAAAAAGGACTAAATCTAGATAGCCCCTAGATTTTTAAAAGTCCATCGTAAACGAGCGTTAGCACCTAAAAAATTGCCCATAGGGGTTGCTAGCTCTTTTTTTTTATTTCCCAGGTTTGTTTTCAGTAATATATATAAATTACCTTTATAAAAAAAACGAAGAAAAATTGCGACCTCATATATATTTTTATAGTGTTTGACGCTGCATTATTAAACTTTAGAGCTTCAAAATTTAGCAAAGCCCCTCTCATCTCTAACCCTTTTCCTTTTAATTTTGGCAAAATTTCGGAATTTGCGCAAATTTGCGTTACCATGCCCAAGCTTGAAACATATGTTACCCTATTTAAAATACAACACATGGTTTCTTCGTAGTGTCAATTATATAATGTGTAACTAATGCTGTAGCGTTCGACACTAAGAGACCACTTTTACTATATGAAGTTGAGCGTAATGGACTCTTCTTTGTTGTCATTGTCAAGTAAATATTTCTAGCCTGAAGTACGAGTTTATAGACATATATATTTTAACTCATCTTGAGACTAAAAAAACACTTTTGGTCTTAATCAAATATCCAATATGTCCCTTACTTAATAGTTTTTTCGCTTGTCCCCCTTAGGCATTTCCTTAACTTTTTACTATGTCTTTTATTTTTTTTAAAAGATTTTTTTAAAAATATTTTGAAAAATTTTGAGACTCTTTGAAAAAATTAACTTGCTAAACGTAGTAGTCTCTAAGATGATTTCTCGCGCTTTATGGCGTTCATCCCTAATCACTTGGATCTTCATTCTTTTATTAGCCATTCCCGGACGTTGCCAGGATTTTAGAAGGTATATCCATATTCAACAGCTGATTTTAAAATTTTTTTTTGTGTAAAATCTTGCTTTGGAACTTAAAGTTTTAAACCCACCTGACTTTTATTGAATATAAAATAATAATACCTAACCCTTAAACCAACCTAATATTAGCCTAACTAACCATTACGAATATTTAAGTTGCGGCCGGAGATTGCGATTAAGCCCTGTTTTTACTGGATAAGCTAGAATTTATTTTAATTTATACTTAAATTTAGAAGAAAAAAAAATGGGATTGAAAAACAGTTGTTGAACATATAACAAAAAAAGATAATATTCCAAATAGGTCTCATTTGATTCAAAAAACCAGGTCATTTTTCCAAATGTTATTCTTAAAAAGCAGTTCTTTACAGGGCTGGGAAAAAAACTAAATGAGCTTTTTTTTAACAAGTTTTTGAGTTTTTTTTTCCAAATGCCCACAAACTCGTCGGTATGGCAAAAGAAAAGCCCCTTTTCTTGCTTAAAGAAAAGGGGCAAGTGTAAAAAAAGCCCCTTTTCTTCAAAATAAACTCCTAGGAGCTTCAAGAGGCTTAAACCATGTTTTCCTTATAATTGTAGAAAAATTTTGATTTTTCCTTTATAATAATAATGGGTGGGTTATTTTTTCTTAAAGGGCAAACATGGCTTAAGCCAATTTTTGAATTTAACGAAAATAAAAACTGACTTTGCACGTACCCTAATAAAATTATATGCGTTAGAATATCTAAAGAAATTGTATCGAAATGGTTATAAACTATGCATATGTATAGAAGTTTTAAAATTTCTAAATTCTTTAAAATTTTTCAAAAAGCGAATAAATTCTCGCCCTATAAATTAAGTTATGAGCTTCCCTTCAAAACATATCAAATAGTCAAATCTTTAAATGTGTAATAATTTTTGGGCTATTTTAGCGCCGTAGACATTTACAAAACGGCCAAGAATGACTATCTTATGCTAGCTCCCAAAGTTTTCAGGCCTGGCGCACACCTGCATATAGGTGTTCTCGTGTTGAACCCCGCCTGGGCTGCTTCTCCGGATACGGAAATCAAGTTCGAAATTGTTGATGCCACGGGAACGGCTATCTCGAGAATCCATGTAAATAAGTTCGAGCCAGGTCGCTGCCAACCTTTTTATTTAAATATTATTTTTTTTTTATTTTAACTTACAACGTCAGTTGTTTCTTATAGCTCTTTTGATGATTTTGTTAGGATATGAATTATTAAAGCTTAAAATAAAATAATGTAATTTGCTTATTCAAAAATTAATAAAACTACATTAGAAACTTAAATGGTATCATGTCAATGCAAAAAAAATCAACTATTTTTTAAAATTAGTATTATAGTAAAATTTTGCCACCAAAAATGGCATTTTTGAAATTTGATGAGCTTTCTTTGTTTTCATTAACAAATATATTTCAATTCCACTAATATTATAAGATGTTTAACTAGGTTTCAATAAAAAGTAATTTAAAAATAAGGAAAATAAAATTTTGTTTTATGAATTTTTTAACAAATATATTCATAGTGGCTATTCATTCTTATATTATTATTATAGGTGTGTTGTCGAAATCCGTAATGGAGGTATATATCATTAACTTAGTAATTCTAGTACAATTTGTAAGCCCGTTTGAAGGGCAAATGATTAAAAATAATGTAACACATGTCGACAAATATCAATGCCAGAAAAAACAATTTTATTAAACATTAGAGCCGATATCCCCATGATGGTTTTATCTCATTGATATTTTCCGTTTTTTGTAATTTCTTCCCCCTTCGGCTCCTTAGATCCGTCCATGTCGAGAAAATGGCCTCTGACCAAATTGATAGATTTTGCGACCCAGAGAATACCCTAAATAGAAAAAATTCAGTAATCTTTTTCTTCATATCAAAATGTAACTTAAATTTATCCTCTCAAATCATGAGAAATAAAAATTTTATGCATATCAAGCTATTACATCAACATTTAGATTGTACAATATATCCAATCTAAGTTTGACCCAAACCATTATCGGTTTTATTAAATGTTTGTATATTACATTTTAAATATTTTAAATCCAATAATAATTTTTATCAATTTTAATATTATATGTTTATAGCTATCATATAAAGTTTTAGAATAATTCGGTAACCGGAATCATAAATAGGATGGCAGCTTCTTATATGTTGTTAGCTCATATATCAATTTGTTGGCCTGTGTAATGGCATATCTAATTTTCCCCATTTATTAAGCCTTGAAATAAATACCTTTTATAAATTTTATGCTCGAGCCATTAAATTTTTTAATTAAACTTAATTTAAAAATATAGTATTTTTTTGGCACTTAGATACCTTCCAACGTTGATCCGACCATCTATTACGATCTCAAATTCACGGCCAACAACGTACCATCTCTCACGTCGGGAAAGTTTATTACGGAAAAGCGAAGGATACTTTTGAGTAGAAACACAGCCAGTTTGTTTATACAGCTCGACAAATCACTTTATAGAGGCGGCGACATTTGTAATCAAAACTTTTATTTTTGTTAATATAACACTGGACAACAAAATTTGGACGACCCTAAGCATCATTTATGGCAACTATGATTTTTGGCCAAGTATTTGGCGCTGATCACGAATATGAAATTAGAATTATAGCCAATGCCTCAAATTTTTAATTATTCGCTGTCAAAGTTAAGATTTTTCAATTTTTGGGGTATTTTGGGCTTCTATATCATAAAACTTATGGCTATTAGCAAAAGTTTAAAAATATATTTAGATAGCGAAAACATTCATTATAAACGTAAGGGGTTTAAATTTATTTACTATTTAATTTTTTTTTATTTTTTATTTTCATAAAATTAGTGGTTTTTGTCATAGAATCCGTTTTTTAATCATAAATAACTTGAGAGTAAATTGCTAATAATTTTAGGTAATGACCCTTTTTAGATATGTTTTTATAAGGAATCTGAATATACCATTGGATTTTTTGGAAAATTAATAGTTATAAAAATTTTGTGAATTTTTTTCTGAACTTTGGACGCGGTTTAAAAAAAATTGGAGGCATTGGAAAAAAAACTAACTCCAGGATCGTTATCGCAAGGAAATTCTCTATAAAACCCTCAAAAAATCGTTGATTTTGTTTTTTTTTGTTGTCCAGTGTAATTAATGTATCTCAAGGCAATAATGCAAAATACCCTTTATATATGAATCATGTGTTTTCATATTCATTTTTTTTTCCATAAAAATACAATGGAAATGGTCTCAATCATCACATTTTAAATTAATTAGCTGATTCACAAATTTGAAGCCTGTAATTTTACTTTAAATATTATGTGATAGTATTACTCCGGGTTATCGCGTTACAGCCAGATTTGACGCCGTACGAAGGCTCCGTCAATTTGTACATCAAAGATTCAATGGGACATCGCATTGCTCAGTGGATCGATGTCCATCCCAAACAAGGTATTTATTTTATTCACAGAGTAGATGTAAGAGCAAAGATACTCTAAAAAAAGCTTCTTTTAAGTCGAATAAATGGCTCATAACTCTTTTTGTTAAATCATATTTTTTTTAACTCTTTGAATTGAACTATACGATTACACAGGTCAACAATTTTTTAAATGTAATGAGTTGACAGAGATCAAACCTGCCATCTTAGAAAATATCTCCGTTTACCACCTAATCAAACTTAGTTAGTCAGTTATAAACATTAATAATGTTAGTGAAAAAGGTTAAAAAACCAAAGAAGATTTAAAAACAATAATAAATTGAAATTTTATTTTTGCATATTTACAATAGTTAAACAAATTTAAACCTCAAATAATATTTTCATTAAAAACCGATTATATACCGTGTCGTATTTAAGTTTGGACGCGAAATATTTTTTATTGTCTAAATGCCGATGTAAGAGCTCGATAAATTAATAAAAAATTGTTTTCCATTATTTGTGAATATACATAAGTTACAAGGAATTTTTGTATGTAAAAAGATTTTCAAATTTTTTCTTTTTAGGGTATATAATCTGTCAATTTGGTCAAAAAAGGCCATTTTTCTTTATAGACGTATTAAAGGAGCCAAAGACGGAAGAAACTAAGAAAAATGAAAAACATATATGGGATTAGGCCATCATGGGGATGCATTCTTTTATGTTTACATAATAATCACGTTTCTGACATAAATATTTGTTGACCTGTGTTATATAGAATTTCAAAATTAAATAAATTATCTATTTTTTTTTCATAATTTTTTTTATTTTTTTTATTTTAAAAATCACTTCGACCAAAATATAAAATTTCTAATAGGATTAAAAAACTTTTAAAAAACAACTTTGCGATATGTGAAAAAAAATTTAAGTTAAAAAGTCGTGAATTCAAAGGGTTTGTAGAATGAAAATATCCAAATTTTTAATATTTTTTAATCTATTCCATTTATATTTTGATTAATTTAGGAGTGATCACGTCAGAATTCCCGTTGGGTTTTACACCTTTGAATGGAAAATGGAGCATCCACGCTTACATTGAAGTAAATTAACATTCTTCAAATAGCCAAACTATTTTCTTTGCCGGTCCTCTAGCTCCATCGTTATACATCATCAACATCCACGCTAGAGGTCCAGTGTTTAAAGCAGCGCGAATGATCTTCCAACATTTAAATTTGTTTTATGTGGTCTTGCATTGCATTACATTGCTTAAATTGGGTTTAATTTTAAGCCAAACACTGAATTTTGTTAATTGTCGGATGGGTGACCATAAAAAATTTGTTCAAACCGTCAATGTTTTTGAGGGTCTAGAACTATCGCTTGAAATATCATTTGACCCTTTTTTAAAAAAAATCGTTTATGCTAAAGGTAGAAAAAACGTCCGTCCTAGGGTAAGGCGTTTTATTATTAGGTAAAAAGATTTGATGAGAAACTCTAACATAAACAAATTTTTTGTATAATTCTAGTTTCAATTAAATATTTTTTTGTGATTTTTATTGAAAAAACACAAAAAAATATCTAAGTGAATTAAAATATTATTTAAACATTTCTATTTTTTAGGGCGAGCACGAAATAGTAAAATCGTTTGAAATTAGCGGCAAAGGTAAATAAATATACGTTATATTCAAATTTTTAATAGTAGAAATCAAAATGAGCTTGCTTTCCATATTAAACACACAATATCTAAAAACTGAGTTTTAAATTATAGTTAAAAAATAACATAAAAAAGGGTCCAAATAGTCAATATAGGATATAAATTATTGTCTTTTTTATAGCTTTCAAAAAAATCAGTTTTGTACGTATTTAAGTTTTAGCTTTTTTGTTTGTGCTCATCCGAACCTATTTTCTTTCTTATAAACTTAACTTTTTGCTTTTAAAAACTTCCATTTGCATATTATATTGATGAACCAAGTAGTTAAATTTTTTTTTCGCCTCATATTACGATCTTACGCAAAAATGTTTGTTAAACTTCAATCGGCTCCGTCAGCTGATTTTAAAAATTTCTAACAACTTCCAATTTTTGTTATACGTTAGTTCTTCCGATCTATGAGGTATTGATCGATGTCGAGCACCCGTATCAAATAATTGACCAAAACGTAACGGGTCGGGTCAGGGCTCTCTACAAATTTGGTGAACCTGTGCACGCGACTGCAACCCTTAAAATACACTTTGGAGAAGATTCGGGATGTGAAAGGGTCTATCAACAATCGATTGGGCTACCGGTAACAGTTTTAAAATTATTTCAGAAATAATATATCATATTGTGTATGTAAAAACCCCAATGGTTTAACTTTAGGAGGGACTGATTATGAAACTTAAAACAATTTTTTTTGTTAGCAAAATTTTAAGCATCGAAGATGGCCATTTTGTTAAAAATCCGGCATTATGGACGAACAGGCATTTTACAATAACTCAGATAGGAAAGAATTTTTAATGAATTCTATTCCATTAGAAGCAAAAGTATAAAAATTTAAAAATTTCCAATCAATTAGTTTTTTTGATCATGTATTTTTTTGTAAAAAAAACGCTATAATACAAAGCATTTTTATATGATTGCAAAATTCCAAAAGATATTGAAAGAGCTTACTGTCTCAATGGCAAAAAGCTAACAATGAAAAAAAAATATTTGCATCAATTAGAAAAAAGATTTTTCCGCAACTTTGTTCCCCAAATCGTTTTCGCCACACTTTTCATAGTTTTGATTTGGCTTCCAATCAGTGTTATATTAAATCTATGGACATATCGTTAACGGATACATTATATTTAAATTTTGTTTAGAGAAGTTGCCTACTATGAATTAGATAAATCCGGGACCCAAAACTGCCAGGGGCCAGCCCGCCCAAATAACGGGTAGAGTCGGGCTTAAGTTAAAACAATTACGGTCACTGGATTTCTATTGTTCTTTTTGTTATTTAAACAAAAATTAAAATGATAAATTTATTATTGCGCGATTAAGGGCGTTTAACTTGTAACGCTTTAATTAGGCAGTGATTGCAATAAAAATTTTTGGGCCATATTTTTAGATTATGGCTGGCTGGGGGACCTTAAAATCAGGGATTGGAACCGTCCGAAAAATTTCACTGGTTCCGGTTTCGGTTCCAAAATTTTTCGTGGAACCGGTTCCGGTTCCATTTCATTTTTTTTCATACGGTTCCGGTTCCGGTTCCAAATATTTTTTAATTACAAAATGTAGTGTGCACGTGTATATATATATAAAATATACCGATAGGATACAAAATTACATATCTTTTATTTACAATAACAATATTTATATATATAATCATATATAATAAATTTATTTTGTTAAATCATTATTTAATTTAATTAACAAAATAGCTTGTAAAAGTTCTTCTGATGTCTTCCCCCTTATATCCGATAATATAAATTTGAGGGTCGAAAACGACCTTTCTACACTAACCTAAAAATAACAAAATTAAAATATACCTGTGTTGCGGGAACACTAAGTAGTATTTTTAAAATTTGATAAAGCTGGGGAAATTGGGCTGATGCCTTTTCCCAAAAAGCGATTATACTAGTAAATTCTGAACTAAAAGGAAGATTTTCAAATTCTGATATTTGAGAATCAATTGATTTATAAGTATCGAAATTAACGAGATTCACTTGACTTGAGTGATTTTTGAGATAATTATTAAATTCTTCATCTCCGTTTGTGAAATCAACGAGGTCTTCATCAATTATTTCTAAGCTCTTATCCTCCAGCATCAACATTTTATTCCAAAGTTCTTTTAGATGAGATCGAGCCTTAGCTTTTTCCTGAACCGATAAAAGACCTTTGTACCTAGGATCTAAAAATATCGCTGCCAGTAAAACAGTAGATTTAAGGTATGCAGACACGCGTTTTTCCATATCAGAATAAATAAAGTAAATGAATATAATTTAAAAGAGATTCCAATGTGTAGTGGTTCAAGCGACGTATACGTTTGGGCTTAATGGGTTCAATTCATGGGTGGAGAATTTTTTTATATATTTAATATGTATCTGTTAGAGGAATTTAAGTTATAATAATATAGGAACCGGAACCAGGAATCGGAACCGGAACCAGGAACCGGCGAACTTAGGAACCGGTACCGGAACCAGAACCGGAACCGAAAATTCAGGAACCGGTTCCAGGTTCCAGTGTGCGATTCCAAAGAATTTGGCTGGTTCCGGTTCTTACGGTTCCGGTTCCGGTTCCAATCCCTGCTTAAAATAAATTATTCAACTTCGCGCCACGTCTGCTAAATTAAAAAAATTGTTTCAAATTGGCCGAGCCTTTTCAAGACCCGTTAATTTTCTTAAAATTTAAATATTGTTGAGTATCAGTTTTTTATAATCGGCTTAGAGTTTAAACCGCCTCCTAATTTTTCCGGCACGGCTGGTACACATTTTTCAATTTAAGCCTGGCCCGTTACGAACAAGTAGTTTGGCCAACCCGGGCTTAGCTTGAATTTACAAGGCTCGAATATTTTATATTGCAAGCTTGTATAAGTAATATCACTTATCGCTGAATATTATTTAATATTGTATTTATAATATAATTAAAAAAAATAATTTTGGAAAATGACGGCCCGTTATTGGGGACAGGCCGGCACTGGGCAATGGTGAGCCTTCGTTCAACTTAAATCTCTCACTTAGAGGCTGAGTAGATTTACATAATATATTGTATGTGTATGATTTTTGTAGGAAGGGGTTTATGACTACAGCATACCGTACGATAGGATAAAGGAACTGTGTTCGGCGGCCGGTAATGCTAGCAACCCGTCCATAACGAGTGGTGATCAGCCATCTTTCCTATCTGTCGAGGTGACGGTAACCGACGATGCCTCTAAGATTGAAGCCAATGCCATGATTCACATGCCCTTGCATCGAGACCGGCTCAAGCTCCTGTTTTTGCCCAATAACCCGACTGCTTTCAAGCCCGGTCTGAGTTACATCGGATATGTAAGTGTTTTCATAACCATTTTTTTCATATTTTAACTCCCCCAGAAATTGAGATTTTTCATTTTGCCCCCATAAAATGATTAAATTTTTAAATATATTAGAAAGCATGTTAAGCTAATGTTATTTTTAAGCATTATCGTTGCATTTTGAATTTAAAAATTGACAAAATTTTTTGCACATTTCTGTTTTTTTGGTTTTGTTCGCCCCATTCCCGCCACTTATCTTTATGGATGTATCTGATGTTATTCATTCGCGTTTTATTTTTTTTATTTCTTCTTTTTATTTTACCTCAAATTTATGTTTTACATTTTTAATAAAATTTTAAGATTTATTTTAGATGGTTTATGGATATATTTTAAATGTTTTAATGCTTTATGCGATTTGCTACCAAATATAAATATTTTTTTGTCATTTTATTAAAACATAGTCGTAGTCTATTTATTTTTTTTATAAATATTTATAAAATGTCAAAAAAAAAGCAAAATAACGAATTTTTTTGATTTTTACATAATTAATTTTTAAAAATTCTATAATTGAGATGATTTATAGTATATTTATTTTTGTATAATAGTTATGATAGGACAAACTTTGAGGATTTTGTTTTATAACATTGTTAAAAAACCTTCTTTTTTTCGACATCCAATTTTAGCTCAAAGTAACAGGACCGGACGGGGTAACGGCATCTAAATCTGACATTTTTAACAAGGAATTGATGTTGAAAGCATCGGGAAATTCGGATGGAAAGCCTGTGTTTTTCGAAAAAACGTATCCGCTTCATGGAAAATCCATTTTACGTTTTGAAATACCCATTCCCAACGATATCATAACCTTAAACATATTTGTAAAAATTATGATTATTAAAGGGATGCATTTATGTTATATTACACTGGACAACAAAAAAAACAACATTAACGATTTTTAGGGGGTTTTGTAGAGAATTTTTTTGTGATAACGATTCCGGGTTTGGTTTTTTTTCCAATGCCTCCAATTTTTTTTGAACCGCGTCCAAAGTTCAGAAATTCATAAAATCTTTTTAACTATTAATTTTTTAAAGAATCTATTAGCATATTGTCTAGTGATATATTGATAATCAGCCACAGCTAATCCTTTAGAACAAAGAATTGTAATTTGTTATTGAAGAATTGTGGATACAACATTGGTGTCAGAAGTGGGATTTGAACCCAGGCCCTCCTAGTGATATATAGATAATCAGCCAACATCTGATTTTAGAACAAAGAATTGTAATTAGATAATGAAGAATTGTGGATTTAACACATATTCAGATTCCTTATATAAAACATTAAAAAAGGTTATAAACTAAAATTAGTAGTAATTCTCAAGTTATTTAGGATCAAAAAAGGGATTTTATGACGAAAACCACTAATTTTATAAAAATTAAAAAATAATAAATTAAATATCATAGAAAAATTTAAACCCCTTACGTCAATAATGAATGTTTCCGTTATCTAATTATATTTTTAAACTATTGTTACTACCCATAGATTTTATAATATAGAAGCCCAAAATACCCCAAAAATTGAAAAATCTCAACTTTGACACCGAATAACTAAAAATGGCATTGGCTAAAATTCTGATTTCATATTTGTGATTAGCGCTAAAAACTTCACCAAAAACCATAGTTGCCCCAAATGATGCTTAGGGTCGTCCAAATTTAGTTGTCTAGTGTTATTTAGCACAGGTCGCATTGCAATATCAAAATATATTTGAATCTAGTATTTCTTAATAACCACAAAGGAACTTTTTAATTTATAAAACATGGCGACCTTCACTCAGTTTTATGCTCGAGTAAAGTGTCAGTTTAAAAATAAGCCAAGTGAGCCCTTCCATTTGCTATTGTCGCCCGATTATTTATTTTTAAGGGGCGCGTTTAAATTCCATTTGATCATTTTTTTTTGGAAAAAATTGTAGAAAGTAAATTTTTGAAATTTTAAATGTTTGTGCAACGATAATTATTAATATTCTTTTTTTACTATACTTACTTACAACTTAATATTGCGTTTGGATTTTTTTATCAAAAATTATTAATATTATTTTTATATTTTTCTATATCTTGGAACACATATTTATGATTATTTATATCTAAATCCATCATAAACCGAAAATTTCAAAATTCGATATTAAAAATACAACAATTTACAAATGTTTACAAAAAAATATTTGTCACTGAGTTTTTTCGGAACTGTAAATTTTATAGACAAAATTTTTTTTTCTTGCTTCCAAAATCCCGCGAATTACCTATAATGTCCAAATCAGAAAGCTGGAAAAAGCCGAATTTTTAGCCAAATTTTTAATAAAAATCTGGAAAATGAATTATGAAAAGCCAATTGAATTTGAGCAAAAAATGGAATTTAAAAATCAAACTCTTTTTTGATTTTCACAAAAAAAGAACACAAAATTAGTTTAGCTTAAAAATTGGCTTTTTCTTGTGGCGTGTTCCGAGTTCATTCATTTTCGCGAAAAATTATGAGAAAAAGCATTTTAATGATTATATTTATCAACGCTTTTTTGTTAAAATGCGTTTGGTCTCTCAGAAATTATATTTTAAAATAAATTTTTCAAAATTATGAATAAACCATAAACGCACACTTATCTTTTGCCTCTCAAATGATTTGTATATTTTCAGCTTACAAACAATTAACTCGACATGGCAAAAGAAAGCTACCATAATATTTTTTTTATTTAGGTGCATTTGAAAAATGTCGATAACACGGAGGCCCAATTGAACATAGTCGACGTTCAAGAATCAATCACAAACTCCTACCTAGCTCTAACACTCCTCGCAACAGAAAATGTCGTGGCCGGCGAAGTCGCTGAATTTGAAGTACGGTCCTCAAAAGCCATACAAGACCTCTTTTACTTGGTAATCAACCATGTATCCTGCATATATAAATAACTGCATTCAACAGTTTTGTTATGTATTTTATAAGGCGCGGTCGCATGTCGGTCGACCTATATAAACTTAGTTGGATGGGTGACCGGCATCGAATTACAAAGCCTCTATCCATTTTTCTGAAACCTGAGCCTATATTCTAGGTCACCGGTGCGGAAAATCCCATTTAACTCTGCAGACCTGCTGTATTAAAGATACGAAGCCATAATGAGCAATAAGAAGGTCTGAAGGTAACTCCTTTGCCCCAGGTATTCATGGCGCGTTATTATTCATAGTTCCTCAAAAATGTTGAATTTAGAATAAATTATTAACATAAAATGCATTTTAACACAAAGTCGCCAAACATTTAAAATAATTTTTCTGTTGAAAGTTAAAATATTGAAAAAATTAAAATATTTGATATTTTATACTTATTTAAAATAAATGAAGTTTGAACGCTTCCTTACATAGGGGCTCCTCCATAGTTAAGTTATATGGTCAAGAAATATTAATCTGATTAAAAATCATCCCTACAAAAAAATTTTAAATTTTGAAAAAGCTGTTTTAAGATACGTTAACTTAAAACTAAGGAATTTGTTATTTTAATTAAATACAAATATTACCTTTATGTTTTTTCAGAAAAGCTGAAGCAACTTTTGCATTAAATTTTGTAGACCTGTGTATATATGACTATTTAGCTCATTTTGGGGCCAACCCCTTTTTTTTAATTTGTTAAGGTTTAGAAAAAAACAAGAGACTTAACAGAGAGCCTCCACTCCCGCTCTACATTTTCTTTAAATTCTAATAAGGACAAAAAATGATTTTAAAAATGAAACTTTGTCTAATTCTGGGTATTACATGTCTACCGCCTACGCACATCAATAGATAATATCGAAAGGGAACATAATCGAGGCAAATTCCATGAGTATGAGCGGAAGTCAGTTGAGTACCTTTTACGTTCCGATTACACCGGAAATGGGACCAGCCGCTAGGATCTTGGCGTTTTACGTAGAAGATGGTCAACTCATTATCGACGCCCTCAATTTTCGGGTCCAAGGCGGCTTTAGGTCAGATATTTTGTTATTTACCCTCAACTAGAGAAGTTTTAATTTTTCTTTATTAGCCATTATAAAAAATGAATCCTAAAATCGTGAAGTGAAAACGATAAAAAATAATATGCTAAAGTTTATTATTAATAATTTATAGAAATAACTTGCAAGCAAATTTTAAAACACCGGAGGTGTTACCACACGTGGAGTCCGAGTTAAGAGTTGAAACCAACCCAGGATCCTTGGTATGCGTGCTGGCATTGGATAAACGGGTTGTTATTTATAACCAGGACTATGACGTGACTCCAATTCAGGTAACCTTCTAGGCCGCATAATTTTAATTAAGCATAGTGCTTATATTAATTATATAGTTTCAATCAGAATAACGGGCCAGGTGAGTCAGATCTGAATTTATAAAAATATTATCGAGAACTCAAAAATAATTATTACACAGTAAAATGTATTATATCTACACTTTGTACTGATAGTTTTAAAGAAAATTTTTTTAAACTTGTGATAAAAAAATTTAAGGCGTATATGTGAATTTGGGTCGGGCCTCAAATAAACAAATATGGGCCGTGCCCAAATCGACATATGTCGGGCAAGCTGATTGGATATTTAAGACAGGCCACGTTTTCTACAAAAGTTTAAAAATCAAAAAAATGTTTAATTTTAAATGAAACCTAGAATTGAATTTTATATTTACGGTCTCCTTGGTCTAACTTATAATTCATTATGAAATTGCAGGTGGAATTATCCCAAATGCAATACGACACGACCGAAGGTGGGTTTGCCTTTTTGGATCAAGGTGTGGGGGGAAGTATTATCCAGGGGTCAATCGGAGGTCGAGATGCTGCACACATTATTGATCAATCTGGATTACAGGTATTGCCTAACTCCTTGATGTTTTAGATTAAAAGTGAACTTTTTAAATCACCATTGGCGTACCACGAGGGTATGAAGTTGGTCAACATTTCTCACTATGTGAAATAATCATTCTTGTGAAACGTTAAAAAAATGCAATAAAAATTATAATTATATAAGAAATATTATCTATAACATTTTACTTACATCTGCCCTCAATTAAATTATGTGTGCATTATTATTTATCAAGCACATATAAGTTCCTACATTCAACATTTTTTTCATAATTTAATGGTCAAACCTCATAAATAATGCTATCCATATATATTTGTTTGTCTTGCAATAATTATATGACTTTTTGTTGGCCTATTTTTTGTTTTAATATGTCGAAACTAACTTTGAAATTTGTTTAGATGGCCAGGCTCGCTTATAAAATTTTTAATAAAAGAAAATTTTGTTATTCTTTAATTTTAAGGCTATTTATTTGTGGAAGATTCAGGTAAAATTAAAAATACAATTATTCATAAATTTTAAAATGTTTTGCAAATTGTTTCAAAAAATGAAAATTTGGAGTTAAATAGGCAATGAACGGCATTATGTGGTAACCTGAAAAACTTTAACAAATATGATGGATTGAGATTTTGAGAAAAGGAGATTGAGTAATATTAAATGCAAAATGAGTATTTTATTATATTCAAAATTTGTAAAAAACCCTTTGGATGAACCTTTTTTGCAAAATTTCGGTAAATTTGAATTAGGGCACGTGCAAAGTGATTTTATTTTGTAAAAATTTTCAAAATTTAAAAAAAAATATTTTGTAATAAAACGAAAATTTTTAAAAAGTTGAAATTTAATATATGGACAGAAAATGCATTTTCTGAAATAAGAAATTTTTTAAAAAATTTAAAAAATAAATAAATTTTTAAAATTCTACGAAAATAAAAACGCACTTTGCACGTGCCCTTAAGCACACAAAATACTTTTTATCAGATAAAGTTTTTTGAAAATAATTATTTTTTAAATTTACGTGTGGCCATGTATAGAGTTTCACGGATGCTGTCTTATCGTTCGGGCGATCGTCCTATTTTGAACCCGAGGGCAAATGTACGGCGGATGGTGACTGTTCTCTTGGGCCTTACACCTCTTTCGGTCGGTTACTCGATTACAAAGATCCTCAGGAAAGCTATGTCCGACAGAATTTCCCTGACACCTGGATTTGGGAATGCAAAACTGCGTACAATTTAAACATTTTTTTATAAATTTAAAAATTAAAAAGAGTTCATGATCTTTAAACGTTCATTATTTGATTTACTTTTCGATTAAGACATTAGATAATAATAAAGCTTAAAATCTTTAAGATTCATCAGCTAAATAAAATTCGTATGTCGTTGTTATCAAACTTTGTTAGCTAGCTATAAACATTAAAAATTTTGTAAAAAAATTAGTTAGAAAGCAAAAAGGATCAAAAATAGAAAACTTCCAAGAAGAAATAATTTATATATATAAAATTGAAAAACTTTTGCATTCATATTTCAATTTTTATTTCAAAATTGTTGAATATGGTGTCGTATTTGGATTGTATTTGTATAATACATATAACCTAATGTTAAAATAGACTTGAGACTTCAAGAATTTATTTCTCATTAAATAATATTAATAACGAACGATTTAAATATAAAAATATTTTTTTCAACCTTTTTTTTAATTTTGGTCATTTGATATCAATTAGCCAATTCTTGAGCAAATTTAAAAAATAAGAAAAAATATACAAGATAAGGCCATCATATAG
Organism: Acutogordius australiensis; assembly: GCA_030555515.1. Classification (NCBI taxonomy): domain Eukaryota; kingdom Metazoa; phylum Nematomorpha; class Gordioida; order Gordea; family Gordiidae; genus Acutogordius; species Acutogordius australiensis. Next base: position 35,194,150 of record CM060245.1, on the reverse strand, counting down.
ATTATTTTAATGACATGTCATAATTTTCGGGGATAACACATTAATTTTTGTTGACCTTTTCTATGGTTTGGTTTGATGAAAAATTGACTATTACACTGAACAACAAAATTTGGACCCTAAGCAACATTTATGGCAACTATGGTTTTTGGTCAAGTTTTTGGCGCTGATTACGAATATGAAATCAGAATTTTAGCCAAGGCCTTATTTTAGTTATTCGGTGTCAAAGTTGAAATTTTTTAATTTTTGGGGTATTTTGGGCTTCTATATCATAAAATATATGAGTAGTAACAAAAGTTTAAAAATATATTAAGATAACGAAAACATTTACTATTAACGTAAAGGATTTAAATTTTATTTTATATTTAATTTTTTTTTATTTTTTCATTTTTGTAAAATTAGTGGTTTTTGTCATAAACTCCGTTTTGATCCAAGTAACTTGAAAGTAAATTGCTAAAAATTTATATAATTTACCTTTTTTAGATATGTTTTTTCATAAGGAATCTGATTATGCCAATATTTTTTTTAGAATTGATAGTAAAAAAAAATTTTTGATTTTTTTTTGAGCTTTGGACGCGGTTTTAAAAAAATTGGAGGCCTTAGAAAAAAAACAACCCGAGATCGTTATTGCAAGAAATATCTCTACAAAACCCTTAAAAAATCATGTTGTTTTTTTTGTTGTCCAGTTATGTGTTATATAATTTTTTCGTATATATTATATCTAACTTCTTTTAATGTACGGTCTTTATACCCTAGATTTGGGAATATTTAAAGGCATATAAATATTTTACATTTTTGCAATTAATAATATTAAAATTATTATAACACTTGTCAACAAATATCAATGTCAGAAAAAATAATTTTATAAAAACATAAAAACATACAGCCCCTAGATGGCCTTTTATCATATATATTTTCCATTGTTGATAGTTTCTTCCGCCTTCGGTTACTTATATCCCTCCATATCAAAAAATGGCCTTTACCAAATTGACTGATTTTCCGACCTCAATACCCTAAAAAAATTTCACAATCTTTTTATATATAAATTTTAACTTATAATTATCACCAACCAAGAAAAATAAATTTTTAATTGTATCAAGCACTTACAACCACATTTTAAGAATGCAGAATTTAACTTAAATATGACACGATATATTTTCGGAATTAAAATATTATTTAAAATTTATCAGTTAGTAATTAGATATATGCAAAAAAAATTAAATTTATTTTGGTTTATCTTTCTTTTTTGTTTTTGACCTTTTTTTTATTATTTTTAATGTTTATAACTTACTAAGTTTGATTAGAAAAAAGGTAAACGGTTTTAAATCCCTAAGATGTCAGGTTTAATCTCTCGAAAATTTATTGACCTGTATAATAAATAACAATGTTAAATATAATAAAAGTGAGAACGGAACGTTATCGGTAACAAAAACGAGCCCTGATTATTTAACATATTGGATAACCTCCGTCTTTTCTATTCACCCTCAATTAGGATTTGCAATTTTACCTGCACCGATCAAGGTAACATTTTTTTGCAAATTGCCGGCACTAGGCATATTGATTGCATTTTTGTTTTTAAAAATCATTTTATTTTTTGCCGGTGTTTTAACAAAAATTAAATTGAGTGTGGCCTGTAGCGGATTTTTTCAATCATGTCTTGCATTTCTTTTTTGGTGTCACCCGTCCTTCAATTTTATTTAAAAAAATGAGTATGAAAGCATAAATTCTGTTTGTTTCATTCCCTCGGCGCTATTGATAAACTGCATAACGCGTTTTGATAGATATAAAATCCTATTTTTTAGAATTTTACGCAAACAAACTTTTTAACCTTTGATAAAACGCCTTAAAAGCGCATTGATTAATTTTAAAACCCATTAATATATTTAACGAAAGAACCAAAATAATAAAGGATACGCATGAAGAGATCAAAAAGTTTTTTATAATGCATATAACAATCATTGAGAATGCCATATGCATTTAAGTCTATTTGATTCGTAAAATAAGGTTGTCTGTGCGGTGTTGAATGAAGTCGTTTTAAATTCTACTCTATGTGCATGAAGTTGTATCCGGTGTAAAATGAATTCGTGTAAAAGGTTATCTTATACGAGTTCATTTTACACCAAAAAGATAAGTCTTTTATAAGACGAATATTTAATTAATGTTATCGAAAATAACCCGAAGAAACCTTATTTGTTTAATTGTTATTACTACTGCTAGCTTAGAGTATTTGCCCCGTTTTTTACGTTCGTGAAAACTCCGAGGTACGTGACCTTGGGCGAAGTCGTTATTGTTCGTATCGTCGTTTTTTACTACGATAGTCAGAAGGATGTGAATGATTTGAAAGACGTAATTATTAGATCTATAAACGATTTTTTACTCCTCAAAATAATGAGATGAAATGAGTTTTTATTTTTAAAGGCGCGTTTAGAGTTTATTACTTTTTTTTAAAAAATTTTAAATTTTTCTTGACATGAAACGCATCTTCACTTGATACCGCCAATCATAATGTAATAAAAACTTGGACAAAATTTTAACAAAAATTAACTTTAAACGCAATTTATGATCTAAGGGCAACAAACAAACAACAAATAGTTTTTTTGTTGACCTAACTTTCGGCCTTATCCATTTTAGTTAAACAAATTTAAGCATTAAATTTATATATTTATTGTTTAAGACATTGCCTCATAGCATTTCAAATCCTCTTTACCTGATCAAATAACTTTAAATAATATACATTATTGTTCCCCTATCTTTTAAAGAGATGATGTAAATGATCACGTATTCTTATTTTATAAAATAAAATTTATAAAATTTTGACAACTCAATGATTTTTTTAAATACCCTATATTTAAAATTTGATGGCAAAAAACCTAGGATTGGGTTTGGAAGAATAAGCTACAAAAATTTAACAATTCGTTTTCAAATTTATTCTGCTCAAGGTTGCACAAAGCGTCGTTGACTTTTGAATATTATGTGGGACCGAATTAAGTTTCATCCAAAAAAATAAATAAAAATATTAAGTTAAACTATTTTTTTTTAATTGCGTACTATTAAAATCATATCTTGGAGTAAAATATCATAATAGGCTTTGCCTTTAGATAAAATTTTATATATACTTCAATAGACTAATAAATGATTAATTTTTTTTATATATTCTTATTTTTAAAAATGGCATTTTGTTGAAAATATAAAGTAATTTTGTATTTTTTCTCTAATCTGAATATTGGAAACCCAAATTTTTAGTTTTTTTTCGAGAAAACAAAACTTCATGTGAGCGTGTCATTTATGGGCATCTCGTTTTAACGTCGAATAAAAAGTTAGACTTTTTTTTCTCTAATTTTTGTGCACGAGGTATTTTATCCATGATTTATTCTATGATGCTGATTCCGGTAAATTCATTTGATATTATCTTTTATGGATTTAGGACTAAATTGACGAAAATTTTATTACTATACGTACATTTTTAATTCTTAGGTGAGTGTTGAAATACGAGATTCTCCCCAATTTCTGCATATTATGGATAACGAAGGTAATACCAAAAGCGGTCCACGCAAGGGCATCATCCCAAAAGTACATTTAGTTTTCAAGCTCAGTTCAAATAATAATTATTTTGTTCACAGATAAATGTTCAATCCCAACCTTTCTAAAAATTTGGATTATTCGTTGCCGTATCATTTACATTTTATGTGCATATAAAATATAGGGAAAAATAATTAAAGTAGAAAAGTCCGGATAATTTCACATCATTTTTATAATAGGACAATATAGCCGAAATAAAAAAATGGATTTGAATTAAACTTTAACATTTGTTTTTAACATATTAATAATCATATTTTGTATATAATTTCAATATAAATCATACTTTTTAACAGGTGAGTAATTATAAATATAAATAATATTTGTAAGTTAATAGCAACAAAGGTATTGGTATTAAATATTAAACGATATTATTAATTAAAGTTTGATATATTTATTTATGCAAAAAAAAATCAATTTATCTACAAATCCTAAGTCAGAGTTTTTAGCTTATATAGGCACATTTCCCCGCTAAGGGCCAATTTTATTTCTGGCTCTTAATAAATATAATCATTCCCAGCTGATCCTATATTTTTTAAAGAATTAAAAAATCTTTATTTAAATAGTAGACGAGTAATAATATATAGCAATGTTAAATAAAATTAACAGAATATAAAAAAGATAGGTTTTTTATAGACCGAAAATTCTGAAGGTAATTTTTTTAATTTTTTTCAAAGTTTGCTTTTTTTATAAAATAATTTATTTTGTTTGCATATAAATTAGTTTAACAGCTTTCGTTTTAAACCTGTCCTCAAATAAAAAATAATAAGGCGCAGCGTCAATAACTGTCAATAAGCCTATTTTTTCAAAATTTTTGCATGCATTCAGTTAAAAAACCATGGATCGGGCGTTTTAAAATTTCCGATAAAACCAACCAAGTTAGGAGTTATGGAAATTATAGTTGATTCCAAAGCAAGTTCCTATTCGGATTCGGTCCAACAGCTTATGGAGATTCGCGTAACAATTATATAATAATAATTTGTTGTTTATTGCCTCGTTGGAAGTTGGTCCAATTTAATTATTGTATCAACGAAGTATGGGGAGAATTGAACGATACCTATTAGTATTCTGTAAAGAATATTGGCTCCACGACGTAACCGCGGTATTATCAATAGAGCTTAATACCAATATAAGGCTAGCTTAAATCTATTAACTCTATATGAAATAAATAAACTTAATTATTTTTTACAAAGTTTTTCCATGGAAAACTTTAGCACCATGTTTACGATATCAAAATTTATTTAAAATACCAAAAATTAATTTTTTTTTCGGAAAAGATATTTAAAAGGTTAAACTTTCAAGCCCCCGACCTTTGCTGGGTCGAGCCAAATTTTAAAAGTGTGTTAATTAATTCTATATTGCCCTATCACTATAAAAAAACTAAATTTTTTGGATTTTATTATTACATAATGAAGGGTATAACTTTCTACACATGTATTTTATTGATAATATCAAAACAAAAATTTTTTAACTTGTTTTTTATATGGGTTGAGCCCGAAATTCAATAATTAGGCGGCTCGGTAGAAATGTTAGTTTATATATAAAGCCAATTCTACCCAATATGATAATCACATCAATAAATATGCTGAATTCGAAAAAATAATATGTTATTGAGTATAATTTGAGGGAATCAATGCGTTGAAATAAAGAAAAGCTATTTAGTATGTTTTTAAAACATTTACATGGTCACGTTCAAAATTTAATTTTTTTTTTTAAATTTCAGAATATTTATATTTGTAAAAAAACTAAAAACAATTTTTTTTAAATTTTTATTTTAAAAATTATTTTAATGCAGATTGGCATTTTTTCAAATAAATATTTTTTATGCCGAAAAGAAACTTTTTGAATAATTTTGAAAAAGTGAATAAATTCTGAAAGCGCCCTTGAACATTTTTCAATACAAATATATAGTTTAACCAAACCCAAATTAAACTTTAATATCCTGGCTTGGCCAAGCTCACTAAAAAATATGGCTAGGCTTGCTCATGATGAATAAAAAATATATGTCTAATTCACAGGCACCAGGAATTGCTGCCTATGCTACGAAGACGCTCTTTTTGGATTTGAAGAAAGGGTCATCTTGTTCGAAGGGGAGGCGAGAGACCCAAACTCAATCAGATGTTTTAAACATACAAACCCCAGATGGATTTCTCCCAGGGACCCTTAATTTAGCTGTCGCAGTTACCGGTGAACAAATATTAAAAAAATATATTTAAAGCTTTTAGCTGTGGATAGTTAAAAAAATGAAACAAAAACTCTACCGCCACTGTATAAAAAAATTTAATAAAAAGAGCGAACGTCTAAATCATATTTAGAAAAAGCGGATTTTTTTTAAAAAAATGTAGAAAGTAAAATATTGGTATGTTAAAAATTATTTGAAGAAATAAATAAACTTGAATGGTTATTAAGTATGTTAATAAAATTTAAATAATTTGTAAATTATGTTTATATCACAATTTTTAAACGTCCTTAGAGCAACCGCTACGAATAATATAGATGTTTTAAGAACAATCATTAATAATTATAGATATAAAAACTCAAATTTTAAAAGTTATTTTTTGAATTTTTCAAATTTTTTGCAAAACTAATGTATGAACGCGTGCCTAACAATAAATAAAATTAATACAGTATTTTACTTTATTTTTAACACCTATATCATATATTAAAATTTATTTCGTTGTATATTTTTTTAATTAAATATGTTTAGTCAAAAATAAAAAAAAATTTAATTTTATTTTAAATAAGGAAAACTAAATTTTAATTTTTTTTTGCAAAAAGACCAAAATCATTATGATGGCCCTAAAGTACTTATGCCACATCCTTCGCCAAATAAAAAGAATAAAATTGAAATTAGAATATTATTTTAAAAATAAAAAAAAAATTGGTGGCAGCAAACAGAAAACGTTATTCATTTATTGAAATTAATTATTTTATACAAGTATTTTTATTAAAAACCTGTCGATGTTTTTACGTGTCACAACTATAGCATTTGGATAGAAGTGCCCGTAAGATAAAAAAGATTAAGATGCTGTATATTTTACAAGAGTAAATATTTAGAAATGAAGAAAGAATAAAAAATATATTTATAAATTGAGCATAGCATCAAAAAAATAATCATACCTTTACAGGTGACCTTCTAGGGCCAGTTTTGCACGGTTTTATGAATGACCAGTTTCTGCAATTCATGCCGATTGGTTGCGCGGAGCAGAATTTGATATTTTTTGGGCCGCTTATATATACGCTTCGCTACCTTAATGCCACAAATCAACTAGAAGATGCATTCAATATCAAGGCTAAGATTAGCTTGCGAAAAGGTTCATTTTACATTTTTAATTTCCCTCCTAAAAAGAAGTTAGGATCTCATCTGGCAAGAATTATTATACTTTAGATGTTATGTACTAATTTATCGTCCCCAAAGATTAATTTTCCGGCTAAATATCTCGATAAATGCCTAGATAATAGAATTTTCAAACTTAGCCATATTTTTTGATTTTTTTTGTTTAAAATTAAAAATTCATGTAAAATACCAGGTAGGCAAATGTATGATAGCTACTTGAAGAATGTTATCTTATATATCCAGTATTTGCGCATTCTTTTCCATATTGGAAAAAATTTTTTATTACTAATTTATATATAACATTTAGTAGTTTTTTTTAGAAACTTTTCAGCAAATGGCGAAAATTCTTGTTTGTAGATGGCATGATTTAATTTAAAGCAAAATACGTTTAAATTATGTATTTACCTTAAAACATAGGTAAAATAATTTAATTTAAAAGATAATTTTGCATTTATCATATATGCACAGCGAAATTTTAAAATTTTGAATAAAAAAATTACAGAATAAACACCATTGTACCCATGGATTTTAAAAGACAAAAATGGCTATTCATCTTACAAAATGAGGATTTTAATATGGAGAATTTTGGTGGTCGGTGAACATAAGGGCCGGTCCGTCCATACAGAAAAACCAAAAAATGCCTTAAGGCCCCAAGCAATTTTTTATATATGTTATTGGATATAATCCATTGGAAAGTATGCATAGACCCTGAATACTGACATGAGTCATCCTCTGATTAACATTAGCATATATGAAAAAAGCCTTTTTAACTTAGGTCACGGGCAAAGTGAGTTTTTACATTTAAAAAATTTTAAAAATTTTGTAAAAAAACTACAAAATTTATTCTTTTTAAATGTTTATCTCAGAATCTATATATGCATATGTAAAATTTGGCAACATTTTTAAAATTTGCGTTCTATACAAAATAAATTATAAAATTTTGGATTTATACAAAAATATAAAGTCAATTTACACTTGCACTTATGTGTTATATGCATTTCTAGGCCTTCGACAAAAAATTGAATAATTTTGAATCATAATTACAAAAAGGCATTGAAATTGTTTAAAAAGTGTTTTTCAAAATTTTAAAAGTGTCTATT